>CP064750.1:11200000-11794608 GCA_016952355.1 Fusarium culmorum
GTTACACTGGATAAATCAGCATGCTATCAATGTAGCTAGTTTCATATTGCTTACGCATCTCCAACCGTTTAAGCCATCTGTACTTGGTTGAGTTGTGGGTGGCGCGCTCGGCTGCAATCCAGTTGCTGGAATAGCATCATGTAGTAGTGGAAAGCCTACAATTTGCATTCCTTGATTGTCGCTATAGCTTATTAGTCTAGTCCCATGTGACATCCAATAGTCTAACATACTGCCTCGATATATGACGTTCCAGCAGGTCGTTGCGAAAGAATGTCTTCCTGCATTCTGGAACAGGGCAGAACAAGAATTCTCGTGAATGGCTGAGCTTGTGTCGTCTAAGTCATTCAGTTCAGCAAGAAGTATGCGGCGCTACATAGCTGGTCACAAACCTCAGATGTCCCTCCCTGCTAAAAGACTTGAAAGATATTAGTAACAATAGCAGACAGGATTTGAGAATGGGGCATGGGCACCTTTGAACACTCATCACATTGATAACGGGCCGGCTTAGCGTCTGCCAATTTGGTAGGAGAGGATCCAGATTGAATCTCCGGGACGGTGGATGCCTTTTTCTGCTCATAGGTGCTATTAAATATTTTCGTGGCAGGTTCTGTAACCTCGTTCCTATATTCCTGTGAAAGAAAGGCCATCTCCTGGGGGACCCGAGTTTGTTGCGGATGGCCTTGGCCTGAGTCTGAGCCATGGTCAGCTTGGATTTTCAAGTCCATTACCCCCTTAGGATCCGTACGAGTTTCGGAAAGGTATTTTGAAAATTTCTTATCCGTAGATTTATCGCCTCCGGAGTCCCCCGAAGAGACCTCATGTGATGGCAATGAGAGCTCTGCCCTGCCGCATGTTCCAGTTCTCGATTCATTCTCAAACTGGAGTTTTGTTAGATTTTTATCTTCCTCTGCGACCCTCTTTCCAGCATCGTATTTTGCTTGCTGCACAGGTCTCATTAAGAGCTCAGTTGTTTCTGAATCTGAACTTTGTTCCGGGAAAATGGGGTTTATACGCGGCCATGTCTCATCCTTCAACTCCGCACTTAGCCTTCATCTCTGCTGCTCGTCCTGTGTGACTGGTAGTTTGCCCAGGGCTTTTTTACTCAGGCCGTGCGGGTTCGCAGGGCTCTCATCATAGCCATATGAGCCTGTTTCTTCTTCATCCCTCTCCTCGACAGCCAGCCTGGGAATTGGCATTTGTTACATTTTCCCCTCTAAATCCCCTGTTTCTAGACTCGGAAGCGCAAAAAGTACCAGCTGCTCGAGATGTCTGCCAAGATGTTTCATGTATTTATTCAGTCCGATGATAGAGCGTCCGCACAAAAGACAGTGACTGCAAGTATCATCTAGGGCAGGTCTTTCGCCAAGAGCTGTAACTGATCTGATTTCTTCTTCATCTCCAGTTGGCAAATGTCGATCCTTGATGTGGCTGCTGAGATCTACAGCAGAAGAGAATGGCTGATGGCATTTGAAGGGACATGACCATGTTCGCCAATGGTATTTAGAAACATGCAACTGCCAGTTGTGTCGACGATCAAAGTCTACATTTGATTCAGTGCAGTGAGACAAGGCGCAAGTATATGGACGAAGATCTCCAAAAACATGTCGCCTACGAGATATTATTAATTTTTGATATACTGATGGTTTCGGGTGAACGAGTGAACTCACTTCCATGCTGTTCTAGTCCTGGCAAAGATCATCCTATAGCAGAACGGGCACTCGAACATGCCGTCCTCCCCAGCACTTGGTTTTGGAGGCACATGTAGCGGAGGTACAGGTTCAAGCGTCTCTGGATCTGTCCCTTCAAAGGCGGATCCAGCCGAGGTAGGATAAGACGTCTGCGATATTCCGCTATCCGACCGAATATCTTCATCAATAACATCGGCTTGGGGGTCAAACTTGGTCATTGTCTTGAAGTGTCCAGGTGAAGAGGTAGGGATTGTCTCGGGAACGGTCTCTGTGTAACATGTGCCGGTTTCCTTATTTGAAGCCAATGTCTCTATGCCGTGAGCCAACTTCTCACGATGAGCGTAACGGTATTTGAAGAACTGGCGTCGTCGGGTAATGTATTTTCCTAGGGCATTTGCTACTTCATCAGTGCTCTTTGGGAACCTGTCTTTGACATAGGCGATGTCGTGCGGTTCGTGGAACGAGATATCCTCAGCCGGCCCGGCTCCAAGTTTTTGGAAGCGTTCGAGGGATGCAGGATTCGCGATGGCCACTGAAAGACGCAAAAGACAGTCTATAGCTTCCCTTACATCTAGTAAGAGAGTTGAAAGAACCGGGGTGGGTATATCGCAGTCGGAATCAGAGTCGGATGAAACAAACTCTTCATCTTGGGCCGAGTTCGCAGAAGAGTTGTCATTGTCTTGCATAGTTTGGTCTCTTCCCTTTCCTTGATCCTGAGGCTCTGAATTCTCGGAAACATTCGATAATGCATCTTCCAAAGACTCACATATATCTTTGAGA
This sequence comes from Fusarium culmorum, assembly GCA_016952355.1. NCBI lineage: Eukaryota > Fungi > Ascomycota > Sordariomycetes > Hypocreales > Nectriaceae > Fusarium > Fusarium culmorum. The sequence continues at coordinate 11,202,469 of CP064750.1, forward strand.
AGATAAATGATCTGCTTCTGTAGATGAGGGGCTTCTCTAAGTCGATGATCCAAAGAGGAAGGACAACTTCGGTGGGCTGCCTGATTACCTGCCCACATTTTGAAACGGATGAAGTCATTTTCTATTGTGGGTAAGAAGCTCTTGAGGGCAGCACCTTCCGAAGGCTCATCAGAGCTAGTCGTTTTGGCAAGAGCGTTTTCAAGGTCATGGAAAGACTCGAACGTCTTTACAACATGGCTTGCAATTGACTCTGATTCATGATTACACTCCATCATGGGATCTGTTTTGCTTTACTTTATCTTTTAGCGACTAAACAACTTTCAAACCAGGTGCCGGGTTCTTCACTCATTTGTTGTAGCCTTATGAGAATCGAGGTATTGAGTTTTGTTTCGGGTTCGTATTGCTAATCGTAGGACTCGGACATAATGAACAAGATTTCGAAAGTGAGGCTCCTGATTACTCGAGCTGAAAGAGGGGTATGGACCTCTGCGGTTGTTGGCAAGGGCTTATTGGACTCGTGATATGCAGGCTGTAAGACTCGTCCTCCACCTCACAAACCTCACCGCAGCCTACCATTCTCTTCTACTCCCAAGAGCTTGGCTAACAGATTCACAGAGCTTCGTTAAGAACAGCGTCTCATCATGTCTGGTTTTGAAGTAGCTGGTATAGTCCTGGGCTCGCTCCCCTTACTCGTCACAACTTTGGAAACCTACTGCAAATTCATGCGCGACTGGGGCAAGGCGTCATCAGAGCTCAAGAGCCTGAATCGCCAATTGAGCACAGAACGGGCGAAATATTACAACGTTTGCACTCTCTTAATCAGCGATGTGGTACCACAGCAAAACATCGAGTCAATGCTGCTGAGTCCATTTGGACCGTTATGGCGAGTCTCTGAAACGAACTACATGATCCGGCAGAGGCTTTGGGATGCCTATAGTCCATTCGAAGAGACCGTTGTTGAGATACAAGAGGCGCTCGAAGCTATCATGAGGCGGTTGAGGGTGCAGATATCTCAAGATGGCCAGGTAACACGATCCATCTCAAGCATTACCCTGTCACTGACATTGCATAGGTTGAATGGGGAAACAAAAATTGCATGACTCGAGAATTCAGAAAGCTTTTGTACCGCCTCCATAGAGACGACTACAAAGACGACATTGCTACTATTTCCAAAGGCATCAGCGATCTTGAGTGTTTGACTAAGCTGAGTATAAAACTTGAACCCAGTCGAAAAAAGCAGTCTCGCGGCAAACTTTTCAAGATATTACGAGATTTATCGACCAGTATCTATCGAGCTCTCTGCTCCAGTATCCTCTGCAATGATCCTCATGACGTTAGTCTTGAGCTTTCGCCACGCTTGATTGAAATTGGGTGCGATCGTGGTGACGAGAAGGTTTTGACAGATGCCCAATTCAAGATAGCTATCTCTTTTGAGATGGTAGAAGCCTCAACAACAAAACGATTCTGGGATGAGGTGAGCATCAAAACAGCAAAGTCGATGACAACAAAACGATCACAGCCATGTCTACCGCAGCCCCAAGCAAAATGGGCCAAGACAGTACCATCTGGAAACAAGTCAGAACTACCATTCACGAATTCAAAGAGGTCAAAACACAATACAAGACCAGCCATGGCACCGTTCAGCCGTCTCGCCACTGCGGGTGTCACTTTCACCAAAACCTGTGATGAAGAGGAGCGAGCATTATCGAAGCGGTCCCTCAACCTTTGCACGGCTATGAGAAATGCAAGACATGCGCGGCCAGTCTGTTACGGCCATCTTATCGATACAGAATGTGCTGATCGACATTTCCAAGTGTATGCATTGGGAACTACGATCAACAGCGATGGCTGGTCAATAGTGACTCTAAGTGACATCCTTGAGGGCAAAGGAGGCCTCAACCCATTGGTTTCTCTTGCTGAGAAGGCTCGGCTCGCACTTGCCATCGCATCGAGTGTTCTCCAGCTGAGCAAAACCCCTTGGCTTCCAGAAGCTTTGACAAAAAAAAGAGTGCATTTCTTTCGAAGAGACGAAACACTTTCGTACAGATACCCTTTTCTATTACGAAGTTTTCCAGTACGTCCTTCACAGCTTCCAAATCCTACCGCGGCATCCGGATGCATCCCGTTGAACAATCCCACGCTCTTTGCTTTAGGAATCCTTCTTCTAGAAATAATCCTTGGCCAGTCCTTCGAACAACTTCGATCCCCAGATGAGAAGCCCATTTATGGTGACTACAACGGTGTGATTCGTAATTCAATTGCGGCACATAAGTTGTTGGGAAGGGTTGCTTTGATTAATACGGCGTATCAGGCCGTCATCCAGAGATGCATAGACTGTACCGAGACTCGTGGGTTGGACGAGGATGGGTTCAGACAAGAGGTTTACAATGATGTCGTCTTGGAGCTTGAGGCTATTCTGGAGTCGACCAAGTTGGGTATGTAATAGGTATAGGCGGGGAGTAACACTACTGCAAGACTGAGGTCGGAAAAGGTACTGAGACAAGGTAGTGTGGACCCATGCTTCTCGGGAGCTTCCAGCCTTGGTCTAGACTCAGGACGAGCTTGGGTAGACTCGGATAAAGCCGACGTCTAGTCTTGAAGAGTATGGTTGTTTTGGCCTATAAGTCTTGATGTAGTATCCAAACTGAGTCTGTGGTGTTGAGAGATGTGTTGATGTTTGTTTGAAATCAAAAACAGCAGTATAGATTTCGTAGCTCAGCATGCTGTGGATATCATTTATAGTCGTGCTTCCCCGGCAGAGGTAATCTATCTCGCTTCCCTTCCCTTCCTAGAGCGGAACAGAACATGACGTGGCATAGATCTAAAGAACAGAAGCCTTCCAACTCTCATAAAACTTCAAATCTGGTTCCTCGGCCTCGGCGCCCTTCATCTTCTCATCAGCATAAGTGACAGCAAAGTTCTTAAAGCGGTCCAAATCAAAATCGTGGGTCCAGCCCTTCTCCTGCAAGGCCTGGATGGCGTCCATGATCCACGTCACGGAGCTCTGCTGGGGATTCGTGTTCTTCATGGGCAGGGGGATCCCTTGGAAGAAGTCGCCCAGCTCCTCGCCCGACACCTCGTCGGGCATCTCACCGATGACGATGCGTCCCAGCAGCTTCTCATGGCGCTGCGGTTTGATGTCCAGCTCGGACCGGAACCACCAGTCCATGGTAGGGTTGTTCATGCGGAAGGTGACGGGGTTGATGTGGGAGGCGTCGGTGGCATCGAAGGAGTGGCAGTTCTCCGACTGGCCTCCCTCGGGTATGATCATGATGCTCCAGTGATAGGCCTGCTTGTCGAAGACTCGTCGAGCATTCCCGACGGAAAAGTGGTCTCGATGGTGCAAAGCTACTGTGACGAGTTGTACCATAATGGTTAAGCAGGCCAGGCCAGCAGCGTGTGTAGGTATATGTATGTGTGTGTGTATTTTGGAAAAACTTCATGTCCCGCATTAGTCAAAACTCTGTCTCTGTCTCTGTCTCTTATTTCTTTGGCTAGGCCCTCTCGTCCCCGCCAGGGTAAACAAGGTAATGAGTGTGTGTATGACGGTCTCGCTCACCTTTTTTGAGCAACGAGTGATATATAATAATACCCAAAAGACTAGACTTTTGGAATAATAGTTTTGAGCCGCAGACCGCCAGATGATTTGGACGCGGGGTGGCCTACTTCAATGGGAAGTGATTGGCCTTTTAACCCACTGCTGATGATAGCCGAGGGTCTACGAATCAGCATCGATTATCAACAGAAGATGGGCGATGATGCCTCCGCTTTTTCAACAAAATGTATGTGTTCGAGTTAAAGGACAATGTCACTTTGAGAGTTTGTATTTTAGGTTTGTTCTTTTGTTTCCATCAGGTGCCTTTGTTTGTCGTGACTAGCTGGTGCCACTGTTGTGTCATGAACTAAAAGCCCAACGATGCCCAAGTAGACTATGTGTTGTCCCTTATGACAGCAGCTATACGTTTATAAAGGGAACTCTAAAATTGATTAAAAAATAAAATAAATGAGTAGCAATTATGTCAGATGTAGCACAGCCATGAATAACACTACTACTGAAAGCAAAGACGACAATAGTGATGTGTCTAGACTCACAAGTTGTACACATACAGGGTAGCCAACTTGACAACTATCTCGCGAGGCTTCGTGAGACGGGATTGGAAAAGAGTCATGCCGTAGCATCCGATGTCATTTATTACATCATCAGACTTGCTCAAATATGTACCAAGCACCAGGTCTGGAGTATTTGCTACACAGAAGCAGATCAATCCTCACCATGGATGAACAGTCTAGCGGGTACTGTAGCAGAAAAGATGACGTCTAAGCTTCGGGGTCAAAAATAAATGAACATAAATCATGGGCCAAGTCCCATAAGCTGTCTTACTAATTTCGTCTTCTGTTTATAGTGGCCACCTCTTCTGCGACCTTGAGAACCTCAACGAATGTACGCATCCATATATGCGCCACAGCCTTTAAGCGCCGTTGAAACACACAAAACAACACACCAAACGCATCCAACACTTTAACCATCGGCATACAACTCTCGTGCATGTGCATATGCACATCTACGATTGAAAAATGAGCTCGAAACAGCCACCGATCTGGAGTCTAACGCAGCCAAACCACGTTTCAAGATGCGCCACGAGAAGCCACAAAAGGTTGCTATCCATGAAACCCACAAGGCTGGAACACAAAAACATCATCAATATGTGGAGGCTTTTTTTCTTGTAACGAAAAAGCCCTCTAACTGATGGCGGAAGTATTTCCACTTTTGGTAGTGCATGAACTCTACCTCTCCACCGAACGAAGTCGGGATAGCACCTTGACTTTGACGGCGATCCCACGAGGCGCACAAGGTAGATAGATACAGACCTCGGGGATTAACAATACGGACGACGGGCTCTTGTTTAGCCTATCGCACTTGATCGCGACAGAAAAAGAAACGAAAGTTTCACAGCGTTCGGGTGATGGCTGATACGACACGCAAAGAGTCTACTCTGAACGGTGACGGACATTGCACAGTAGACAGAACGCTGATCGTTTACGAAATCTGGTTAATCCCCGAGGCGCTTGTGTGAATGATCATCGTTGCGTCGCAGTTGAGGCATAAAGAGACCATGCAGGAAGCAAAAGCGGGAAGTCGAATGTTTCAAGCTACTCACTTTAGTCTCAAAGCGTGAGTTTGAGTGCTGCTCTCCTTCCAGATTGGCGTGTACTGTGTTGTATCGAGATGTCGACTGTTGTATTTGGCATTCAATCTGTGCAAGCTCCTCATATGAATGAGTAACAATGACTTGGCGTGATGATAGAGACCTGTTTAAGATGGTGCATTGAAACCGGTCGTTTCAGATTGCCATGTGCCGCAATGCACGGAGACTCAGAGTACCTAAGCTGCTAGATTAGTCCTCCCCCGCTTCAGAGAAGCATTAAATTTAAATTGTGCAGAACCAACCGACTCCAACAAGAGCACAAGATCGAGGAGCCGGGTTCCACGTCCGGGTCGCTGGACAATCTTTTCGAAGGTTCCATGAAACCTTCTCTACCTTAGGGGAGAGCTAGCGAGCGCGCTCCCCCTGAGCTTGCAGAGATGAAGAGCTGGACGACCTATCGAGAGGCTTGAAGAGGATCCATGATGTAACGCAAGGGGGGGTTGAGTGGGATTCCATGGTTGCTTCTTTTTTGAAGGGTCTTTTTTTTTCTTTCTTTCTCGACGGATAGACTCGGGGATTAATGTGCTGATGGGAAGATTGACCGAGTCTATTGATGAAAAAAAGAAAATATATCGGATAGTGGCATTGCTTTTTATGCAAAGATCTGCTGAGGAATTGCTTTTTGAGAGGGAATCGGTGGACAATTGGGATTTGGAGTGAGTACGAGTATCCGTATCTGGGTAACCGCCGCAGTCAGTGCGACATGGCGTTGCTTTGAACGGTGGATTGAGCCTAGAGTGGTGACAATAGCTCGAGACGGTTGTTGATAACGCGCGTTGAGATGGATGCTTTTCGGATCGTGCGATTGTAATGCGGAATTGATTCCTCCGATTCTCATCAACAATTGATTCATGCAAATGCAATGCAGTCTGTTACTGTACGGCCTTCCAGAAGGGAGGGGAGGGGAGGGGGAACCACACCACCACCCATTCTGACGGTTTCAGGGGCTCATCCATGTCAAGGCCATGCCATGGTTCCATGGTATCGGCCTTCTCAAAGCCCCTCTTCTTCTGTCTCTATCAGGCCCTCCTTTGGGCGTCAATCTTGTTTTGGGATGGAATTGTATTTCCCATGTGATGGTCATGACAGCAAGATTCCTTGTGCTTTAGCTTGAGCAGACTAGACTAGCAGTCTAGTTTGTGGTGATGTGTTCGATAGCGGATGGGAATTTGGGATTAGCACCCCTGTTGATCCCTGAATCATAAATTCTGAGCGAGCATGGATTAGAAGTGGTTAGTGAATGCTTGGTAACACAATCAATACCGACCGACCATTTCTTTTTTTTTACTCTTGCTGTCAAGTGAGGATCAGGGTCTTGCTTTAGTTTAGGTACGGTGCGATTCATGCGTCAAACAAGGGATCTATTTTTTCTAGAAACCTTCTTTTTGGTATAAAACTTAATCGCTCGTCAATCGATTCTTCAACAAGAAAGGGAAATAATTATAGTATGAATTGCAATTCCGGAAACAAAGAGAGAGAAAGAAAAAGATGGCTTGGGCTAGTTTGAAACAAGAAGCGAAGCACTGGGGAAAAAAGATGCTGTTAATGCCCAAGCCCAAAAAGAAATGCACGTCCCCTAAAAGTCAAGTCACTCACTCATCCGCACGGACTCTATCGGTTGGAGTTGCGCCCTGTAGTACAGTGTCGACTGTGTAATGTTGTGCACTGGGCAGTTCTGGGTAATCCCCTATTCTGATCCCCCTCCAGATCATCAACTCGTGTCTTTCTCGATCTGAGGTACAGATACTCTGCACTTTGTAGTTACACAGATTTTACATGACCTACTTGCATCTTGTCGAATCACAATCAGCATGTGAACAAATCCATGTCCAATCAGTCAGCCCAGCGCCTAGAGCATCACCTAAACTGACACCTACTCACTGAAACCCTCCACTCACTGGCTTCAACTGCAGCTCCAGCTCCAGTTACAACGCCAGCAGCCCCCCCGCTAAACAGTCCAGTAGCGCTTCCGGTCCAGCTCTCCCAGCCAGTGGCCATTCCTTCCTCCTTTAAACATCTGCCGTTTGGTTTAACCTAAATCAACGCCCAGCCCAGCCTCGTTCGCCTGCCCGCTGTCTGTTCTATTCTGTCCTGTCTCCTTTGACTCTGAACTCAAGAGGCAAAAAAAAAAAAGAGAGAATTAAACTTTGACGATTAATTAATCTTGTTCATTCCTCTTTGTCCTAATCATCTCACATCGGACTACTTGGCCCGCCTGCCAGATTTAGAACTCGAACCTCTTTCTTTCTTCAACACCGGCATCGTCGATCCGCTTCCATCTCTGAGACCCCCTTCGATCGCTCCACCGCCTGACTGTCCCCGAGACCACCACCTCTACTATACTCAAGACCAGCCATCACCAGGCCCGGACTACCTCCTGTATAGCTGCCCATTTTCGAGGGCCACCTCCATCAGCGATCCATCTTTTATCCCTTCACCTTCGCGATTCTCTCAACAAACCGCTTCGACACCTTTCTCAAACCCCCTTACCCCGCCTGTCTGGGTCAGTCAAGACTGCGAAATCCCCAGCGCCCGCCAAAGCAGCCAAAGTCTTACACTTCGATTCGATTCACCGCCGAATGACGTCGAACCGCTCGTTGAAACGTTCCTGAGTCGACGCCAAGCGATATCCCTAGACATTCGTACCTTGTCCCGAACCTCCCTCGACAACAAACGTCTGCCTCGCATCTCCCTGCTGCTATCGCCGCCGCTGTCACCGCCTATCCATTCTCCCAACGCTTCATCTTTCGACGGATGGCGTAGAAGGCTATGGCCCATGCCCCGTTGCTTCGAAATAATACAACTCCGGCCTTTCAGCCAAACTCCAACGGATTCGGTGGCCTTCCGCAGACCAGTATGAACCATGCGCCGCGCGCCAGCCAGCTTTCGGGCTCGACAGCCTACACTGGCTCCTCAGCTTCGTTAAGCTCCCTAGCGACCGCCACCACAATCACACCTACGAATGGCGGTCCTGTCCATGCCACGGCCAACATCATCAATCAAAAGGCCGATGCTTCGCGATCTCTGTACCAGATCTGCATCTCTCTCAAGCAGCGCCTGGCTCAAGTCCCCGGCTTCGGTCCGTACCTCGACGAGCTAGACCCCACGGATCCCGTCGATCCTCTATGGAACCTCTTCCGCTCTGGATACCCTCTGCTTCTGATCTACAATGCTCTGCGACCGAATGAGGAGCTCAAGGTCGACGACTCCAGTAGCGCTAATGAAGCTAAGAAGTCCAAGATCGCCATCTTCAAATTCGTTCAAGCATGCATGAAGGATCTGGATATTCCTTCCACTCAGAGCTTTGTGATCACTGATTTGATGGGTACTGACACAAGCGGTTTCGTCAAGGTTGGTAACTCTTTTGTCATTATTACGAACCGGGCTCATTAATTGTTATAGGTTACTCAGGTTGTTAACTACGTCTTGGACCGAGCAGAGGAACGCGGCTATCTCATGCAAGCTCAACCCGATGTCGAGAGCAACGAGCCTACCGGTGGCCAGATGACGTACCGAGACCACATTATTAGGGAACTTGTCGACACCGAGCGAAAATACGTCCAAGATCTCGAGAATCTGCACGACTTGAAAAAGACGCTCGAACAGCAAGGCGAGATTCCCGGCGATACCCTGCATCAGATCTTTTTCAACATCAATGCAATCCTTGATTTCCAGCGCCGGTTCCTCATTCGAGTCGAAACAACAAACTCCATGCCTGCTCTGAACCAACGATGGGGAGCTCCGTTTGTCCACTACGAGGATGCTTTGATCGACATTTACCAGCCCTTTATCGCAAACCAGCGCAAGGCCGCCCAGGTCGCCAACCAGGTTTTCGACAAGATTCAACGTTCTTCGCACCCTGTCGCAGCCGATTACAACACTCTGGATGGTTTCCTGCTCAAGCCCATGCAAAGACTGGTCAAATACCCGTTATTGCTCAAGGTGGGTTGATGTGCTTCACGAGCTGACCAGCAACTAACACACACTAGGATCTTAACAAGAAAACTGAGGATGACGAGGTCAAGATGGATCTGGCCACTGGTTGCGAAGCTGCTGAAAGAGTCTTGTCCAAAGCCAACGAAGCAGTAAACCGTGATCTTTTGGATGAAGCTGTCGAGGATCTCACGGGCCGTGTAGAAGACTGGAAGAGCCACAAAGTGGAGCAGTTTGGCAAGCTCCTCTTGCATGGCGTGTACGGAGTCATCACTGGAAAGACAGATCAAGAGAAGGATGTAAGTTGGTGCCATTCAAACTCGCGCGAATTTTACTAACACCTAAAGTATGAGATCTACCTCTTCGAATCTATCCTTCTGTGCTGCAAGGAAATCTCATCAAGCAAGAGCAAGGATAAGAAGGACAAGTTGCGTTCGGGAGGCCCCAAGGCCCGAAACAAGAGCGCCAAGCTTCAATTAAAGGGTCGCATTTTCATGACCAACGTGACCGATATCGTGTCCTTCACCAAGCCAGGTGAGTTTTGAAACTCGGGCATCCTGATTAGCAGAACTAACTATTCAAAGGCAGCCACAGCGTGCAGATCTGGTGGAAGGGAGATCCAGGTGTTGAGAACTTTATCATCAAGTTTTTGAACGAGGAGACCTTGAAGAAATGGGTGAACACTCTGGAGACCCAGAGGAAGCATAATGTGCCACGCCAATCAACGAACTCGGACACGCTTTCAACCGACTTTGCCTGGACACGAGACCAAGTAGCTGGCCTGGAGAATCCTTACCTTAAGGAAAACGACGACGAGGACGACGAAGATATCGGTCCAGCAACAGCACCCGCCGGATTCCCTGGAGTCACTCATCCCATGAGTTTGGGTCCCCGAACAGCTTCCAGCAACAATCTCCGTGCTCGAGCAGGAACTGGCGAAAGTTCTGCGTCTCTTGCCGGAATGGTACGAGCCCCTCCACCCCGATTCCCCCTGCCTGCACCACCCGGATCACTCAGTCTTCAGACTCAACCAAACGGCGCCCACTCGCCCAGTGCCTGGGCCGGCGATAGTTACTTCTCCCCTGTTACCGAGTCACCAGCTTCCACAAGGACCAGCACTACCAGTGGAATGTTCTCGACACCTCAATACGGATTCCCCAAGAGTGCCACTCCCAACCCACAGCAGTGGGAAGACGCCAACGGCAACCGATATACTGCTCCCGCGATGCCCCGTGCTCCATCCCGCGATGGCCCTTCACCAAACCCCGCTCGCAACCCACGAGGACCTTCGCTGCCAGCAATGTCCTCCAGCAGCCAGGCCGCTTTGGCGGCACAGCAGAGGAACCGTTCGTACAGCACTCCCGATATTAACGGACCAGGAATGCCACGTACTCGTCAACCTAGCCACGGAAACATCCCAGCAGTGCCCGGAATTCCTCAACACTTGCACCCTGGCCACAACCCCAACCTTTCTCGAGATCAAACAGGATCACCCAGGAATGATCAACCCACTCGAGCCCAGACCAACAGCCCTGGAGCTCAGCGAGAACGCATGCACAAGCCCACGGGAAGCGTGGGTGGAAGCATGAACCATTTCCCTGCTCAACCAGTTCACCCGCGATCAATCACGCCAGGCGGTGGAAACCAGATACTACGTGTCGACGCTGCTGCTGCAAACTCACGAACTGTGTCTCCAGCTCTCGGCACAGCGACAATGCCGCCACCATCGGCGAACCCACTGAGCCCCGAGATCCCTCTACCGACCCAGCTCAAGGTTCGAGTGAACTGCGAGTCGGGCAACTACGTTACTTTGGTGGTGGCCTTTAACATCACTTACCAATCTCTGGTCGACCGCATCGATGCCAAGCTCGCCCGCTTCACCACCAGCAGCATCAGCAAGAGCATGCTCAAGCTGCGATACCGCGACGAAGACGGCGACTACGTTGCCATTGAAGGCGACGACGACATCCAGATCGCTTTTATGGAGTGGCGCGAAGGAGTCAGGAACATGTACTCTGGAGGCGTAGGAGAGATAGAGCTTTTCTGCGTCGGCGACACGGCCTAGACACCTCACGCGCGCGCACCCAATGTCGATCGACACCCGGAGAGGAGGTAGAAATGGTGCATTGTGCTTGGGATACCCACGGATCATTACCGCATTTTTCGGCGCACGGAAAAAGACATCATACATTTTACTTCAAACTCATACCATACCATGATCAAGGCACGATAACGAACAACCAAGGGCGTCTGGACGGCTGGACATGGCCGAATCATACCATATAGACGGCAAGCGACTCGACTTTTCGAACACATCTCCTTTTTGTCATCATCTAACGAGAACTGCCAACTCGAGCCACTCTTTCGTCCTGATGGACGCACTTTTCTTGGGTTACTTTTTGATCTGGGGGGCTGTTTCTTACAAACTCAATTCGCAAATGCGGTCGTCAGAGACATGTAATGCGTCTTGAATGGCGTTGTTCGACAGCCCTCCCAACACTTACACCCCATGGAGTCATTATTGTTCGGTTCCTGGGATCACATCAACATCTTGTCAGTTTCACTTTACACATTTTTTCATGGGATCCGGCGCTACTTATTTAAGATATGGGGGCGTTTCTGTAATTCTTCTCGTTCATTGTCATTTACTTTTTTTTTCGTCTGTTCTTTTCTTTTTCTGTTTCTTTCTTCTTCCCTCCCAGGTTTGTCGTTCCTTTTGTTGGGATTCCCCCTCGTTGTCTGTGTGTATAGAAAGGAAAGACGAAGGGGCGTAGGGGAATATGGGCATTGGGTGTGCGCTTCATGATGGGGTACAGTTGTGGTTGTGGTTTTATAGTAAGATAGGGTGATTTGCAGAGTGAGGTAGTTGAAATGCAAACACTTTGAATGAAGATTCGGTCTGATGTAGATGATATGTCGATGTGACTGAAGATTGACTCGTGTAGACATGCCATTGAGTCCCTGTATTGTGTCCGTGTGTTGTGACTTGTAATCATTCGTATTGTAATTGTACAGAGATATTTATACATCTCCTCTTCTTACTTCTTCTTTCCATCCCCGTACGGGTATTGTTACACAGTGATCGATATCCCTCCCATTCCTTTCCATCCAATTCGTCCGTTCGTTCGTAAAGCAGCGCTCTTTTTCTACCGACGCCTCCCCAGCTTAAAATGAAGCATATTCCCATCCCTTCGGTTATTTCTTTTTTCTTTTTGTTTGCGTATTCTTTACTTCTGCTTCCTAGGTCCAGTCATGTACTGTTGCATACGCGCCAAGTGGTAATTGATGGTATTCGTAGGCGCGGGGGGAGCTTTGGGGCCGTCCATGCATTTTCGGAGCTGGTTTTCTACTGCTGCACAGCCTGTTGCGTTGTAACCTGCTGAAGCCCAGCATGCTGCCAATTGTTAGCTCTTTCTCTCTCGCATTAATTATTCAGGGAAAAGAGTGAGTAGGGGAGAGATGTACCGAGAACACTAGACATGATGGCAATGCAGGGGTTTTCAACCTGGCGCTTTGGGTTGTGCACGCGGAGCGTCTTGAGAGGGGGGAGACGAATCGGTTTATGACGGCCGGCCATTTTTGCGAGAGATGGAAGTGGGATACGACGACGAAGAGCTGGCAATGGATGGACAATTGGGCGACGGCTAGGTGAGGGTCGTGATGATGGAGTGGAAAGTTTGGAGTTGAGGTCACGTGTTGGAAGTAGAGTGATAAGATAGTGAGCGATAAGATAACTCGGAAATAAGAGCCGGGGATTTAAAGCCTGGAATAGAAATCACACGATGCCTGACGGAGAGGTCTCGAGAGCGACAAAAAAAGGATTGACTGGTAGAAAAAGATGCAAAAAAAGACACTCCGGTACAGGGAATCGAACCCTGGGCTCCGCGGAACTGATCTCTCAGGTTATGAGAGCGCGAAATGTTAGCCACTACACCATACCGGATATAGGCTATTTGCTGGGATCTGATATTGAGTTTGGGGGAGATGTAACAATGACTGGGGTGAGGACCACGTCACTGAGTGTTCGGGAGTACCGGACAAGTACGGACAGATAGGTATTCGATGGCTGTGTTACTATTAAGCTTTTTTTGTTTGTCTTTGTGTCGAATATGCATAGGTTTGTTTTCTTCAGTTATTGAGTCAAGTTGCCAGCAAGTAGGCAGTGTGTAAGCTGTCTTGGGTCGGGTATACTGCTCTTAGATCCAGCTTAACTCAATCAACACCAGACGACCTCAACTTCAACAGAGAATACACAATTCATCGATATTCTGCCTTGCTGTAAATCCCTTCCCCCTCGTGATATTTAAATGCTACCCTCAAGCACAGCCACAAACAAGTCCTGCCACACTCATCTCCGCCAAGAGTGTGACGTCTGCCAACCACATCTCCCCTTTCTGTCCAGGTTTATATATATCACTCACTCCCTGTTATTGCATGACATCTGGCAAATGAAAACAAAAACGTGTCACTGTAAAAAAAGAGATCGTCGGTCCAGAAATCCTTCGTGACGTATTCCTCCATCAATGACCAGCGAAGTAAAGCATGCAGCACAGTGACGGAGCAGCACTCGGCATCCCGTAACCGGTGACTTGTACCGCTTGGGTATATGACCTCAAGATCCCAGTCAGCCAAGCATGGCCCTTTAAGCTTTAAGGCTGTGTGACGGGGCTAGATCCTTGATTAAGGAAGTTCCGAGAATATCGTTTCATCATAGCCACGTTCTGTCAACGGTGTATATAAACTCGAGCGCAAGAAGGTTCCTGATATAGAAAGATCTTGTCAGACTTACTTTAGTGTTCAAACCATAATACTAGATCATCATTACATATTCACTATGGAGAAACCTAGTATGTTGTTATACTTGATGGGACGAGTATTGTACTAACTAGCTTACAGCCGTTACTTCGAACAACTACGGCGGCCAGCCTGAGCAGTCTCAGCACCCCGAGCACGCTCAAGAGAGCATTCCCAACGACCAGCAACCGCCGCAGTACGACAACCGCGACTTTAGCTCTCCCCTCGCCCAACCGCCTCTCACAAACAACCATCCTACCAGTCCCCCACCTACACATCAACAAGATGGAGGTTTTCCACCAGCCCAGCAGCAGAACCACCAAAGCGTGCCGATCCAGAACCTACAAAGCCAGAGTGCACCGGTAGTTTGCCCTAGCTGTGGCGTGAGAGCCATGACGGTTACAAAGGCTGAGTCTGGAGGAATGATGCAGTAAGTAAAGATACCTTTTAACAAAAGGTTATATACTGATTTGAGTGTAGTGCTGTTGCGGCGGGCGTCTGCTTTTTTACCTGTTTGGGTTGTATTCCTTATTGTATTGAGTCGTTGAAGGATGTTCATCATCAGTGTGGAAATGTAAGTCTACCCTCTTCGTGGATGTCAAGATGGGATGTGCTAACGGGGATATAGTGTAACATGCCGCTTGCTAGTTACCACCGAAGTGGCAGAACTGAAGTGCGCTACTTCCAGAAGTAAGGAAGATGTTGCATGGCGAGAATGTTGTTTTGCTTTGAGTTGGTTGCGATATGATACCACATGGATTATTAATTGGACTTTTCGTTGCTATTAATTGAACTTTGATCACTGCCCAGTGTGTGTATCAGTAAACGGTTGACTTTTGATGATCTCGACTTGTGTTTTTATATGATGACACTCGCTCTCTGTACCTATATTATACACCGCACTCCGTCACGTACACCATCCAACCGGTTCTATCGTTACATAAGTAAACACCAGATTGACTTAGACAACGTCAAACTTCTCCTCATCCAGGTCCATGCTCTCTGGCGCAGGGGCTCGAGGGACGCTTCTCAGTGCTGCCCAGCCTGATTTCACAGTAGGTTGCTGGACAGGCTTTGGTGGCGATGGTGCGGGCTCTGTCTTGACCTCTTTTTTCACTTCCTTCGCCTTGGGTTTGACTTCCTTCTTTGGCTTCACTTCCTTCACTGTTGGCTTCACCTCTGGCTTGACTTCTTCCTCCTCCTCTTCCTCGGCTTGCTCATCGCCCTCTTCACCTTCTTCCTCTGCGTTTTCTTCTCCTTCATCATCCTCTTCATCATCTTCGTCGTCCTCATCATCGTCATCGCTATCGTCATCGTCAGACTCTCCTGAACCGTCAGAGTCGGCATCACTACCAGGATCGTAATCTTCCTCATCTTCATCCTCTTCGTCCTGCAGCGCTTGCTCGGCGTCTAATTGTGCCTTTGCAAGCTCTGAGATGTCACCACCAGCTGCAGCTTCTACCTCCTCGCCTTCTTCGCCGGTCTTCTTAGCTCTGTTCTCAGCAAGTTCAAGCTTGGCTTTTCGCTGCTCCGCCATGCTTCGGTCTTGTAGACGCTTGTTCTTGATGTAGTCGTCGATACCGCCATAATCTTCTTGGTCAATCATGGAAAACTCAACCTCTTCTGTCGCATCGCCCTCGCCCGCAAACACCTCAATGGCAATGTTGAATGTTCGCTGGAGGATATTGGTAAAGCTCGTCGCTGCAATGCGGTTCAGAGGTATAAACATGAGCGGCTTCTTGAAACCCCAGAGAATGCCAGTCTCGAGGAAGAAGAGGTATCCATCTTTGGAGCCCCTGAAAGCCTTGACATGGACGGCCTTTTCGCTCGGCCTGTGAGGCTGTCGCACCATGCTCTGGAACTTGTTGGGGTTTGATGCAGTGATATCGACGCCAATGGGCTTGAGATGGCGGTTCAATGCCCAGTGGAAGAGGGACTTGTAGTTGTCCGATACAGCTGCCGCACTTCCAACGTCAGGTCCACCTATCGTGCCCTGCTTGGGCGGCGTCGCGGGTACTGTAAAGACAAGCGGCTCTTCGGTCGGGGGGTTCGTCTTGGAGGGAAGACAAGTTCCTCTTGGGAAAAGGATGTAGTTGTGCTGGACCTGGTTCTTTTCGGGTACGGGGAGATAAAAGGCGTATTCTGGCAAGAAATTAGCACGTAACCTTGGGCAACATGACAGCAACGCGTACCAATGTCTGACCACGCGTATGTTATGGCTGGAATAGGAGCTGTGGTGTTTGGCGCACGAGCGTAAATGTGGCCGTCGGTAAAACACAACTCAAACTTCTTCCTCTGAGGCACGGAAACGGAGATTTCCTTGATTTCGAGCAAGACAGGCTCATCGGCGGCATTGGTCTTGACCTTGGTAGCAGGTTTCGTGCCATTCGCGGCTCCGTTGGCTTGCTGGAGGTCGACTCTTCTCTTCTTGTGGGCGGGTTCAGCGCTTCCACTTAGTAATTGATCGTAGACATGGGTGGCAATTTCGTTGAACAAGTCGATTCTTGCAGGAGAGTCTTGAATATTTGTTAGAATATGGTAAACAATGTCTTCAGGGGTTCATGGTTTGTTTACCTGCTGCTTTCTGGATGCCAGTGAGAATATCGGGCCTGGTGCCAAATACTGAGCCCAGCTTGTCTGTATCGAGAACTTTGCCCATTTTTGGTCGAATCGTATATGTGTCAATGTATTAAGGGTTTTGTTCAGGGTGGGAAAAGAAGTGTTTTGAGTGAAAAGAATTGTTTACTGTTGGTCGTGGCGATCCAAGATGCATAGGTCATCATATTTCCTTGGATTGCGATAAGATAGCGATTCATGATGTAGAGCGCTTATTAGTCAGGGCGCATACGCTAGGACAGTCGAGCTTTAGTGGTGTTACAGGCGCTGCCATTAACTTTCAGGGGGTGGTCGCCCTATCAGCTTCTGACGTCAGGCGACCCGCGCTTCAATTCCCCGCGAGGCTTTGAAGGTGCCCAATTCATAACCACAACCACAACCACAACAAAGCAACACTCACTCTCTATTATTGTCACTATTATTGTCTCTCTTTGAAATTCATCATGTCTACCACGTTTCCAAATCTCTACACACACCGCAAAGTCGCTGACTCAGCTGCCAAAGCGTGTGACGTTTGCTACAAGTCAAGCACATCCGTCCTCATCACCCCAGACAAGAAGGTATGCCTGATGAGAAATCTCAAGGCCGGAACCATTTAAACAATTTATTTTTCACTCAAGGCTCATGCATTTACATGGTAGGACTTCTTCTTTGTCTGTCCCGTTCACTTGAAGGATCGGTATTTTGCGACACCAAAGATCGATGAGGAAGCGGCCAAGAAGAAGCGCGAGAAGGAGCTGGAGGAGGAGAAGGAACGCGTCTTGAAGGAGTACGAGGAGAAGCAAAAGAAGAAGAAGGAAAAGGAAGCCAAGAAGGATAAAGACGATAAGGACAAGGATGACAAGGATAAGGATAAGGATAAGGATAAGGATAAAGACAAGGACAAGGACAAGGACAAGGACAAGGACAAAGATGAGAAGAAGGAAGAGGACAAGGTGAGTTTGACACACGACAAAAGATTGTTGACTAATTTATATATCTAGAACAAAGAAGAGAGCAGTCCTGCACCTGAAGAAGAGCCCCGTGTATTCGAGTTGAAGACGTACGTCCCTTACACCTCTCACATATGAGACTACTAACATCACCCAGCGCCTTTTACCAGCAGAGACTGCTAAAGAAGCGACAAGCCGAGGCTGCAAAGCTGGATCGAGAGCGATCTTCAAAGCCAGGCTATTTCCCATCTGTACCATCAGATGCTCCCAGTCGATCATGAGCAACAGGGCGTTGAGTCATTCGACTCAGCCTTCATGCTTGGGTTCAAGAGACCCGGTGTGAATGGGAGGAGTCCGTCTTTCTCTTTGTCACAGCATAGCCAGACATTTTATAGAGCTAACAGGAGCATTAATTGTGCTGTTTTACGCAGCGAGCTTGACGTCGTTTGGTCTTGAGATGGTATCACATGGCATACGTCCGACTCTCATGCTGCTGTGCATTCGAGTTCCAGTTGCACAGCGCCTGGACGACTGCTCGTGTACACATCACTGCGAGGGAAGAGAGTGTGCCTTGACGCAGTTCTCTGCGTCTTCTTGTTTCTTTGTACTGGCATATCATTCATCGTCAAAGACTGAAATCTTGACAATGCACAACTAGCCAATTGTTCGTCGAGATTGACCCGTGATAACACAAGTTACTCTCAAATTTGATCAAGTTATGTGAGTTAACCAGGTTTAGACAATCCCCTAGATGTAGCTACGTACAAACTGCCCCTGGGTTTGTGAGCAACATTTGATCACCACTTCTTTGAGTCTCTATTCAACGGCTCTGTCCCCTCAATTGCTTGGTCATAGGGAATACCTAAGCTCAGAAACTGTGAACACTTCGTGATGGGTCAAACTCCAATCCGCCAGTCTGTCTTCACGATCCTTGGCATAAGCTGGCTATAAGTAACATGGTGTTTGCTGATATCCTTGTCTTGTTCAATAATGGACAGCATGTTCGAGGTAACTACAAAGTATACGACAAAGCACTACGCAATGTTGGCAACAAATGGTTTCCTTCGAGTTGAGCTAACTCCTGAATGTCAATCAGCAACTTACCCATTCATTCTTGGGTACAAGGTGATGTCCTGAGTGATGGAATAGACTGTCATAGCATCTCATATCCAACAACACCTTGATATGTCCCACAAAGCGATTACAAACAGAAGTGAACAAGCCCAGTGCATCTCTTCTGCTAACATGACGGGTTAACGTTGCCATTAACCCCTTCCAAGATCTCGAAGACTACATGATTGGCACTCGCAGTTACATCGCATCCAGGAGGTCTCACTCTCATCCATTGTAGTATCAAGCAAACTAAATTTCTGTTTTTGACCGTCGAATATATTTACTCTCATCAATTGCAGTTCCAATCAACCGCAAGCTCTATGTTTTATGTCAGACATACTGCATGCGCAACGTTCACATAAGAGCCGCTCACAAAGTTGACAGTACGCCCATGTCAGCAACGTTGTAACAAACCAGTGGCAATCATGTCATATTCCATTGCAACTACACTCAACTCAATGGTAGCATCTTTGCCTCTCCTTTATCAACCTTCACTACAATACCTGAAGCCTGTTTTTCGACCACAGACACCAACATCGGGGACCTCCCGATATCTCTACGCAAGCCACATTCTACCCAGCACAGTTATTTATCGATTGCTTATCGTCTCTTCAATAGGCCAGGGACCTGTGTCCTATTTAGGCAAGAGAGAAAATACCAAGAAAGGCTTCAACTCCGGGATAACTGCATCAGCTACATGCACATACAACGCAAGCAGTGCGCATACCAAACATCCCATCAAGCATCCGTGTAGATCTTCTTTTATCCCACTTCTCACCGCGTAGATTATGCCCAATTTCTGAAACGCATGCATGTACAGACTAGAAGTAGATTGGTCTGTTCGGAAAACGTTTTGCTGCTACATACACACACGACCAACATCCATTCCCGCGACATGGGATTCTTGCAAATCTCGCATTCGTCGACATCTAACAGGATCAAACTACTGTCATCAATGGGATGTGACCCTCCGTGCGGGGGCCTGGTCCATGGTCTATCTAGTGCTTACTCTGCTCAAGAGCCGCGACGATTTGTCCTGTCAGAGATTTGTAGGTACAGCTCTCATTGCTCAGATATTGACGAGTTACATGGGGGAGGGTATCGTGACAGCTCGTCAATGGCTCGAGTGCCAAATATGCATCCTTGTCAGATCTCCGCTGGATCACGGCCCTTGATAATCCACAGGAAGAAACGATTCTCACACCAGCCTTGCTCGTAGTTGTTTTCTTAGTTCAAGTAAGCCGGTGACGAGTCGGACCCGAAACTCGCTCTTTTGACCGTATTATTGCGAGTCAAGAATAAAAAAGGGTCTTCTTACATAACGTACCAAATGCTTATAGTTCCAAGACTTGCAAGACTGGGTTCGTGAAGTGCTTCCTTCTAGAGTGATGACTGCAGAACAAAACAGGATCGACAGTTCAGTGAGCGAGTGACATGCATCATCAAGGATCACCAGCCACGCCGTAGGTACCTGGATTCATCTTGGAAAATGTCATTGCATGAATCGCTAATAAGTCAGTATCACCTTCAAGGTGGATCAACAGCTTCCAATGACCCATCTCGGGCTTTCACTCCACATCGTGATTATAGGGCTGACATGAGATATAGACATGTGACTGATTCATGAGTGATTTCCACAGCTTGAGCGGTGAATGCTAATCATTCACAATTGTGACTGTCACTGTGGCTGTCTTGATGATAGCTGGACCACAGACCCGTTTGGTCGAGGCCGAGTGACATGGCATGACATGCACCACACATGCAGCGTTTGACGTCGGCTTTAATTTTATAACAAATGTTTGATGGAAATCTAGTTTCATCACTCGGGATATCGCATGGGTAAGACGGCAATGCCGCTACGGAATCTCCTTCTATACAGCTTCTCAGCACGGGAGAGCTATCAAGGGTCCAACACCACAAGTCCTGCTTCGTGGGTTGGGGTTGCAGTGCTGGGGGATTCAACCGTGCTGGACCATTCCCTTCGGGGACATTTAGCCCAGCGACAGTCAAGTGTCCACGACGGTACTTGTATGCCGTCAGATTGACAAGTACCCTTTATAGGGGTGTGTGCAACAGAGCAGTCCCCGTCAGATCCCAAGCTGCCACAAACAAGACACCCCCTCCCCTGAAACACTGCCTCGTTTTTCTAGGGACTTTGCTAGAAGGAATAACCTAACTCCTTTGTCGAAGCTTGGACTGAACGGTAGGGCTGACAAAGAAAAAAGGCAGATCAAGCTACCTTCTTTCCAGGACAAACGGAGCGACAAGGCTTTGGATACAACGTCTTTGTTGTAGAGTAGGTATCATTGCATCGTCCGTTCCTCAAGCGGAAACCAACGCGTTGCTATTCTTACTCTCCTTAAACCAATAAGGGCATAACGGTCCCCCCCATGCAGTCATGCCGATGAAGCACACTGCGGGTAGATGATACAGTACAGCGCGAAGTAGTAGTACTCTCCGCAGACAACAGCTCAATATTGGCGCGGAGACTGTTGAGTGTGTCTCTAGTTGAGCTGTCAATCTCATCTCATGACCATAGCTGTCACATCGAAAGGGGTATCAAGATGCGAGGTTTCCCCTCATGAGAAAGAACAAAAACGTCATCAACATATCTACCGAGATGGGAGCTATGACCACCTAGAGCTACTGTTGCTCTTATGCCAAGCGGTACCCGTTGATCGTGAGGCTATATGCAGATGATACAACCAACGACCAGGCTGGTAAGACCATGTTGTACCCCAAAGGGCAATCGCCGATAATCACTCAACCTCACTAGACAAGAAAAAAAGTAAGCAGTGGTCTTTTCTTTGCCAAGAACAGAGGCTATTTTTCTTTCCGTCCCACAAGTTGATGCATCATAGATGATATTGTTGTCGTGATACAAAACCCCCCGTCAAGAGTCCAATCTTATTTCAGAACTCTCCGAACAGGGTGTTCCATGCAAAATGCTGACTGGCTTACGGTAGGTAAATAGCCCACTCAGAAGGAGGGCGGGGGGACTTGAAAAAGCTTCCATCATCAAGGCGAAACTGCAACCGGGCGTATGCGTGTCGCGTATAGTAAGTCTTTTTCTCTCTATTGGAAATCGTCTATTGATGCTTTGTTCACTATTGGTTGAGGAACGGGTCAGCCCTACAGTGGCTTAGTCGGAAAATCCTTGGAGTGGGTAAACTTTGCGAGGAACTCCAGACAAACTCCAACGCTAGCCTGATAAAGATGGTGAAAGCGTTAAGATAGAGTCGACGAACAAGGGATAGATAATCAGATCCATAGGGCTTATCACATCACGGTTATAGGCCCAAAGGACGGTGTAGTGCAACATTGTCGTTGCAGGGCTGTGAGGCTCTCTGGTTCTGGAGGGCGTGCACGGGTAGAAGTGGTATTTGCTTTGTTTGGTTGGAGTGTCGTATCACTTCAGATCAAGATGTCTTTTAGTGCTGATGGACCAATCCCGACTACCGTAGGTCCGACTTTGCGTCTCGCATCGTGAATCCGTCGCTCGGAAATGACCCACATGAGGAACGGAACCATGCCACAACCCATCATTCCGTCTCTTCTCTCTGGAGCCCGAAACTCCCGGTCGTCTTCCTTCCGTTCAGTATGCCAGTCTCTGCATCTTCCCACGCACAGTCTTGATCGTCTCACGCCCTGTAAGCCCTAGGGCTTATCCTGACATGCCTACCCCGCTGGCTTTTGTCTCAATGGTTCGCTCGCCAACATGTCGACAAGTGCTGCTGCAGAAGAAAAAGAATGCAGACAAGGTATAGCTTCCCATAGCATTAAAATCCTCGACAGGGTAAAGCTATCCGAGGGATATGCGGGCCCGTCAAAGCCAAGATTTCGGCGTCCTGTGGGGTCCCCGGACATATCATTCGGGCCCCGTAACGAGTCGGAGACTTATAGTCACGGATGCGTTAGCAGAAAGTCTTTGTTGATCGGCTTTTTACGCGGCGCGTATGTCATCTGGGTACTGCAACAACAGTAAGGACTCCCATTCCCTTGTCTCTAGTCCTCACAGGTTCCCGCTCCGCGGAGCTTGTCCGGGCGGCATCCGGATCCCCATGCTCTGGCCCGTCGGCCGCTTCACAACGTCATCTACCCTCGCCTTTTGTAGCGAGAACGCCGGCGTCACCCATCCTCCGCACGAACACCGGAAACCCTTCCAGTCATACCGGCCTACGCCAGCACCGCACTTGTCGTTCGGACACAGCAACCGACCATTTAGTTCTCCCTTCTCAAGCACTCCGCGCATCCAGCTCAGCGGCTCAACAAAGTAATGCTGGCACGTAGACGCAGATGATTTCTTCTCAGAAGGTTTGTGCTCCATGATGAACGGCGCTGTGACAAGGGTGCGACGACACTTTTTACACCGTAGACTAAGACCTGAGTCATCATGAGGCTGCGTCTCTTCATCCTCGAAGCGGAGCCTTGTCGGTGCCTGGCCTACTGCAAGGTTCTCGTCAATCTCACGCTTGTAAGCCCACCGCTGGTAAACAGGGTGTGACTCGACATCGTCTGGGCATTCCATCTCCCACCACAGAGCAAGCTGCTCCATGAAGCCCTCATTGGGCTCGGCCATGGGTCGTGTTCTGCGGACATACGTGAGAGCGGCATGGACGGCTTCTTGGGCTGTTTCTTTCCTTGAGCGCTTCTCCGTTGATGTCTCGGTACCAGTAGACTCAGACGGATCCGAAATCGCAGTAGGTGTAATGTTGGGATCGAAACGGCTTGGATATCGACGAAGAAGATAGGCAATGACAGCCGAAACAGATCTCGACTTTCCCACAGCGCAGTGAACAAAGACGCCTCCCTTCTTCTTCCTCTTCTTCTCAACGACATCAACGTCCTTTTCTAACGAGACACCCCCATCATCGTCAGCATGCTCCATGTAGTTCGCGCCAAGCCCTTCCTCGATGAACCTAACAGCCTTGGGCAACTCAATCAGCAAGTCAGAATCCTCCACATCGTCGATATCGATGAGCTGGTGACGAAAGTCCTTTCCGTAGTCGATCCAGGGCTCGTCCTTGAAGTTCTTGAGACTGGAGATGTCGAATGGTACGAGGGAGAGGACGTGGGTGATGCGACGGTCTGTTAGCGAGTCGGAGCGGCGCAAGGCCCAGAGACTGGAAAGGTGACTTGGTTAGCACTCTGGTTGTGTGGCGTCGCGTGTACTTACCCTCCGACGAATAGCTCGTCCTGACCATCGATCCTGCTGAGAGCCATTTGGACAATGCTTTGCTTGAGTAGCTCAAGCTCTCCGGGCTGAAACGTATGACCAAATTCTTCCCACTGCTGCGGTTTCGAATCCTCCTCGTGGTCTTGTTGCGAAGCCAAGTCTTTCCCTTCGTTCGTTGTGGGATCGTCCTCTGCCAGTTTGTACGTCGTCGCAAGTTGCCGAATTGGAGGTTTCAATTCTCAAAAGACAGCCAATCGTAAAATATTGCAGTTGTAGTACACTCTCCTTCAAAAAAGAAACGATAATTCTATCACAAAAAGCAAAATTAAGCTTCAATCTCGGTGTGAATCATGACCCTTCCATAACTTTTCTGCCCCTCCTTCAACCGCCACAACATGAAACTACCCCGCCATCGCCGCCACATTCCAAAACGCCACATTATCTCATCCATCTATTCCCATCTCTCAGTCCAACCCCAAAACAGTAAGGACTTCGCATAACCGCCCAAACCCAAAAGGGCAGTTCAAACAGCTACCCACGCAAACCTTTTAAATCCGCCTAATTCTTTTTTATTTCCGAAACGAAATGTGGTGTGAGATAAACGAAAGGCCCAGCTGAACTTTTAGTGAACGGCCAGCTGAAAAAAAAAAATTAAATAGACATCGTGAAATGTTGTACGAGTTGCCCGAATGGGTTGCATGGGACTGTCACTGAATACAGCGCTTGAATTCCGCCCAGCTGGAAAAGGAGTCCCGGGGCAACGGTTCAATTCAGCCTGACAATGTCGAGTTGTGCCGATACCTAAACCTTGGCCTCACAGTGAGTGGGCGATGTCGTCTTTTGATGGTGGTTACACTCTGCCTTGTAGTGAGTGAGTTGCGTCAGCTTTGGGAACACACTCGGTTTCACTACATCATTCACAACATCACCATCACATTCGCAGACACCCAAAGTATTTTAACTCGTTCTCAATTTTGTGTTCTCAGACTGCTATATCTCTAAGTTATCCTAGTCTGATGTATTCGCTTGATTCGCAATAATTAACAATGCCTGTCGCGCCGTGAACCGTACCCCTTTCCATGATTGATCCTTTTTGTGCCGTTACCCATATAGATAAGATAGATGATTGATGCAACCGACAACAGCATCAAGCTGCGTCAGCTAATATGTATACGAAGTGAAGCCCTTGTCCTCCCAATTTGACTTCCCCGACAACACTCCTCACTTGTCAGGGAGCCTTGGCTAGCACAAATGCTAGCCCATAATGACAACGCCAGGCTTTTCTGCCATGAATCTCCTGTATGTACTCCTTTACCAAATTCCGGCAGTCGTGTAGCTCGTCCTGACTGGGTTCCCAGCAGGGATGTTAAGCCCAGTAAGAAAGTAGCGCCTCCACAGACGCATGGCCCCAGGCTATGCGTCTGGTCTAGTCAATTGTATCGCTTCTCTCCAATATTCCATCGACAAAATTCATTCTCGCAATATGTCTCATCCTGTCGGACCGGGGGGGTTGAAATGGATCGCCACCATACAACCTAGTCGTGTCAAATGCCAAGCGTGGCTGTTGGAAAATAACGCCAAACTGGAAGATGTAGGTTTCATCTTGATTAAACGTTAAATCAGTGCTGCGAAATTTGCAGATGCAACGGAACATGCCAAGGTAGCATTGATCCGTTGTCCCTCCCTTCCGACAGCACTGCCACATTGGTGCTTCAGCCCTGAGAGGCAACCATGTGCCATGGCGGATAACCGCATCCCTACATGCGTTGGGTGCGCGCGCGGAAGCACCAATTGATCCGAGATCAACGGATGCAGCAGAGCGGCGCCTTGATTCGTTTTGGACTTGCCGCATCTGCATCATGCGGCAAACCGCCCACGCGATACAGAGTTTTCTCCGCGTCTGTCGTATGCCTCGCCATTGCAAAGTCGCTGTTTGGATGGCTGTTGATCTTGTTGCGGGCGGTTGGCGTCGCACAATTGCCGCTGGCTTGTTGTTTCCAGACCTCCCCAACGGCATGCTGATTGAAGCACGCAGATCACTTTCTTGACAGCTCCAATAGAACGTTTCTTGACTCCAGACCCCACTGATCCTTCTCTTCTTGGTACCGGCGATTTCTCTTTGGTACCCCGCCCTCACCCGCCTGATCCTGAGTAGAATCGTCAACACCCACAAAACGCTTGGCCTTGACTCGTCATCTTAGCGGCCGACTCGTATGTCGTCTTTGCTGGGATTAACAGAGACACGACCAAGTCTGTGCGGTTTTATGCAGTGTTGCTTCGGGGTCGGATGATGCATTTACCGAGGTGTTGGGTCTTCTTCCAGCATGCAAGCATTCTCCAGCATGTTGGTCCACTTTCCACTTGTGCCCGCGTGGCTGTGCTTGAGATGCTGTCTGAAGTGATCCGCTCGGAAGAACTTTTTAGACGAGTTGCACTCTCGGAACTTGTGCACCTCTTGCAGATGCCTGATGCGTTCGTCCCAGTCCTGTTCAGTAGCATGTCGAGGCGCATTACCACCGTTCAAGGCACTAGTGCCTGGGCCGCGTCCAGATCGTGGAAATTCGTCGCCGCAGTAGCCACAGGTGTCAGCTTCGCCAGGTCGGTTAGTAGAATCATGAAAAGCCCTGTCGTATCCAGAAAGGGCTGAGCATGACCATGAATGGCGGCGCACGTGGAGTGAGTTTTGATGGCGCTCTGCCTCGTTCTTATTCTTGAAGCGGTTGCCACAGAATGAACACTCGTATTGCTTTTCAGCCTCGTGGGCACTAGTTATCAGTCAGCATCGGGTTCGTGTAAACGCATCATCTCACGCAGCCTCGTCAAGAGTGGGTCTGCGGAGATGTAGATGAGATTTAACTTACTTGAGTTCCTCAGCCGTCTCGAACCTCTTGGGCTTCTTGGGGCAGCACTCGCACATGAAAAAGCCTTGGACCTTGGATCCGCCCGGCTTCTGTACTTCGGTGATCTTACGTGTGCTTGCGCCCGAGACAGTCCTAGAGTGAATGGACCCCCGGCCAGAGATGGAGGTTCGAGGGCTTGGGTTGAGGGAAACGGGGGCTGTATAAGGCGAGTTGCAAGATGTGGGTGAGATGCCACCAGGAGAAGGGCCCACAGGTGAGCGTCGGCCGAAAGAGTTGGCCGTTGCAATGCTAGCGGGGTGCATGGCCATAGGCATGGTCGAGATGTACGAGTTGGATCGCGAGGTCGACACTGAAGGCATTGTAGCACCGCGAGGAAGGCTGGTGAAACGACCCTGGGGGGATGTACGTCGAAGCATAGCAAGAACATGCTCGTCATTAGGACTAGCAGCCCTTCTCTTCTGTCCACCAGGAACGTAGGCATCGTCAATGTGCAATCTCTTGAGGGATTGGCCATCTTCCATATCCATATCATCTACTCCGTTGTAATCATAACTGGAGTTTGTTGAGGTCGCATCATCGCTGTTGTTCCTCTTTGTTCGTGTTCGAGGTGAGCGATCGATATCGGAGCTATCATTTGGTGATCGGTCTCCATGGTAAAAGGGTGTGCTTCGGGGAGAAATGGCAGAGTGGATTGGTGTGTCGGTAAGCCTTGCAGGAGAAGCTAGGATGCCACCGCGGGAGTGTATGGGGAGTTGCACAGGTACGCTAAGAGCTGGAGGGAATCGTCCTTCTGCAGAAGGTCTTCGGGATAGGAGCTCGTTGGCCGAAACACTGAGAAGAGATCGAGGTGGTGTCTTTTCTAAAGATCGAGTCTGGTCGAGCTTCTTCTTGAGGTTGTCGCCATCTACTTCAGCTGGGGATTGGAACTGGTAGTGGTTGTGGAAGCGGCCAAAGCCTGTGGGAGCGGATTCGCGAGACCTGTGGATCTTGTTAGTCTCGTTCACCCAACGTCTTAGTCGAGCCATTGGAGGCCTGAGCTGAACCAATGCTCAACTCAACGCACGGTAGCCCTTACCTGTCGGTTGATGAGTAACTGGCATAGCCCTCATCTCGGTCGCTGGTGTTGCTTCTTTGTTGGTAACTTGGACGGTCTTCGTGAAATGATGAGTTCATGCTTCCATAACCACTTGCAAAAGAACCGCTGGCATATTCCCGCTTCTCTCTCATATTCTCAGCCAAAGCGTTAGGTTGATCGAAGTATCTGGGAGGAGGTAGCGGTGGAGGAACGTCGTCTCTTAAGGGACCTCCAGGTATCGACATGGCAACACTTCTACTAAAAGGCGAATCGTGGTGGCTCGCGTGGGCTCTATGTCGGTCGCCTGAGGGAGGGACTATAATGCTCGGGAGAGCCGGAGCGGGCTCTCTATATTGGGGAGGGAAAGCCATGGTGTTTAGCTTGGCAGTCGGACAACTTGAGCTGAAGATGGAGAAGGAGGCAAAGCAATGGCAGCTGAAGTACGGCGAGGTTGGAACTAGGATGACATAGGACCGAAACTATTCCGTCATGAAATAGACGGATCTGAAGACGTAAGAAAGTCGATTTCCGATGACCAAAGTAGTATTCTTTATTTTTAGAGGTCGCCTCCTTTTTGTTAAGTTCAACTCAATTCGGGTCCGAATGGGTCGGTTGGTGATAGGGCAAGATATGGGGGTGGTTGTGTGCTGTGGCGATGATGGCTTCTCGGCAGCACCGAAGATGCTGGTGCAGCTGGTGCAGCTGGCTTGGGCAGAGAGTTGGACGAATGGCAGAGCTTGTCGGGAAGGAGTCGTATTGGTCGGAGTCTTGGTATTTTAAGGGTATTGAGAATTAACCAACAAGAAATACAGAGATGGATGAAAGAGACGAGAAGAGAATTAATATGAAAGTGCGAGATGTGATGTGATGTAAAAAAGAATCCAGATGAGAAGGGGAAGGTGGGAGCCAGGGCGGTTAAAGTTCAGTTGACTTCAGTTCAATTGACCTACCCTCAGGTTAATGAACGAGCCTGTGTTGACGTTGACGCTCACTGGGCTGGCCCTGTCACACCCTTCTGTTCCTGACTTCGGCAGGCGTCCTGGGACCCCTGTAGAACTAACCCTACGCCCTATGGGGGTGGAACTTAGGGGGGGAGGACGAGAGCGGGGCCCTGTGTTATGGGGGGGGGAAGCCTAAGGGCTGAAGACGGGAGTGGAAAAGAACAGGCAACGGCTTGGTACTGGACAGGAGCAGCTCCGGGGACCAAGACAAGCAAAGCCTAATACAATGTGGCGGTTAAGAAAGAAATGATAAGAAATGTATACACAGTATGTCTTGTCTTGTCATGTTTTGATTTAATTATTATTTCTTGTTTTTTTTGTGATATTTATCCAAAAGAGTAATAAGATGTGGTGTAGAGGGTGCAAGAAGGAAGCTGAAGAGCAAAAAACTCACTGAGGAGCATGTTGTCAGTCATGACTGACTAGGGGGGGTGAGCATCTACCGACACAGTAACGTCGTAGGGGTGTATAAAACAAGTACAGGTAAGGCCCAGCTAAAAAAGACGAAACCAAAAGAGACAGAGACAGGGAGCGAGAGCGAGATGATAGTATCGAACGAACTTGGGTTATCACCAGATGGAGTTTGCATATCCGTCCGTCCCTTGTATCCGTAGCTAACATCACATCAGTCTCAACGGTATGGGCAGTTATTGAATTGGGGCACGGATGGCATGGCATGTACCGTAGGTAATGTGCAGCGGCATGGCACGGCATTCTCTCCATCTCAAGCAGGTCAAGCAAGCAAGTGCATGTGTTACATACATACAACAGCTAACTAGACCAACTGTCATGTCAGTCAGTCATTCCCAAAGTCCCTCCTCCTACAGATTTGTCAAGATCATGATGCATCTCCTTCTGCTAGATCCCTCCACTTGGTCTCGCTCGCTCTTACATAAACGTCGTATTACACTCAACCCCAGCTGTCCATCCAAGGTGGGAATCCTCGGATCTTGCAGAACCTGGCTGGTCTGTCTCGCATTTTTCTGCTTACTACCTCTGACAGAGAGTCAGTTCCATAGAAACAACAGAATAGATCGAGAGAGAGAAAAAAAAGCCACATCAAAAGCAACTGACCAGAAATACAGAGCAAAGCAGAGGGGGTGCGGCATCAATCCGCTGTTGGATCCGCATGCTGCTGTTACTACAAGGGGCCATCCACCAGTTAGAACACAAACCCCTGCTATGCTCCGGTGAGGTGCTGCTGCTCCTGCTCCTGAGAATGGGCAAAGTCTGTCCTTGTCCTGCCCTACGGGGTTTGCTTTTTTAGTCTTGTCTTGTCTTGTCTTGTCTCCACGAGATGGGGCTCGACATCCATTGTATTTGGGGATCCGATGCCTTGTCCGGCCGGTCACTTCAGCCTGCCCTGTAGCCCTGCGCTCTGCCCTGGAGGGCTGTCTGTGCCTCGGGCACAGGGGTGTGCTGTGCTTGCTTGTGGCGTGGGCGGAACGGAGAGACAGAGAGAGGGTTGTTTTTTCTTCTGTCTGGGGGGGGTGAGGTTAGCTTAGCTTAGCTTCTCGCGGGGAGGGAGGGGTGTAGGGCAGTTCTTGAGGACGTTTGATTTGTCGAGGGTGTGTGTAATTCTCAGGGTACGAGATCTTGGATGTTGGTCGAGGTACACTGACGGTCTTGTCTTGCCTTGGCTTGCCTTACTTACTCCACCTCACATTTTTGACAAGCAAGACACTAGGCAATAGTCACGATCCTTCAGTCTGCAGTCTGCTCACCCGAGGCAAACAAACAAACAAGCAAGCAAGCCAACAGCCCAGTCATATTCGTAGATTTGAGATTCGCCTGATCCTTCTGTCAGCGTTGTCTGTTAATAGCCCATTGCCCAGGAACACTTCCGACAAACTGCATGAGAAATGGTTTCTCTCTCGAGGCGCTTTTTCCTCTGCAGATGTTCTGTACTGTGGTATTGTTGTCGACAGGCTTCTTCCCTGTCTTTGCTTGCTTCCTTTTTGCTTCCGTTCCCGCTTCCTTTCAACTGCAACTCTCACTGGTTAACTCGTGTACTTCCCGTCCGCCTTCCCGCTGCTATTCCTATCTGGAACCCACCAACAACCAACACAAAACGACACTGGATTTTCTATTTTCTCCAACAACAGGGTAGGAGGGCAGCAATTGCAACAGGTCAACCTCGCCTTGCATCTGCATTACAGAGCGGCAATTGTAACTTCCGAACGATACAATTGCCAAGTATATCCAACCTGGGCATTATCTGGGCCATGGAACTACGAATATCGTGGCTTGGAAATCGCCATACATCATCATTCCCTTGTTTCTGCCGCCTCGTCATCTAATCTCGTGGCTACGCTACTACCTCACCTCACATGCTCTTGGGATTTCCCTCTAGGGAACCTTTTAGGTGGTTTTTCTTTTTTCCCCTTACCCACGCGCCACCCGAAACTCAATTTGGGGGGAGTGATGGGTCAAACGGTCGCGACTTGGTCTTTTGGTTCATAAGGGAAACTTTTCCATCCAATTGTCGTTTGAAGCCTTCACGGTTGAGAAATGCCAAGTAATTTTAACTTGTTTAACCCAGACAAGAAATGAGGCTCAGCGGTGAGTGGCATCTTCATTTCTCATTCCTTGGTAAGCATCCTTTCCAAGACTTGGCCATACTCGAGAATCAGAGACAGTGACTACAAATTATTATGACTCGAAGAATCTGATTCAATTGATCAGCATCAAATGAAATTATGTACGCAGCGTTTGCAAACAATGTTGGCTATCCTCCATCTTTTCGCCCCATATCTCGTGCAACCTGCCAAACACAGCGATAGTTAGGGTAAGCCGCTTTGACATTAGATGTCGCTGTGTGATTTTCACTGGGTTGAAAGTCTCTATCTTGCGGGAATTCTCTTCCAAGTGATATGTCACTCTTGACGCCAGCGGGAATAACATGCGATTCTTACAGCCGTTTTCGGACGATCGCCTCTCTTGCAACTGTTTGGACACGACGACACAGTACATGACAATAACTTGACCCCGCGTGTCCAAGGAGACGCGGAGTTGATTCGGATGGACCCCCAGTTCCAGCTAAACACTGTATCTAACCAGGATCCTTTTTTAGGCGGACCCTCTTTGAAGCGCATCGCCCTCAATAGGCATCGCCCGATGGGAAGGGAGAAGGTGAAGTTGTGAACAGGCAATTTGGGCGACATGCGTCAATGTCAAAATTTAGCTTAGCTAGCTGGGGACTATGTAAATCATCACACTCTGTTTGGCAGGTTTACGAAGACCGAGCCTGTGGCGTTGCTGTCAAGAAGCTTCCAGCCCTAGCTAGTAGAGCTTAGATAGATCCTTCGATCCTTTATAACCTCTATTTGTCCTAAGCGAGCGGGCCTCTTGACTCTTGGTACAAGGGAGTCCTGTATTATACGGCGTATCCATTCGAAGAAATGGCAGATCTCAGTTCAGTTCAGTTGAGTCTCTGATCTATCTGGCACTAAAAAGATCAACCCCAGACAGGCCGACAAGGCTCGGCCGAACGTGAACCAGTAGTTCAGTTGCCTAGTGGCCTAGGGACGGAGCAGCTAACTAACCTGCTGTTGCTAGTACTGGTTTCAGCATAGCATGTTGCTCCTCATCCTCCAGGATTCCGCTTTATCACGGACGGACGAGCCATGCATGGTATGAATCGCCCACTTGGTGTCCATGCACGCGACTACGATACGACACTTTGATGAACCGACTTTGGCTTGGCTTCTCGTGATGTCTTGGACGGGGTGCTCGGCGGTGATGCCTTACAGGGAGAGTGAAACCAGCCTGTCGGGTGTAGCGAGCGAAGCACCGACTGGATGTCGATATGGAGTCATTTCGTCACTGTTGATCGTCCGTCCAAGGTAACCTCGTGTCTTGGTTCACGACGTATAGTCTGGATTATAGCATGATTACCAACCCGGCACTTCACATGAGCAGGCCAAGAGGGAAATATTGACTGGAAATTGGGCGGTAAACTTGGCTAGCCTACTTACAGTATGTACAGGCTAAGCCCTACAGGCCTCGACTTGGTTCTGCATCGTGACTCGTGGACTCGTGCCGACAGATGAGACAAGAGAATTTGAGTTCTAGCCCAAGTGGGTTTACGCTGAGCAGTGGCTTGACCAGGTTGTCAAGCCACACTCTCTTTCCTTCCTTTTTTTCTCGGGCCTCGGCGGGGGTGCTCCTTCTCCAAGAAAGTGAAAGTGAAAACCAGATGGCGCGACTAGCGTGGACTTGCTAGGAAGGTGGTGTGTGAGTGTGCGCGTGTCTTTCCTTCCTTTGCTTGTTGCTCCAGCTTTCTCAGCCCTACCAAAGACAAAATGAGGGAAGCTGCAGCCCGGTCTTGGCAATGGTTTGAATTGCCTTGCTCGTCTTAGGGCTGTGGCGGTTGGTATGATATGATTCTCATGCAGTTCTACTCAGTATCTGCCCTACAGACGTCATTTACAAACCTACTTTTCTTATCTTGTATATTATCTTTATCTCATATTCATAACAAGAGGCAACGTTACAATTCGACTCATATTATTACATGCATCTGCCGAATGTGGAGAAGAGAAAGCTCGGTGCAGCATCTTGTGTCGAATCTGGACATGATCGACTTTTCCTAGACGTCAAAGCCCACTTGTATCAGAAAGGAAATGAAGTCAGTCTTTGCGACCCATGGCGGAATTATTACATACGCGCAAAAAGAGGGAGTCTGGGACTAATCCTGCGACTGTCACCGTGTACAGATTAGGGCTCTCGGTAACGTTCAAGACCCCGATCAACGGGAGGGAGGGTGTGACTTGTGACTGAATCTCAAACTTTCATTGACAAGACTAGACTACCGACGTTACCGGCTTGTGCCACACCTGGTGGTGCACTCTTAGACTCTCAGAGGCTGGCTTGGGCTCGGACAGGCATTCGGCAGTTCAGTACCTGCTTCTTTTGTGCTTCCATGGCATCTTCTACACCATCCATTACAGCCCAGCCCATCGCCGTACCATGACACAACGCCTCTCTCAACACTGCAGTCTTTACGGTTACTTACTCGTCATTGTCGTCGTCATTCTGCTCAGCCATTTCATCTGCATTTGACTTGACGTGGTGGATGTCTACGGCTACCATTCCCGGCTCTCTCCCACTCTCCGACCACTCAGTCAGTCTGTCTCACACAGATTCATTCAAGCGTCCATCTTAGCTCTCCATGCTCTCGGGCTCTATCACCAAAAAGGAAGTCAATTCGGCACAATGGCGTTTTGTCCCCTGGCCGTAAATCTTCGGTAAATCTTGTCCCAAAAGACTGACGCGCGGACACCAAGGAAACGAAAACTCAACCGCCATGGCATCTTCCGTCGCGGATGCTGGCTTGTTGTTGGTTCTCTTTCCCAGTTTTCCCAACCAGGAAATCCTGGAGAAAAAAGAATCCACTGTTGAACCGTTGCTTGCAGAGTGGATTCTTTTATTGTCGCGATGCAAGGGATTTTTGTTTATGCTGTTGGTTGTTAAGGTTTGTAATCTTCTATATTTACTGTGCAGTACAACATGTCGCTCAGATCGCTGCGCACAGAACGAAATGGCTCCCCCAGCATGACGCCTCGCCTTATCCTATGAGCCCAAAGCACCATCCCCCTCAAGATCCATACTGCCACGTTCTTGAATCGTAAACTAGTTCGCAAAGTCCCCGTCGCTATCTTCAGCCCTGTGTGCTGGTCCCCTCTTCTTGTTAGGTCCCCCTCTCGTCCGGGTATATCCTGGTAGCCTTGCCTGCCTGCCCCAACGACGTTGCAGCGAACTGCATTGCCGTTGACGCTTTACTGCCGTTTCGGATAATTGAACCACGGGCTGTAGAGTAGCAGCAGAGAATACGACGGCCTGTTAACGGGAGGAACTTTTCGTATCAGGACAAGGCAAGGCGATCGCTGCGCAGCAGTCATGTACAGTACATAGCGATCCAATCAGACACCATGCCCCCTCAACTGCCGAGCGGCAAGTCCCTGCGCGGTGTCAGCACCTTGATTGACTGGCCTGGCATGGCATGACCTTGCCTTGTCGCACCGACTTGGGGGTTTCAGGAATGAGTCCATTCCACAAATGGAACGTCCAGAGTTACCGCTAGATGACCAGCGACGAGACTATTATAGCAGATTGCAGCACGCTGAGCACAGTACCTAACTGCACAGAGTACGAGCAAGTGGTTCTTGGTGGATGACGACTGAACGAGGCGCAGCAAACCAACACCACACCTTATTCCTCCTTCCCGTGAAATAGCGGGCGTCGATCTCGATAGCGAACTAATAACTTGACTACCTTAGTGTGCCCTATGGCTAGGGATGATTGACAGACAGACAGATGAGCAGCGAGACCCTTGATGCATGGGATGGAATTGTTATTAATGCAACCGATTCGATAAACAGAACCTTTGGGCACCTATTACTTGGCGTTATTATGACCCACACAAGACAGACTCACTGTCGACGGGTAACCTTTTCCAATCGAAACTCGTTTATATTCGAGTAGACCTGTCATTATTACATTCAAATATCAACCAGAAGGTGTTTCAATTGACTCTTTTTCTAAACCCGTACTTCCGCCCTGTCCTGTACTGTCCTGCAGCAGACTGGGCCCCTCAAACAGTCATCCCCGGGATATTGTCTCCTTTAAGGCAAGGTTGTGACAATCATTCGAGACTAACGAACGAATGGGGGTGCTGCCGAGGTTATCACTGGCGTCCCTGTCATTGCCGGAGGCTCAAAACGCAAGGCCCTGGATCTGGGATACGTACGCAATGACGATATGGGCGTCTACCGAAACCCTTCGGGATCGGATTGTAAACGAGGGATAACGAACTGTAAGTCATTCGTTATCCTCTCACCCCATTCAGAGACAGTTAATTACAGCACAGCCCTGCGGTCGCGGGCGGGAGAGGCGCGCCACAACCAGATCATTCTGTCTTCACTGCGACTCTGCGTCTACTTTCTACAGGGAGGGACCATTTTCCAAGGAAGTGGCTTTCAGCCCAGCGAGGCGGGATTGGCTGTGAATGTATCCTTGGCAAATGCGGCTCGAAAACTCTACGGCATAGCAGCATTACATTGCATTGCAGATTCCTGTGGCAAATACAACGTCGAGCGGGTTACAAGGTCCAATTCAAGACTGACAAAGACCCTGAATAGAAACAGGCGTCTAGGAACAATATAACGTTATGTATATTAAGAGGCCATATTATTAACACATTTTGTTGCTATTTTGGCTACAACTCAACTTGATTCGTTCGGAGATATAACCGAGCCAGAGATTTGCTTGACTTTTTGTCATAAATCCGGCGTTCCGTCCACATCCGGCTTGTTTACCTCGGGCATGCAATTCTGTTGTATCCGGGAGGCTTAGAGGGTATGGGATTTACCTTTTTAGTGTCGCCGATCGACATAGAGCCTTGTCCCTCATCATATCTTGGCCCATTTCTGCCGCAAGGAATGAGTCGAAATGATACTGTTTCAACAAGCACCTTGAACATTCAATCTTTCTCCGCCTGTTGGTAGTGAACCGCGCGTCTAAAACTCAAGTGTCCGGCGTTAAATTAGCAACCGGAGCACGTACGCACTTTTGTTTTTGTATGTTAACTAGTTCTAGTACTAAAAAACTAGTCAGAGTTGAGACTCTATTTCTTGAGATGCGACTGGACGCCTTGGGGCGGAGAAAAGGGCTACTGATTGTTTGGAACCCATTGACTGACATGTCTGAGTCTAGGTCATGCGATACAGAACGGAACTATCCCTTTGACTCAGGGGTGTGTGGTTTATTCATCATGGTAGGCAGAGAGAGAGAGAGCCAAGGCAGATTTAGTGTCTTGTCTTGTTGTGTTTGTAATTTCTCATCATCAGTTATGCACGGCAACTCACAGTTTACCTCAGCCCAACATCATATGTATCAGCCAAGCTTCGGCTTGCCTCCCTGTCCTGTTCACAATGTCAGCTTGGCAAGACG
Organism: Fusarium culmorum; assembly: GCA_016952355.1. Taxonomy (NCBI): domain Eukaryota; kingdom Fungi; phylum Ascomycota; class Sordariomycetes; order Hypocreales; family Nectriaceae; genus Fusarium; species Fusarium culmorum. The sequence continues at coordinate 11,239,130 of CP064750.1, forward strand.
TTCAGCAGAGACATCAAGGCTCACGCCCCTTGTTATATCGGGGCAAATGGCCAATTCTACTTGGGGCCCCCCTTGCTGGGCAGCGCGGGAAACCTCACAGCCCTATCCAGACGTGTGCTGAGTCCACATATGCCTCGGCTGGACCTGTATGTATGAATAATGGATCGACCGCCGGATCGCCTGTCTCCAGCGGAGTCAAGAGTCGGGACATTAGTCTTGACTTGTGTGCTATGTCCGAAAGGCCTCCAAGGCTGTGTCGATTCCTGAGACTTGAGTTGCCGCATCGCGTACAGGAAGCACGTTATTAAGCCGAGTCACTTGCTCTCTTATACACATGATAGGCATACATACGAGCTGTCTGTCGGTAGCTGAGCTGCGGACCAGGGGGGCAAAGAAGATCTGTGGGTTTTTGCTGATGGGGAGAAAAAGCAAATAATTTTGTTTTATTTCCTTTCTTCCGAGCTCAAAGATCTGTTGACCGATCGATCCGGGCTTTGACTTACTCGCCAAACACGCTGAGGAATCAGCCCAAATGAGAGTGTCTTGTATGACACGTTGATGGACAGTTCATGTGGGTTATCATGCCTGAGGATATTGTTGAACGAGTCAACTAAATCAACACACATTGTGTCTCATGGACATGTATGCAGCACTGACCTTGATGAGAGCACCGTCTTGCCTTGTCCAGGGTACCGCCAAGATGGCCTCATTCAGGCAATGGACTACAGAGGGAGAAGGTACCTAGGTATATACAGTGACACAGCATCATCTGCCTAATTGTTTGTCGGCCCGTCGTTGGAACTCTATATACATAAAGAGAAAGCGACTCATAATGATGCAAAACGCAATGTCAGTCTCGCAATTCTGCGCCGCGATGCTTGACTCATGGCATGCGTCTTGTCCTGTCAATAGGGCTTGAGGGTCCTGTGCCCCAATCCTGCCTTGCAGAACTGATCCTACATTCTGTCACTTGCCTGTTTGTTCCAACAAACAAGGATTGCCTGTCCGCCGTTGAGAAACTTAGGTTATCGTTATCCGTAGGGCTACACAATGAGATAGACATCACCCCGTACAGGGCGTTACTCTATCAGTGGGAAGAAAGTATGTAAAGTTCTCCTTGTCAAGTGCCGGAGCGCAGTGATATTTGGGTGAAGCTGTTAACCGAAGGCCAAAACAGCGTGGTTTAGCGACGTCGATCCTTTATCTGAAACGGGTTTAAATAAGGTTGCTTTGCCTAGAAGGATTCTGGTAGAAATTGAATGGGATGGCCTTGTCAGTTGTATTGGGGATCCATCGAGACTGCTACGTTGTGAGCGGTGACATGTTGGTGACATGTTGGTGACCTTTGTGCTCTGTAAATTGTTTGTTCACGTGTCTAGCTCTGGAAGGATGAAGCGATGGATTGTTAAAGGTGAGTGTTATTCGCGAGTGTTATTGACAAGGGAATAGGCCAAGCATCGTGACAGATGATGGACGTGGTAGGATGGGGAGGAGGATGGACCAATTTAACCCCTCACACCCAACCTCGTACTCGCCTTGAATCCTGGAATGTTTCCAGAATTATTCTGGAATAATTCCTCTTTGGGGTGGTATAAACAGGGGGCTCTCCCTCCCTGTCATGTCAAAGGGAGTGCTGTACGATATGTACAGATTGTAAACGCTGTCTATATGTACTGATGAGCTATCTGCTATCCATCCAGGGATTCAACATGGGCTTCCTCTTCTCCATATCCAACTTCCAAGAACTATTAGACCATTACATGACTGATTGCTTAGTTTACCGTATTTCAACTGCCCTGCAAGTAGCTCCAAACTCTCTGCAGGGCGCACTTCGGTGCTTATGCGGAACCAGGCTTCTTTTAGCATTCAAAAGCTATACCCTTGTCGTTTACCACTGACACATATTGACCTGGGGGTTTTGTTAAAGTATACGTACCCCAATAGGCCTTGTTCGTTAATTCGAAACAATCACATGCATTTTTACAAGGATAGACACAAGAACGAGCTCGGAGGTCCGCTCTCTCATATCGTTTTTCCTTGACACTTGTTGTGTCCCATCTTTAAGGCTTGGGACCTGATGATTGATCTCCATACGGTACAATTCCGTCTTGATCAATAGCGGAATTTAAAAGAGACTTACTAGCCTAAGCTATAGCTCTTAGTGATATCCACCTGGCTGAAAGTTCAAATCTTTCCGCACCCTGCAAGTTAGAAAAAACGGGATTGATGCCGCGTGTCTTAGGTCTGGGCCTTAAGCTCGATCTAGTGATTCCGAGAGCTTGGAAGATGGAAACTAGCCCAAGTTTGAAAAGGCCATGTACATAGCTAGTCTAGTCTAGCTATTGACAACTCACGACGCAACGTAACAAAACGGGTGAATGGAGGATTCAGGCCCGAGCACTGACTGTTTAATATCACTACGCCTCATGGGTAGGTAGGCACATGCTAAATGAGGGAATCCCTACCTACAGATACATGTCAACTACCTAACTAGGATAGCATGTTTTTCTGTACAAGCCTTTTCTGGGCGAGTGTCAACCAACAGGTCAGATCATATGGGGCATAAAACATACTTGACGTTGACATCTTCTAAAACCCGAGAAATGCTTCTAGAACGGAGGTATTTACCTTTCCCAGACGCCTCTTCCGTCAAAGACCAAGCAGTGTCCGAGGGTCCGAAAGGGGTCGGGCGGAGGCTATTATGTGTATGTCCCGACTTCTGACGTCGTCCAAGCTCTGGTCTTTGGTCACTATCTTTTTAGGTTTGTATACAGTCCCCATAATAATTCAGCCCTTGAGGTGCCCCTGGCCCCCTGGTAGGGCGCTGGCGGGCCTGGGGGAAGGATGGAAAGTGGAAAGGTTCTTAAGTACCGTAACGACACCGTGACATCCAGAGGGAAAGTGCCGTTTGCATTTTCCGTCAGCGGAACGGCAGTGGTTCCAGGAAGCACTAGACTCCACCTGGTTACAAGTCTACGATCGAGATAATGTCAAGTTGTTAATGAAAGTGCTGGGATCTAACCACGCTGTGCCTCATCGCAATCTTAACTCGCCTTTCTGATCAACATGATATGAGCTTTTAGTCTATCAAGCAGCAAAGTTGGTAGTAGTATGTATAACTAAATCTCCGGCGCGGGTGTTTCTTCTTCCTCTTCCTCGTTGATGTAACCCTGGGTCGCTGCCCACCACTCGCACCCCACTGCTGGTTGCGGCAACGGAGACCGCGGACCTCCACACCCTTGGACTTGTTCAATGAGGGGATCTCAACTCTGTTCAGGGCCCCTTGGCTTGGAACGGGAGGTGTTTTGACTACTTGTGGAGTGGGGTTTATCTTCTTTCGAGATTCATGGTTCAGGCTTCAAGCGGTAAGGCAATCCAGGGGTAGCTAGGTATTGGAACATTGATGCGAACGAACGCGAGATAGCGTTCGGTCCTTTAACATAATCGGGAAACGTCATACGGCATTGCATAGATGATCTCCGAACTATTGACTCAAGTGTCCCTTCTATATTCCCCGTTACTTAAGTTCTTTCATGAGTTATTACAGTTCTACAATGACGGTGGATTGAAGCACGATGCAACGCAGTCGGTAGGGCTGGGCCTGGAAAGAATCTCCGACTGTGCATAAAACAGGAAAAAAGAGGAGATGGATGGAGATTTGCATGACAAACGTGACTGGCTACCTCGTTTACCAATATTGATCTGCACATCTTGATCAACAAGTTCTCTTTCCGGTAATAGGTAGACAGCGTATGATTTGTATGTACCTCTATGGTAACATGTTTCACCAACTGTTTTTGCGTTCGGAGGTTTAGGCAAAATGGGTGCACGATACGGGCTGAACGGGACGGGTATATTGTCTGAACCAAGCGAGTTGCAGGACAGGAGACAAGAGAAGAGTGCCTTTTTTCCTTTTCTTGTAAACGGCCCGTTTATTTACCAGACTGTCGGGTCTTGTTGTTGGTTGGTTGTCTGGTATGCATGGTACGGGGCATGTCCGAATGGCATGTTGTGTTGGATGCTGGTTATGGAACAATATATTCCGATGCATGTCTCTGTTGGTTCTGAGGATAGGGTAGGTTAGAGTAGGTGCTGGAAAAGTTGGATTGTTGTAGAGATGTCTGGATGTTTTTTTTTTTTTTTTTTTGAGCGAGTGTCGTCCCGGGTAGGGACTGTGTAAGTCAATGGAGATGTACCTAGTTATTGTGCAGTTTGTGACAGCCAAGCTTTGCATTTGAGGGTTATTAATTGAGATGTTTGCACTTGGAGAAGTCTGTAGATCAATTAAAATTGTTACCGGTATCTCTCATTGCAATCGAGGTCGCTCTGGCACTGAGTGTTCGGATATGTTACGTCAAATGCCATGCACGTAGAACATGACAACACTCTGTAATACGTCAGGTCTTTGTTTCAATTTGCGATTTTTCTAGCTGGAACTAAGAGAAGTAGCTACCGCCTGTTCAAGATGAGATACTGTGAACAGAGAACACAGTCAACACCTCCATGTCCATCGTGACTCTGTCCTCTTTGACTTTATCTGGCCTCGCCAACTGCCTGAAGGGAGAATCTGCACTACATTATCGCCTTGTTGGAAATCTTGATCATGCCAATAGTGGAACTCGCTGACAAGATCGTGCTGACTCCATTTTTCAGGGTCACCAAGAAGCCTTTTCATGTTTTTGTCTTCATCTTCATAGCTGTCGTCGTTAAAGAAGATGACTGACACACGGCGACCCCAACCCGGCTCGATTTCAACAAAAAGCCGAGTCGGATTCTCGATTCGTTCCTCATCGCGAGCGGTATGTATATTACTGTCACCGTCACCTACAAAACGCTGCCCTTCATTTTTGTAGGTGATGTGCATTCCCAGAAAACTGCCGTCGCATGACCTTGAGAAGACGTGCAGGCACTTTATGTCTTCCAAAGGAGCCCAAGACCACCATGGCACACAATACTCGTCATCCCCGAAGACATCAGGAGTGGGTGGACCAACGATTTCGAGCCCGGGAACTTCGTGGGCCGAGGAAGGCTCGCTTTTTGGATAGAAGGCGACGACTTTTTGTATATTCCTACCGTCCTGAGGCTCACAGAAGATGGCACGGGGAGCTTCGCTGAAGGCCAATATATCGGTACGTCTTCTGGTATGTCGTCCAAGGTGGATAACACCGCACAGTTCAGTCTTGACCTGACGCATAGTTAGTCAGTAGTCAACTGTGGAAGAGGGAATGAACACAAACCAATACACTGGAGAAAATATCAGCACGTATTTTCTTGGTAGACTTGCACTCCTCTCGGAACTGGATCCATAGGATTCTATCGTTAGATGCAAGCGGCAAATACAACCACTGGCGTTTATCCTCTACTACACTGCCGTGACTCAACGGTGCAGGCTTGTCGAAAGCAATGGCTTCAAGTCTGCTGTGTTCATCGAAGTGAAAGCACAAGCCAGTAATGATGCTGAGATTGATGGTCTCAAATCTGTCTGCATCGAATCTCCAATCCGTTATGCTGCAAGTTTCGGGATCCGGACAATGTGAAGTAATAATATTGCGATACATACACTTGACAGGCCTGGCAGGGGGTGATGGGATGTCCCAAAGAGTCGGGATTCTATCAGCAGACCATGGCCCGAGCCAACAAATTCCGTCCTGGATACATCCTTGGTCAGTCTTGGAGTGGCCAGTACTAATATCGAGGCTGAACTTACTTTGAAGTAGGCACTAACGAGCCTGGCTTGGTGCATTTCGAGGATAGTAAACCGTTCGAATTCGCGTCTAACCAGGCATACAGGCGGGTACTCGGAGAGTTGTTCGATTTGACAAAAGCCATGCCTGTCTATCATGACACGAACACACCCAGAGGTGGCCTCTATCGGCGAAAGCACCGGTGATGTGTTTCCACGTACCCACTGGACAACGCTGGCAAGAGAAGTAGTCACCGCCTCAGTCCTTGGCCTCGTGCCGAAAGAGGGCGCAACCTCTGAATGCTTCACTCTTTGCCAGAACGGAGCGTCTCGACAGTCTGACTGGATTTGTTGTAGTAGCTCCAGTGGAAGACGACCGAGTGGGAGCCCAAGTTTCTGACCCACGTGAGCGATAGAATCGTGGCGGTAATCTTGGGTGCCAGGCATGGTGTCAAAATCTAATGGGTTGTGGCCACGGAGAAAAGAGTCTGTGTTCATCCAAGCCAAAGCTCGTCCCACGTCATCTATCCTTTCCGCAGACAGTTCGACATCATTGAGGAGCGCGAGGCATTCTTGGTGCAATAGAAGAAATCCACCTGAAGCGCCGCCGTCACCAGCATAGTTACACCAGCAGATACCCTCCTCCCGCCACATCGAGGCATCTTCATGAACATGGTTCCCACCAGAAATCGTCATATAACGGAGCTTCCAGGTACCGACAGGAAACTCTTTGCAGTAAAAGACAGCAGCTTTTTTGGTCGCTGGGTTCGTCTCATGACAATGGCTGCAACAATTCGAAACATCGAAGTGCACTAATCCGCCGCAGTCTGGTTTGTAAGGGACCAGGTAGTATGGGTTCACATAGAACTCATCCATTTTGTAGTGAGTTGGAATTACTATGAGTCGCAGAGATGTGAAGTGTAAGAAACTGAAAGATTCCAACGGTGATAGAAGAGAAGAGATGAAGATAAGGAAGTGTTTGGGTTGGGAAGATTCGCCAGCTTAAACATCTTTCTTGGTAGAGTTTAATGTAAAGACAAAATACTTGTAAAAAGCTTGAGAAAGTTATTTTACTTCAGTTCAGTCCAACTTTGAACACATAACCAAGCCTTCTAGATACATATTGATGATAAGGTTGACATATTCACTCAACTCAAAAACTCAACAAACCACTACAATGGAGATATGTGACAGTAGGGTTGGGCATATTTGCGACGTCAACTCTATAAATCTAGGCTATAGTAAGATAGTATCTGCGTAACAATGCTATGATTTAAAAAGGAGAACGGGGTTCGATGGCGACGAGCAAACACACAACCACGGGCATTTGTATATCTTACACTAATATGTACAACTCTCTTTAGCGTGACTCTCTAGAATAAAGGAGGGCGACATTATCTTCAAAGTAAAGGCCAAGATTGAATCTAAGTTTTGTAGTTGAGAAAAACTTGATGATTTAACCTTTAGGCATCCCCATGAGTTGCTCTGTGAGCCATCAGCTGTGGGGTGTTCCTTCGGTCACCTAGCTAGAGCAACCGAGGATTTCGTCTCATACGAAGTTTATTGAGTATAGAATTCAGACTCAGAGAACTCTTGGTGAGCTGGTAGTTAGTGAGTGCGTTTCGTATGTCCAAGGATTGTTCTTTGCCTTTGGCTTGATCGAACCGTTTCTGCACAACAGCTCAATCTCACAACCTCTACAAATGTTTTTGGTCAGACTTGAACTGGGTACTGACAATTTAAAGATAAATTGTACTTCACAGATGGACAAGGTAGAAATTACACAGCAATCATTGCCCAAGATAAAGTGTTGTGTCAATCTAATAACCCATACAAAAGAGAAAGCGAAAATGATCAACCCCCAAAGCCCAGTCTCCCACAGTCCATCCGTGTCTCCATCTGGTGTCCCATACAAAAGAGAAAGCGGAAATGAATAACTCCCAAAAACCCATATCACATCTTCTATCCATACCCTTACACCATCCACCACCTCTTCATCACCAAATGTCCTTAAAAGAAGTGCGGGTAGTCGATGTCAAGGAGGTCCAGAATGTATCCCCCAAAGTCCCAGTCATCACAGACATGATACACGACCAGATAGAGAATCATGGCAATGACCAACACCAGAGCAAAAAGACTGAAAAGACGCCAGAATAATCGCATGGCCTTTTGGGGCAAGCTAACCTTTCCGTCCTTAGCAGGTCGGCTTTCAACAGCATCGTGTCCCGCGTCGTTGGGACCGATCTGGCCCCTGAACTCAGCAATCTCTTCCCGGAAGTGGTTAAGTTGTGAGGCCATAGCATCAATGCCGGTGTTCGTTTCGTTGAGCTGCCACTGCTCGACGGGTCGGCGGTCGGCTATGTTGGTATTAGGAGTGGCGAAACGGATGGGTTTGGTTTGGTCAAAGATACGCTCTCTTTGGAGGTCTCCCTCCTTCCTGGTATTGGGACGGGCGCTGTAGTCCATTTGAACGAGTTGCGGTGTAGTGTTTAGAGTTGTAGTGAGATGAGAGGTTGGTTGATGTGTGAAGGGGTGTTGTTTTGGCGCAGGAAGTTGGTGGTGGTTTGAGAATCTGAGTTGCAGAGCAGAGTGGTATTTGTATTCGTGTTAGAGCCATCATGATATTGAATGTGATGTCGCGTCATTTGCAATTGTCTGAGTGTACGTATGTTGTCCCTTTGTCGCGGTATTCACAACTTCTTGGGTAGGGCAACCTCAAAGAAGAAGACCTGCAAGGATACATAGAAATGCAGATTTCAGAGAAAGCCTGACGTTAGTTTTGTGATATATAACGTACAGCTGGGCATTACAGACTAGGTAGGGATGTATGCCTTTGTCAAGGAATAAAGACTTCAGGCACAAACAATGAAGGCTTCACAGGGCTAGAGCAGCAAGCTATCAAATGAGTATATTCTTGATTGATGGTATTCCTCAATAGTCTTTGAGTCTATTTAGTTGTGATTGGAAGCTGCATGTTTCCGCTCCATTGGTGATCCATTGGATACCGTGTAACAAAGCGGTCACTCCTAGTTACGCCAGATGTCAAACCCCATATGCCTTGTTGTTAACTGTATGTTCAAACGTGATGCTAAGCTAAGCCATATGCTAACGTCTTTGATAGGCCTCTTCAATAGTCCGAGTCTATTTAGTTATGCTTGATGCATGTTTCCGTTCCCATGTATGATCCATTGAATCCCGTTTAAAAAAGCGATCGCTCTTTAGTTCCCCTTGATGTAAAGCCACACGTGCCTACCCGTCGATTGTGGGTTCAAATGTAAGGCCAGGCTGAACCATGTGCCGAGGTCTTTGATGAGCCTCTGATTCTTGGATTGATCGCTTCTTTATTGCTTGAAATGAAGCTTTCATGATTACAAACCTGCGCGCCTCTCGCTCGGGCGCAGAGAGCAACAGGGCAATGGACCGCAGACGTAACTTGTAAATCTTCAATGTTCTTTGAGTCCTTTAGCTACGTTACCCACAAACCTGCGCAGCTTGATACACCTCTTGACCAGGTCCATCGTGAATCACATCAATCCACATGATCTCCCTCACACGCTCCCTCACCTCATCCCACCCCTGTCTCCCTGCCAGACTCCGAATAGTCTGCACAAGCCACTCCTCACTCCCCTCAAACACCATGATCGACCCAACAAGCAAAAGCCACAGCTTGACATTCGCAACTGCTTCTCCCTGCACCGGTATCCCCTGTATAGCCTCTCTGAACTGAATCTCAAAAGACTCCGACTTTAACTTTGTTTTCTGGATTTGCAAAAAGATGGTTGACTCGTAGGCTAAAAGACCAACGCGGAGCGCTTCTTGTAAAGGATCTGGGTGGGAGGAAAAGTCAAGCTGTAGTAGTCTGTATTGGATCGAAAGCATGATTTCTTGAAAGGCTTGGGGTTTGAGTTTTTGAGCGCCGGGGGAGAGTTTGTTAGCTAGTGCTGAAAAATCGCGGAGGTCTTTGAAGGCGTTTTGTAGGCTCCAGTCCCAGGTGTAATAGATGTTCATAAAGTTTAGGGATGGTTCTTGGATCTCGAAGGAGCATGCGACGGTTCCGAAGGCTTCGAGGAGGGGTTCCCAGGCTGGTCTGCCGTTGTAGATTTCGGATTTGCAGCCGTTTCTTATGGACCACCCAAGATCGACGCTTCGATAGTTAATGGCTGTACATAATGTTGGGCTAAAGGAGACTCACCGGCAGAGTTTGATCTGAAGCTGGCGGTTATGTGTGTATCCCTCCAAACCACCTCTCATTTTAACTATCCGCCTCAATCCATTAGAGTGTGCCTCAAAAGCCTGAGGATCCTCCATAGCATCAGCCATTGTGGCTAGAGATATGATAGTAGCAGTCGTAGTATCATCCATTTGCTTTTTTGGATCTTGCAATCTATCCTGCAACAGCTGGATAGTATGCCGCAACCGGTTCCTCGTCGAGGTAGAACACTCTCCAGCCCAACCATCGTACTTTCCACGACCTTGGGCCGCGATGAGGTCTTGATATGCGCTGACCATGAAGCATACACAGTGAAGATAGGCTGGGTCTTCTAAAAGCCAGTGGAACCAGCATGCTTTTTGGTAATCCGAGTCGACACACCATTCTGCTGGGTAAAATATATCTTTTATGGTGGTTAAAACTAAAAAGTTAGTATAGAATATCACTGGATGATTGGGGATATACATACATCGGTATATAAGATATCGGGAGGTTTGATCGAGTGGAGTAGTGAATGTGAAGAGTTCTAGATCGGGGGGAGGTTTGATGAGATGGGCGATGAGAGACGGTGACTGGATCCAAGCTCTGTCGCCGCGGGAATGGGTATGTCCGACGGTCCATAAGGAGTCTTCTGTGAAGCTAGTGACGGCTAATGGCGCAGGGCGATGAATCTCTTCAACGTCATCTTGGTTTGGTTGTACTGCTGGGGTCTTCTTGGTATTCTTGCCGCGCATTACATGGCTACGGATGAACTTTCGAGTCTCGGGCGCAGGTTTACCAACGGGACCCGAAGACACAAACTCAAACTTTTTAGCTAAACGTTTTTGGTCAGGTACATGTCGTAACTAAGTGGTTTGTTATTAATAACTCACGACCTGGTTGGCGAGGACCTGGTTGGCGAGGACCTGGTTTGCGAGCTCGTGGCTTTATCTTGACTGGGTCAACAACTGATGGAGTAGGCGCAGCAAAGAAGGGTTCTAACATGATGACAAGATACAGAAAGAAAGATGACAGAGAGGAAGTCAAGGTTGAAGATGAACCATTTACTCTTTTAGGAAAACAATCTCAGTATTAATGACAGCGACAATATCACTATCAGTCAGCACGATCCTTCATCTCCATGCCAAGACCACGATTGTTTTCCTATTCAGGTTAGATTTTACTTTAATAAGGCTTAGTGTCGCGATGTATGGGGGATAAGCACTAGTTAATGCCGATCCTCTTTCTCAACTGACAGAATAGCTCAAGCATTGAGGCGCATCTAGACCATGGTTTGTGTTGTCTTATTCTGTCGCCAGGATTGTTACCTTCTTTAGGTCAAGGGCCACTGACTTCGGGATTGGGACTTGTCCGATTTACTCCAACGGGCTTGCAATTGCTTCATGACGATATAATGCCCAGCGACTCGGACTTAACAACTTTGTATAACTGTTTTCCTCTTTGGGTCTTTGTCAATATGTTTGGCTGTTTAATGTTGAGGTGTAAAAGATATAAAAGGGTTCAATCTCTATAGCATTGAGAATATTTATCACATCAATATAATCATTACCTCCAGCAATACTACTATCACATTTTAATACGTTTTACATAAACCCACCAATAAAACAATGGCTCCCAAATCTCTTGATCTCGTCGCTGACGACTACCACTTCGGCTCCCAATTCACAAAACCTGTCCCTCTACCCAAGGACCTCTCCCTCACAGAAAGCACCATCATCATCACCGGCGCAAACACAGGCATTGGCTATGCTACAGCAGAGAAACTTCTGTCTCTAAATCTCAAGCGTCTCATCATTGCTGTGCGGACTGTCTCAAAAGGCGAATCTGCCGCCGCCAAACTGCGCACCCAATGCTCTAAAGCCGAGATTCTCGTCTGGCAAGTCGACATGCTCTCTCACAAGAGCGTCCAGGATTTTGCCGACAGGTGTAAAACTCTCGATCGAATTGATCTCGCTATTTTGAACGCTGGGTCTCAGTGGACTAGATTTGAGCTCAGTCCTGAAGGACATGAGTCTTCTTTCCAGGTCAACTACCTGTCCACCGTTTTGCTCGCAACTCTTCTCCTTCCAACGCTCAAGCAAAAAGCTCCCACTGGTCAACCAGGACGTCTCACGATTGTCAACTCGGGGACTTCCCTGATGGCAGAATTCCCCAATATTAACGACGATAATGTCCTGGCGTGCTACGACGACGAGACCAAGTTCTCTGGGGGGGTTAATCCCATGCCCTCATACGCCAAGCACAAAGGACTCGCGCACTTTTGGGTTTACAAACTTGCTGAGCGTCTAAGCGCTGATGATGTAGTTGTCAACCTCGTTGATCCAGGCTTGGTAAGAAACACAGGTCTACAGCAGCAGGGCAACTTTGTGGTTCGGCAGGTCCTGGCTGTGGTGAAGTGGCTTATTGCGCGAAACTTGGAGCAGGGGGCGAGTACGCTTGTTCAGGCTGGTGTTGTGATGGGGAAGGAGAGTCATGGTTCGTATATCATGGATTGGAGGATTCATCAGTGAGTACATACCTGTGTTCTCATGTTTTTAAGAGACGACTAACAGATTCTGTAGTTATACTCAGTTGTTGCATACCAAGGAGGGACAAGGTTTTGCTGACAAGGTTTGGCATGATACGTATAGGGAGTTATCTTTCATTAATGTCGATGGTATTCTCAAGTCTTTGTAAAGCAGTCAAGGAACTGTTCTCTTTATCATTGGATATGGGTGGTAGATTGATACGAGTTATAGATCTCATAGAATAATGTTTATCTCAATTGCAACCACCCTATACCTGCTAATAGGTGACTGCTAAGGGAGAGCCGTTGAGTGGGTCGCAAACTCGACAAAACTATTGGCACGCTTTTAGGCTATATACTCACCAAAGCTGATACAATATTTTCATCAAGCCATCGCACTGTAGTACAGTGCGGTAGAGTCTGAATCAACGAGATGCCTGTTAGATCTGCAGCCAGGTCTCGGCTGAATGTGCCAAGATGTCAATTCATGGCAGATGGTTCTTGGTCTCATGGTTGCGCAGGGTAGCATGGCATCTCAATAGTCAGTACCTTGGTGCTACCCAACTCAACACGAAGCATGTGGTGAAATTGTTACTGTAAATAAATACAAACGAAAAATGAAGCCTGACAGTGGACTTGTTTACGTTTACTGCATGTCGTGATGTGTCGTGATGTGCCGATAACCGCATCATTGCATCTTGGACTCTGAGGTGGTTGATGATCAAAGTCAAGTTCAATTCGTGGGATATTCCGGGGCAGCCAATAAGCATCACAGAACATGTTTCGTCAAGGTTACAAAGTGCACTGTAGATTTGGAGAGAGCTCGGGTAATCGGCCTTGACCTTTGACGTGGGTTTGAGTTGAGCAGACGAGAGAGAGAGAGAGGACAGCGCCGAGACGAGACAGGCCGGTAGCCGTGCCGTTACTTCCGAGAAGCGGTACGTACCGAGAGACTGCCGTGAGAAAGAGTCAGTGACAGATAGGTACTACCTAGACAAGGGTAGAAGGAGAGGGATATCTGGGGTGTTTATATACTTGGTCTTGATGAAGATGGTGAACCAAGGTGAAATTGTCTGACAGGCGAGTTGAGTCTACAATAACAAATTGCTTGGTTAAAGCCTGGAAGCTGGGGATAATGGAACTAGGCTAGGCTGTTGGTGGTGGTGGTGCGTGGCTGTTCAGTTCTTGTCCTGTCCCACAATGCCAAGACATGGAGAAGGGGACCAAAGGCCAAGGAATGTATGTACGTACTGACTGGAAGTAGTGACTGATTCCTGCCGCCTTATTCGTAGCTGCTGCCAAGTGTAGAGAAGAACAAGGAAGTGATTTCGAGGTTGACGAGATGATATTTCAGTCTCTCAAGCTTGTGGTTTACTTATGCTTAATAGTTGCATTTCTCGTCAAATGCATTAAAATTAACGATTGAGAGAGTTACAGGTAATAGTAATTCACTCACTGTACTCGCTGCAACTCCCGAGGCAACAAACCTGCCGTCTTTGCCGTTGGGTTGCTTGCTTTTGGACTACCGGCTCCCTAGTTCCGAGCCCGAGCCTTTTTTTGGGGGCACTCTTGTTCCTTCCCAACTTCCCCCAAGCCCCCCCCGTTAGACTTTGGCCAATAGAGATTACTGAATAAACCCACAGTAAAATCCTGACCTACCAAAGATCACAAAAAGGCCCGCCACTCACTGAGAATAAAGCCAATCCAGTACAGTGCAGTACAGGTACAGACAGGACAGGACAGGCACAGATACTGAGAGGCAGGCCGCAGGCATGGATCTCACCTTCCTTAGCACCTTCCATTGCATTATCCGTCATTTCTCTCCTTCCCTTCTGTCCTGTCCAATTCTCATCTCGTATCGTCTCGACTCAACTCCAAATCGTCCTTTGCCGGACTCCGACTCTCTTCTCTTCTCTTTTCTTCTCCCGCTTTTCCTTTGCGACACGATAACTTGAGACATTACCAATTCCATCCTCCGACGGCTGCGCCACGCACGCGTACTTCCAGCAGAGTCTAGTAGTCTATAGTGCTCTCTCTCTCGCTGTACAACCCATTCTGTCTAGACTAGACTCGACTCAACTCCTCGCCTTGCATTGATTCCACGCACCCCGTGGTAACCGAAACTGTACTCAACCACCGGCTTCCTCCGTTGTTGCGCTCTTCGTACTTTCTAACCAGGATCCTGTTTTCCCTCGCGCCATTATCGCTCTCCTGTTCCTGTCAACCAACACAATCGACCATCACGATACTTTGTCCCCATCTCGGCTTTATTGACGCGATCGAATTACTCCATCACCTCTGTCGCTTGACCATCACCAAAACATCCATCAATCACCCCAGCGCAATCGATCCGACACGCAGAAAGAGCGACCACAGGTCGAGGGAAATTGTCACGGATAGTGAAACTGGAGGAATAGAACACACCATCGCCTGAAGGAGGCCCCTTGGCCATGGCCGACAACGAGAAGAGGCTCTCCTCTTCCGAGACTCATGAGATCCCTCTTGAGCCGCTCCCCCCAACTCAGCTTCCCATCGCTGGCGATTCGGCTTCCGAGTATGACGAGGTGAGTTGCATAGCTTTACGCTACTTTGCATCATTCATAAACGTCCACGTCTCCACCACGCATCAATTAGACTAACGCATAGGCCAACAGTCCTTCTCCTACGATCAAGATGACATGCGCGATTACCACACCACCGAGCAGGACCTTCACGTCACAGAAGACGACTTGCTCGAGGCTCGCGAGCTCGCTTCAAAGTACACACTCGAAGATGTGCGCCACATAATGGCTCGCGTCTACCGCATTCACGAAAAGGATCCCAACTTTCCGCATACAGTCATCCAAAAGATCAAGGCATTTCTCGAAAACGATGAATTGTTCACAAACCCCGAGAAGCACGAGAATCTGGTCCAGGAGATGAAGCTCGAGGCCGCCCTCATCACCAACAACAGCCCCTACGCCGAAGTTCGTGCCGTCGTCGAGAACAAGGATGACACGTCCATCCCGTCTTCAACAATCCGAAGTTGGGCTATCGGCCTCATCTTCTCCATGCTTCTGGCCTTCACCAACCAGCTCTTCGATATCCGTCAGCCTGCCATTCGAATCATGGCCAACGTGGCTCAGCTGCTCTCATACCCGATTGGCAAAGGTTGCGAAAGGTGGCTTCCTGACTATGGCATTACTCTCTTTGGAGTACGCCATTCTCTCAACCCAGGTCCCTTTTCCAAGAAGGAGCACATGCTTATTACCATCATGGCCAACGTTGCGTACAACACCCCGTATACCAACCTGATCATCTGGGTTCAGTACCTCCCACAGTACTTCAACCAGCCGTATGCTTCCCACTTTGCCTACCAGATTCTGATTGCGCTGAGCACCAACTTTATCGGCTACGGAATGGCTGGTGTCTGCCGTCGATTCCTCGTTTACCCTTCGTACTGCGTCTGGCCCGCTTCCCTGGTCACCATTGCGCTCAACTCGGCTTTCCACACTGACAACAACTCCCCGGTACAGGGACCCTTTGCCAAGATCTGGCGCGTTTCTCGTATCAAGTTTTTCTACGTCATGTTTGGTGCCATGTTTGTGTGGTTCTGGTTCCCCAATTACATCTGGACCTCGCTCTCCAACTTTAGCTGGATGTCCTGGATTGACCCCTACAACCGCGATCTCAACACCATCACTGGTTTCAACAACGGTCTTGGCATCAACCCATTCCCTACCTGGGACTGGAACGTCCTTCTATGGGACTCTGCCGATCCTCTCATGGTTCCATTCTTCAGTACTTTCAACCGATTCGTTGGCGCCTTCATCTCCATGTGGGTGGTTCTTGGACTCTGGTACTCCAACATCTACAACACTGGGTACCTTCCCATCAATAGCAACCGTGTCTATGATCGCTGGGGCCAGCTGTACAATGTCACCCGGGCTATCAACGATCGTGGTCTGTTTGACGCGAAAAAGTACGAGGACTATTCGCCCCCTTTCCTTGGTGCTGGAAACGTTGTGATCTACATCTTTTTCTTTGGCATCTACACCTCGACTCTTACTTACGCCCTTTTGTTCCATCGTCGTGAGATCGTTACCGGTTTCAAGGGTCTATTCAACAGCATGAGGAAGAAGTCGAAGCGCGCCGAGGAGGTTCACGATCTCGACGTCCACACCCGCTTGATGAAGGCGTATCGCGAAGTTCCCGAATGGTGGTACCTGGTTTGTCTTCTCTGTGCTATGGCATTCGGTGTTTCTGGTATCGCTGGCTGGGATACGCACACTTCTCCTGGTGTCATCTTCTATGGTCTTGCCCTTTGCTTGGTCTTTGTCATTCCTGTCGGAATCATCAAGGCCATGACTGGTATCGAAGTCACTTTGACTGTCCTTGCCGAGTTCATCGGAGGATCCTTCGTTGAGGGTAACGCGTTGGCCATGAACTACTTCAAGTCATTCGGCTATGTTACTTGTGCTCACGCTGTCATGTTCTCCAACGATCTTAAGCTTGCTCACTACGTCAAGATCCCTCCGCGACACACCTTCTTTGCTCAGATCATTGCCACCTTTATCAGCACCTTTGTTTGTGTTGGTGTCCTCAACTTCCAAATGACACAGATCGATGGTGTTTGTACTGAGGATGCTCGATGGAAGATGACATGTCCCAGTGTCAACACCTTCTTCACTGCCTCTGTCCTTTGGGGTACTGTTGGTCCCAGCAAGATTTTTGGAAAGAACGGACTCTACACTGAGGTCTTGATCGGTTTTCCATTGGGTGTAGTTGTTGTGCTTGTTGTCTGGGCTATCAACAAGAGGTTCCCTCACTGGACCTGGACCCGACAGATTCACCCTGTGGCTATCATGTATGGAGGTATCGTTTGGGCTCCTTACAACATGTCATACGTCTGGCCCTCAGTGCCTATTGCATACTTTTCCTGGATTTATCTCAAGTCGCGCTATCTCGGCTTGTGGTCAAAAGTAAGTTGTCGCGTATCGTCTTCACTGAGACCTACTAACATTATCTAGTACAACTTTGTGCTCTCAGCAGCTTGGTCTTGCGGCATTGCCATTGCAGGCATCATCATCTTCTTCTCCCTCCAGCTCGAAGGTACCGAATTCAAGTGGTGGGGCAACACCATCGGTTATACAGGATGCGAAGACGACGCTTGCCCCCTTCAACCTCTGGACGGCAGCGACTACTTTGGTCCTCGAGTTGGAGAGTTTCACTAGTCGGTCGTGTCCTGGCTTCATGATGAGATGATTTGGCGCAATGTAAAATGGTAAAATGCTTTGAGCGTGCGTTGTTTGTATTGGGAAACTGACCTGGAAATGGAGACTTTTTTTATATACCCCGATCGCATTGACATAGAAGATTGTCGCATTGACAAAACATTGTATAAAAAAACTTGTTATAATGTCATGTATTCAGAGGTGGTGTTAGAGCGGTCATGTTAAACGTGGGGGTTGCGTGTTTATCCCATGGCATTTGTTTTTTTTAACTTGAATCAAGATATGAGATTGACACTGAAAGCATTAATTGGAGTTTGATTTGATTGGGGTATCTTTTTCCTTCATTGGTATCTAATCTATACTATTTATCTAACAGTTAAGAAATAAGAGAGACATGAGTATCATAATCCATCAAAAGCCTTTTGGCATAAAATAAGAAGTAATAAGAAGAAGAAAGCACATGTCAAATGTGTTTGTGTTTGTGTGTGTGCTTATCTGCGAGTCATGGGTGATGTTCCTCTCCTTGGTAGTTCAAATCTACTTCCCCAAGTCGACATCCTCGGCGAAGGCGTATAGCTCACTTCATCAATAATCATCCGCGACGAACCACCGCTACTTCTCCGATCATCGCTCTGGACCGGACTTAGCAGATGCGTTACAGGTCCAGCATCCAATTCAACCAAATGGTTGCTTATGCTCACGGGCGTATCCGACGATCCTATCTCGGGGATCACGATGGTGGGAACTTCTTCCATGATTGTAGCCGGTGCTGTTGTTTCGTCTGATATCTCTGATGGCGCGCGCTTGGTCTTTATCCAGTTCGTTCGGAGGCTTAGAACGCTGTTTCGGTTCTTGAAGCTGCGGAGACTGGCGCGGAGGGAGCGGTCTTGAGCGGGTTTGGGCTTGAGTGTGGATAAGATGCTGGGGGTGTGTTTGGGTGGGAGTGTGCCTGCTATGAGATCTAGTTGGGCGTTCATGCTTGGATGAGCGAGGATGTCCTCTGCTGTGAGGGATAGAGAGAGTGTGGTGTTGAGTTCTGAAGCGAGAGTGTGTGCGGGGAGGATGGTTTGCGAGATGCTGTAGAAGGGGGTGCTGGGGAGTTTATTCTTTGGGATGGACGGTGATGGGTTAATCACTTTTGTCCATACCGAAACAATCGACTCCTGGAGTTGTTTTCGTTGTGCGCTGTCGATGTGGGATTCAACAGGAAGAGATTGGAGCGCGGGAAAGGGAATCTTGCGCTCTGAACGGGCGATTTCGTCGGATGAGTGTATCATCGGTTGATGGATCATATCAGGATGCGTGAGCGTTTCCCAAGCTGCGACGAGAAGACTCAGACATGATTGTACGAAGGAATGGGAGAGGCGTTCTTCAGAGTATTTGATCTCGAGGGTTACGCGGTCGTTGGCTTCAACGGTTGACCTGACGAAAAGATCTGGAAAGTCCTTTGTCCACGATTCAATCATGCGGTATGTAAACGTTGCGCCGTGGACGTTCATGGTAGAAGAACCGTCTAGTAAACCAGGGACGTAGTTCTGTACAATGGTGCTGAATCTCGTGCAGGAGCGCCAGGGTGTGCATTTGCTGACGAGTTCCTGAATACCGAATGCTTCGTGGCGCGCGTGTGATTGGCGCTGAAGTTGGATGCAGTTCATCAAGTCGAGAGGCGTGCTATGACTTGGAGGAAATTGAACACGGACGGGGAGGATGTTTGACATGGGACCTATGATGTCCGGGCTGGGAGATTGGGATTGGATTGCTTCGCCGAAGAGAACGTCGTGGGTGCTGGAGATGGTGGAGAGGACGATGGCCCATGCTGCTTTGAGAGCTGCGTCGGGCGTCATTCCGTAGGGGGCGAGATGGCCTAGAGAAGTTGTCTGCTTGAGTGTTCGGATTTCGGATACTGATGCTGGAGGGACGGGACGGGTGGATGCGATGATTTTTGTCATCTTTGCGTTGTCCAGTTGGCAGTTCCAGTATTCGAGACCTTGTTGGTAAGAAACCCTCGAAGCGCGTGTGTAGTCTAGATATGAAGAGCGAGGAATATCCTGTGTTGAATCTCCGTCGTAGAGAGATGCTAGGTCGTGGATGAGAAGATGTGCAGCGACATCGTCCATTTGCGTCTTGCTTAGACGAATTATCAATGAGCCCTGTGTATCACCATTCAAGAAAGTAAACTTTGTAACAGGTACTGCAGGATCAAAAGACAAGCTCTGGTTCTCCCTGACGATATTCTGCGTTGCGTCGTCGAGAGCAGCAGGGGGACATGAGATTGTCATAAAAGGAGGGGTGGAAGAAGCGCAGTGGACTTGATACATGCGATGCTCGTGCGTTACAAACGCTACGTTGAGGATGGCGTGCATCTTTGCAAGAGATCTACACGCTGTTTCGAGACGAGAGGGGTCAACGTGGCCGTTGAAGCGCAGCGCGAGGCAGACTATGTCGGCGCGGGTTTTGAACATACCCAGCTCGAGACCTTGGACTTGTTGTGCGGATGCTTCTGCAAAGTCGAGAACGTCTGGGCTTGAACAGTGAAGTTGCGGCGCGATGACATCTTTGACGAATCTCATATCTAGTTTCTTCGCAGCAAGGGTCTTGATCTTTGTTTGTTTGCGGGTAGACGACTCTGACGAGCGACATATCTCTGTAAGACTTGCCTCGCTGAGAAGATCCGTCAATGAAACGTAAAGACAGGCTTTGCGACACGCAACAACCAACTGAGCAGCAAGGAACTTGTTTCCGCCTACGGAAAAAAAGCTGCTGGAGCCTTTGATGGCAGAGACAGAAATGCCAATGACGCTCGCCCAGTGTTCGCGCATGGCTTCCTCTGGACCTGTGATGGGGAGAGGCTTTTGCGAGATGACGATGCGTTGAATCTCGCCTGGGTTGGGAACGCGGGACATGTGTAGAACGTCATACGTTGAGATATCGGATACCATGCGCTGTAGCTTTCTTCGATTGACTTTGAGAGAGGTAGACATGGGGAAGGACTGGACGGGGATGAAGACGGAGGGTATGCAGTGCCTTGAAAGACGATCCCGCGCAGCTGAGCTCTCAAGGGCAGTTTCAAACATTTTCTTGGCGATGTACGTCTTTTCTCTCGTTTCGGGACTGAGATCGCGAAGGGTTTCGTTCGGTTGGAATGCGTGAGGTCCAAGTTCGAGGAACGCAGCTAGTAAAGGTCCCGAGTCGCGTGTGGTTATCGAGTCTACTACCACGTCGGTACCTGAGCCGAGACAGCGACGCATGATTTGCTCGACTTGAGCGACATCGACGTTTGAGCCGCCGATTTTAACCTCATCGCGGACGCTGGAAATGAACTGGACTGTTCCGTCGTCAAGGTAGCGTACGCGATGACCCGTTTTTAGATATCGTGCACGAGGCTTTTCGTCTGCAGACTGATATGTTTCCGGTGCTTGGAGGGGTTTGTCCAAGGCGAAGCGATGAGGTGTGGCGAGAGGACTGTCGATGGCTAATTCGCCGATTGCACCGACAGGCATGAGTTTCTTGGGATTATCAGGATTCAAGACCCAGAACCTGCCTGTCACTGGTGGTGAGATGACATTAAGATTGCTGTGCTTTGTAACTGCAGTTACGGAAATGCCCAGGGGACAGATATCAGGTGCGCCGTACGCGACCAACACATCACGGTCTTCCAGCCAGGGCATATATGTATCGGGGTCAAGCCTTCTCGTGCGAAAGCACAGCGTTCTTAGACTGGGTACCGAGTCAGGATTGATCTTTCGCGCGAGAAGACTTGTCATGTATGACCATGTAACGTCCATACGTGCCATGGCACCAGCTACATCGTGCGCTCTGTCGTGGGGATGAGGAACGCAGACACAACCGCCGTGGACGAGCGTGCCGAGGATTTCCACAAGCGAGATATCAACGTTAAAGGCTGAGAGCTGCAGAACGCGGCTTTCGCTGTTGAGTTTGAAGGGCTCGGCTTGGGCGATGAAAGTAGATAGGAGAGAAGCGTGGGTGAAAAAGATACTCCTTGACTTCTTGGGCGTGACAAAAATGCATGCTGCGTGGTCGGGAGTAGCGTCCTCGCCGATGGCTGATACATAAGGTGTAAGCATGGCGAAGAAAGTATCGTTGATGATAACTAGGTTAATAGCCAGAGTACTTAGACCCTTCCATGCAGTCTCTGTGGCAAGAACGACATGCGGGTTGAGGTAGTCGATTGTTGACTTTGCAGTTGCAGGATCTTGACAATCAAGTGGTACAAAGCTGGCGCCTGCTTGAAGAACAGCAAGGATAATAACAGGTGCCCAGTGATTCTTCTCCAAAACAACAGGGACAACAGTTCCAGGTCCAACACCGAGGTTGACGAGATATGTCTTTAGTCGCTGCACAAGCGTTGCGAGTTGAACATATGTAATATCGCCGTCCCAGGAGCACACAGCCGGAGCGTTGGGTCTGGTAAGACTGTGCTGAAGAATAAAATCGTGTAAACAAGCAGAGACCTTTTGCGACTGCTGAACGGATTCCCAGTCTTGCACGACGAGAGAAGCATAGTCCTTATCTGTGAGAAGATCTGCCTCAATGATGGCTTTGTCAGGGCTTTCGAGAATGTGGGAAAGCGCTGCGTGAAAGCTGCTCATGACACTTTGAACCTGTGATGCAGAGAGACAGAGCGATGTCAAGTCCCCGCGGAGGTACTCATCGACAAACATTAGCGTAAGACTAACATCGCAATCCGTCTTGCGACCAGAGGTGACCAGCACAGCTGTCAACTCATCGCCTGTGTCGAGCTCTTCTGGAGTCTCAAAGTAAAGACATGTGTTGAAGAGGGTCTTCTCCTTTAGACCAAGTGCGTGCTGGATTTCCGTCAAAGTGATATTATCGTGCCTCTGTGCATTCGAAAAAGTCTCGCTGATAGAAACGAGACATTCTCCCAAAGATTGTGAAGCAGAAAGATCTACAAAGCATGGCAAAAGCGTGGCGAAACTTCCCACCAGAGATGTAATTCCACAAAGGAGGTCTTCATCGCGCGCGTTGAATTGGTACCCGAAAGTAATTTCCTGCGTACCTACGAATGCGCGCAGGACAAGAGCCCATGCAAGCTGGAATATAGCGTCTGCAGCAATGTTGTTCTGCTGGCAGAAGAACTCGATCTGAGTTCGCGAGATGTCAAAGCCAAAGGGACAAGTGTGGGAAGTACTGGCCCCAGCTGATGATAAGGAAGGGAAGATGCATGACTTTGCGTTTGAGAGGCTTGTTTTCCAAACTTCGAGACTGTATGCTGTGTCGACTGTGGAAATGTGGTGAAGATATGTGTTGTGCAGAGAGGAGTTGTCTTGAGGGTTTTGCGAGGAGAAAACGCGTGTGAGTTCTGCTATTAAGAGATGAAGACTCGGCAACTATATAATCGTCAGCATTTTTCAACATTGGTTCTGAGAGGACTCACGTCGCAGATTGCTTGACTTGCGTCAAGTCTCATAATCATCTTCATAGGGTTATAACACACTGCCAAACGATGCCTTGGTTCTCCAAATGAGGTATTCATCGCCGGCAACGTAATCACAGCATCATCTGGGTCTGTCGTTTCGATGAACAAGATACTCGGTGATATCTTCCTGAGAACAGCTTGATCGAACAATCCCCCTCGTGAAACAGCGTCGATGAAAATGCTTCTTAGGGCAGGCGTGTTGGACACGATGACTTCCCACGCTTCACATAACCGAGTGATATCGAAAGGGAGTTGAAGAGCAGCCATTTCATAAACGGCATGACAGTGGTACGACCCTAGGTTTTGGGCCTGTGCGATGAGGATTTCTTGTTGGGCTGGCGTCACGGGGTATATTGTTTCGATATCCTTGACGTTGACGCGGCGGTCTGAACAGAGGCGGCCGAGGGACTGATAACTCGTTTGAAGGAGGGGAATGTCGGAGAGCGTGAGTTGCGGTTCGTGAGTATGCAGTCTTGTGATGGCGTCGAAGACATGATGCTGAAAGGTCCGAATCCAAGTCTGGATCTTGTCCTGGTGTCTGCAAGTATTGTTGTACACAATGTCGATTTGAGCTCCAGATGTATCCAACGCCGCAGAGATTTCGAATAGAGAAATCCGTCCAATATTAGGTCCTGCGGTGCTCTTGAGACCTGCTATTTCGTTTTGGGCTGCAACTGGTTCAAACAAACCATTCTGGCGCTGGAGTTGTTTCGCTGTATCGTTCAACTTGAAGACGATTTCAAGGGGGACATTCGTAGCTGCGCCTTGACTAGTCGCGAATTCAGATGTAAAGAATGGAACACCGAATCTTGGGATAGCCCTGCGTGTGTCCTTGAGTAAAATAATAGCCTGAATCAAATCCGTTTCTGAATCGATGGAAACACCAATAGGACATAGTGAAGCGAACCATCCGACAGTTTCTAAAATGTTAAACTCACTCTCCGCGCCATCTCTTCCGTTCTCTCGTTTCCATAATGTCGGAAAATTTCTCTCTGGGAATACTTGACAGAAAGATAATAGCAGGGCGGCTAGGAAGATATCCGAAACATCTGTTCTCAAAACCTGGGCGGACGATTTTTCCAGTGAATACGCTTGCTCGGGTGAGAGGTTGAACGACAGGCGTGATGAGTTTCCAAAGGTGTTGGATTCTTGCGTGAGAGCCCAGTACTCCAAATTGGCGGAATACACTTCAAAGGGTAGTGTTGGCTCGAATAATCTCTGCGCCATCTGTCGGCTTTGACATTTTGTCCAATACTTAAACGATGCCGATCCTTCGGACAAAAGGGTGCCTTTTTGAAGTAGCTCGTCCAAATCGCTCAGCACAATCTTCCACGATGCATCGTCCAGGGCTAGTTGGTGTGCTGCGAGGTACAGCATTTGTCTCTCCTGGTTATGCACGTACATTGCCGCAAAAGCAGGTCCGTTGGTAGGGTTGATGCTCGCTTGCATGTCGTCAACCAAGTCGCGTATCTCATCCTCGGCGATATCGACATGGTGCGTGAGATGATACGAACTCGAAGCAGCGGGATAAATACACTGCTCCCATCTTCCTTCAGTTTGTCTGAACCTGACCCTGAGCATGGAATGTCTTGCCACGACAGCATCAATAGCAGCATCCACATCCGCTGGCTCCGCACCGCCTTGAACATTGAGGATGGCACTCTTTGTCCACGTTCCCTCAATAGAGTCATTGTTGCCCTGAAAATAAAGCTGCTGCATGGGCGAGAGACAAAAGCCTTCCAACTCATTGATATCCATCGGTGAAAGCGTGCTCCTCTTTCTCGTGACGACACGGCTGCGCCGGGCGGGAATCTGAAGCTTCATGACCTCCTTGTAAGTAAGCGAATCCATATTCTGCACCCATGTTTGCAGCGCCCTCTTGTCGTTGGGACTCTGGTCAATTGGGATCCAGATCTGGGGGCCGTGTTCCATGCGCAAGAGAGAAATCTGCGACTTTGCGAGATGGGACTCGGCTGGTGATAAGTTGTTGTTGTTGTTGGTAGTGATGGGCGAAAATCCAGAGACCGAGTCGATCCTAATAAGAGCTACTGATTGACCGTCAAATGGGCCTGCCCTGGGGGTAACAACCATGCAGCAACAGGCTAGCCCCAGGCCTGTAAACTTATTAGACTCAGCGCTGACGGTGGGAAATGACAGCCGTAAGCTCGACAAATTAGACTCCACAGCGCCGTCGTCCCCTGCAGCCCTACCACTGCATCTCTCTCCCTGCGTCGACAGCTCATCGCTGGAATAGTATGTGCCTCCCGAAGAGTCGTCGCTGCTGCAGGACGACAAACTTAGCCCGCGCGGCGTGATGCGCGTCTGTAGCTCGGCCAGAGTAGGACAGTCTAGGATGTCTTTGCCACTCACGTCCAAACCCTTGCTTCGACAGGCGAGACAGACTTGTTGAGCTGAGTCCTGGTCGCCGCCTAGTTCGGAGAAGGAGTCGAATAGAAGGATGTCGTCGAGGGGGATGGAGAGGGTTGAGGCGATGGCTTGGATGAGGTGGTCTTGAGGTTGGGAGGAGGAAGAGTCGAGATTTGTCATCACCTGAAGCCTGGGAAGGCTTTGACGCTGGGACATTTCGAGAGTGAAATGCTGGACTACAATACCCAACTATTGACACTATCGATGATGGTTACTGTTGCATAGTGCAATCAATTGTTCATAATAAGCAATAATGAAATTAATCAGTACATGGTAGTTAGTTGCTATATAACCAAAGTCCCATTCTACGAGCACCAAGACTCTTATAAACCAACCCATGATT
Organism: Fusarium culmorum; assembly: GCA_016952355.1. Taxonomy (NCBI): domain Eukaryota; kingdom Fungi; phylum Ascomycota; class Sordariomycetes; order Hypocreales; family Nectriaceae; genus Fusarium; species Fusarium culmorum. The sequence goes on from CP064750.1 coordinate 11,264,970, forward strand.
TATTAATGACATCTCTCTGCATCCTCTGCATCTCCTCTTTCCAATCCTTCAATCCATCGCCAAATCTTGAATCCTGAATCCTGACACACACAGCCCATCTTCCCGTCAGCAACCAATAGCAGCAGACGTTCGTACAGGGTACCCCAGAGAATGCCTAGACCAGACTCGAAGCAAAGTACTGGTGACTGCTGAAGATCAGACACGACAGCGGATCGAGATGCTGGTTGGGGTCATCCTTCAATGGGGGATGACGTGCCACTAGGACGAATATGCGTGTCTTGACATATTCTTGTTTTTGTTTCATCTTGGCTGTGAATCATGATTTTGAGCTGTCTAGACCAAGACTAACTACTGAAGGCCTAAGTTGATCAGCATACTGACTGTGGCTGAGATACATGTCTAATTAATCCCCAGAATATCTGCTGTTCATATTGACAAGGTACACCTGAAACAAACAAATATAGTATCATCTCGAGAGGCTTATTCTACTCACAGCCACAGACCCCAGCAATCCCAGCGGCAAACATCCCATCATCTCGCAAACATGACCTACCAAAGAACCTAAAGAACATACAGACTCGCACACAATAGTACATAGACAGCCCCATATCAGCGGCCTACAATTACCCGAAATTGCATTCAAAACTTTACCTGAACGAACCCCTGGACTAAAAAGATACTTCTTGCATTAGAGCTAAAAAAGAGAACTGACTCAAAAAGAAGAAAAGAGAACAAACAAACAAACAGACACAACGATTAAATTAAAATATCCCAATTTTATAATAAACAAAACAAGAGTACAGAGTCGATCGAGTTCAATGTTACCACGGATACTGAATAGTAGGAGGTATTACTTCAAGCTCCAGCAATGGCCACTCCTTCATCCGGCACCACGGGACGCTCCTCTCGGCTACAAGCGAAATAAGGCTATAAGCGAGATTAGCTAGGCGCCTTTTCTTACATGTATCCATTCTCTTGTTAGTACTCACTTGTAAAGTCAAGTCCAAGGGCTTGGCTTTGGGAGCGAGTCAGGGACAAACTACTTTCAACGATCGATTTAAACAATTGGGGTTTCTGTTTAGATGACTCTCTTTACATATAGTCACTTAGCCTGGGGGTGGTCTTGACAGCTGTGTTATTATAGCTGACCAGACACAACACAGATAAACATAATTGATTCGTCTTACATGCATTTCTACCTACAAACCGTGATTCCAATTCCTATATATCGTACACCCTTCATTATCGCCCTCCCCATCTCATCACATCTATCGAAAAGCCCACTGGTATCGTCGTAGCCTCGCTAAACAACAACCTCATCATCATCATCAGGATCCTCAATGCTCGTTCTTCGCTTCGCCTCCGTGACTTCCACTGCCTTTGTGTCGTCGTCTGACTTGCCCGCTGCTGGTGTTCCTTCTTCTTCGACTGCCGACTTGTTCCCTTCCTTTTCCTTTTCGGCCTTTGATAGACCAAAAGGCCATAAGCCGCTGAGTCCGCGAGTAGAAGCTTCCTTGGCGGGGTTCATGGGCTGAGGTCGTAGGACGGATTGATCACCCGTTGCGTCGTCTTCGGGCATTGCAAAATCTCCAAATTCGTCGTCATCGTCGTCGTCGCGTTCATCATCTGATTCATTCCCGTCTGGCTTGCCTCCACGATCTCTCACCACGTCTCTCCACCATGCGCCCCGCCCGTCATCATCTTGAGGTTGGTCATCATCATCAAAGTCCTCTTCTGTATCGGCAAAAGGATCTGCGGTGTTATCGTCGTCATCATCGTCGTTACTCAAGTTACCAGACGACTGTGCTTGGTTGTTCTTCTGATGCATTGCCAACCGAGCCGCCAGCTGAAGTCTTGCCCGAGAAGGGGGAATGTTCAGCGGAGGCGGGGGCGGAGGTGGTGGGGGAATCGATGGAGGGTCCATCGAGCCTCCAGAGTTGTTCAAAGGATCCGTGTAAGCTCGGAACTAGAATTCTCTCGTCAGTACGAGCCCATGAGTGATCAGTTGACACTAGGAGATGTGATGTGATGAGATGAGGATAGGCGTCCGTGGAAAACTCTGGCATCGAAAACATGATCCCCCATTCCATTTCGTTCCTTCGTATGCGACATGCACTCCTAACTCTTTGTCTCCGTTGCCAAACACAACTCTATACAAATCCCAAATTTGGGCCATGGTCTAGACCCTGTACATGATAATCCTGCCGTGCCCATCCACCCACCCAATCTATCCCACAACGCCTGGTATAAATGCCTCAAAACCTCGCCAACATCAGCCTCGTGATCTCCTCAACGTCGATCTCCTCAAGTGTCTCGAGGTCGTCGAGCTGTGGCATCACTCGACTTTGCCTGTTTCGCGTCTCACGTCTTGATCGGGGCCGATCAAGACTTCCCCAGTAGCCTACACCCTCCTAATGGTTGCCTGCTGGTTTTGAGATATCCTCAACTTGTTCCGCGTGCTGTTGCTCTTCATCCTGAGCCGATCCCCGAACCGGGGCTCCAGATCCATCCAGGTCCATGGGGGAACCTCTTGTGACATCCTGCAGATCCTCGAAATCAGGCGAATCGGCTCGGTAAGGCTCTGGGGAACGCATAATCACATCCTCAAGAGTTTCCGTTATGCCAGGGTATCCAGGGATTCCTCGATCCTCCCCATCTTCAGCGGAAGCACCACTCACCTCAGAATTGACGTCTTCCTCGTCTCCGTCTCCATCTTCGTCCTCCTCGTCACTGCTACTGCCGAAGCCAGACATTAATGTTCCGGCGCTGATGGTGAAAGGACCGATGCCGTTTCCGCTGTCCTGGTTGAGCTCAATGCCACCGTTCAAGCCAGCTTCAGCCAGGGCACTGGAGCCGCTGCCTCCGGAACCTCCGCTCAGCCCAGAAAGGCCAACGCCTCCCAGTCCGCTGCCGCCGCCCATGGCTCGGTTACCCATAGCAACCTCTGGTCGTACGCCTCCTAGAATGGCGTTATCTCGCTCGCGTGTTTCGGCAAGCGATCCCTCTACGTAGCTGATCCATTCCTGGCTCATAACCCGGTCAACGACTGTCTCCGAGAGGAGCTCCGGGGGGTGACGTTCGGTGAATTTGACAACCTCCTCGGCAATCAGGGTAAGGTGGCCCATGTAACCCATGCGGGTTTTGGTCTTGGCCTGGGACTCATCGCTGGCCTTTTGGCCGTTGATGATGGCGCTTGTGACGTCGGCAGCTTCGAACAGGGAAACAGCCAGTGTGGGGTTGTAGCTGCGGTCCATAGGGCCGTTGAACACTTGCTGAACAATGTCGTAGACGACGTTGTGCAAGAAGTTGTTCCATGGGTAGCCAAAGAAGAAGTTCTGCAGGGTTAGAATACATTCCACAAGTGGCGCAAATGACTTACAAGAATCGTTGGTACGACGCGGTACTCTACGAATTGGTGCTTGAGGAAGTCCCCCACAACAGGCTCCTCTGTCTGACCAGCGGGCTGCTCTTCTGTGGGCTTGGAGTCCTTGGCGTCCTCCTCCTTGGCCTCAGATGTTGAAGCCTCTTCAGCCTTGGGGGCATCAGCAGATGGCTTCTCGGGCGTCTGAGGTGGGCGATCAGCTCCCGATTCAGGGGCAGGTGGAGCAGAGAAGAGAGGCGCGGGTGTGTCCTCAGGTTGGGGAGAAAAGCTACGGGGCTGTTCGTCACCCTTGACAGAGGCATCGCTGGACTCGGTCTTGGTCTCGGGCTCAGAGGGAGCAGGAGTCAAGACGACTGAAGAGTCAGAGGCGCCCTCCTTAGGAGCATCTTCCTGCTTCGAGTCGCTCGGCTTCTGCTCTTCGGCCTTTTCGTTGCTGACCTCCTTGGCTTCCGTCTTTTCATCCGAATCAGCGTTTGCTGACTCTGCGGAGGTGGGCTCGGTGGCCTTGACTTTTGTGGGCGACAAAGGTGCGACCATCAGATCTGGCTCGTCAAATTGTGTCTCCTCCACCTTGACGAGTGGCTGGGGAGGGCTGAGCGGCTCATCAACAAAGTCATCCTCGTCCTTAACAGATAGCGAAGTTGTGGAAACAGCTGGGATGTCATCCTCGGCCTTGACGAACTCGTGAGAGGTGTCCTCGCTCATCTCCTTGCTTGGCTCAACCTCCTCGAAACCATCATCATCTGCGTTGGTCACCTCGAGGCGTCGCTTCTCCTCAGGCGCAGGGGTTCGCATGGTAAGGTCATCGGCGGACTGGTCCTCCTCGTCCTTAACAGGGTCCAGCTTGCCCTCCTTACGAAGACGTTGTCGTTCAATATCACGCTGAGCTGTGATCTGTTCGGAACCAGGTTCATTCAGCAAGCCCATGTTACTGCAGTGCAACAGCTCGGCCATGAGCTCGCATGTCTTAAAGCGATCAAAGCCAAGGGGCTCGAGCTTGACACCAAAGGTTGAGTCAATCTTGTCCTTCTTGGAAGGGACGTCCATGATGAGGCTCATGAACTTGGGAACGTTCTCGGCAAAGAGGCGGAGGAGGGTTCCCAGGTAAATGGGGTCGCGGCTTGAGGGCGCAGCGGTGGACTCGGTGCCCATGTCGGGATCATAATCGGAGTTGTTCTTTCGGATGACCTCGATGATGATACCAACACCGACGGTCAAAGGGTTGCCACCGCCAAGCATGTAACCGATCAGCTGCTCGATACATGGCTTGGAGACAAGTTGACGAGTGAGCTCGTTGGGACCGATGCATTGTTGTTCGTTTTGGGAGGCGTTGGCCGAGATGGTAATGATGGCTTTGATGAAGTCACCAGCAGCGGTTTGAACGACCCAGTTGTTCTCGGGGCCAAGGCAGGAGAGGAGGCTCGGGATAATGTCTTTGGAGTACAGCCACTAGATAAATCATGTTAGCATAGATGCATCAATTTTGGTGAGGGGCGCGCATACCTCAACTATGCCCCCGCCGCCATCGTTACGGTCTAGGGCGATAATCTTGAGGAGCAAGTCCATGACCATGGGGCACTCGACATGCTTGAGTAAATTGGGAACAGCATCTGGAAGAGAGACCAGAAGTTGCATCATCTCCTCGGTCTTCTTCTCGAACAAGGACTCGTTGACCTTTGTAAAGTAGCTCGCCTGGAGGGGATCGAGCGGGGCAGGGCGGGACAAGAACTTCCAAAAATCGCGAATCAATTGTCGATTGTCAGCGAGACCCTCGTAGATTGACCAGGTGTCGGAGCTGAGAATTTCGCAAGCTACAAATGCGTAGCGATTGCGCTTCTTTTCCAGCTCCTCCTCCTCATCGTTGCCCGGGTCGGTGGCGCGGGAGGATGCGCGCGGCCGCGAGAAGGAGAAGCGGTTCTTGGCCTTGGGGTCTTGTTCTTGTTCTGTGGCGGACTCGTCGGGGGACTCGACGGTCTCGAGCTTGGGAGCGACTACATAATCGAGTAGGTTGTCGAGGACCTTGTCGCTGCGCAGGTATTCGATGAGTTTTGAGTTGTGCTGCTTGAGCTCCTGGATCAGATCGCTCTCGTCGAGCAGCTCCTCGAGAGTGAAATCGGGCTTGTCGAGGATTGTGTCGATAGTGGAGATGTTGGCGTAACCGCCAAACCTCCAAAACATGGTGAAGGGATGCCCTTGGCGCAGTCGCAGTCGCTTCGCTATCGCAGGACTGGAGCGTTTTGGGGGAGCAAAAGGGTGAAAGAAGGATTGATGGAGGTGGAGGAGTCGAGATGGATCATGTAATCAATCAATCAAATCCGGTCGAGTCAGCGGGTCGGCGGGCGTTTTAGCTGTAAAGACAGTGTCTTGCTCTACTGCAGCGCTTCACCAAGCGTGACCTCAGCCCAGCACAGCCAAGATGACGGATAAAAGAGACGACAATAGAGGAACATTCGGTGAATAAACAAATGGTCAGTCAGACTGTGGCATTCCCAGAATGTCTGCAGTCACTGCCTTGATTGTGGGAAGCAGAAGCAACAATAGGTAGGCTGTCGCAATCACTGGTTGCCAAGAACAGGGCAAAGTATAGGGTTTATAACGATCTAGAAAAGCCAAACACTGTCATTCCCCAGCCTGAAAGAAGCAAGACTCAAACAGTGATTATAGTCAGAAAAGTTGTCACGACGAAAAGTCAAGGTCAAGGTCGAGATCAAGATCAAGATAAAGGCATGGAGGAGGTGATGGACGGAACCAAAAGCACGGGCGTCACAGCGAGCAGAGGGCCTGGGCGTCAACACCCTTTAGCGAGCGGCAGCGGCAGACAGCGCCAACGAGAAAACAGAGCAGCCCGCACCTCGTAAAAAAAGCAAAAAGCTTGAGTGGCACGCACGCGACACTAACATCCTTTGGGCGTCAATTTGCCTCCTCAGACCTTGGTTACACTACACTTTTTTAATGGCGGCTGCAGCGCTTCAAGTTGAGGCTCTGTCTTTTGTTATTTGAGACATGAAGCTATTCTGATTTAACTGACAATAATAGTCATCGCCCTCCTTCTCTGTTACTGCGAGTGTTTCTAGGCCTACCAGTACATATATCCATGTGCATATCACCTACATGCATGTGCCAAGCAGCTGTGGAGAGGATAAAAGGGGTAAACCAAACTGCCCTGATACAATGTGGAGGAGATTCTTGTCTGCTGCAATACCAAAATGCGAGTGAGCAATCTAGTGACGGTTACACAATCTCCAAAATGCTACCATCAAGAAGCCAATCGATCGAGTTTTGGACGTTGACACCATAGACTAGATTCCCTAGAACCGGCTATCTCATCACGGACCTCCTCTTTTCCTTTTTCATCATTCCAACCCTGTATTGCCACGTTGTCTGTGCTCACCTACGACTGAGTGGACACTTTCGTCAGCACACGCGTATCACGCATAGCACACATGGCATGCATGAGTATAGCATCATCACAATTATCCGAGTTGAACATCACGAGCCCCGGATTTTAATCTTCAAAAGACAACTAGGCTTAGGTAGATGGGGTTTATCTGTAGCTGAAGCTAATGATGAATAGTGGGATCTGTGTTCTGTATGTTTGTTCTCGCCAAGTCCACTTCACCAATAACTACCCTATATCTTCAGTTGCTCAACAATCCCAAAGACATGGCATGCCAAAACAACACACTCAAGACAATTGTGCTCATGCCTCACAGAGCTAGGAGTGTAATCGAGAATTAAACCAACAATTCCGAAACGAGTGTATCTAAGAAATAGCGAATGTCCAGTTCCTTTCCGTCTCAAAAGGAGCTACTCAACCACTGGTTGACAGAAAAATTAACCTCCAAACTTTAGGAGACAAAATTAAATAGCACAAAAACTCCAGTCCAAACCATAAGCTGACCTACTAATTTCGTCTCTTGTCCTCCTAACGGTCAATTTTCCTGACAACCTTAGGTCGCTTACACCCAATCACCTTTCCTAAACGTCGTCCTCGTAGGAACACCTCCATTGTAAGCCAACAAATTCGGGCTCCCAGTACCAGCATTAGCAATCACATTCTTGGTCGCCAACTGCTTAATCCTATCCTGCACGCTCTTAACAGTCCTCAAACCCTCCTTCGCTCTGAGATACAGCGACAGGCCCGCAACATGAGGACACGCCATACTCGTACCGCTCAACGTCTCAGTCGCATTATCGCTGCCGATCCAAGTACTCTTGATCGACACGCCAGGCGCAAAGATGTCCACAAAAGGGCCAAAGTTGGAAAAACTGGCTCTGTTGTTGTTCTTGTCGATGGCGCCGACCGTGGTTGCGTTTTGGGCTGACGCGGGCGATGTGTCGTTGGCGTTGACGTTGCTGTTACCTGCTGCTACAACGGTGTGGATGTTTTGACGGTAGGCCATTTCTACGGCTAGGTTGAAGGCATCGGATTTACCGCCGCCGAGGGACATGGAGATCACGGATTGCTGGTTGCGACCGGGCGTGTTGGTAATGTTGTTGACTGCCCAGTTGTACCCGTCGAGAACGATGGCAGTAGTTGACTGTCAAGTATTAGTAGTACTCACGACGTGAATAGACAGAGAAACTTACACTACCAGAGTGAAAGACCTTGACTGCAATAAGGTTTGCTCTCTTGGCGACACCATATACCTTACCGGCAATGGTACCAGCGCAGTGGGTTCCATGACCGTTGACATCGACAAAGGGAACACCAGGATAGGCGTTGTAACCAGGCGAGGCTCGACCTTGAAAGTCTTGATGCCCGTAGTTGATACCGGTGTCAACGAGATAAGCGTACATGCCGTTTCCAGCAGATGCATCATAGAGATAGTCAGTTGACCCAGTAGTACGATGCGAGATGGAGGCAAGACCCCATTCCGCGTTACGCTGAACGGTAGCAAGCGTTACTTTCTTGACCGGTTCAACGGCGAGGACCTATAAAGTTATAAGTATAATATCCTGAAAGCTAGTGCATCACTTACATCCTCGCTTTGGTTGATCCGTCTGATGGTATTCTTATCAAACTCACCACAGTACCCCTTAAACGTCGAGTTCCAAATCTTGTCAACGCCATCCTCACCACGACGAAGCAAGCTAGCGGTGTGGATATCGTCTACCCATTCGATATGCTGCTCTATCTCAGTCTCGCTGACTTTGGGCTTCAGAGTGATGATGTAGTTGTCCTCGACAACCTCGCCGATTGTGAACTGGGCGAGGGCCGAGGGGAGAAGTGCCAGGAGGATCTTGACGGAGAGCATCTTGGAAAGAGAATGTAGAGTGATGAAGAGTCTGATGAGAGGAAATACTGAGGGAAGACGTCCCTTCTTATAGAACATCCACCGATGTATCGTAAGCACAAGAGACAAAATTAGTAGGCCGGTTTATGCTATTAAGACCAGACTGTTTATTTTCATACCCTTGAGACTTGGGAGGCTACCCACTGAACATCGTTCGCTATTCACCTCAGCAAAAGTTCAAAGGGCGTCGAGTAACCTTTGCAGCCATATCCGAGTTCTCTCCTATCCACCTCATGCCCCGACGCTCATTACTCGTCAAAGCATGGGATTTGTGCACCACTCTGCAACCCAATGTCTTTGACTCAACTTACACATTAATCTCCAGCCTATACACTCGTGGACGTAGATCCTGTCTAGAATTTTTGAAACCTAATCCTCTCAGCCGTCGTACCAGCTTCACCAATCAGGGGTATCTAATCTCGAATGTCTGGCGATGGCAATTGAGACAGCCACGCTTATGAACTCGCACAGAGTTCTTGGCTTGGGATGTATGATGATGGGATTGAGGATCAAGGGCTTTCTTGGTCAGGACTGAAGACGAAGGGCTGTATAGGGGCACGTTACTGGTCGTGAGATGATTATACGGCGGTGAGTGCTGCATGCCACGTAGAGCCCTTATCACTTGGCTTGAAAGCAGATATGAATATGTATGGCTGCCCCGGATTTACCGACAAAGATCTCCGGCATCATTACACGGAGCTACCGAAGCTGAGGGAACTGGGGTTGAGAAAAATTAAGGACGTGATACGTCCATCCAGATGACCGATTTTATGATTCATCTTATCGAAAACCCCTATTCAAATCTATGCTTTCCCATGTTCTCCTTGTATGACACTCTATAGTATTACGCCCCTGCAACCGCTTTCGCCATAACCTTCATCCCCTTGTCAAACTCCGCCTTTACGGAGTTCACCTCTGCGAGCTCCTTCAAAACACCCCCTCGCCACCACCCATACCACTCGGCAACCTCAGCCAAGTCAACCTCGTCACGAGACAACCACTCCACGAGTATCCGGTGCCACATGGGGAACATGTGCTGCATGAGCACCTCGGCGACGATCCTCCTGCCGAGGATGTACCGCCAATCCAGTATTCCCATGAGGACTGGAAGCGTGGGTTCTTGGTCCGAGGGCTCGACGGTGAAGTTTCGGCTGAGATATTTGCCCATCGAGGGGAGGACGTGGGACATGACGAGAGGACGCCATTGATCGCCCAACACACCCTTCCAGTCTTTGAGTCCCGGTAGTTCGCCCTTTTTGAACTCCCACACGTCGATGAGTTGTCTGAACTTTCGTCTCACGTCTGCTACGAGACCAGTACCCCTGGGGTCGAGATGATATGATGGTAGGTATTGAAGCCAGGGGAATAGCCAGATGTGCGGTAGGCGCTGGCTCTGGCGTCTGCTTTTGGGGTTCCAGTCTGAAACAGCAGTCTCAAGTTTTCGGACAATGTTGTCAATAAATTGTGCGCGAACAAAGACTGGTAGAAGATCATGCCAAGCCTCCATGACACTTAGCATTGGTGTCGGATCCAAGACATCCCATGAGCGGACCGCAGTAAGGGCTTTGGGTAGCCAATTCTTGTACATCATGCTTTCGTAAGGCGTTGTTGACTTGTGGTGGCGACGGTAGATGTCGTCTGTATCAACCGACAAGGAATCCCACTTGCCGACAGCCTTGCCGTTGGAAGTTGCTGGCATGAGAAGTGGTAGCAGTTCTTTGATTCCTGAAGCGAAGCGTGTAGGCTCCTGAAGGAGATCCCATTCTGCCTCCCGAAGGAATGGGTGGATAGCTGCAACAGCGATGTCGGCAATCTCTGATGTTGTGGCCTTGAGTTCAAGAGCTTTGTGTAGACATGAAATGAGCTGGTCCCAGTCGGCTGTCGCAAGCTCCCCACTGACTAATTCGGAAAAGACCTGTAATCTTTCAAAGTCTGATCGCAAATCGTCCATCTCTTGCTCCTTCTCCTTCAGTTCCAAATCGATCCAGGTTTTCCTTTCTTGCAAGCTCTTCCATTCATCGGAGAAAGCTAACAAGTCTGCTTGCGCTCTCTTGACAAGCTTTCTTGCCTCGATGACTTCTGTCGATTCCGGTGTAGCGGTTCCTGTTGTAGGTGTCATGATGCCACTTGTCGAGGTGAGCATCTTGCTGCCTGGCCCTGTCATGTCCAGAATAGGAGCAAAGGCATCTGGAATATGGAGACCTGGCGCAGTGGCCTTGAGCTCCTCTGCTGTAAGGTATTTCGGCTTCTGTCGTCGTGGTGTACTCGTAGCGCTGTCGAATGCACCTCCCAAGGACTTCTTCTTTGCCCTTTTGCGCTTCTTCTTCTCTTCCTCATCTGAATCAACCACCTCTTCTCCTCGTAACTGAGCTTGTCGCTTCTCTTCTTTTCGCTCCTGCTCAGACTTTTCCTTCACCGCACCCAAACCGATACCTTGTGGTCGCAAGTTTGCTTCGATGATTACGTTTCGACCCTGTCCTTCTTTACCCAAACCTTTGCCCTCTTCGTAACCCATCTTGGCCATCATTCGAGCACCGAAAGATTTGGGATTTGTTTTGCCCTTTGCGCTAAACGCACTGGGCTGTGGTTTGTTGCGTGGTGTTGGAGAGCCATTATCGCGTGTGTTCTTGAGGACTGGATCGTTCGCTGATGAGGGGACAAAGCCCATGCCGAGAGGGTTCTTTCCATCAAATCGGGTTCGGAAGGCTGGGCGAGATGGTGCTTCGGCGCTTGCGCTTCGACTTGAGTTTTGGGTATCGTTCTGAGCGAAACCGCGGGCAAGGCCTCCGAAACCGAGTCCGATTCCACGGGTATTTTCTTCTTCCTCTTCGTCCTCATCCTCGTCTCGATCCATGGCGCTTCCTAGCATTGGGCGGTTGCCGTCGGATTCTTCATCATCGTCTTCTTTCTCGCTGCCTGCGCCTGTAGAAACAAAGTTCATGCCCTTGTTCCTTAATGTTGTTCTTTTCCATTTCCGAGCTGGGCCGTCGTCCTCGCTATCGGAACCAAAGATGCCTAGCGCTGCCTTTTCCTTGTTATTACGACCCGTGCGACGTCTCTTACGAGGGTTGAAGTCACCGAAGTCGTTGTCGGCGTCGAGGCCTGGCGCAAGATGCTCATCTTCGGATTCGGATGCCGATGAAGAATATTCGGCGGCGGCAGCTTTCGTTAGACGCGAGGGATCAAATGAAGATCCTGTTGAACCGTTCATGGTCGCTGTGTGGTTTGTGGCGTTGCGTAAAGCGATGATTGTTTTCGGGTGCGCGAGCGCACTTGGCTAAAGATTACACAAAGATCTCGACGCGATAGGTGGAAGCTAACATGACGATGTTGCCCGGACTTGACAATCTTATCTTCACGTGCTCGATCACGTGCGCGACCTCACCGGCGAATACGTACTTTGTCAATTATTGAGTCCATCGACAGTGTTTCTTCACCACACAAATCTACCACTTTTACGCACTTTATTTCGGAAAGGTAGGCTATCGGCTTTGTTAGGGATTCTGTGATCATGGACTTATTTGTGTGATGGCTCTGCCATCCTCTGCAGGTACCTTCAGGCTCGATTTTATCGTCGCTGAAGAACCTGCCGGACACGACAACACCTCGACAACAAGTAATTTCGTAAGTCAGCGTGAACTTTACAACTGACCGCCATCGTGAGTGCTCCGAGATTTTGCACTATGTGGCATATTTAACGATGTAAAAACAGATGGTCTGAACCAGTGTTTTGAGCGATGCTCTGAAGAACATCAACAACGCGGAGAAGGCCGGCAAGCGTCAGGTCCTCATCCGTCCTTCCTCAAAGGCCGTCGTCAAGTTCCTTGAGCTCATGCAAGCGCAAGGATACATCGGCGAGTTCGAAGAACTGTCCGACAACCGCTCCGGCAAGATTGTCGTTCAGCTCAATGGCCGTCTGAACAAGCGTGGCGTCATTAGCCCTCGTTTCAACATCCGCCTCGGCGAGCTCTAGAAGTGGGTGGTTCGACTCCTGCCTGCTCGTCAGTTCGGGCACATTGTCCTTACCACCTCTTCTGGTATCATGGTTCATGAGTCAGCTCGCCGAAAGCATGTCTCTGGCAAGATTATCGGTTTCTTTTACTAGATCCTGCGTGATAACTGGGCTGGTCTCTGGGTAGCAGAGTATGTCTTGTGCGGGTCTATGGTTTACCGTCGTCTTGCGCCAACGTTTTTTGTAATCCCCTGGGCTGGGTACCGATATTCACCTTTGCAGATGGGATAGTTGGAACGATCACGTCGCCACAACGTTGGGTTATTATGTAGAAATACGCAATACACAAACAGTCAACGGCGATAAAATTCGTATTTCTATTTTGTAATGACTCGTGATACTGAAGCGTATGAAGCATGAAATACTGGATGGCCAGTCTTTTCTAACCTGATGGGACGATGTTATACATGAAGCGTACAAGACGTAGTCCACACCACAGTATAAATAGCAATTGCCGGATGCCATTCCAGCGGCATTGAAGTACTGACTGCTGTTTGGTCCATCATCTGGTTGGAATTTGCAAGACATGTGTTCGTGATGCTAGTAAACTCTCACCCTGCACCTTTGGGTCTTTTCTTCGCTGCAGTAGGATTAGATTCCCAAAGTATCTAGCTGGGCACCCACAATTACATCCTTATCCCGCCTAGCCAAAGGTACAATTCATGTCATCATTGAGATGAGGGCCCAACGGCAATGGCTTTTGAAGGAAACAATTAGAATACCCCTCATTACCTGCTTTAGTATGCACCTAATAGACCTCACTCACCCTGTATCCCTGACCAAAGCATGATATTTGAGGCATGACACGTCAACAGTTTGTGGGTTGCTGAGCAATTGAAAGCAAGGCGAAGCATACGCAACTATTTCTTGCATCTTCTTTGGATGTGCTGTAACGGTTCATGCCACTGGAGCTTTGACCCAGAGGCTGAAAGCTGAAGATTTCCATGCGTTATTGAACCTGGATCCACTTCAACGAAAGGAATGTAGGAACCCGAAACCAGTAGCTGTGGCTTGAATCCCGTTCCTGTCTATCTGCAGGGGAGTTGGATCTGGGGAAATGACAGAAAACGCCAATTTAGTATATTTTTAGAGGTTGAACAGATTATCTTGAAAGAGTAGAATTACATTATAAAGAAACATGGTTGTTAGTGTTGATCATCATAACGTTTTGACATCGGTCAGTGTGTCTTCTGTTTCTCTGTTTCTGCAATGGTAGATTGGTCCGTCAAATGACAAAAAGGGCAGGAAAAATCAAACTAACAAACCAGGGCAGTCTTAGTATTTGGGGTCGGTCTATGACATACCATTTAACACATTGGATATCCCTTGTCTTTTTTCTTTTTTCTCCCCCTCAATTCGACATATACCATCTTTAGCAGATCTATAGCTACTCTGTACTTACGACTTTAAAGTAAAATTGTAAGTCCTGAAAACCCATTTCCGTCCCGTCCCCCGTATTCTGGCCCTGTCCCAAGTTCATTTCAGGCCTGTCGAAACCCCTGCTCAATCAGGTGACGGGCGCTTGTTGACTTTCCCCTCCAAAAAACGAAACAATTTGAGAGCTGGAGCCCTTTGTCCAAACAACAAGGATCCAGGAACAAATAAGAAGTCGTTACCTTGCTTGTTTTGCGGGTGCATCTATTACATACTGCATTTTGGATTGTTGCGCATCCTTCCTTCTTTCTTAGCATCACTAACATCATTTGCGCCGCCATATAGAGAGAAAGAACAACACAGCTGCTTTGTTTCCTCCTTAAAAACACACGCGACAACCACCAACAACCCTCTTCCCTCCTCGTGATACCCGTCTCTACTCTTCGCTTTTACTCGGTATGTTTTACGAAGCCCCCCAACATCATCAAGGCCGGCTTTGCTCTTCTAGAGTGTTCCGCGCGCCCATGGCATCCGGAACCCAATAGCCTTATGATGGATCCCCCGAAGCGCTCCGGCCTATTTCATAAGCTAATTACCCGCCTAGTCAAGCTTTTAAAACCCAAGAAGCGACATCATACACTCGAAAGATACCCCGTCTCAAGCTCTCCTCAATACCAATTTTCCCTACAAGACGCAAACATGGCTGAAGAAGAAGATTTCAGCTCCATACCGCTGCCCGACCGTTTCGCCCACAAGGTCTGGAAGGTCAGAAAAGGAGCATACGAAGAGGCTACCAAGCTATTCGAAAAGTCACCCGACGAGTCGGACCCCTGTTTTCGACCCTTTTTGAACGAACCAGGCTTGTGGAATAAAGCTGTTCTCGACTCAAATGTTGCCGCCCAGCAAGAAGCCGTCACCGCATTGTGCGCCTTTCTCAAATATGGTGGAAGAGATTGCTGCTTAAGGACGCGGAATCAGACCATTACCCCAATGGTGGAGAAATGTCTCTCTTCAACCCGAGCCGTCATCAAGCAAAACTCTATCGAAGCTATTCTGCTCTACATTGAACTCGACGTCGCTGGACCTGTCATCGAGGACATGCTCCCTGGCCTGAACAACAAGGTCCCCAAGAACATTGCCGCGACATTCCACGCCCTCACACAGGTCTTCCACAACTATGGCTGCAAGGTTGTCGACCCGAAACCTGTGCTCAAAGCACTCCCCAAAGCCTTTGGTGCTGCCGACAAGAACGTCCGTGCTGAGGCTACAAACCTGACGGTCGAGCTTTACAGATGGTTGAGGGAGGCTATGAAGCCCATGTTTTGGAGCGAGCTTAAGCCTACCCAGCAAACTGATTTGGAAGCACAGTTCGAAAAGATCAAGGCCGAGGGCCCGCCTAAGCAAGAACGTCTGCTCCGATCGCAACAAGAAGCTCTTGCCGCTGCCCCCGAGGGTGGTGAAGAAGGCGAGGAAGGGGAAATAGAGGGAGAAGATGCCGAAGAAGTTGATGCCTTTGATCTGGCTGAGCCTCAAGATATTAGCAAGAAGATTCCACCCAACTTTAGCGACCAGCTCGCTTCCTCGAAGTGGAAGGATCGAAAAGAAGCGGTTGACGCTCTACACGCGGCACTTAACGTCCCTCGTATCAAGGAAACCGACTTCAACGAGGTCTCCCGCGGCTTGGCAAAGTGCATGAAGGACGCCAACGTTGCTGTTGTTGTTCAAGCCGCCGTCTGTATCGAGCTGCTCGCAAAGGGCCTCCGACAGGGCTTTGGTAAATACCGCGCCACAGTTATGCAGCCCATCATGGATCGCCTCAAGGAGAAGAAGGCTTCCGTGGCCGACGCTCTTGGAGCCGCCTTGGACGCTGTTTTCGCCTCTACCAGCTTGTCTGAGTGCCTGGAGGATATTATCGCCTACCTCAGCAACAAGAACCCCCAGGTCAAGGAGGGTACCATGAAGTTCCTGATTCGCTGCCTAAGGACAACCCGAGATGTGCCCAGCAAGCCTGAGCAAGCAACCATCTGTGAAGCTGGTAAGAAGCTTCTGGCCGAGTCTACCGCTGCTCTTCGAGACGGCGGTGCTGAGATTCTTGGTACTGTCATGAAGATTGTTGGCGAGCGCGCTATGGGACCCAACCTGGAGGCACTGGACGATATTCGCAAGAACAAGGTCAAGGAGTTTTTCGAGGCCGCCGAAGTCAAAGCCAAGGAGAAGCCCAAGCCAAAGGCCGCCCCTCCCCCCAAGGCCGCTCCCGCTAAGAAGGTTATGGGTGGAAAGAAACCACTTGCCAAGAAGCCAGCTCCCGCTCCCGCCGCTGCTCCCGTGATGCCCGACGAGCCTCTCGCTCCTCAGCCTACGCCTCGAGCGGCCCCTGGCAAGCTTACGAAGCCTGGTCTCGGTGGATTGAAGAAGAAGGTAATTGGAGGTCCCGCTCCTCCTGGCTCTCCTCGTCGAGTTCCCTCGGCACCTGTTATGCCTGACGATGATGAGCCAGCCCCTCCTCCTCAACCACGTATGGGTCTCTCTCGTGGTCTTGCTGGACGCTCTCTCGTCAAGCCTTCTGCGCCCTCGCCTCCCATGGAACCCGCCTCACCCCCTCCATCCAGCGGTCTTACTGCTGTGGAACGAGCCGAGATCGAGGAGCTTCGGGCAGCCAACGATCGACTGGTTCGCCAAGTTGAAGAGATGCGACAAGAACGCAGCAAGTTCATGTCGGAGATTCAAGAACTCAAGAACCAGAATGCTGGCTTGATTGAGGACCACACCCGCGACGTGCTGAGTATCAAGGCCAAGGAGACGCAGCTGGTCCGCGCAAGAAGCGATGCGGAGGCCACGGATCAGACCAACGACCGCTTGAGGCGTGAACTGGAAAGACTTAAGAAGGCTTTGAGTCACGCTGATAGATTCGAAAATGCCGGAAGCGGCATGAACAGTCCTCGCCGCCTTGCTTCACCCACGAACGACGACGTTTACCGAGATCACGGACCGCCATCTGTCAACCGCCATAGAATGAGCATAGCAAGCAGCATGTCTGAAGAGAAGGAAAACGGCGAGCCTATGGCGCCCCCTCGAAACAAGTTCAGTCCTGAGATGCGATATGCTGGCAGCGCAAGCTCATCAGGTCGCGGATCACCCGCACGAGGCTTCAGAAGCGCAAGACCCTACAATGATGAAGAGCATGTACCAACACCAACCCAACGGCCCATGTCATCACTACCTCAACCAACAGGTAATGGTGCTGAGAGCTGGAGGAGAGCGGCTGAGGTGACGAGTCAGCTGAAGGCACGAATTGAACAGATGAAGGTATGTTGATTCATTCTTTTGTAGATGTCACTGTTACTAACATGTTTGCAGGCAAAGCAAGGACTCGCTCGACCTTAGAATTGTCAAGAAAAAATTGTGCGATGAGTTTTTACTACAATACTTTTAATGATGATGATGCTTTGGGAGGTTCATCGCGGAAAAGCTGGGATGGGTATTCTGGGACAGAGACAGACGGCCCCAGTCCGGTTGCATCTTGACGGCGTTAGAACTTGTGCCACCATCTGCTTTGCTTCGCTTCAAGGGGTCTGATAGAATTATACATGGGCCACGGCTGTCTTGGGATTGTACGGAGCAATGCCCGCGGCGGGTCAGAGATACCTAGTTGTTTAATGCATGAATGATTTCTGTTCACCTCAAAGTTGTCATACTGAATCGTCCAGTGAGTTTTGTGTTGTATGGGCATCAATTCATTAACTAAATAAAGTAATAAGTGCAGAAATTCCAAAACTCCTTTAATCGCCAGTGCTTATGCTTGCCTTGCTTCGTTTTTGTGCCAGCAGATTACTCCTTATCATCCTTCTTGTTCTTATCCTTAGAGTCGTCCTTCTTGGAGTCGTCCTTCTCGTCCTTAGATTCGTCCTTCTTATCCTTGGAGTCGCCCTTCTTATCCTCAGACTTGTCATCCTTCTTTTCTTCGGACTTGGAATCGTCCTTGTCTTCCTTCTTATCCTTGGAATCGTCCTTCTTGTCCTCCTTCTTGTCGGATTCTTCCTCAGAGTCCTTGTTCTCAGACTCATCCTTTTGCTTGTCAGATGACTCTTCCTTGGGCTTCTCATCCTTGCCCTCATCCTTGGACTCAGACTTCTTCTCATCTCCCTTTGACTCAGACTCGGACTTCTTACCCTCGTCCTTATCCTCACCCTTCTTGTCGTTACCCTCTTCGGAGGCCTTGGCCTTGTCATCACTCTTCTTCTTGTCATCACCCTTCTTACCCTTCTTCTTTTCTTCTTCCTTCTTCTTCTTCTCAGCCTCCTTGGCCTTCTGCTCTTCCTCCTCCTTCTTCTTACGTAGGCGCTCCTTCTCCTCAGCCTCGAGCTTCTCCCAGTTGGTCTCGTGGTCTGCGATACCGCTTCGGGAAAAGTTGTTGCTTAGACCCTGAGCGGTGATGGCATCGCCCTGCTTGATCTTGGCTCGGCCAATAAGCGAGATGAAGATTGCAGTTCCAACCATGGCCGTGAGGAGGAAGCGGTAGGATCCGTACCAGCGAGGCGCCCAGCCCTTGGTCGCAGCGCGAGAGTCGGCAAAGTAGAGACCGACGAAAGCCATGAATTGAGTAGTGAGAGCGTACTCGATGGGGAGAATCACAGTGGGCCAGGCGATGATTGAAGAGGCAAGACCCATGCCATACCGGAAGCGGGTTCGTTGAAGAGAGGGTGACTTCTCGGCATACTCAAGACCCTGTCGTGCAGTGGTTAGCCAGATGCGCAGAGTTCGAGTATGTACGGACTTACCCAGTGGATAGCTCCAAGGAAAGAGATAATGACAGCACCGTATCCGAGCTGGAGAGGCTCAATGACACTCAACAGGTACTTGGCAGTTTCGTGGTCGACCATGATGGCATCGTAGAAGGAATTGCCAGTGGGGAGATCCTTGTTCAAGTTCCAAGCGAGAAAGACCGTGGAAAGCGAAGTTCCAAGGTACGGAAGTGTACCAGCGAGACCAAGGATGCGCGACTCGCGGGGTACGTTTGTGAATGTAAAGGTGTCTTTCACGACCTCCTATGAGAAACTGTTAGAGGCATTGTTTCTGTATTGTACTATTTACAAACTTACAATATCGTGCTTGAGCTCGTTGCCCATGTTCTCGTCACCCTTGGTAGGGCCTTGGACTCCGGCTGTATTGGACAGTGAGCTCTTGCTCGAGACATGCTTGGGGTCGGACTGGAGAAGCTCCTGTCCACGTTTGCGCTCGGCTTCATAGTCAATGGGCTGCTTTGGAGGAGGAGGGTTCTCCGGGTCGGATTTGCTTGAGTAGACGGCGCGTTGCTGGCGAAGTAGAGGCGCAATTGATGCGCGGGGCAGTGAAGTTTTGTTGGGTGAAGCTCTTGCGGCGAGTTGCCAGAGGGGACGAGAAGAGGTACGGAACATGATGGTGGATGACGCAGTGAAAGTCAATTGAGAGGCACGCGAGGGTAGTAGACTAAGACAGAACAGAGAAAAGCTGCCAACAGGCTGAAATGATGGTTTTAGTTAATGATTATCGAAGGAAGAAAGATTGGAGAGGGGAGCAAGTTCTGGAATGGAAGCTAAAGAGTGGAATACAATGGAGCATTCGGAGAGTTCATGTAATCATGGAATCTGCCATAACAGCTTCCAAGATCTGGATCAAGATCAAGATCAGGATTAGAATAGGACATCTACGTAATTGCTAGATAATCTGTACCTGGACGGTAGGACGGATATAGAAAAGTCATGAAACTCTGTTACAGGTCAAACAAGGCTAGGATCAGACAGGTACTGGAGCTAATGGATCGGAAATGTTTTGTAAATAAGCCGTACTTTAAGCTGTTAACTTGCTCTTGTTGTCTTTCTTTTGTTAGGTCTGGACTACATCATCACGATCCAGTGTGAAGCTACCTCGATATATCGTGACGTCATGATATTGTGGGAGAGCTCCAGAGCTGAACATCTCGATCGATCAGGGAAATATGCATTGGATGGTGGCATGTCACTCCCAGACTGGCACTTGAATATACTTCTGATATATGTCTTGAGTCAAAGCATATAGATGTTATTTAAAATATCTACCTAGTCATGAATTATCTCTTGGTTTTAGTACCGATTGATAGCTGTCTCTTGGCTCGATGCCAATGCTGCGGGAATGATTATGGAGACCTACCCCCTGTAACCTGCCCTGTGCTTTGATGTGCTCCAGGGCTATAAACTGCCCGAACGCGTTGGAACGTGAACCGACAGCCACTGGTAGGTCTAAGGTACCTGGCCCTCAGTAGAGTATGCCCGCAAATAACAAGTACCCCGACAACATCGTCATACACGCCACATTCCCCAAAGCCCAGTCCACGGTTAATTCCCACTTTTGCTCCGGCGAGGTGCGTCACTCACTCACAGGACGACACGCCTGATGGAGTCCACCTTTTCACCATCACCGCAAAGCTGCCCATCTTTTGTTCAAGAGGCATAATCGATAATACCCTCATCCACCAGATCCCGCTTTTTTACTCTTTCCTGTCACTCCCATTCCCAGGGATACCCCCTTCTGCTGTACCTACTACCACAAGATACAGCTTCGATTGTGACCCCGCTCTGACTTCCAAGAGCACTGACGGCCAGACGGACGAGACACCGGTCGAGCCTCGTATGGCAAAATAATTCCCGTCGACAAATGACTTTTCGATAATTCACACAAACAAGAACCCGACCTTTAATTCCCCGGCCCGGGTTACGGCCACAACACCGCCAGAATGCTCGAAGGCCTCGTCGCTGGTCTGCTCAACCGCTTCCTGGGCATGTACGTCAAGAACTTTGACCCTGCCCAGCTCAAAGTCGGTATCTGGTCTGGCGATGTCAAGCTACGCAACCTCGAGCTGCGCCGTGAGGCCCTCGACCAGCTCAAGCTTCCCATAAATGTTATGGAAGGTCATCTAGGAGAGCTGACGCTAGTCATCCCCTGGTCCAACCTGCGCGGCGCTCCTGTCAAGGTCTTTATCCAAGATGTCTTTCTGCTCGCCAGCCCTAAGGAGGAGGCCGAATACGATCAAGACGAGGAGGACCGCAGGAAACAGCGCCTCAAGATGGAGAAGCTAGACAGCGCCGAGTTGCTCAAGGAGAGGAACCAGGAAGGTCTAAGCCAGGAGGAGCAGAAGAAAAGCCAGAGTTTCACATCAAGTCTGGTAACAAAGATCGTCGACAATGTGCAAGTCACGGTCAAGAACATTCACATCCGCTACGAGGACTCCATTTCGGCACCAGGACACCCTTTTGCTCTTGGTGTTACCCTCGAGGAGTTCAGCGCTGTCAGCACCGATGGCCAGTGGAAGCCTGTCTTCATCCAAGACTCCAACACCGTCACTCACAAGCTGGCCACACTTGGTGCTTTAGCTGTGTATTGGAATACTGATTCAGATCTTCTTGGAACTGGTCGTGAAGCGTCAGCCTCATCCGAGGATGTAATGTCACACGATGAAATGGTCGCCAAGTTTAGAGAGATGATTGGCAAGGACGCGCAAAAGAACTCCAACCACCAGTTCATACTGAAGCCTGTCAATGGTCAAGCCAAGATCGAGCTTGACAAGTCGGGTGACATCATGGTACCCAAGTTCAAAGCCAACCTACTATTTGAAGAGATTGGTGTTGTCCTTGACGACGATCAGTACCGTGATGCCCTGATGATGGTCGATCTATTCCACTACTTCATTCGACATCAAGAGTACAAGAGATTGCAACCAAAGGGTATCCGGCCCAAAGAAGACCCCCGTGCATGGTTGGAGTTTGCGGGTAACGCTGTTATCTCAAAAATTCACGAGCGCAACCGCAAATGGTCCTGGGACTACTTTCGTGAACGACGCGACGACCGAAAACGATATATCGAATTGTTCAAAAAGAGAAAGCAGGGCCAACAGATGTCGAGCGACGAAACAGACGCCATTAATAGTCTAGAGTGGAAGCTTACATACGAAGACCTGCGATTCTGGCGATCTTTAGCTCGCAATCAACTCAAGAAGGAGAATGCCGAAGCTCTTAAGAATCAGCCACAACAACCCCAACAGCAGCAAGGTTGGATATCGTGGGTGTGGGGTTCCAAGCCTCAGGAAACGATTGAGCATAATGAAGAAAACACACAAATGACCGAAGAGCAACGGCAAGAACTCTACGAGGCCATCGACTGGGACGAAAAGAACGCCATCGCGGAGGAAGTTGACATGCCTCGTGAAGCTATCAAGATGTGCATCGAAACATCTCTCAGCACTGGTAGTTTCACATTAAAGAAGAGCCCACATGACAATGCTGCGGACCTTCTCAGTCTGCACTTTGATGTATTCAAGGCCAAGGCGCTACAGAGGAAAGACTCAATGCTTGCAAATGTTAGTCTTGGTGGACTTCGCGTCAACGATGGCACTACACCGGACTCAGTCTATCCTGAGATTGTACGAGTCAAAGATGCACCCACCAACAACCAGCGCAAGCGTCTGTCGCTGGCCGAACTTGAACAACCTGAGGAAGACCCCTTCTTCCAGTTCGAATTCGAGCAGAACCCAATTGAGCGGGAGGGCGACATTGCTATTGTCGGAAAGATGAAGCCTCTCGAGGTCATCTGGAACCCCAATTTTGTCGTTGGCATTGCCGACTTCTTCAGACCTCCCGAGCGACACATGGAGTCAATTACTGCCCTAATGGAGAGCGCTGGTGCAACTGTTGAGAGCATTCGTGAGCAGACTCGAGCCGGTCTTGAGTTTGCATTGGAGGAGCACAAGACCATCAATGCTGAGCTGGATCTGCAAGCGCCTCTGATCATCGTGCCTGTCAGCATCACCACTGAAAACTCTACCTGTCTTATTGTGGATGCAGGTCACATCCACGTCAACAGTGAACTGGTTGACCAGGGCACAATGAAGGAGATTCAATCCAAGCAAAAGCAGACATACAGCGATGAAGATCTCAAGAAACTCGAGTCTGTCATGTACGACAAGTTTATTGTCAAGTTGACGTCTACCCAAGTTCTCATCGGACCCTCTGTTGATGAGACCAAGGCTCAATTGGTTGAGAAGAGCGACGAGGCTCACCTTCATGTTGTCGAACAGATCAATGTCGACTTTGTCGTCGAAACGTCCATCCTACCAAAGGCGCCCAACCTGACCAAATTCAAGGTCTCCGGACATCTTCCCATGCTTCACGCGACAGTGTCTGACACCAAGTATAAGAACTTGATGAAGGTCATCGATGTGGCTATTCCCAAGTTTGGTGGAACTTCAGCGGAGAGGATCGAGCAACACAGAGAAGCATCTCGTCCTCGCCTTAAGAGCAACTCATCCAACCGATCCAGAAGAAAGTCTCAGCGGGAGCGAAGACAATCCACACCCTTCCCATTCATGCAATCTGAGACCGCAGTTGTGCTTGACGACATGGATGAAGATGATGACGACTTTGAAGACGCGACAGACGGAGGTGACTCGGAGCAACTCAAGGTCCAGCAGCGCATTTTCGAGTTCAAGTTCAAGGTCGACACCCTCAAAGGTTCGCTTTACCGAAGTGATCCAGATGGACGGAAGCCTGATGCGTTGTTGGTTGAACTGGTTGCTGAGAGATTCGACTTGGAGTTCTACACCAGGCCTTTCGACATGGTCGCAGACGTTTCACTTGGCTCAGTTACAGTCGACGACTTTGTGGACAATCCTTCGGCTGAGTTCAAGTCTATCATCTCATCTGGTGACAGTGAGGATCTTAAGGAGGGCCGCAGTCTGGTCCACGTCAAATACATCAAGGTCAACCCCGCTTCCCCCGAGTTCATGTCTGTCTACGAGGGTGTCGAGATCAACATCAATGCTGTTGTCTCTACAATCAATTTGATCGTCACACGAAAGACATTGCTTACCCTGCTCGACTTTATTCTCATCACATTTACAAATAATAACAACAACAACCAGCCAAATAACAACAAGGCAGTACTGGATGATGATGACGAAGACTGTGAGAGTATCAACACTGCAGTCGCAGTTGCCAATGAGCCTCAATCCACTTCCAGCAACGGGTCTATCCGAGTCAAGGTTGACTTGAAGAGTATCAGGCTGATCCTCAACAATGATGGTATCCGCCTTGCCACTCTGTCATTTAACAAGGCTGACGCTGGTATCTTCCTACGAGGAAATACCATGCGCATCTCGGCTAAACTTGGTGATCTTTCACTCGTTGACGACGTTAATCTCGGTGTCTCGGAGGATTCTCATCTTCGACAGCTTGTCACCATCCAAGGAGACGATCTGGCCGATTTCCGGTATGAGACCTTTGACGCGACCAACCCCAAGGCATACCCGGGATACGACAGCTCTGTCTTCCTTCGTGCTGGGTCCGTCAAGGTCAACTTTGTTGAAGAACCATTCCGCAAGATCGTTGACTTTTTGGTCAAATTTGGAAAGATGCAGGCTCTGTACAATGCTGCTCGCCAGGCTGCTATGAACCAGGCCAATCAATTACAGCAGAGCCCCAGTCGCTTCAAGTTTGATGTTGTCGTCAACACTCCAATTGTTGTCTTCCCTCGTGTACAAAAGCCAGGACAAACTGAGAGAGATGTCGTCACCGCCTACCTCGGTGAGATCTACGCCCAGAACAAGTTCACTCCTCTTGATGACAGCGAGGATTCCGAGATTGCCATGAAGCTGTCAGCTGGTATCCGCAACATCAAGCTCACTTCAGACTTCCACTACCCTGGGGGAGTCTCAGAGGAGCTTGAGATGATCGACCATGTCGACCTTGGATTTAACATTACATATGCCGAGCACAGACATGGTGCCAAGAGACCTGAGACCGAGATTGAAGGCACCATGTCCGACTTTAATCTGCGGCTTACACAGTACCAAGTCAAGTTCCTCCTGGAAATCTCAAAGTCGGTGCCTGCAGCATTTGCTGGCGAGGGCGGCGACAAGGAGGAGGAAGCTGCCAAGGCTGTTGACGAAGGTACTCTGCAGCGTGCTCGAACTGCCAACTTTGAAGATAAGTCTGGCGACGAGAAGACGTTGGTGGATCTTGGTCCTGAACTTGGGTCACTTGGTCAAGAATGGACCAAACTCGATCTCGTGTTCCGTGTTAACACCATCGGTCTCGAGCTTATCAATGCGGAAGAAAACGAGCCTGTTGAGGATATTGCCAAGTCCAGTTTGTCGCGCTTCTCACTCGATGACACCAAGGTCAAGACAAGGATGCTCTCGGACAGTTCTCTGGAGGCAGAGTTGCTCATTAGATCATTTACAATCTACGACAGTCGACCACGCGACACTAACAAATTCCGTCGTATCATGTCATCAATGAACAAGGATGTGCAACAGCTCATGGCTAGTGTCACGATATCAGGTGGTAAGGAGAAGAGCTTGATAGCCATGGCTACCATCGACAGCCCGCGGGTGATCTTTGCGCTCGATTACCTGTTCTCGATTCAGAAGTTCGCCGTCGAGGCACTTGCTGTTGACGACAGCAGCCCGATGGACGATGAAAGCATGGCCGATAACACACCCGATGAGTCGGATGCTGAATCTATGCAGGTGACTTTGGCTGGCGGTGCTTCCCGCCCTCGATCAGAACTCTCGCGACGCCAAAGCGAGGACGTGGCCAAACAAGGAGACAATAAGGAAGAATCCTCAATGAGCATTGCGTTCCGAGTCAACTTGGTTGATGCGCAAGTCATTCTGATTGCCAATCCTTTGACATCCAGCTCCGAGGCAGTCGTACTGTCCATCCGACAAATGCTTCTTTCAAAACAGCATGCCTTGACATTCCAGATTTCCGAAATTGGAATGTTTTTGTGCCGAATGGACAAGTTTGAGACCTCTCGCCTTCGCATTATTGACGACTTTTCGGTTCAGTTGAGCATGGATGGTTCCAAGCCTCAGACCACTGACATTAACGTCGACATTGAGCCTCTTGTCTTGCGGCTGTCGCTGCGTGATATCCTTCTTGTGCTTCAAATTGTTAGCAAAGCAAGCGAGTTGTCTGGCAACGAACCTAAGCAGCAAGTCAAGGAATCGCCTGCTGACCAGAAAGCGCGCGAACTCCGCAACGCTGGTATAAAGCAGCGTTCTGCTAGCGGTCGAGGTCAGTCTACCATCGCTGGTAGAAGCAAGGTGACAGCAGCCAGTCACGCGGTCACTCATGGTGCCGATACCAGGGGTGGTAAAGCACCCGAGCAAGTTGCTCAGCAGAACTACGAGACCCTATCCGCAACCGTGGAGGGCATTCGTGTTGTTCTTATCGGAGATGTACACGAACTTCCCATTCTAGACATTGGCATCAAGAACTTTAAGGCATCTGCTGAGAATTGGTCCTCGAACCTCAAGGCCGAGACCGCCATTGACCTGTACTCCAACGTCTACAACTTCGCCAAGTCGAGCTGGGAGCCCCTCCTTGAGCCATGGCAAGTTGGTTTCGGTGTTGCCAAGGATCCCGTCTCAGGCCTGATGTCAATCGATGTTGCCTCGAAGAAGGTCTTTGACGTGACCATCACAACAGCCTCAATCGCTCTGGCGTCCAAATCATTCCAGTTCTTGACATCTGATGAAGATGTACTTGACAAACCTCGTGGAGTCGAAGCGCCATACCGCATCAGAAACTACACAGGCTTCGACGTTCTTGTTCACTCTAAGAGCCCGACCAGCGAGGAGCCTATTAACCTTCGCCTCGAGGATGGCCAGGAAGCGCCTTGGAGCTTCGAACACTGGGAGAAGATGCGTGAGAACTTGCTCACAGAGTCAAACCAGAACAACGTCTCCATTTCGTTGGAAGGCAGTGGTTTTGACCCTGTCAAGAATGTCAGACTCAACCGAGAGGGCGAATACCTGTACGGCCTCCGTCCAAAGGCCGACGATGTTCTCCACCGTCTTTGCGTTGACGTCGAGTTGGGTACTGACAACATCAAATATGTGACGTTCCGCTCTCCACTACATGTGGAAAACGCCACCGAGATTCCTGTCGAACTGGGTATCTACGATGCACAGGACGGTCACCTTCTCAAGATCGAGAAGATTAACCCTGGTGACTCTCGGCCTGCTCCGGTTGGCGCTGTCTTTGAGAAGCGTGTACTCATTCGACCTGACAGTGGCTTTGGCTACCAGTGGAGTAACGATCAACTGTATTGGAGAGATTTGCTTAAGAGACCTACCAAGCAGGTGGTCTGCAAGGGAGAGAATGGCGATCCGTTCTACTTCCAAGTACATGCCCGTTTTGACAAGGCTAACCCACTGACAAAGTAAGTTATACAACATCTGCGAGTTTGAGTACAATGACTAACGATTATAGACACTACCCATACATGAAGATCAAGCTCTCGGCACCTGTGACCCTCGAGAATTTGTTGCCCTACGATTTCAAGTATCGCATATATGATAAGGCGACCAAGAAAGACTGGACCAACTTTTTGCGAAAGGGAGGTGTCAGTCCGGTCCATGTTGTTGAGCTCTCACACTTGCTTCTCCTTAGCATCGACATGCAAGATACAGTGTTCAAAGCAAGCGATTTTTCCATAATCAACCCGGGCAACAACGAAGAGTTCCGCAAGGAGGGCAGAATCGTCGTCAAGGATGATCAGGGACTACCACTGCACCTTTCGCTGCACTACTTTAAGATCCCCAACAGCGGTGGTGCATTCAAGGTTACTGTGTACAGTCCTTATGTTGTCTTGAACAAGACCGGCGTGGATGTCCGAGTCCGAGCCAAGAGCTTCCTCCAACAAGCCAAGCCGGCAGCAGGTCAATTCCCTCTGATGGATACGTCGAACCAAGACCATCCCAAGGCCCTACCCTTCATGTTCTCTTTCGGCAACGATGACCATCGTAACCGAGCCCTTCTCAAGATCGCTGACTCGGAATGGAGTAAACCCCAGAGTTTCGAAGCTATTGGAAGTACCACCGAGGTTGTGCTAAACTCGGCGAACAAGGACAAGGAGATCCACGTCGGCGTCACGGTTGAATCTGGTCAGGGCAAGTACAAGCTCACCAAGGTTGTGACGCTTGCACCTCGATTCGTCCTGCACAACAAGATTGAGGGAGAGATACTTGTCCGAGAGTCTAGTTCCTCTGGCTATCTCACCTTGAGCGATGGTGCTCTCCAACCTTTGCACTTTATGCAAAAGTCAAAGGTCAAGCAGTTGTGTCTCTGTTACCCTGGTGTAAACAACCAATGGACTTCGCCTTTCAACATTGCAGATATTGGCACGCAGTATGTCAAGATTGCCAAGGCTGGACAGCGTCAGAACCTTGTCAAGGTGGAAGTCCTTATGGAGAACTCCACTGTCTTTGTGAACTTCAGTATGGAGACCAAGACTTGGCCCTACTCTGTGCGCAACGAGAGTGACATTGAGTTCATGTTCTGGCAGGCCAATCCCAACATTGATGAGGAAGGAGTCGAGGATCGCAGCGGTTGGAGGCAGATCAGGTATCGTCTTCCGCCACGAAGCGTCATGCCCTACGCATGGGACTTCCCTGCCGCCAAGTTCCGCGAGATCATCATTTCTGCTAACGGCAAGGAACGACATGTCAAGCTGGCTGAGATTGGTAACCAGATTCCGATGAAGTTTGTCACAGCCTCTGGCAACCAGAAGATTGTCGACATCAATGTCGCTGCCGATGGGCCGAAGCAGACGCTGATTCTCAGCAACTTCCGCGCCAGCAAGAGTATGTACAAGCCAAAGGCGCTGTCAAGGACCAACACCGGTCCTGAGGCTTTCGAAGTCAAGGATCAAGACACGGGTGCAACATTCCGTGCCCAGCTCAAGTTGGCGGGTATTGGTGTGTCTCTTGTCAATGCTCAGATGAAGGAGCTTGCCTACTTGACATTCCGAGACGTCCAACTGCGATACAGTGATTCACCATTGATCCAGACAATCTCAATGGCTATCAAATGGATACAAATCGACAACCAATTGTATGGTGGCATTTTCCCCATGATTCTCTACCCGACTGTCGTGCCGAAGAAGGCGCAAGAGGTCGAGGCCCACCCATCGCTCCATTTCATGGTCAGTCGTGTCAAGGATGACTCGTATGGTGTACTTTACGTAAAGTACGCAACGATTCTGCTGCAGGAAATGTCAGTTGAGCTGGATGAAGACTTTGTTTTCGCCCTTCTTGACTTTACCAATGTTCCAGGCGCTAGCTGGACAGAGGTTGACGAGGCAGGCAAGCTATGTGACGAGGATCTCGACATTCCAGAGCCGTCAGGCCTGCCAGCTGGAACAGACATTTACTTCGAGGTGCTCAACATTCAGCCCATGCAGCTCAACCTCAGCTTTATGAGGACGGAACGTGTCAATGCCGAGGACAAGGCATCGTCTCACAACCCCATCATGTTCTTCCTCAACGTCATGACCATGGCTGTTGGAAACGTCAACGAAGCGCCACTCAAGTTCAACGCGCTCATCTTGGACAACGTGAGGGTGACCACTGCCGTCCTCATTCAGAACTTCTCTAGTCACTACAGTCAGGAAGTTATGTATCAGATTCACAAGATTCTTGGATCTGCCGACTTCCTGGGTAACCCTGTGGGTCTGTTCAATAGCATCTCGTCAGGTGTGACGGATGTGTTCTACGAGCCGTACCAGGGCCTGATCTTGTCGGATAAGCCAGAAGAGTTTGGCTTGGGCATTGCCAAGGGTGCTGCATCGTTTGCGAAGAAGACAGTGTTTGGCTTCAGCGACAGTTTCTCCAAGTTTACAGGCAGTCTCAGCAAGGGACTTGCTGCCGCGTCGCTTGACAAGCAGTTCCAGGATCGCCGACGTATCACAAGGGCTCGCAACAAGCCGAAGCACGCGTTGTACGGTGTCACTGCTGGCGCCAACAGCTTCATCACGAGTGTTGCATCGGGCGTGGGAGGTCTTGCACGCAAACCTTTGGAAGGCGCCGAAACAGAGGGTGCTCTGGGATTCTTCAAGGGTGTCGGCAAGGGCTTTATTGGACTGGCTACCAAGCCTGCGGTAGGAGTACTAGACATGGCCAGCAACGTCAGTGAGGGTATCCGCAACACAACTACCGTGTTTGACCAAGACGGATTGGACCGCACACGATACCCACGATACATCCCACAAGATGGCATTGTGCGCCCGTACAACCCACGGGAAGCTCTCGGGCAATACTGGCTGAAGCAGGTGGACAATGGACGATACTTTGATGAACAGTACATTGGACATTTGGAGCTACCAAAGGAGGACATGGTGGTCATGATCACTTATGCTCGCATCTTGCTGATCCGATCGCGACGTCTTACCAGCGAGTGGGACGTGCCGCTAAAGGACGTTCAGACTATCGCCAAGGAGAGGACTGGAGTGAGTCTGTCGCTAAGAGGAGGAGCTAACGGGCCTTTTATCCCGATTGGAGAGGGCAGCGAGAGAGGATTTCTCTATAAGATGATCGGTGTGGCGGTGGAAGAGTTTAACAGGAGGTTTAGGAGTGGAGAATAAAAGGGGTATTGAGGGTGTAATGAATGGCACGAGATGTGAGTGCGATGGTGTTTTGGCGTTGTTTATATTGGTATTTAGAAACGAACTATACTATGGCTTGTTTTGTTAATTGAGTTTATGGTGTCTGTTGTGAATCTCGTTTTTATTCAACTTATAAACAACGACTTGCCAACAAACGGCTTGTCTTTTGGGCACACATGGCGCTATGAGAAGTCTTGTACCCAAGGACGAATACGGGCTTTTAAGTTGAACAGTTTACACAAAATACAAAACGCAGGATGCATATTATGATGGACATGGTAACATGCGCCGCCAATTATTACGGATATGATGGCCTTGTACCGCCTTAATAGCAATATCGAACCGCAACTGAGCGAGGTGTCGGTAGAATGGGCGCAGAGATCCACATTGACGGAACGGCTTGTCGCGGTATGTACGTGCCGGCTGCTCTGTGGTGATGCTGGTCACGATGCACTTGTCGGAGAATGTATATATGAGACGCGCTGAGAGAAGAGCGTCGCGATATTAACGACGAGACGACCATCAAGTGAAAGACTTGACAGGAATGCCCCTGTATCGCCAGACTGCGGTTTTCTTGTAATATGGTCGTCGCGACTCGATGATGATCGATACTATAACATTCGTTGCTGTAGGTCAAGTAAAATTGGAGTTAATTATTCTGATGAATTCCTTTCGGAATCATTCGACGACCGATGGAGATTCGACGAATGTATTGCTGCGTGGCAATTATGGAAAGGAGAAGCGCGTAGATAAGAAAGAGGTCGCGGAGTATCGCCAAATCGGTCCTTTACAAGGCTTACGTGTAAGAGGGAAGTCGGCCGTGATAAGATAGGGAGTGACAGATAGCGGAAGATAGCAGCGTTATAAGCATGTGATGAACAGAATGAATACAGTTGCTGGTAATACAGAAATAAACACACCGGGTTGAACGTGATACAAGATCGGAAAGTAATTATCGTCAAGTCAGTCGTGGCAAAAAAAACAAAAACCCGGTACAACGGTCACGTTTGTCGCTGAGGCTTTGACAGTTGTCATCGGTCGGGACAGGCCGAGATGTCAAGCGGAGATGACCGACGAGGACAAGGGACTATATCTCAAATAGAAGGAGATAGGACAGTTGGTTTTTAACTTATCGTGAATCTGACATGGCTATGGTGAGCATTGTTCAACATTACTCTACAGACAGCTTGGTTTGAGGGAGAAGAGGGTGTGAAGGACCCGTAGCTAAGAGACACCAGCGATAAACCTGGGGACGACAAAAAGGCCGGGGAAGCTTATCGGATGCGGAAAGGGAAACAGGGGGGGGAAGGATAGTGCATTGTACGCAGTAGGGAGCTGCAAGGTAGACAATCCTGGGGAAGGTGTTTGCTGTTATGTAACAGAAGATGGAGAAATTGGGGTATATCACCTACTTGATTCAGTAAAGAGGCTTTGGTCAGCGGGTGGCCGAGATTTGGTGGTAACGGGTGTGGCTTTTTTAGTTGTCGAGGGTCAAGAGACCAAGAGTTAATGCTCGGAGATGGGAGTTGAATATGGTTAAGCAAGGAAGAGTCTAGATGTTTTATCATGATAAGAAATAAAAGATATGGAGAACATACTATTTTAGTTGACCGAGCATATCTGTTGGTTACAGACAGAGCAAGCAAAGCTGAACTACACAAGTTCCTTGTTGTTAATCAGATGGGATTCAAAGCTGAGCTAACTGTGGTCTGTAGATTGGTCGATTATGCAGATGATGGTGTGAAGAAACGAGCCAATCCTTTGGTCTGTCGAATTGTACATGTATGTCTTGGGATGTCTGGTATTGACGCTATTCCAAGCCTGGTCGATTGGTCCGTTGGTGGAGTCGACGTCAGTGGAGGCACTTTGCAAACGTTCCAGCAACCTGCCAGAACAGGAATAGGTCAGACCGGAAGATGAACCGGGGTGGCAAAGTCAATGTTTTGTGTTTCTTGCTGTCGTGTGTTGTGAGGGAGAGGTTTAGTTGTAGAAATAGCTGGTAGCTGTAGTCGGGTCTGTTGTAGTTGTGATGGCTGTAATTAATAACAGTTGCAGCAGTATTAGCGATATATAATCCCCTGCAGCCACTATATGCTCTACTCTGTAGGTACTAAGGTCACCGGCAAAACGTGGAGACAAGGCGTCGCCGAGAAACCCAGACCCGAAAACCAAGGAACCAGACCCAATCAAAACAGTCCAACTGATAAGCTCTTGGTCCCTACTCGCAGCACTACCCTCCCCTACGGCCTACCTAGGAAGTAACCCTTGTCGCTGTCGCTGTCGGCCGTTAGTTTAGGTACTTTTTCCCTACCACCAACGGGATTTGGTTACTCTATTAGAGCTATCATCTACTTGTTGCCCGCGTGCTCACTTGCCTGCCTCTACCGGCCTCGATATGATCGTCGTTCAGTTTGTCTTTTGTTGGCTCCGGGGTTTGTTTTAATAACTTGAGCTTGTGATAGCGTATCTTGGTCCTTCCCTTCTGGCCACCCCCTCCTTCCCTTTCTCTTACCTCCCCGCTTGCTCCTTCTTCGGTCCCTCGGGTTAGAAAAGTAGAGCTATCCCCACGTCTTTTTCTCTTCTTCTCGTTCGACCCACGAAAAAAAAAAAGATCGTCCCTTTTTTTTCGCCGCAACGGACGGATACCCTCTCCTCTGGCCCAGTCCAGTCCAGCCTCTCTTCTTCTCTCTCTAGGGTTAATCGAACGAGTCCCCAGTTTGGAAAAGTTCTAGTATCTTTTCCTTCTTCCCCCCACCACCCAGGGTTCTTCTTTTTTCCTCTTGTGCTTCACTGCTACCAAGCTTGAAGCTCCAGGTCTCTATCCCTTCAACAGGACCAATTGCCTACAAAAACAAACCCCAATTGGTTAAAAGAGGCCTACCAGTCAAAATGACTGTCCAAGAACACAACCCAGACCCTGCTCTTGAGCCGGCGCATCAACACCTCCATGAGCATCACCACCACTCTCCCCGCGCCGCCCACGACAACGCTACTTACACCACCGGCACCAACCCCGATGGCTCAATCGTTCCTCCCCAGCAACACCAGCACCGCAACTCGCTCGACGAAAAACTCGCTGCGGACAACAAGAACCACGTTGCCACACCCCCTGACTACAGCGACCACGAGAAGAACGAAGCCGGTGTGATCGATGCCTCTGCTGGCACAAACAGCGAGCGCAGTCGCCCCATTGGCTGGCGCGCAAAGATTGGCCCTATCTACCGATACCGAAGACCATTGACTCATCTCGCCATCTTTTGCATTACCACCGCTTGGTGGGTTGCTTCCCTCGTCTTGCATCACGACGACAAGAACTGGGTTGTTCCCTTCCTTGTCTGGCTCGCCATTACTCTTCGTCTGTTCTTCTGGCATGTCCCCAGCCGCTACATCTCCAATGCCATCAAGTTCGTCTGGGCCAGGACCGCTGTCGTTGTCTACGACATGATCCCTGCCAAGTTCCGCACTCTTGTCGGTGCCAGTGTCGCTGTCGCTGCTATTCTCGTCGGATCTTTCGTCTCGGAAGAATCCGAAGACAACACCCGCGAGAACCGTGCCGTCAGTCTCTGTGGCATGGCCGTCTTCATCCTCATCCTCTGGGTCACTAGTCGCGACCGCAAGGCTATCAACTGGCGCACTGTCATCGGCGGCATGCTGACCCAGTACATCATTGGTCTCTTTGTCCTGCGAACTGGTGTTGGATACGACATCTTCAGCTTCATCGGCTACCGTGCTGCCGATCTTCTTGGCTTCGCTAGAGATGGTGTCGCTTTCCTCACCAACCCTGATGTCGCTGCCACCCCAAACTTCTTCTTCAGCGTCATCCCCGCCATCATCTTCTTCATCTCCCTCGTCCAGGTCCTGTACTATATCGGCTTCATCCAGTGGTTCATCATCAAGTTCGCCACCTTTGTCTTCTGGGGTCTTGGAGTTTCCGGTGCTGAAGCTGTCGTCGCTGCTGCTACCCCCTTCATCGGCCAGGGTGAATCTGCCATGCTTGTCCGACCTTTTGTTCCTCACATGACAAAGGCCGAGCTTCACCAGATCATGACCTGTGGTTTCGCCACCATCTCTGGATCTACACTTGTCGGATACATCGGTCTTGGTCTGAACCGCGAGGCTCTCGTGTCCTCGTGCATCATGTCCATCCCCGCCTCTCTGGCCATTTCCAAGATGCGATACCCCGAGACCGAGGAGACTCTTACTGCTGGTCGCGTCGTCATCCCCGACGACGATGAGCACAAGGCTGAGAATGCTCTTCACGCTTTCGCCAACGGTGCTTGGTTGGGTATCAAGATTGCCGGTACCATCATCACCTCTCTGCTCTGCATCATCGCCTTTGTCGCCTTCATCAACGGTATCCTCACCTGGATCGGCAGCTATATCAACCTCCGCGGCGACTACGATCTTACTCTGCAGCTGATTCTGGGTTACCTCTTGTTCCCCGTCTCTTTCCTGCTCGGAGTTTCTCGCACCAACGGCGACAACCCCACTGGAGATATTCTCCCCGTCGCTCGTCTCATTGCCCAGAAGATCATCACCGTAAGTTTCAACATTAACCTGAGACGACGCTCTCTAACTGACACCAATAGAACGAGTACAACGCTTTCACCGACCTCACCACCAAGGACCCCACCTCCCAATACTACGGCATGTCCCCTCGATCCCAGCTCATCGCCACCTACGCTCTCTGCGGTTTCGGCAACATTGGTTCTCTCGGTATCCAGATTGGTATTCTCAGCCAGCTCGCCCCCAGTCGTGGTGGTGACGTTGCCCGTCTTGCCGTCTCTGCCCTGATCTCTGGTGTCCTGGCCACCCTTACCTCTGCCAGTGTCGCTGGTCTCGTCGTCACCAACCAGCTGTCCGACTTTACCACCAGCCAATAATGATTTCCGGACGATGTGATGTAAAAAAAAATGAAACAAAAAAAGAAAGATCAAACGAATCCGTATATAAAAAACCTCTGATGTATCAAGGAATCCATGTTCGAGATGATATGCTATACTATTTATATATATATATACCAATGCTATACTGAAGGCCACGAGATGGCGATAATTCAAGAACACTACTATATGTCCAGACTACTGCGTGATGAACAGGAAATACATATGTGAATGTGAATGTTTACTTCAACTTGATCATCAAAACTTCAAGTTAGTCTTGATCTGACATATTTACAAGACTAGCTTACACTCCTCCCAAACCGTCGCCGTATCTCAACAACAGCCAGACAACAAGCATCTCAGCAGTATATTAGTCTTGAACATCCCCACCCTCGTCTCATGCACAGGCCATTCTTGGTCACTGCCTTCATCGGCATCTGACACATCACACCACGAGAACCGACAGCGGGGCCAAAGATATCCCGGGATCAGTCAGCCTAGATCCAGATAGCATCTCACTCGGTAAAGAAAGCTTGCATTGGCCCACCGTAGTATGATCGACAGATAAGCGCGTCGTGTAGCTGCTAGTCAGATCAGATCTGATATGGGTCCAACGTTCCTGTTGTAAACGTTGCTCTTGTAAACGGTGTTCCTTGTGTAAGTAACATACTTCACGGTGTGGCTTGGTATCAAAGTTTTATGCAAGAGCGTTGAGAACCGTTGGCTTGAAGTCTTGATGGTCAATTGGGAACAACGAATACGTCAATGCGACTAAATGAAGCAAGCAAGACATGGGATATAGGAGGTGATATTGTTAAACTCGTATGCAACTTAATCAATTAGGTATATGTGCTTCATGACTCTATATCAATTACCAATGAACCCAAAACCCATAATCATTATCTCATCCCTCCCCTATAACCAATGCTCAAGAAGGCGACTTGACCAATTTTTTAAACTCCCTGCTCGTCCGTCCACTCGACCCATCGCCCTCCCTATCCAAACTCATACTCTCCCTCTCCCTCTCTTTCTTCTCTTCCTTTTCCTCCTTCTTTCTCTCCTCTTTTTCTTCTTCCTGCTTCTTCTTTTCCATGTGCTTAATAGCGTCCTGCGTAAGCTCTTGTCTGTCCAACAATTCCCATACGTCCTTCTTGCGCGTCTTGCGATCGCCTCTGCTGATTAAAAGACCGGCTGTGATGTTGCAGGTTATACTCACGCAGAGAATAACTGTTGTGATGGCAAAGGGGCGGGTGTGGTAGTCGATACCCCATGTACATGCGCCGAGGGAGATTTGCAGACATGAGTGGCAGTCGAGAAGAATGACAATAGCAATAAGATAGCGTTGGGGAAAGGGAAGATGTGTAAATGTCTCGTGGGGCTTGTAGAAACTGTGCGACTTTGCCATTTTCTTCTGGTGGTGCTGCAATTTCTTGAACTGCGCAAACGTCAAAGCGGGCTGGTCGGAATCGGGCCCGTTGGACTTGGCGTGTTCCAGATCGATGGTTTCGGGGCTTTCGGGTTGAGGTTCGGGGTGTTCATCGATTGTGGCGACGGTGCCGTCTCTTTCGGGGTTGTAATTCTGCGCGTCGAGAAGAACGCGGGCTTGATGGCCTGTTAGGTGCGAATCTTCGGGGTCTAGGGAAATGCCTGGTGGGACGGTCTTTTTCTGTAACCTCTTTCTGGGCTTTTTGCCCTCTTCAGCCCGTTTGATGAGTCGTGTCAAGCGCCAGATGTGGAACATGTGGTATGTATCTACAGCGCGGAAGGGCGCGAGACCATCACCCATGATGGCGAAGAGAGCGACAAGAACACTGTCGATGATGTGGACAAGATAAGATTGTTTGTCGCCTACGTAAATCCAGCCGATGAGGAAGAGAACCCAGGCCAGACCGAAGAGGGTGATGAGGGTGGCGTAGAGTGTGACGAGGAAACCCAGCGGTCGTCGAACATACTGTCCGAAACCCTTCATACGACGCTTGAGGCGCGCGCGTCGAGAGTGCAGCATGTGTCGAACGTGATCATCCAGCTCAGCCTTTTCCTCGGGTGACCATCCATCGAGGTTTGTTCCATGCGGGAGAGCAGCATAGTGCGAGTCGGTAAGACGAGATGTAATAGTGTTGCTTCGCTGGAAACGAGGCGTTGTTTCCTCTTCGATGGTGTTGGGCACGGCGGGTTCACTGGCTTGAGCTTCTTGGGCTGCTTCACGGCGACGTTCTTCTGCGACGGCGCCTCGGGCCCAGTCTGCTTGGGGGTCGTGGCGGGACAAAGCGTATGTTGGACGACGGTTCACCCATTTTCCGAGATCGGGAACGAAGAGGGAGTTTTGGACGTTTGTAAGGGTCGAGAGGGTTTGGACTTCGGGGTCTGTGGGGAGTGTTAGTTGTGATTGAAATAGATGTTTGGGGTCAGCTTACCGATGACATCAAGCCAATCCACCAGTTCTTGGTCGTATTCATCGTCTCGAGCATCGTCGAAATCACGATTTCGCATAGGCACAGCAATGGAGTCGTTGTCGGGTTGTCTTCGATGGCCGGGCCAGAAGAAGCGACTCGCCCGTCGCAATCTCCCATGCTTTGGCCGCATCGCATCCTCTGGAAGCGAAGCCGTAGGCGACATGGCGCGATCATCATCGCTCATGCCCAACTCAGCCATGCTGGGTCGGTTGCCCTCTTCCGTGAGTCTCGGCATGGCGGCCTGTGGGACTCTCCGGGAATGCCGCGCTAGCGCAGGCCCATCTTGAACCCTCGCCCTCTCGGGTTGAGAAATACTCCGCGGCCTGCCATCGTCGCTCGCACCATCAAAACTAAAGTTGGAGTAGACGGACCCGTTGGAACTGCGGCGGATGCGGATGCTAGGCTGTCGCGCCTGGTCGACGGGAGGTCTAGGGCGTCTTTGAGGCGGTGGGTATTGCTGGTTGTAAGCGGTGTTGAGGTTGGTAGCGGTATTGGTATCGGTGTAGGAAGGAAATGCGGAGAGCGATGCTTGCGATGGATTTTGGGATGGGTATCGAGGGAACGAAGACAAAGAAGCCTGTGATTGTGCTGATGGCGCTTGACTGAGAGGGTTGAAGTAGTCGGATCCAGCTGTTTCGTCGACGGGTGCTGGGCTTTCGGGGCCTGCAGGCGGGTGGGGACGAGAAGACGAAGGACTGGATGAGCGGTATGTTTGGCCGCCGACTTGGAAATGGCGGCCTAGAGGTTGAGATCTGTTGTTGGAAGGCATGCCAATGAAAAATGCATGGCAGAGGGTAAAAACTAAAAAAGTATAAGATGCAAAAGACGTAAAAGATGGCGGGTTGGAGAGTCCAGGTATATCTGGCTGATGTGCCACTGTAACAGAACTTTAGTCAGTGCAACTCTAAGCCATCAAAACACGAGATATTACGGGCACCCTGAAAGGTAAAAACCTGTAAAAAAAGACTTGGATCAACTGGAATTAGTCAGTCGTCACTTGAGACCTATTGGGTCTAGTCCCAGGTCCGATCAGCCGCTTGAGGAGCAGTTTCTAACCAAGAATTCACTAATTAAACCAGTTACTAGGGGCCGCCTACGTAGTGAGGGAGATCAGGACCCACTGGAACGACGTCACTTGTAATCTCGAGACCCAAACAAAATGATAAAACAGACGCGACTGTAAACATTACTGCCGGTATATCCGCTGACGATTTACTAGGGATACTACCTAACGTGACTATACAGGAGTATAATTTCTTATCATGACCTAGACATGCTCAACACCGCTTACTATTACGTTATAATCGAGTTGGAATAATACATCACTCAATCTCAATCTCAATCGATCACTCAATCATCACACCCTTGCTAGAATGACGGATATAATTACGGAGAATCTCCTCCTCTACCCCGGTCAGTCACTCCCAGCCGCATAAATCCACCAGCCAACAAATTGCTTGCGCCACAGATGAAGTAACACTAGCAAGAATTACATCACTTTTGCCAATTCACCCGTTTCACCCCCCATCATTCACGTCTCTTCTCTTCCACTCAACTCAAGACAAGAGCTTAGCCTATCTCTTGGCTTTTGTTTTAGCCTCGACCCTTGCCTTTAGTCTGCGTCCCGTTGATGCTAACAATCTGGGTTTTATCTTGCATTTAAGCTTAACTTCAGTTGTCAATGCAGAGGTTGAGCAGGCAAGGTCCTGGCTCTCTCACCCTACACCGTATCTTAGATGAACATTGTTATTGTAGATGAGTGTTGTTATTGTGTTTGCTTTTCTCTGTGCTTTTTTATTTAGATAGCGCATAATATGTCTATGCTTATTTGTATCGATGATGATATTTTATTTGTACATGTAAACTGTATTTATGTTGGCAATCTGTATCTGTAGATCTGGATGGAGATTCCTCGTTTGGGTAGAGGGTACAGGGAAAAGCTGTTAGTACATAGGTCTGTCCCTGGCAAGCCTCTCTAACTAATAAAAAAATCGGGCTTATGGTCTAGGGGTATGATTTTCCCTTCGCATGTTCTTAATGCTTGGGAAAGGTCCGGGGTTCAATTCCCCGTGAGTCCATGATTTTTGCTTCCTTTTTGATTGACGCCAAACTCGGCAATTACAGTTTCATCAGGTTGTTTCGTCTCTGTCGACTGATCGTCATTCCAGTGGCTGGCCTTACGAGTAGCAGTGGCTTGGTTGGCGTTTACATACCCGCATCACAGCGCTAATGAACTTACTTTATACCATTGCATCCGATTGAGCCATTCCTTTGTATCAATTGTCTCTTTTTTTAGTTACAGCGTTTACAATCACCAACCTATTCATGTCTGTTCCAATTTATCACATGTCCTACTCCCAGGGTTTCCTGTCGTATCACTCACTGACCATCTGCAAAAAGACTCAACACCATAACCAACAAAAATCATGGACTCACGGGGAATTGAACCCCGGACCTTTCCCAAGCATTAAGAACATGCGAAGGGAAAATCATACCCCTAGACCATAAGCCCTGATTATGTAAGGTTGTGTCTTGTTAGGTCTTATATTCGTGGGTGCAGGCGTTGAAGCGACGCTAGCCCCGTCAAACGAGACCCGAATCGGCTTTGAGCATTCAAACCCGAAATCCCTCAGAACATATCGACGACAGGAAACGATGAGATCAACAATTGCGTGCGAAAGGTTTGTTCTACCCGTCATTGACTTATACGAACTGTTCTAACAAATATGTAGATGCAGGTAAATTACTCATTCTGAGCGTTACTTACAAACCTGGTCTGACCACCCTCAAGGAGATCAAAAGTGAAATGCAGACACAACGACCAACCACCATGCGCAGGCTGTCTCAAAAGCGGTAATA
Organism: Fusarium culmorum; assembly: GCA_016952355.1. NCBI lineage: Eukaryota > Fungi > Ascomycota > Sordariomycetes > Hypocreales > Nectriaceae > Fusarium > Fusarium culmorum. The sequence continues at coordinate 11,305,688 of CP064750.1, forward strand.
CAGAGACATGTACTCTAAGTGGTCCTATTATTGGACAGGGTTCATCGGCGTCTAAACCCCGACCTGCAAAGAGACAGCGACTCAGTGTACATCAGACACCAACCACAGATCCATCAGGGAATGTCTGGCAAGACGTCAATGCAGTCTTTGAACAAACACCACGGACACAAATAATCACTGCTATTAATCTATTTCGATCACAATTTCCAGAGTTTGGGTTTCTTCATCCTGACGATCTGGAGTATCGCCAGGATGAACTCACTACTGTGCAGAAACTGCGACTCCTTGTTATTCTTACCGTCTCGCATCGATACTCCCCTACTCACAATTCAGAGACAAATAATAGAAACATACTGTTCATCGCCGGCGAGGCACAGAAGAGAGTCACGAGTGGCCCAAACCTATCTCTCATCCAGACCTTTCTCATCCTCTCGCTCTGCAACTGGGGCGATGGCGACGGTTTCAACGCATGGATGCACTGCGGCATGGCTACAAGAATGGCACAGGGCTTACTAAGTACTGGATTTGCAAGCTGTGGCAAGAGGGAGACTCTTTCGGAACTTGAGAAGAGGACGCTGTGGACGTGTTTCAAGATGGATAGGCTTTTGAGTTGTGGAAAGCGACGACAGGCCATGTTTCCTGATGAAGAGATGCATTTTTCTCTTCCCGTTAATGATACGCAGTTCCTTTTTGGACAGCCCTCTCAGAGTGCTGATCTAGACACAAGTCTAAGGATATATGGGCCGGATGATTATCTCGTTCTTCTCATTCAAGGTTTGAGGATCTGGTCGAGGGTTCATACATGGATTGCTGAGGGTGGGAGACGACAGCCTGTTATGGCCGAGCCAGAACAATGTCCCTTCAACGAAACCTCGTACTGGCATAACATGAGAAAAGATCTGTTTGAGTGGAGGGATTCTCAGAGTGCTCTTATGAAGTATCCTGGGACAAAGGTATCGGTGCATGCTCAGAGGGGACAAGCTGAGAGGTTTGGATACATCAATCTGGTTTACTACGTCAGGTAAGTATACCGATTTATATCTCTCAGACTTTGCTAACCATAACGCAGCATCATATTTCTCTGCAGAGAGTATGTCCCTTTCAGTCCTGTAGACGAAGTCAAACCTCGTGGTCCAATTGAACCACCACTCCTCAAAGCTCGCGGGCCAGACTCATTCTGGGTCAATAACGTTGCCGAGCTCTACGACGCAGCAACACAAATATCCTCTCTTCTATCAGACCTTGAACACGTAGGGTGTCCCATTCGCACACCATTCTCTGGTGTGTGCGCCTTTTCTTCTACTCTATGGAATTTATACGGAGCCGCGTTTCCAGTTTTCATGGGTTTCACAGAGGATCAAGTTCACGAGGCAGATGCCCAGGCTGATAGAACGATGAGCATTCTTGTTAGGATCGGACAAGTCTGGGGTCTTGCGAAAGAATGGATCGAAGTTCTCGACACGGCGAAGAATATAATGACGAGGGGCGAGGCAAGGAGAGTTAAGAGATCGAGGTATGATTATCCCGAGTTGGAGGATTCGATACACCTTGCACCAATGCAGGGAATGCCGCGGCAGACGTTTGATCCTCTTACCTCAACTTCTGCCAACGCTGCAGGTGATGAAGCTTCGAAGTTACATCAGCTAGTAGCTGGAGATCTTGAGCAAGGGACGGAAGTGCAGGAGGTAGGGTTGAGTGATGAGATGCTGAGTGGGGGTGAGTTGGCAGATGAGGACTGGTGGAGGCTTTTATCGTTTTGTGATGATCCGCATCTTCTTTCGACGAGTTTTGATGACGCGGGAGAAGGGCATCCGAGTTAAATATCGGAAAGTTAGTGATGTATCTGGTTGTTGGTGTGACCTTCACGATAATATTGACTTTTGGTCAACCTACAATAAGAGTAATATAGTAAAATAGGGCTATAACGATATAGTTTGCATAGAAGTTTCTATTGCAATAGTCAGATTATCGCCGTAATGCAGGATCGTTTGGGTCCTGATTTACTGTATTAGGGCATAAGAGCCACCTTGTTTATCCATAATACAAAAGCACTACTCAGAACCCTACGGCTTCTTCCTTTAGAACAGCACAGGAAATACAGTCTGTGACAGCCCTTGCCTCGATATGGATATCTGGGCAGCTGCCTCTATCCGCTTGAAGGGCAGGGCTAATAGATGAGGTATTGCCCTTGTTCTATAAGCGGGTAGAGGCATCTGCCGACATATCCGTATTCAGATAAAAGCAGTTACTGACCTCGCCGACCGTCAGGCAATGACTGGGTTAGCAACGCAGCAATCTTTGGCTGCAGTGGATCATTGGTTGTATGAAACCCGAAATGCCAAACCCGAAGCCATGGTCCTAACCCGAGAGAGTACTATAAGTGGCTCCGCTTCCAACGTCAAGATAAGACCTCAACTTCAACTTCAACTTCAACTTCCAAGCCGACTGCCTCTCTTTGGTTCATATCCCAAGATTCTACTCAAATTCTGTCAAAAAATCCCGTCTTGTGCTTGTCACCATGGGCGATCTTCACTTGACCCCAGAGCCACATCTCATGCACCGTTCCCTCCTCAGTCGCCCCGAGACCGTCTCATCTGCATCTGGCGTCTATCTCAACCTCTCCTCAGGCCGTAAAATCCTCGATGGCTGTGCCGGCGCTGCAGTCGCCATCATAGGCCATGGAAACACCGAGGTTCGAGATGCCGTAGTCGCCCAAGCCTCACAAGTGTCATACGTACACACCTTGACTTACACGACATCCAGCGCAGAGGAACTCGCGGACCATCTTCTAGAAAACGAACCTTTTGGTCTGACAAGAGCTTACCTTGTTTGTTCCGGAAGTGAAGCCATGGATTCAGCTATGAAGCTTGCAAGACAGTATCATGTTGAGAATGGACAGCCTGAGAGAACAAGGTTCGTTTCAAGAAGACAAGCTTATCACGGGAATACTGTCGGTGCTATGAGCGTCGGCAGTCATTTGGCGAGAAGAGCGCCTTATGAAGGTGCCATTCTGCTGGATAATGTCAGCCATGTTAGTGCTGCATACGAATACCGCACCAAGAAGGATGGAGAAACAGAAGAGGAGTACTCCAAAAGACTAGTCGATGAGCTCGAAGCAGAGTTTCTATCTGTGGGACCTGAGAAAATCATGGCTTTCATCGCTGAAACAGTCGGAGGCGCAACAGCAGGGTGCATCACGCCTCCAGTTGGGTATTTCAGTGGTGTTTCGAAAGTATGCAAGAAATACGGCATTCTTCTGATCCTCGATGAAATCATGTGCGGAGTTGGACGATGTGGAACTTTCTTTGCCTTTGAGCAGGACGGTGATGTTCAGCCTGACATGGTCACTATTGGCAAGGGTCTAGGTGGAGGCTACATGCCTATTGCTGCAACGCTCGTGCACAAAGGTATCATCGAGACGTTGAAGAAGGGAACTGCTAGTTTCAACCACGGACATACATATCAAGCCCACCCAGTAAGTTGTGCAGCTGCTCTTGCGATACAAAAGATTATACGTCGAGATAATCTTGTATCCCGCTGTGCTACTCTCGGCGAGAGATTGCACAAGTCTCTTATCGAAACATTCCAAGATGCCGAGTTTGTGGGAAATATTCGCGGACGTGGATTGTTCTGGGGTATCGAGTTTGTGCAAGACAAAAAGACAAAGGCGCCATTTGATAGCAAGATTCGGTTCGGAGTCAAGGTCCAGGAGAGGGCGTTTGAGCTGGGATTGGCGGTTTATCCTGGGATGGGAACTGCTGATGGGCTTGTGGGTGATCATGTTATTGTGTCGCCGCCTTTGACGATTACGGAGGAGGAGATGGATATTTTGGTTGGGTTGTTGAAGAGGGCTTATGATGATATTGCTTCCAAGTATGGAGTGTGACATTTTTAATAACCGCGCCTTAGAGTATTAGAAAATTGACTGCTGGGAGCATAAGAGACAGAATCATGAGGGAAGCTTATGCTACTTAGACTAGGATTCTTAGATTACTTATGTTTATACTCTAAGATTCAAGAGAGAGGTGGTTAAGAGAGACTGGATAACAATAATATGCTATAGCCAACAACCTGAACTATGTAGCATTAGAGCCCCCGCGACAGTCTGATCAAAAGAATAACAATTGTATAACCATAGGGCTGTTTGAAGAGCCACATGTTGTTACTAGTTGCCACTAAAGGTGGCAAAATCATACTCGGTTCCAGATGCGCACCCAATGATCCCCCCTATAGAGTAAAATACTGCTGCTGTCTTGAGTTGCCCATACCAAGGATCATTGTCAGCGGTAACCCGAAGAGCCTCGTTAAGGACGGGCACGGCGCCAAACCTTTCAGCAAATGGGACAACCATCATATAAGCAAACTGGTCAGTAAGCTGACGGAGACCGTAGACTATCGAGTGAATCTCAACCCGACCTTGTTTGAAGTTAACAGGCTTTACAACACCAGGAATATCCTGATCAGCAGTAAGTGTGTGGACCTGTCCCGTCTCCGTCTGGCAGACAAAGACTCGCGTGGAATTGGTATCGTCGCCGAATCGATAGAGAATGCTGAGGGCTTTTGGCTTTCCTTGCATACGAGCAGGAAACTCTAGGTCGTTTGTGGCGATGACGATCTTGCCGCCGTAGTTGAGCTGCATCTTGGCCAGATCGGTTACAGTAATTCCGGCATAGTGAGCTGCGAGAATAATAGGCTGGATCTTGGGCTTGGGGACCTCGACCGTCTGAGCGTCTTCGATCAATCCGTACTTGGCAAAGGCGCGGGCAGATGACAAAACCTATTGATGTCAGTATACCACTTGATACAAACAAGACGAGGGAAACATACCCCATTCCACGCTTGCACAGCCTTGTCAACAAAGAGTGTTGTCATATGATCACTGCCAGGAGCTTCGGGCCTTATCTGGCCGCTGACGCTGCTCAACTTGGAGATGAGGCTATCACATGATTTATCCATGGATTGCATTCCGTCTAATGTCGAATTATCAGATGTGATCTGGGCTCGAGCCCTGGATAGGACTTACTCATGATATTGATCAGTGACTTGCGGGCCTCGTCAATGTGGCTCTTGACACTGCCCACGCTGTTGATTAGTGCTCGAGCATTATCTGCACCAATCAAGTTAGCGACGTTCAACTTGCAGTCCGGCATTCATACCGATAGACTCGAGCAACTTCATTCGCTGGTCGTCACCAGCAGCGATGGTCTCTTGAAAGGCCCTATTGGCTTCTCGATACTTCCTCAAAGACTCTTCCAGATCGTATGTTCCTTGATTGAACAGCAAATTGCCGAGACCAGGGATCCTGACTGTTCCTCATGTAATTAGAAAGACGGATGTTTTTGGGTTCATGGGGTTCAACTAACAATACCACTTCCTGCTATCGACGTATTCTCGGTTCGATGCAGCCCTCTGCTGGGATTTGATAAGATTCCGAATCGATTCCCGAAATTCGGCCATGTGCTTTGTCATGGCGTTGTCGAGGTCCTTTTGGGACAGCTTCAGGTCTAGCATTTTCTGCAGGGTGGAGAGCGCAGAAGCGTCACTGTCGGTCTCGCTCTTGAACTTTAGACTCGTCTGTTAGTAATGTGTCAAAGACTCGACTAGCTGGGCACTGTTACTTACCTTCTCTGTAACTTCAATGATCTTCTTGATTTGCTTACTCACGGACGTGCCGCTTTCTTTCAGCGCTTTCAAGATCTCTGTGGCGTTTTCTTTCGCCTGGATGGATTCTTCGCTTGACGGAGGAATTGTCTTGTCGCATATGACGTTCAGCTCCAACTTGAGAGCCTCAAGATATGATGTTGCATCCTTGGAATACTCAACGACGGCGTGTGCTACAAGAGGTTAGTGGAGTTGAACATATCCTGCGCTGCATTGACGTACCGAGACCGATCATGGGATTGATGCCTTGAGTAAGAAAAACCTCGCAATGTTGATGAATAGGGACCAGAGCGAGGTGCATTTGCTGTGAATCATGTTAGCAATGAATTAGTAAACAACAAAGATAACAGTTGCCGACTTGCATCATAATCTGACTTTTGGTTGATCCATCTTCCAAGATTAGTGTACGGGTACACAGCCTGGAACAGCTCCGTCGTTGCTGGGATCTGCAATGCCGACTTGACGTAGAGCTGAAGACTTGCAAATTGCTCATCATTTAGAACAAAGGCATCAACTGGTTCATCACCAATAACTTGCTTGTATCCTGTGAGCTTCTTGGCGGACTTGCGGAGAAAGACATTTGTCCCTTGGGTGAAGTCGTTGAAGATGTCGTGAGGATTGAGGGTGATGACTTCAGTCATGATGGATACGCAGTGAGGATGTGATATGGAGACGATGTGGGTACTATTGGATAAGAAGTAAAGTTTTTCGGTCGGACGCTGAGATGATTGAGTCTGGCTCTCATTCTGGTGGTTCCGGATGTGCTCTATATACGCGAATATGATCAAGCGCATCGTCTCTAAGAGCAAATAGACTATAGACGAGAGGAAGTTGTCTGAGCAGTGGCTAGCTGAAAGATACTAAACTGAAAGCTACACTTCCGATGGTAATGGTGATGTCAATAGATTGTTTTAGCGCAGAAATCCGCTCCGGTGGCGCTGCTGAGAAACATCAGGTCAATAAATTCCCTTGGCTAAACTGAAGTAGGAAACGAAGTGAAGCTGAACCCCCATACCCATGTTGTGTGGAATATTGTAGAGTCAAGAGGTAACCCTTGGAATAACATAAGAGCACAACCAAGAGCTAGATCAGACTTCTTATCAGTTTTAGTATTGCAAGTCTGCGAACAACCATTTCTTCTGTCTTCTGACATTATAAAGTCCCAAAATGGAATTTCAACTCGCTGCTGAGCTTATGCACAACTCTTTCACTCTAAACGAGAAAGAGTTAGCAAAGAGCTACTCTGAATCCTTCTATCACGATGAACCTACTCAGACCGTAAGACGCTCCAGATTCAACATTTACTAACGTAATTCTAATACTCCACCCCAGGTTTATGTTCGTCGGGCCTGTCTCCAGTTACAAAGCGTGATAGAGGAAGTGCAAGAATACATCAGAGTCCACAACCATGAATACCTTTGTAGATCGGTTCTGTACTGCGATACTATCGATCTCCCAGAGGGACTGGTTGTTGGATATGAAGATCCAGCCAAACACTTTGAACTGCGAGTCTTTGCACGCAAGGTGCAATGCCAGAACCCGAGTAACGCTCTTCGCATGCATTTTTCAATCGATTGCCAGTTGGCCATCTACACATATGCATTGCAAGAAGGATTTACCGTGCACTTTCTGTTTCCTGACCGCGAACCTCAGCCGGTGAGGTTGTCTATTGATGAAGACAAATGGGGTATCCAGATCAACTGGGATGAGTCAGACTTTCATATCGAGCAGCAAGATTCCAGGGATCTGGACATGACCACCGGTGACTACCTAAGCTGAATCAAAAGCGACGGAACTCTGGAAAAGAGAAGTTTCGTTAGAGACAACGACAATCTCCCAAGACTTGTTGCCTACCAATTCCTCGTTGCCGCCACAGTCATACGAACCAAACCAAAGCTTACTCTCGACATCTTGAACTGGGTATGCAATCTGAGTGCGTCCGAGAGCAGTGTTGCACTCAATATCCAGGCTTGTTCTTTGCGCAATAGCTTGGTTCTCTCGCAGGAGAGAAAAGTATTCAACGTCCCGTCGGTGAATATCTACTCAAGCAAACAAATCCTTGAGTCGAGACTGGCGGCTAGTATGGCGTTTGAGCAGGCATTCCAGAATTTCGTTGCTCAAGAACGGGCTTCTGCCGCAATGCTTGGGCAAACCATGAATCTCATTGCCAAAAGCGAGGATGCCATGTCTGAGTATGCGTTCCTCGAAGATGTATCACAAAAGGCATACCGTTCTGCACAATCAGCCAGAGAATCCGCCTTCGAACGCTATAACAAGAACAACACAGACCTCATCCCCCTCCAAAATGCCTTTAGCAAGGGACTCGACAATTGGGTCAAGGAAAAGAAGATCGAAGCCGCCAAATCTGTCTTTTCAGCTTGCATCGGGACAATCGGTGCTATAGCAGCAACGGTAGCCTCTGGCGGTCTCGCAGCTCCCATGATCCCTGCTGCTGCAGGCAGTGCTGTCAACGCTGGAAAGAACATTGCCCACATCATCAACATCATTAAAGGCGTGGTAACAACAATCAAAGGAATCTACGAGAAATTCCAACCCATCTTGGAGAAGCTGCAGACACTCGCTGAGACCATTCAGAATGTGGTGGCAGCCCTCAACGCAAGCCAGACACTAAAGGAGAAAACCGCTCTGCAACGTCCCGACATGAGCCTTGATATTTTCAACGCTACAGCGCTCTGGGACATTTTCCGAGAAAAGATCGATGACATCGAAAAGACGTTGAGTGAAATAGACTTCGAGGCCAAGGGAAAGTACTTCTTTGCTCTTAAAACGCTCGTCATCAACGGAAAGACATACTTGCAAACACAGGAAAACCTATGTCAGCGAGGCAACGAGCTAGCATTGGTGTTACTCAAGGTGAAGCTCCAGCACAAGGACCAAAAGCGCCTGGCACTATCTGCAACTGCTACAGAGCAACAAGGAGCTGTGCTGGACCTGCTCAAGCGTGCCATGTTTGATCGTCTTCTCACAATTCGATCTTTGGTCTTTCTTGATTTCCAGATTTACTCCGAGGCTTACATGTTTCATGCTTTGACTGATAGACCTCCAGTACACATCTCCCCTGTCAAGCCGGTTCCTGACTACCTGGAAGATGCTGCGAAGTTTCAGGCGAATATTGCGACTTTTGGGTCACGAATTATGGTACAGCAGTGTAAATTCAGCATCCTGACCTGTGGCGATGCAGCTGACGCTACGGGTTTGCAAAGTCGGCTTCTCAAAGGTGATGCTGTCAATGTTACGCTGAGCCCTGAGAATCCAATGTTTGCTGGCTTCTCTCGTATTCGAGTTTCCAAGGCACGGTAAGTTTTGATCACGAACGATCTTATCACACATAAGCTAACTCTCTTCCCACAGATGCTATCTCGAAGGAGCCATCACGGCCGTGACTGAGAATGGACCAGTCAAGAAGAACGATCTTCGTCTGCTACTACGTACTTCTGGGAGATTTTACGACATCAATCTACCAGGAAGCAATAAGGATGCACCTGCTGAGTACAATGCTTATGTTGGAGATGCTCGCACTCTGCTATTCGAGTATAACATTGATGATGGATCAATCACATGTGATGCAGAATATGGGCAACGTCTGGACTACACTCAGCATAGTCCCTTGACTGAGTGGGAAATATCGATTGCTCCTGGAGGCCTGCAAGCAAAGGATCTGAACATGAGCGGCATTACAGGTCTTAGGATGGAACTCTGGTGTGATTTTACTTTGAGATTATGAGTCTTTGTTATTTTTAGGGTTATATAGTAAAGGTTTAACTATAGCTTGCTAGACTTCTCTGGAATAGCTGCAATAGCTTCCATTTCTACATGAGCACCCTTCAGTGGGAGCTGAGCAACAGCCACGCATGTTCGGCTCTATGAGACGTTGTTAGTACCAATCTCGCACTGATATAATCCTGAACTTACTGGTTTAGGATCTGATGTAAAGAACTCAAGGTAGGCTTTATTGACCTCTGCATAATGGTCCATGTTCAATATGAAGATGGTGACTTTTAAAGCATTATGAAGATTTGTTCCCGCTGCTTTAAGAATAGAATCGAGCTTTCTTAGAGCTCCAGCCTATTAGAAAAATTAAAACACAGACTCGTCTTTTTTATTGATTAGAGGGAAAAGACACCGGTTCGGAGAGCCATAATGAATATTATCGAAGAAAGAATGTCAATTGATCTTGAATTGTAGTGATCTTGAGTTTGGGTCAGTCCAACCTAGAGGCAATGGGTACTTATAGTTATCCAGGTTAAGAACAAGGCTCCGATTATCGGCAAGAGTTTCAGTCATGGTTCTTCACTGAGTAAGTATTGATGATACTTCAACATCGATAAACAGGGCCACTAGGATATTGTCTTGGATATAACCCTGCGCGTCTCCACCCTCGATCCAGAATGGAGGTGCATCTCCGTGAGACTAATGCAAAACGATGCCCAATCATACTTCGACGGACACCTCCCTCCGCCATTTTAGATCCTTGTATCTTGACTAGATAACAAGCCTGGCTTCATGTGAGTATCCTCTGCGATTGATGGAAACCCAAAGGATAAGCCTACATTAGCAATATCATCTTTATATAAAGGCACTTACAAACTTGCCATCAGGGCTTTGTGTAGTCGCCCTCTTACCTTCATACTTATACTGCCCCGCCAATCTCGTCAACAATGCCTCATCAAGGTGAAACTATTGTCATTGTCGGGTATGTAAGGTGTATTTTACGTCAGTTAGACCTACTAAGCTTCCAACCAACAGCGCTGGAGTTATCGGACTATCAACAGCCCTCCGAGTCCAAGAACGCATTCTCTCCCAGAATAATCCGCCGTCCATCCTAATCATCGCACGAGACTTTCCCAGCGAGACATCTATCAACTATGCCACACCATGGGCCGGAGCTCACTATCGACCATGCCCAGGCTATAGCCCCCAACTACTCCGAGAAGCCAAATGGGCAAAGAAAACATATGACATTCTGGATAGCTGGCCGGAAAAAGACAAACTCACTGCCGGTGTCGAATTCATGCGTGGAGAAGAGTTCTTCGAAAGCCCTGCGCCTGAGTATGTTGACGTTGCGGAAGACGTGTCCAAGTCTGTGTACAGTCACCTCGAATCAAGCTTCCAACTATTCAGTAGAGGCGAACTGGATGCCATGGGTGACTCGTTGACACTCGGTTTTTCTTATCGGACTTACTCACTGAACAGTCCTGTCTATGCTTCATTTCTATTACGCAGACTTCAGAGCAGGGGAGCTCGTGCAAGACAATACACGCTTACGTCACTGGAAGAGGTCTTTTCGATTCAAGACTCTGTATCTGTTTTGATCAACTGCTCCGGTACAGGCTTCGGCGATAACAAAGTATTTCCCATACGTGGTAAGTACAAAATACGCAGGTGTCTTAGCTTTCTTCAACTTATTTTATTTTAGGCCAAACCTGTCTTGTGCGAAACCTAATCGATAGGACGATTACACGTCAGAACTCAGATGGTACTTGGTCATTCGCTATCCCGCGACCTCTAGAAGGTGGTACCATCATTGGAGGTACCAAAGAGCCCCATAACTGGGACCCGTATCCTTCATCCGAGACACGACAGACTCTACTAACCAACGCGGCCAAATGGTTCCCATTTGGCTCTGACGATTCTGCATCTACCACTACCCGAGCGTCGGATCGTTTCCATGTTATCACAGACATTGTTGGTCGTCGACCAGCGCGTGAAGGAGGCCTCCGTCTGGAGATAAAGAAGTTGAGACAGGGCACAGTTGTTCATGCGTACGGTGTTGCTGGAAGAGGCTTTGAGCTATCATGGGGTATAGCAGACGAGGTTGTTGCCTTGCTTGATAAAAACGGTTATCTGTCATCACGACCGCGCTTGTAAATAAATGCATTTACATCTTGAGAAATATGCTGTCACAATGCATTTCATAGGGATATAGTCCAGTCTGATATTGTCATGTTACTCATTCAAAATTACAATAATCTTCAAGATTTCCTACCGGCGCCGAACCTTGTACCTGTCCGACAATGCTCCAAGTATGAGAACATTCCGCTAAGCAACCAGACAAATAGCTCTTTTCTTCTGGAATTCCAAACTTGTCGATAGATCTTGCTGTTTGCATACACGCGTAAATCAATATGAGTGGTGCATGACGAAGCCCGTATTGTATCTTGTAAATTCGAACAAGGGCTAGAACATCCTGGCTTGCCGTTGTACAAGCTTTTCGGGCCGATTCGACGTTACTTGTAGTAGCTGATTCGTAGTTCAAGGCAATGCGAATACTACTGTACAATAGACTTCACGATAAGTGTTAGTTGAGCTACTCCGTTTAGAGTCATGGAGACGTACTGAAGCGTTGCTACCGCGGGAGTCATATTTGTACTCGTAGACCATTTGTTCCACCTCGCAAAAGGTGGTAAGGTGTCCTTCCACTGTAGAAGCTCAAGGTTGAGATTATCGAGCAGTGTTTGACGTGTGCTGATGTCTGTTTGCGTTCGAGGTGTCCGTGAAGAAAACACTGTGGTCATCATTCTTTCAACAATTCTATATAGACGAATTTGCTCTTTGAGATATGGGATGTTCGATTGACCTCGAAGCTCGTTGAGTCCATCGTCGAAGCCAACAGGGCGCCAATACTCCATTCCAGGTCCATCGCTGATTCCGTCAGTTCCTTCCAGAGATGAGAATGAGGGATGGCTTACATCATAAACTCCAATAACTCGACCTCTGAGCTGTCAAATGCTAGTTGGACGGGTCTCCCGAGTATCAAGCTAATCAGTTTATCTGATATGTAGCAGCCCCAATAGATCCTGCGACGTATTTCGATATCTTCGCTTGATACAATAGTCGAGTCATGCGGTAGCCAATTCATGGGATCACTTTGAAAGCCCAAATCCTGGGCCATGCGGAACGCGATACCTATCTTTCATCAAAACCCCATTGTTTCCATCCGGTGGATAGATATACTTACCTGAGTATGCCCATCCTTTGGAAACATTGCCTTGGCCAATCTCAAAGAAAGCTAAACAAAGAAAACACTGGACTATAGGAATCGAAGGACGGTTTAGACCCGAAACCATGACGATGCTCTCAGCCGCGCGGAAAAACTGCTCAACCAAGCCCCTTTCCCTTTCATCCTCTGACATGAGAAGGCCCAAGGCACATATGGACAGGAGAAGCGCAGATGACCAATACTTGCAACCTTTTCGCTCACCAAAATGGTCTCTTAGAAACGTCTCTCGGTAAACGAACATAAAGTGTGGGTACTGCCAGCGAAAGAATTGCTGCAGTGCTTTGAAGACTGTATCGTCCTCCAACTTGATGCCGAAGTGTTCTATAACATGATCAAAATTGGACTCAGCATGTACGGGATTTGTATCCGTCTCGCTTGTAGAGAGAAGGTCACTGTTGAAGATACTGGTAGCGCCGTGGTAGATTAATGATCCTTGTGCGTCTGGTTTCAAACGTGCAATGGTTGGAGTTTCGGATTGTGTGACTTGGGATGGTCCTGCTGTTGGGGTTGGGGTGAATGGTGCTCCTCCGATGTTGGCTACTGTTCCAAGCATCTCATCCCGGCGTGTGGGAGAAGCGTCCTTCAAGTCTTGTATAAAGGCCTCTAATGAGGCTACTCGGTTTCGGAGACCATCTGTGTATTCAGACGATGGTGGGTTTCGTCTCTTGTCAGTCTTTTCATATTCGCAACTCACACCAGCCGTTGCACAATTGCCACAGGGGCTTGTTCTTGTGCATCTCAACTAGTGTTGTCAAAATTGTATCGTCTTATCAGTATATCGTAATAACAACGTACCTTTCGGTATCGGCAACGTTTACAACTAGGATTTCTTATCAATAAAGGGTACTTTAGTTACGCACTTATCTTGAGTCTTACGAGAGTTCTTGCTTCCCTGTTGCTGGAAGCATGGCATTTTAAAATAAAAGATCAGCTTAAGAGACCCTTGAGTGTGTTAAGAGAAGAAGCCAGTCCTTTGTTGTTGTAAGATGGATAGTAGCTCAGCATTGAGGGGGTTAGAAGATTTCAAAGTCAAAGTGCAAGTAGCTCTTTCCACACAATATTAAACTCCAGCCTTGCACGTGACCCGAAGCCTGGTCAATAATGGTGCCGCATTTACTGACACGAATTTCTCTTTCCTACACCATACATCAACAACACTGCTCGACTACAGACTAAAGAAAATACCTATTCATCAAGCTAAAATGGCGCTCCAGTATCCCGACTTCCTCTTTTCCTTATCTGTATCTGGAAAATACAGTGATTTCACATTAGTTTGCAACGGCGGTCATGAATTCAAGCTCCATCGAGTCATTGTTTGCCCGCAATCGTCGGTCATAACTGCTGCTCTCTCAGGTGGTTTTCAGGTACAGGACAGGGCCACTATTGGCGACTCTCTTGCTAACTCATTTGCTAGGAAGCTGCATCGAAAGTCCTCACCGTGACCGAGTTTGATATCAACACTGTTCAACACATGATATCATTTCTCTACTCGGGCGACTACCAAATATCTTCCAAAAGGGACAAACCCGGTTCCGACGATGGAAACCCCCAAGACGAAGACAGCAACGATGCTGCAGATCACGCACCACAAGCTTCTTCCCATCTTTCAGAGCCTGTCGAAACTGTCGAAACTGTCGAGGATCTTTTCGCCCATCTGCGCGTTAATGCAATTGCCGACTATTATAACATCCAAAACTTGGTTCAACTTGCAAACAAAAAGATTCGGGCCATCTTGGACCTTGTCCAAAACACCGAGGTGTTTCCGCGCATTATTCAACAAATTTCGACTTCAAACGGAGATCCCAACATCCGCTCAATTATCGCTTCAGCGGCGGTGACACGCATCAAGGAACTTTGCAATTTGGCAGCCTTTCAAGAATTGGAACTCAAGCAGGATTTCTCTTCCAAAATGTTTCAGGCTTGTAGTGAAAGGATGGAGACACTCGAGCGTCGCTTGCACGATGCTCAAGCCAACGTTGTCATGTACCAGGCACTCCGAGACGACGAAAGACAAGCGAAACAGTCTGTCATTGAGGAGATGGACAACTCAATGGAGATACTCAAACAAACGGCCGGTTGTCGCAATTGCGAAGAGACCTTTGGTTCTTATTTCGAAAAGGGGGGTTCGGAAGGGAATCCTTCTTATCTTTTGCGCTGCAAGGTTTGTCGTTGTCGACATAGGACTTCTGACCAAAACTGGTAAGAGGATTCATGTATACAACTTGCACTAGACAGAGTCTGAACACGGTACTATCCTCTATCGCCATGGGTTGTATATTATAATGTGGTAGACAAGCAGATTCCCCATATGCATAGTGACCAGGACGCGATTACACTGTGAATTGGCATGTTTGACCGTTGTACTCTTTCAAGAAGCCTTTATTAGTCTTACATCTCAGGTGGCAATGATGTTGATTCGATCAACTTTTTAAATTCGTGCATTTTGCAAATGGATGCCCTCAACAAGGCACAGGCAACAGTCGCAAAGCACATCGCGGAGGTGGATATGGACTATACATGAGCCAAGGACTTTGATTGGCACAGTCTTTCTTGAGGTTGCGAGGCTCAGATAGAATACAGTAAGTAGCTTACTACTTCGGATACCTTTGGTAAAATTCTCGATGAAGTTCTGTCTGCTAGTAAGAAGAAGCTGAATAACGGATAAGTACCAACTCGTACTTAAAGTAGAACAAGCCGACGATGATGCAGGGCCAAGATCTATGTCACAGGGTACGCCAAGTTTGATCGCACGTCGGTCACTCTTGCATGTCGACGAATACGGGCGATGGTTGGGTCTCGAATCAGATAGTCTTTTAGATGCGTAAGTATACCCCTGCTTCTTCTTTGTTTCTTCTTATGCTAACACTACCGACAGTTGGAAGAAAAAAAGTAATTGTCTCTTTGTAGAATGATAAGAGCACGGGAAGACAGTGTAGATTAGGCGTGTTGCATAAAAACCGAAGTTAATGTAGCATTAAGAAATCGTAAATAACCGGGACTTTTGTTTATTTGGTGGTTGGTACAACTAAAAAGGCAATTTTACCTTTCGCTTCCCTGCGTCAAGTCATGATAATTAGGGCACAAAAGCAACCTTATTCTCGCACAATAAAAAAGCAATACCTGCTTAACAGCCCACTTCTTCTTCTTCTAGTACATCCAACGAAACATCGAAATCCGACTTGTCAGTTAGCTTGCCCAGCTTATCACCCTGATGGGACTTTTGTTTATGTTTAGTGTCCATCCCTGACTCTTCATTATCGCTCTGAGAAAGGCACTAGGTGCATCCTCGTATACTTCAAGAATGATCTCTGGTCGAGATGGGAAAGCCCGAAAGTGAGTGTTAACAAGCTGCAGGGCCTCAGTGGCGCGGTTGCCGTCGAATAGATCGCAGAGCCTACTTTCCATGTAGGCTGTGCTACCCAAAGATGTCCTAAGCGTACTCAATCCAGTGCAACTTGTCGAGATGCTTTCGAGGACGCCAAGGCTACGCCTGTTGAGAGCAACATTGATAGGTAGAGAAAAGAACTCTGGGAAGTTGATGATGACATGTCGAATATAGCTTGCGTTACGTACGCTAATCTGACGGAGGAAGAAACGTTGATGGTAAAGACTACATTCCAAAAAGTCGAAGACCTTATGGCTGAACAAGAACTGAGTAGCTTCCTGGTGGATTGTCTTGTTGACGCGAAATAGTCCCGTTGATATTCGGAAGTCACGTCCGGTAATGATTCTGACACGACGAGAATCTAGTAGAGTGAATTCGTAGATGGCGTTTCGAATTTCGGCTGGCACAGAGGAAGTTCGTGGGGCCGCGGTCCATCGCGGGCTATCGACCATTAGCATATACCCTAGACCGTTTCTTATAAGTATAACATACATCCAAATCAGACAGTTGAGCAGAGTCGGACATGTTGTCAAGTAGGCTTCTCGAGGTGGAGGTCTTGTCAGTTCAAGATGAAGGATGAAAACTGCGTTGTTGCGATTATTACTGTAATTTTATTATCCAGTTGAACCTTATTGATTGTACAGCCATGTGACCTTATTGAACTTTATATAGTTTGAATTCATTATCGAACTATCAAGGTCTTGTTGTCAAGGTTACTGCTCTCTTGGATTTACTCTTTAAAGGAGAAAAGTGCCGCTATTTTAGTGGTTATTACAATGTCAAGCAAAATATGCCTTCGGCGCCCTGCATCAAAAGTCATACAAAGTAGGGCATAAATGCAACCTTATTGCCGCACAATAGAAAAGCACTTTTCTCCTTCTAGCACAACCTAGGTCGGCAACACATATAATAGTCATGAATGCACAGTGTTTTCCAATACGTCAGGTGATTACCCTCTAAACAAGCGATCAAGGTCACTCACTACATGAGAATCTGCCTGCAAGAGGCAATAGTTGAAGTTTCATGTTTATACGTGGTAGTTTTATTGAAGGAATGAATCAATTAACATATCATATGATCACGTGTATTATCACATGATACCGTTCATGTCCTGTGATGGATATCATGAGGTAGGAATGGAGGGGGGTGGTAATCTATGGAGAATATCCATCGTAATTATGCATCAGCCCAGCTAGAGACCCATGCATAAAGCCCAGGAAATTATACATAGTTAACAACTTTGAAGACATGCTCTGAATTATCTTCTCAGACTCTCCAAGAGTCATAGTGAGGCTGGATTCTATAGGATCACAAAGCTCCGTATGCATGTAGATATTGATGCATGTAAGATTACTATCAGCATAGTTCTTTGCTTCTATTGGCAGCCCTGTTTTCTCTTTCCTCTTCTCACAGTCCTTTAATGTGGCCAGGCTTCTGTATCCTGTCCAGCTGAAAGAAGATGTGCGTAATCCGGGCGGGGGTTTTAATAAATTTGCTCTTGCAACATATTTTGCCTTGTATTTTGAATCTCACTCTCATCATACTGCTGGCATCTCCATTGAAGGTTGTGACGGTTTCTACTACCGGTACTAGGCATCATTATCTTGACCAGATTCTACCTTATCAAAAGTTGTACTTGTCGCCTGTTCTGTTCAAGTCGCCATGAAATACTGGCCTTTATTGCTTTTCGCATTTGCGACAACTCATGGAGCAGCTGATGATCTGTCTGATTTCTCCAATAACCTCGCGACAGATGTTGGCCCACTTCTCGTTCTTTTCGGCGAGTCAATGACTCGTCAATATCTCAGCGAAAGCACATCCTTTCTCGACTATTTCATTTTTGCCATGGCGCCCATTGGAATTATTACTGCCATCGTATCAACAATTCGCGTTTGTGGTCATTCCACTCTTCGCGCCTTTATTGGTCGGTCTCAAGAAGGCGATGGAGTTGTGGAAGCAGAGCTATGTACATCTACCAGCCGAGATGTTTGTGAGCTATTCAATAAGGGTGGTATCACCCGTGTCCTCGGCCGGCCACAAATCTTGGAACTAATCTACATTAATAACCCTGACCAAAGGGATGAGTTGCAGATCTTTTGTCACTATCTCGAAGACTTGAAGGATCCGGAGACATCCGAATGGACAAGAGTTCAACGGCATGCATCAGATGGCTCGTTTTCAACCCATACGCAGTTTGCGCCGAAGCCTAATCTCTCGCTAAATGTTGGCATCAGAAGCCGGCCTGATTGGGTGTTTGTCTTGATTGCTATCCTTGGATGCCTACTTCAAGGTGGAGTTGTCGCCCTAGCTGGAGTTGGTGTTTGGCTTCTTAGATGGAATCTTAGCGACTCCAGATCGTCCGACTCAATGAATTATGCTCCAGTCATGTTTATTACCGGCACCATCGTTATGTGCGGTGGTATGTTCTGGTGCGCTGCTCTTATAGGCCAGACTACACAGGAAATTCGTTACTCACGTAAATCTGGAACACCCCGAAGCCGTCTTCTATGGTTGCAACCCGGGCGTCAAGTCATCGGCGACCAAACTTTTGACGCTTTCGCGCATTTAGAAAATACCAAAAATGAACCCCTGAGAGTTTGGACATCCTCAAGAAAGGACTTCGATGAGCGATTCGAAATTTATACATTCATCGCAGTGGCATCCGTTCTTTTGGGCTATATATGCCAGTTTATCGGACTTCGTGGGATGAAAGCTTGGGTATCCCTAGCACAGCTTGGTATTACGATCATTATGAGTATACTTCGGGGCCTGGTGCGTGTACAACGTCTCGAGCGAGACACCAACAAGCTCTCAAAAGTGCCAGATATGGTTGCAGGATACGAGCTGGACTGGCTTACTTTTGAACTCACTCTACGAAGACCGCTCGGGAATGCTTCCTTTTGTATTACTGGCCAACACAATGCTATCAGCTCACCGGAGAGTGGTTTGCCTTCTACTAGCCAGGCTGCAAACTCTCAAGACGACCAGATCGACTTTGGAAGGGTGCTCCACATCCGGCAGAGGCTGTCCCATCTAACAGGCCACAATCCCACTCACTTGAACAATAAGAAAGTTCAAGAATGGAAAGCTACACAAGTAAAGGCACGTGAACCAGCACAGAGACTAGCTGCTGCGATATGTAGCGTAGCTGAGAGGCTCATTCGAAAAAAGGTGACAAAGGACAAGATTATTGTTCAGATTGAGATCTCGGCTAGGCAAATCGACAACAAGCCTCGCAGGCAAATGGTCGACATCGCTTTGACACCGCCTAGCGGTTCCCACGCAAAATGGCCTGTTGACTCTTCTCTCCTAGAAGCCATTCTGGGGCTTTCTATGTGGTCTCTCGTCTCCGCCAACGTTCTTCACGATACAGATCAGACTGGAAACACGATCTCCCTTTCTGAAGACATCAAATGGGGAAGGATAGTTCATGACCGAACACAAGCTCAAAAGACGTATCTCGCA
This sequence comes from Fusarium culmorum, assembly GCA_016952355.1. Lineage (NCBI taxonomy): Eukaryota > Fungi > Ascomycota > Sordariomycetes > Hypocreales > Nectriaceae > Fusarium > Fusarium culmorum. The sequence continues at coordinate 11,325,220 of CP064750.1, forward strand.
GACAAATCCACATATCATCAGCCATTGATTGATGTAAGCATATGGTTCGGTCCTGATGCAGGAAGACTCGTTCATGATCGTGTCTCGACAAAGCAGAATCATTACTATGGGCCCATGAATTTGGAAGGGAACCCCAAGATCCCTTCACATTGGCATCAGTTATGTGGATGGAACACGGTTCACGAATCATTACAGAACAGGCTGGTTCCGGACCCCTCAAATAACAACGAAAATCATGATACAGCCTTTCTCGTTGTCTTGGCCCCGACAGAGGACTTGCTACCTCAAATTTGCGCCCAGGATCTCTTTCTAGCTATTCTATCTCCATTGGTTGACACACTGGTTACTGGCGAAACAGCCATACTTGAAAGTGGCGGACATGTTCTATTGCAAAACTCAACTGCCAATACTCTCTCCGATATACTTGTTGAGAGCGGCTTAGCGACTCGCTTTGAGGCCCTATCATGTGCTGTTTCTCTGCTTGCTACAAGGCTTCACCCTGATCAGGATACCCTCCTTTCTGACTTGAGAAAAACAGCCAATACCTACCGTCGAAACGCAGAACGGGGGAGGGCGGAGACACTCATGCAATGGGCATGTTTGAAATCCCTTGAGGCCGACACAACCAAACCCCAAGTTTCCCTTTCATCCGAATTGCTTAATAATCGTGAAGATCAATTGTTAGGGGGCGACTCAACGAACTGCAATGAACTTCTGACGTCGGATCATACAATTAACCGGTTTACGGAGACACTTCAAGCTACAGGAGAGCTTTACCGTTGGTCATGCGCGCAAAGTTCCAACAAGGAAAGACTGGAATTTGGACTCCAAGGAATCGAATGGATGCTTACAAATTTCAACTATCTCTCCACCCGAAGCTCAGATCTAAGGCAGATTTTGAAGAATTATGGACATGTCTCAAGCTTGATGAAAGATAGAGCTTCAAGAGACTGGCTTCCGCAGAATGTTCACAAGATCAAGGGTACCGCAGAACAACACCCTCTTGTGGAAGCAATCCGGAATGGTGACAAGCAGATGTCATTGTGGCATCTTTGCTTTACAGACACTAGAGACTTTGATCGACATCAACTACGTCAAGCACTTCCCTTAGCTGCACGGAATGGCTGGACTGACGTTTCCTATGCTATCTTGGAGATGAAAGGAGATGTAGACAGTAAAGATGAGAGTGGCAGAGCTTCGATCTCTTACTGGGCAGAGCATGGTCAACTATCACTTTTGCAATATTGCGTTGGTCTTGGTGCATCGATAAACACTGAAGATAATCAAGGTCGAACACCACTCATTTTTGCAGTCAAATACAAACAAGAGATGGCAGTCAACAAGCTTCTACATGCTAGATTGATCGACCACAGCAAAAAAGATAAGGAGGGAATGACCGCACTACATTGGGCCATTAGAAATGGTCTTGTGGGAATAATGCATCTACTACTCGACTTAGAAGCTAGACTTGAGCCAAACTCCCGAGTCGAACATGCGTCACTAGTTATGGAGGCTGCCAAGACAGGCGAAAAGGCCGTTTTAGACGCCTTGCTTGAACGGAACATCAGCGTCGAATCGAGGGACGCCCTCTTCAATTCGAGACCTCTGACAAGATCGGTTTATAAAGGCGACAGGACCGCAGTACAAATATTGCTAATGTGCAACGCTCTGGTGGAGACGTCGGATGAAAACATGCCACGAACTAACCTCTCAGAAGCTATGGAGAACGGTGACGAGGAGATCACAAGACTGCTTCTTGAGCGTACGGATACCTTGACGACATTTCCCGACATATGGACTTCACTACTTAATACCATAGTAAGTGGGTACTGGACTTGTGCTCAACTTGTGCTACAAAAGTACGTTGCGAGCAGATCAATAAGTAGTATGGAACCAGCCATGCCAGCATTATTCACCGTAACACCACAGAAAGAAGTGTTAGATCTCCTCCTGAAGATCCACGATACTCCCGAAGCCGGTGACGATTCGAGATATCTAAGTGACGTCTCCAATGTTGATGGAAGTGTCGTGCAATTGCTTATCGGGAAGGGTGCAAAGCCTGAAGTGCGGAATAAATATGGTCAGCCTGCACTGATACCTGCAATCGGGAATGGACAAAGGGAAATGATAACCGCCGTGCTTACCAGTCATGCATTTCTGGAATGTACAGATCGTATGGGACGAAGTGCCTTGTCCTATGCTTGTGAGGCAGGAAATGGAGAAATCGCTAGTCTCCTACTTCAGAGCAACGTGGATATGGATTTGGAATCGACGGATACTATGGGCCGAAACGCTCTGTCTTACGTTTGCGACAAGGGAAACGACAACACTGTAAGACTCCTACTTCAAAAGAATGCCAAGGCGGATTCAAGAGATATACGAGGCCGGAGTGTTTTGTCTTATGCTTGTCAGGCTGGAAATGAAGAGATTACGAGACTTCTGCTTCAGCGCAATGTGGAGATAGAATCCACAGATACAAACGGCCGAAATGCTCTCTCGTATGCCTGCGAGAGCGGAAGTGACACAACAGTTAGACTCCTACTCCAGAGTAATGCAAAGGTGGAATTAACAAGGCGAGAATCGTCGCCTTGTTGGTACGCACATCGAGATAACGAGGCTATCCGCCTCCTGCTCTCAGATGCTGCTAGTAGCTGGGATAGAGCCATGATGCGCGTGATTTGGGAAGCGAAAAATGGATCTAGCACTGTTTTCTGGCCTAGCTCTAGTATTCTATCTGCAAAATAGATAGCATAGTTATAACTACTATTTGTAAATTATTATCTTTAAAAATAATAGTAATATTATATAGTTATAACGTGCGTGATAAGTAAGTGTCCCAGATAAGCGAGTATCTTAAAAATCCCTTACCTTATAATATTATTATCTAATTAGATAATTCTTAATTAATAGATATACTATAATCCTTAAATAAAGCTAGAATCCTTCTTACCCTTTAGGCCCTTTAGAATAACTTAAACCTAAGTATGCAATATGCTACTACTATCTATAAAGTTAATTACTATACCTTATAACGCTACTATAATAGCATTTAATTATAATATAATTTTATTTTAAAGTTATAAAAACTATTTAATTTAAAGGAATAAATAATAATATAATTTATTTTTAATTTAGATTTATAAGGATTTCCCTTATAACTTTATTTTATAAAGGAAATAGCTAATTCTCTACTTACTAATTATAATATATTACCTATTAATAAGTAATAAGCTTAAAACTTTATTAAGTAATAACTAAAGCTAAAAATATATATCTTTTAGAGATATAACTATTAGAGAGCTAAATATAAAGATCCTATAATTATTTATAGCTAGTTTAAGTTTATATAAAATATAATTATAAAGTATAGTATTTAATTAGATAATATTTAGAACTTTAATAAGATTAGCTTTATAATAGGCCTTATATAGTCTAGGATAGTTATTATAGACTTAAAAAGGCAAGGAAGATTAAAATTAGTTTAGCTTAAAAACTATAAATAAATAATTGCAATTTTAATAATAAATACTAAAAGTTAATTAATCCTACTATTTATTATTAGTTTAGGCTAATATTACCTTATAAATTAATACTAAGAAAATAACCTTTTTAGTAATTAGGTTATTATAATAAGCTAAAATAAATAGATAAATAATAAGCTAGATCTTAAGTAGCTAAAGCACTTTAATTAATTAATAGCTAAGTAATTAATTAGTCTCTATTATCTTTTAATTCTTAATAGTTATAAAAGTCACTATTTTACTGACTTTAAGAGATATTACTAGAATTATAAGATTATTACACTTTATATACCTACTTATATATCCTACTTACTTTAGCCTCTTAATATTAGGTATTTTTTAATACTAAAGAATACTTATAGTTAAGAAATAAAGTATTTAATTAGATACTTTATAACTTATATTTTAAAGATTAAGTTCTTTTCTACCTTTTATATTACTTTTTAAGCTACCTTTATAGAGAGTAATATCTAGGGGGCTTTTAAAGGAGCTAGACTTTATCCTCTTAACCTAGAAACTATTATATTAAAGCTTAATATATCGCTATAGACTCTAATGCCTCCTAGGGAGGCAGCTAAGCCTTCCTTTCCCTAGACTTTAAAGACCCTAAAGACAGTAATAGAGAACCAGTTTCAGTCTAATTACCTTACTAAATAAATTATATAGCATTAAAGTGTAATAGTTAGGTTTCTAAATAGGTAAATTAGTCTATACTGGTTTATATTTATAGAGTTATAAGGCATATAAGTTAAGCGGTAATAAAATATTATATTTCTTAATAGTAAATAAAGTAGGTAAGGTATATTTAAGTAAAGAGGTTTTATTAATAGTTAGTAAGCTAAATATACTAATTAATATTAAATAAAATATATATATATTTATAGTAACTTATAGTAATAAGTAAGGCTTATAATATAAGTCCTAGCTTATATTATAAGTTATATTATAAGCTATAAGTTATAAAGTCTAGCGGCTTATATTTTAATTAAGCTAGTATAAGTAATATATACTATAATTAGTAAAAATAAGTAAGGTTTATATAATATCCTATTAAGTTATAATATAATATCCCCCCTCTATTAGTTTTATCCTTAAGGCCTATTATTTTATCTATTTATTATTACTTTTTAGTAAGTATAAACTTATACCTCTTATTATTTATCCCTTCTAACTATAATATTAGAATCTAAAGCTATATAAAACTATAAAGTATAAGCTCTTTTAATTAAAAATACTGAAATAGTTATTATACTATATAGTTACTATACTCCTTATAACCTTAAGTGTTAAGTAAAGGAAGGTTACTTTAAGTATATATAGTATACTTATTATAGTCATTCTTATAATAGTAAGGGTATAACCCTTCTGGCCAGTAAGTTCTTTATATCTTTTATCTTTATAGTATATATTTTTCTTAATATATTTAGTAGATCGTTTTATTATTAAAAAGTATTATTTAAAGAAAGAAAAGGAAATTACTAAAAATAATTTATTATCCTTATAATAATAAGTAAATAAGTATTTAAACTGTCTTATATAGTTATATTATTAAAAAAGGCAGCTTTAAAAGTATATTAATAAAATACTCTATTAAAATATTAAAACTATTAATAATCTAAAGGCTATTAAGAATACTAAGTCTTTAGCTATAATAGAGGTATAATTAGCTAATACTATTAAAGTTATTAATTAGGGTAAGGTTTTCTCTAAGCCTATATTTAAGTTTAATAGAATTTCTTTAGGAGTTATTAAGTATTAATTAGATATTTTAATAGTTCTTATATATTTTTATTTTTTAAGTAGTTTTTCTATTTTATTAAATATATTATTTATTTATTAATCTTTTATATATTTCTAATTTCTTTTACTTTATATACTTTCAGTCTATTAACTTCCTTAGGTTTATTATCAGTTTTAACTTAAATTATATTAGCAGTAGATTTAAAAAAAGAGATATAATAAATTAAGTAAAGTCTAACTTTAAGGGGTAGATCTAAATTATATATATCTTTCTTAATTTATTATTTAACTTTATATAGTTTAATATACTTATAGTTAAGTTTATATAAAGGTCATTTTATTATAATATTTTTTATAGATAGATAGACTATATTTCCCTCCCTAAAGGTTAGTCTTTTTACCTTCTTTATATTATAGTAATACTTTATTTATTACTTAATATATTCTAGTTCTTTCTTTATCTCTTTATATAAATTCTTAAGGTTATCTGCTTTAAGTATTACTATAGGATTTATTATCTTAGGATCTTATTTATTATAATAAGCATTTAATATAAATCTAAAATTAATATAAGCTAGAGTTAACTTAATGCTTTTATTATATATAATATTATATATAAATTAGGCAATAAGTAACTTTTTAATTTAATTATTCTATTTATAGTTAATATAATATCTTAAGTATTATTTTAGTATTTAATTTATTTATTCTATTTAACTGTCTATTTAAGGTTAGAAAGTAGTAGATATTTTATAGTTAGTACTTAATAAAGCTAATAGGGTCTACTAGAACTTACTAGTAAATATAGTTCCTCTATTTAAAATAATTTTAAATAGTAACTTATAGTTTCTAAAAATCCTATTATAAAAAATATATACTATTTATTCTACTTTAATTAATTTCTAGTAAGGGATATAGTAATAGAATTTAATAAGTTAATTTATTATAATTAATATACTATTATAAAAGATTTTAATTAAAGGTTCTTCTAATAGTAGTAATTTAATAATAAAATATATTATAATTAAGTCTTAAGGTTATTATACTATTAGTAATAGCTATAGTTCTCTATAGGGCTTATATTAGTATGCCTTTATTTTTATATATAAGTTATATTATTTAATAACTTATTTTACTATTTCTTAATTTTTCTCCTAATTAAAGTATTTTTATACTCTTTTAAGTATCTTTATAATGCCTTAGTAGCTATATAGGGAATATATATATATTTCCTATACTAATTTATATTATAATGCTTCTAGTATTTATACCTTATTATTATATTAGTATAAAGGGGCTTTATACCTAATAGGGTCTTATAGATTGCATTTATTTATATCTATTTAAGTCTTATTTTTTTTATTCTAGTTTATTATTTTTCCTACTTACCTTATAATAAGGCCTAGCGCTTATACTTATTATATAAGCTTATATTCTCCTTTATTTATAAGTTCTAGGAGTTATTCCTTTACTTTTATTATTTCTATATTAAAATCTAGTCTTTAGCTAATTATATTAGCTTATTTATTATTTAATCCTTTTTAATAGATAATAATAAAGTTAAATTTATATAGGTATTTTATATATTTAATTTATTATTAATTAAGTTCTTATATTATAATAAAGTAAATAATATTCTTATAATCGGTATAGACTTTAATTTAGTATTTATTTCCTATAAGGTAGTATTTAAACTCCTTAAAGCAGTTAAAGATTATTAAAAACTCCTTATTATATATAAGGTAGTTTAACTCTATTTTATATAACTTATATAAATAAAAGGCAATAGGGTATAGTTTCCTATTATTATTATATTATCTGATTTATCCTTTTAATATATAGTCTAAAGTATTAATTTTTAATTTAATTTCTTTATTAAGGTTAAATATAATTAGTATTAGTTCTTTTAATATAGTATCTTATAGTTTCTTAAATACTTACTATATATCTTTTAGCTATATAAACTTTTAGTCTTTTTTTATAAGTTCTATTAGTAAGTTTATAATTCTACTAAAGTTTTTAATAAATCTTTAGTAGTAATTAGTAAAACCTAAGAAGCTCTATATTTCCTTAATTAAGGTAAATAGTAGCTAATCTTATACTATTAAAATTTTCTTTTAATTTATCTTAATTTCACTTAATATAATAGTATATCTTAAAAAGTCTACTTTTTTAATATAGAAGTGACTTTTTTCTAATTCTACTAGTAGTTTAGTATCTTAAAGTGCTTTTAATACCTTATAAATATACTCTTTATATTTTTCTTTATTACCTAAGAAAATTAAGATATTATTTAAATAATATATAATAAAGATATTAAGGTACTATTATAATATATAGTTAATTATCTATTAAAATATTATAAGTATATTAATAAGGCTAAATAGTATAACTAAGTATTTAAAAATTTTAAATTTAGTTTTAAATGCTATTTTCTATTTATCTCTTTCTTTAATTTTAATTAGGTTATAAGCTCCCTTAAGGTCTAAAGTAATAAAGATCTATTTCCCTTATAATTAGTCTTTTAGTTTTATAATAAGTAGAAGTAGTATTTAATTTTTAATAGTAAGTGCATTTAACTATTAATAGTTAATTACTAATTATAGTTTCCTATTTTTTTTAATAATAAATATTATTAGTACTCTTACTAAAGATATTAACTATTTAATATATCCTTTTTTTAATCTATTATCTAAGTATTTTCTTAATTTTATAAGTTCTTTTTTATTAAATAAGTAGATCTTTTAAAATAGAATATTATTATTAATAAGGTTAATCTTATAATTTTAATTATTATATTTAAGTATCTTTATATTAAGTTCTTTTTAAAATAGTTTATTATATATTTAATACTCTATTAATATATTATATAGCTTATTATTTATTTTTATTAGCTATATCTCCTTATAAAGGTCTTATTTTATTAAGATACTAAGGATTTATTTTTATTATTTACTTATTATATACCTTTATATTCTCCTTCTTAGAGGTATTAAAGACTCTACTTTATGCTATTTTATACCTTTTCTATTAGTTATAGTTTAAAATCTCTTATAGTTTATTATTATTATTATCTTATTACTATTTAAGTTCCTTAAGGTAAGAACTTAGTTAGTTATTTAGTCGATATTTAAGTTTATACTTTTAAGCTATAGTATTTTAAATAGTATATTTACTATTCTTCCTAAGGGAATAATATTAAAGTTAATTCCTTAATTCTTTCTTAAGATCTTTACCTTAAGGTAATTAGCCTCTTAATTTATAATTCTATTATTATAATTAAAGAGTTACCTTTCTATATTAATAATTAAGTAAGGCTTTTTCTTTTTTTACTATTAAATTCTTATCTTTATAAATATTTTTAAATTAATAAAGTTATATTTAACTCTATAATCTATTTAAGTATTTAGCTATTTCCCCTTAATTTAAACCTATAGTATTAAGCAATTAGGCTTATTATCCTATATAGCTCCTAAAGCACTTTATAGTCTAAGCCCTATTTATCCTTATACTTTACTTATTTATAGCTCTATTATAGATAGTATTTTTTTTTTTTTAGTTTTATATATTAGTATTTTTTAAGTATTTATAAGTTATTACAGATATTAGTAAGGTAAAGTCTATTTACTTCTTATATATAATTTAACTTATTTATATCTTTTAAGGATTTATTATTTCTTTAAGGTTCTTTATACCTTTTTTATATAAGTTCTTTAAACTCTTTATTAGCTTCTTTAAGGATTTATAGATTCTTTTAAATATCTTCTTTAATTTTCTATATTTTTCCTTATTATTAATAGTAGGCTAAATTAAATTATAGTTTTATTACTTTAAGGTTTTTATATTATATATATATTAAGTAGCCTATTATTTCTTTAGGTAAGTAGGGTTTATTATTAGGTATTTTTAGTATTATTATAAGAAAATAATTATTATCCTTTTTTACTTTAAGATAGATCTTATACTAATAGTATTTATATAATACCTATAAGATTTTATTATAATTACTATTATTAGGAAGAGTTTTAATATTATCCTTTATATTAAATTAGGGTTCTTTATATAATAGGTTTATAACTTCTGCTATATAGTATATTTAAATATAAAGGTTATTTATAATAGAAGTATTATAATATTCTCTAGCAGTCTATATATATCTTTCTTTAGGGTTTATAAATATTTATTAATCTTATTTATTATATAAGGGTTAATATAATTTCTTTTAGTTATTTTTAATTTCTTTATTTTATTTATAGAGGTTTCTTATAGTAGCTCTAGCGGCTCTTCCTTTATATTTTATACTATAGGAGTATTATTATTATCTAGTATATAGGTAATATGCTATATCTTATTCTATTAGTACTTACTCTTCTTTTTATTATATTTTTATTTATATAGGGATATTATTTATTACTTAATTACCCTATAAACTTATTAGGGTTATTATTACTCCTAGTATTTATATATTTTCAGTTTTTACCTTATTTCTTCTTTTTTATATTAAAATTTATTATTTCTTTCTTACTTTTAATCTATTAGAATAGGTTTATTTTTTCTTTTACTTTAAGGTTAGTTTAATATTAATTTATTTTTAGATTTCTTTTAGATTTTTAAAGTATTCCCTAGGCCTTTATATTAAGCTTCTATTATAGTAGTTTTCCTAATTAGTATATTATAGTTATTAAGTTAAGGTAGTTTTATTTACTATATTATAGCTATTTTAATATATTTTAAGTATTTAAGTCTATATTACTATTTAGGGTTCCTATATATTAATTATATTTAATATTTACCTATCTTAATTAGGGTTTTTTAGTTTTTTTAGTTATAGGTAGTATTATACTATATATCCTATTTAGTTATAGTTATAATATTTATACTTACTAAAGTCCCTTTATTATTCTATTATTTAAGTAGCTTTTAAGTCTATTAGTCTTAATTAGGTTCTATAAGAGGTATTCCTATTATTTTATTATTATAATTAAGAATTATAATAGTTATTATAATTATTATTTTAATATTAATTTAAAAAATAAAGGTTAAAATTACTTCCTTTTTATATAATATTAGTTTTCTTTTATTTATATTTATATTATTATTTATTAATCTTAATAGCTATAGTAATATACTTAATTAGGTTATTAAGTCTATTAGCTTTATAAAGTTTATTTTTAATTTCTTTTTTAAGGCTTTAATAGTAGATTTCTATAAATACTTTATTATCCTATTTTATTTTAATAGTAAATTATTAGAACTTAATAAAGTAAGTAATATAGGATTTCTATTACTTTAGTTATAAGATATTAGCTATAGCTTATTATTTTTTATTAATAACTCTAAAGTTATCCTTAAGGAGTATTTTAAAGTTAAATTAATCTATAAATATATTCTAGGTTTTTTAATTTTATAGATTATATTTATTTTTTAAGTAGTCTTTCTATATAAATTTAAATTAGTCTTTAATATCTCTTTAAATTAATAATATAATAATAAGTATCTTTTTTTTAATTAAATTCAGTTTTTTAGGGAATATATAAAAATAGCCTTTTATTTAAATTAGAAATAGTAGGATATTTATAGAGTATCCCTTAAATAGTTTAAGTAATAGTAACTTAAAGTATTTATTAAAATTATAGCAGTTATTAATAGTCTTAGCTACTAGAGGTATAATAGTAGGTACTATATTAACTCTAGCTTAGAGAGTCTATATCTTACCTTAAAGTAATTAGATTTTAGCTATTATTTTTATATTATTAGGTAATAGTCTTATATAAAGGGGTATTAATCTATTATTAATAGTATTAATAGATATTTTAATAGTATAATATTACTTAATATTTATATAATATAGTCTAAATAAGAGCTATTAATATATAATAGTTAGGTTTTTAAATAGGTAAACTAGTCTATATTAATTTATATTTATAGAGTTATAAGGTATATAAATTAAATAGTAATAAAATATTATATTTCTTAATAGTAAATAGAGTAAATAAGGTATATTTAAGTAAAGAGGTTTTATTAATAGCTAGTAAGCTAAATATACTAATTAATATTAAGTAAAATATATATATACCTATAGTAGCTTATAGTAGTAAGTAAGGCTTATAGTATAAGTCTTAGCTTATATTATAAGTTATATTATAAGCTGTAAATTATAGAGTCTAGTAGCTTATATTCTAACTAAGCTAGTATAGGTAATATATACTATAATTAGTAAAAATAAATAGGGTCTACATAATATCCCATTGGGTTGTAATATAAAGTAGCTCTCTAGAGTTAATTATTAAGGCTTTATACTATCTTTCTAAAGGAGCTAAAGCAGTAATATATAAGGTTACCCTATTAGCAGTAGAAAATAAAGAACTTTAATAAGTAAATAAGATATTAAGCCGATACTATAGATAGAAAAAGACTAAACTATAAAATAGAGGGATAATAACTATATAGGAAGTATCCTAAGTAATTAATTAGATAGATATTAATATGTAAATAGTAGGCAAGTTATTAAGAAGTAGTAATTAAAGAAGGTTAATTAAATTAGGTATTTAGCGATATAGTATATATAGTAAGACTAGATATAATATAAGAATATATTAGGTAGATATTCTAACCTCTAGCAATAAGTATAGTAAGTAGTTTTAATTAATTATATAGATTAAAGTTATTTTAAAGAGGTTTAATATCTTAAGGCTAGGATTTTTAGGACACTCACTTATTTAGGATACTCACTTATTACACACATTATTTAACTATTAATTTAAAAGTAGATATTATAAAAAAAATATTTATACTTAAGATGACTTATACTAAAAATACATTTTAAGATAACTAATTATAATAAGATAGCAGTATTTATTATTAATAAGATTAAAGTCTTCTAAATAGACAAGGGCTTCTAAGGTGAGTTTTCAATAGCTGTAGCTCCTTGCCAAGATTCTATTGGCAGAGTTGTAAACAAGTCTGTTTTTTTAGAAACTGACTGTGCATCCGCCCGGTTTTGGTACAGGCTACATTCTACTGCCTCATCGGGATTAGCATGACCTCATGATCATGGGTCGTATCAAATCGGTTCTGCTTGTAGTGTAAACGCAAACTGGCGCCCAAGAAAAGGTATATATACTGACAATGCCATCCATTCTGAGGTGTAATGCTCATCGACTTGTATTCATTTCAACCTACTCAAAACTCTACATCTACGTTGAAAAGCAGTTCTTTCCCTAAACATGTCAGACAAGATCCCTGTTCAATACTCTGTTGACCTCTCCACCAACCCATCCCTATGGGAAGATCCAAACCACCCAGAGTCTGGGTTTCGCGATGTCAGTAAAGTTGATGTTATCTTCATCAACATCAACGCCGCCTCAGACTTTCGCCTTCTTCGTACCGGGACCAACGAATCAATCGACTATGCAATCAAACAAGTCACAAAACATATTGCCCGTGGGCTTTATCGGGTTATCAGTTTGAACGTCAGCGAGTATTCTTGTGTGGCTGTTTTTTCGACAGAGAAATCGCGTGAGGAGCTTATGTGGAAAAATGGATTTCCGTGGGACAGTGAGAGAGACCCTCAACCAGAGGTTGTCCTCAAATGAAGTTGTCCGGCCGGGAATAAGTGAGAATAGACATCGAGTTGTGTTGTTCATTGGGACTAGGCTTTCTCATGGAAATATTGTATTTTACAGCTGATATAAAGACATGGAATAAAAGAAAACTTTGATTGAAAGTCTGGAGTTGCTTGTTCTCATTAATTATGTCACGTAAGCAAATATTATCATCATGCAGAACAGATCAGAAAGTATCATTCTGCCACTGGACAGACTTGACGGTGAAAGAGAAGATTGATTGTCCGAAATCAATGAACGCAGCTAATCGGGAGCTCCCCTGACTTCTGCGGCTAACATTACGCATCGACGGAGATCTTTCCCCTTTTGAATAACAGCCAACCAACATACATGCAATGAATCTCCCAGAAAGGAAAGTAAGCTGACAAGTTGACCTTTTGTTCCGGCCGATGACTTGCTCCCCTGCAAAATGCATCGTAAGCAAGTTTGCATCTGTCTCGAAAAGCTTATGTTGCATGTCGATCAATTCGGAGCTACGAGGTCCTTGGGGATCCACAACTTCATCTGATGGTTCTGTGGTCTCATCATGGTTATTTCGCATTTCAAATATTATGAACACATAAATTTGACTATAGTCAGTCTATTGCAAAGCAGATTTACTAATTGTCCTGTTATAACTGAATTTCCTCAACGATCAGTTTATCGCCCTGGCATTGAATCTTGAAAGATATCACTAGAAATATCTGATACCCAAGATGACTATCTCATTCACTAAAGGTAACGTGTTAGATGCCACAGTTTATTTGATTCTTACTTACACAAACTCAGTACTTCTTCTCTTGACGAGCGCTGTGGCGCTTACCACCGCAAACCCGATTCCAGACGAAGCACATAACACAACATCTGCCGACATGGGGATTCTGGCCAAGCCGGACTTCTTCTGCAATGACAATGAGCTTAGCAAGAAGTGTCGAGGCCCTCCCTATAACTTTCGATGCACCAATGACAACCACATCAATTACGACGAACCTTATTATCAGTGCAGGGACAAGACAAGGTGCTCTTGTCACTATCCATGCAATAATATCAAGATCTGTTAATCATCTGAGGATTGTGTGAAGACGCCTGGACGGGATTGGGTTGTATGTCTATCGGGTTCTTAAGCGAGATGAATTTCAGCTTGATGTTGTATCTTCAGTTATTATTTATCGTGCTGGATATAACATTGGAAGTTGGGTCAGGCACCGGGGACAACTCATCAACACATGGTAGTCAACTAGTCTAGATAAATAGATAGTTACTGGGATAGTTCAAATATGAAAGATTATCTCACAATTAAGCACAAGGCCTTAGAGTTGAAAAGACTCTCTAGACTAACTGTGAACCATTATAGATTAAACAGATAAAACTATTTCATTACACAGGAACTTATTATCCTTATGAACTGGAGTGTAAAGTGCAAGGTAACAAATAAATTAACCAAATGTAATAAATAAGACACTTGTAAATTGAAGATAAATGGCTTTATACCTTAAATCGTAGATAGATTAACATTTTGAGTTTGATTGTATCTATAGGCTATATATGTTGAAAAAATACTTATAGATTTTAATTTGAACCTCCCTTTCTTGATGTTGAATCAAGTTGCCCTACTCATGCCATGCGTAGAGTGCCTCGATAGATGATAGAAATATCGATACAAGGCTCCTACAGATTCTCACTCCAAGAACCCATTTTCACGTAGCTCTGCGATCCTCTTGTCGGAAAGAGCCGGCTTGCCCTTGGCTTTCAGCTGTCGCTGGAGCTCTTGTTCAGAAATCTGAAGGACTCCTGCGCCGAGACCGTGATGCGTACCGTCTGGGAGCTCAATGAATGACTGTGCATCTGGACCTCCAATCTCTTCACACTCCTTGGGTTCCCATTTCGTCCCGGTAATATCAGCGCCAACAGGAGGGCCACCAGTATGAGCAGCGGCAGCCTGCTCCTCAGGGCTTAATTTCAGGAATGCTCGGGTGGCAGCCTCAGGATCACGCACGAGGCTCTCCTCCACCCCTGTCTTTTCCTTGCTCGCCATTTGAGAGCGACCAGGCCTATGAACGATCAAGCCACTGATGAACTTTCCAGATGCACTGCAGCAATGAGAGTTCAGAGCGTTGAATGAACAGACGCTATAACCACAGACTGCGCCGCCTTGCCTTCTGCGGTATGCCGTCCACCATTCGTTTACTCCAGAGGAGGTGTCGGACCAGATGCTGCGAGCGTAACCTTCAGGTGTCTTGTAGCACTTCTCGTATTGTGAGGCGCTGAAGGCTTTATAATCTCCTGTGCAGCCAGAGCCGTAATAGAACCTGTCGCACAAGGCTGTTTCAAAAAGAAAAGAGGTGAGGACAAGAATTTTGGCTAGTGACAACATGGTTGCGGCGAGGGCGGGGTATAAATAAGTGTCAAGGTGGGTAGGTATGACTCTATCGTTGTAGGGTATGGTGTTGAATGTGGATGGACGGATGCGTCAAAAGATGACGTGCAGTCATATGCGTACTTGATGGTCTGTTGATGCAACTATTGCTAAGATACAAAGTCAAATCTTGTACACAGTAGTTTCTTTTTCCAGAGGCAGCAAAGGTTCTCGATAGAAATGTGATATCAAGTCTTATACATATTATCGAGTTGCTATCATAGCCCGAGTTTTTCTACCGTCTCCTCCCCACTCAGCTAATTGTGTCTTTCCCTGCCATATGGCTGCAATTAGCCGCCCATAAGTCCTGGTTGTTGAGATGAAGGCGGTTGGTGGCAATCGTTAACCGGGTAAATACCTGCCTGACAAGGATACAACCACTTCGATGATGATCCCATAATGCATAGTACCATGCCAACTTGATTACAGTGCATCCAGCAGCATGGAGTTGTCAGCTCTTTAACTGCCCAATACATCAGCTGACAGACCAAGTAAGCTGACAAGATCATTGGGAAAGCGATTAAGCGAATGCAATAGAGAAATTCTCGAACAGGTCAGCCCCACTGGGAGTCGGACGATGGACAGGCACCATCACAGCCAGGCTAGCTAGGCCTAGATGGTATCTTAGTTGTAACGGGAACATGCCAGAGCCAGCTCCACTAACTTAATAGTGAGACTCTAATCTAGTGTTTAATGGTTAGAGATATCATTGAAACCCGCCCATTGTCACTTCACGAGTTTCTTCTGCAAAGTTACTGTTACTATCACCAAAACGAAAATAAAAAGCAAGAATAAAAGAAAAAAATAAGACAAAAAAAACCATTTTGATAACGCCACTATGGCGAACAGGAAACAACTTTGGGAGAAGCTTTTGACGGAGGCAAATGTCTCGCGGTTCCCAATTCGCAACGATGGAGTACTGGAGAAAGAAAAGTATGGCAGTATTGATCTTGGCAGTGAAGACAAGCTGCAGCTGAAGCTTGTCTATACTGCTTGGGCTCTTGTTCTTGGGTTGTACACCAGTTCCCAGAATCCGGCCTTCGTTGCGTTTAATGGGGCCAATGGGACTGATGTTTCTTGGTCAGCCATGATGTCCGCAAGGGTTATTCAGACGGATCTTGACCCGCAGCGATCTATCTCGTGCATTTCTGAGGGAATTCAGAGCGAGAAGAATCGTGGGGCAGTTGATATCTGTTTGGATGACTTTTTCAAGTGGTCCAAGCCCACTGAAGCCGGTCCTCCCCAAAACACACTTCTGGTTTCCGACGTGGATCTCAACAAAGATATGATGGAAAATCTTCTAGAAAACGTAAGAATAGCATCTAGAAATAGTATATATTTATAATCTGACAAACTGTTAGTTCCCCATCATCATTACTCTCACCAACCCTGCCATCAAATTGTCCTTCAGTACGGCCCACCTATCTACAAAACAGGCTGTCAACGTAGCTCAGGTCTTTGAGCTTGCTACCAAAGCCGTACTCCAAGATGGTCACCTCGAAGTGATGCACCTAGATCTTTTGCCCGATGGGCACAAGGCTCAGATTCAGCATTGGAGTGCCAGTCCTCCAGAATACATTAATGAGTGCATTCACCATCAATTCAACGACATGGCAATGAAGCAGCCTGATAAGATTGCAGTGGACGCTTGGGATGGTAAACTGTCCTATTCGGAAATTGCGATCGCGTCTAGCCATTTGGCCCAACAATTGATTGCCACCGGCATTTCCAAAGGCGATGTAGTGATGGCCTGTTGTGAGAAATCCAAGTTCGTTGCAATTGCATGGATGGCTATCTTCAAAGCAGGAGCAGTCCTTGTTCCCGTTGACATGGGTCAGCCTCTCGGAAGACTTGAGCACATTCAGAACGTTTCCAAGGCCAAGGCAGTAGTCAGCACTCTGAAGAACCTCGCCATGAGCAACAAAGTGAGCGACAACATCTTGCAGATTGATGATGAGTTTATGTCTCATGCATACAGCTGTGGTGATGTGGAAGTTAAATCGCCTCCTGTGTCACCGGCAGACATTGCATACATAATGTTCACCTCTGGGTCTACTGGAGTCCCAAAAGGAATTACAGTAACACATTCAGGGTTTTGCTCGGGAATGAAGAAGTGCTCTGGAATCTTCACAGCGGAGAGGTTCCTTAACTTTGCGTCCTACAGCTTCACCCCAGCTATCTACGAAGTCCTCATGCCACTTTGCATTTTTGGGGGCTGTGTGTGCATTCCATCAGAGCATGCCCGAGTCAACGAACTGGTTAGGTACATGAACGAAACCCTTGTCGATACTTCCGTAATTGTACCTTCTCTCCTTCGATCAATGAGTCCTGACGACTTGCCAAATCTGAAGACACTGTTGGTGATGGGCGAGCCCATCCCACAGCCCGAAGCCGCCAGGTGGACATCCAAGATCGGCTTGATCTACTGCTATGCAAGTTCTGAGAACGGAATTGTGAGCTCCAATAACAGGCTTGGGCATCTTACGGACGTGAGAAACGTTGGGTATTCCAACGGCACTTGCTGGATCGTTGACCCTGCAAACCATGATCGCCTCTTGCCAATCGGTGTTGTTGGCGAGTGTGTTGTTTACAGCCCCAGCACAGCATCCTCTTATCTTGATCTCCCGGAAAAGTCGAAAGAGGTCTTTGTCAACTCCGCAAGCTGGTCCAAACCTCGTCAAGGATTCGGTTATTGTCGCACCGGAGATCTCATGTACTTCAATTCCGATGGGAGTCTCAGTTTCAGTGGCCGGAAGGACCTGATGGTCAAAATTCGGGGCCAAAGAGTCGAGCTTGCCGAGGTCGAGGGAGCAATTCTATCACTTGGATGTGCGGAACAAACAGTCGTGGGCGTACCCAAAGGGGGCCCATTGGCTAATCGATTGACCGCGGTTATGAGAATCAAAGAGGCAGACGAATCCTTCACAGTGAGCTCGGGACCAATGAGCTGTTTACCGTCTAGACTCTCCTTGGAGAGAGCTGAGAGCTTACGAGATCTTCTGGCGAAACGACTACCGGAGTTTATGGTTCCAGCAGCCTACGTATTTGCTCAATCACTTCCAGTTACAGCTTCTGCAAAAGTCAACCGTGTTGCTATATCTGAGTGGCTTCAGTCCATGAGTTCAGATATCTATGAGAAGATATGCATTCAAGACACAGTCAAAGATGAAGATGATGGGATCTGGCAAGACAAGGAACTCGCACTGCAGGGTATCTTGGCTGAGGTGCTCAACCTGGAGGCTAGAAAGATCAAACGTCACGATTCATTCTTGAACTTGGGCGGAGACTCGATAACCGCCATGATGGTCGTTTCCAAGTCTCGACAGCTAAACATCAATCTCAACGTTCGAGACGTCCTAAGTAGCAACCTTGCTGAGCTCGTTAAGGTGGCTGACATCAATGGGGCACGCCCCCTTCCCAATGGAGACATGACGTCGCCTATGAAAGACAGCATGGAGACTACAGAAGAGGTTCTAGTCAAGAATGCGCTTCCATATGAGATCGGGGACAATTCTATGAGGATCTCTGATGTCTTGCCTTGCTCGCCAATGCAGCAGTCCCTTGTACTGAGCCAGTTGAGATCTAAGGGACATTACGAATGCTCCTTTATATTCAAGCTCTCACACACATTTCACATTCGCGAACAGGTGCTGCAGAAGGCCTGGCAACAGGTTATTGATTCTCACTCCATTCTGAGGACCATATTCGTTGAAAGTCAGACAAGTCCTGGATCCATGGAACAGGTCGTTCTCAGCCACCATGAAGTCGAAATCACATTCTTCAATTTCCAAAACATTCCGGTTGATGCTCTGATGGTTTTGGATGGCCACAAAGCTATCTTTAAAGATGGAAAACCGCCACATTCCCTCGTTATTTGTCAGACAGAAGCAAATCAACTATTTGTCAAGTTCAACCTTTCTCACCTTCTCTTTGACGGCCAGTCCATCGAGATACTCGTGGACCACTTCCGATTGGCATTGACTCAGAAGGTTTACAATGCCCACAAGTCTCACTACTCCGATTATGTGCGGTTTCTGAAACAGCAAGATGACACCCAGGCGCTCAGATTCTGGGAAACGACTCTGGTCGAACTTGAACCAACCATACTACCTACACTCATCGAGCCCACTGAGCACAAGGATCTCTCTGAGAAACTCGTTCAACTACACGCCACTATCGATAATGCGAGACAGATCAGCAACTTCGCCAAAAACCAAGGAGTGACTATATCAAGTGTCTTACAACTTGCTTGGGCCCTCGTGCTTCGAAGGATGGTTGATAGGAACGACGTCGTCTTCGGGCTCCTAACATCAGCTCGAGATCTTCCTGTGGAGGACATTGAGAGTATGATAGGACCTGTGATCGATATGATGGCTCGACGATGCACCATTTTGGACTCTATGAGCATTAGTGAGGCTTTGAACAATGTTCAAAATAGCTTCTTTGATTCGCATCCTCACAGACATGCCTCGCTTGCCAGTGTGCAGCACGCGTTGGGACAGACACAAAAGCTCTTTTCCACAGCCATGTCAATTTTAAGGGCAATGGAATGGAAACGTAAGGATGGAGAAGATTCATTAGTTGAGCCGGTGCGACAATATCAGCCAACGGAATTTGACATCAACATACATGTCACGCTGGCAGAAAACACCATTGGTGTACAGTTTGACACATGGAGAAGTAGAATCTCGAAGGCGATTTCTGAAAGTATCCTTGCTACGTATCTTCAGGCAGTGCAGTCTATTGTGACCGCTAGGGTCGAAGCAAATATCGGCGAGATCGACATTGTCAGCACAGACGACAAAACTGCCATCCACCACATTGCCCAAAGGACCATCCAGCCAGCGACGAAGTCGACGCTACATGATCTGGTTTTACAACAGAGCCGACACAAACCAGAAGCAGAAGCAATCTACGCATGGGATGGGAGCTTTACCTACCAGCAGATTGAATATCTTTCGAGAGCTTTAGCGAAAGACCTTATGAAACAGGCTCTGTTCAGAGACGTCTCCTACGTGCCCATTTGTGTTGAGAAGTCTCGATGGGCCGTCATAGCCATTTTAGCTATCCTTCGATCAGGCTGTGCATATGTGCCACTGGACCCTTTCCATCCGCACGACCGGTTGCAGAATATTGTATCGCAGACAAACGCCAAGTGGATCCTCGTCTCAGAACAAACAAGAGAAAGGTGCCAACATCTGGGGACCGATCTCTACTGCATTGATCCAATTTTGCTGGAGGCTCAGAGCGAACCATCGGTGTTGCAAAAAGATAGACTTCCCATTGTCTCTGCAGACGATGATGCTTATGTTATGTTTACTTCGGGAAGTACTGGCCAGCCCAAGGGAGTTGTTGTTCAACACAGCGCCATCTGCACCTCAATCGAACAACAAGTCAAGTGTATGAGATTGAAACCTAGCTCCAGGGTTCTACAGTTTACGTCCTTTGTGTTCGATATCTCACTTTGTGAGATATTCGCTGGACTCAGAGCCGGGGCCTGTGTTTGCATCCCATCAGACACAGACCGAATCGAACAACTGCCCAAGATGATGAATGATTTCGAAATAACATGGGCTCAGTTAACACCATCACTGTCTCTAACAATTATTCCCGCCCAGGTTCCGACCCTCAAGACTCTCGTGGTGGCCGGTGAAGCGGTTGTTCCGGAGGTGATTCGAACGTGGGGGTCAGCGACGGATCTCATTATCGGATATGGCCCAACTGAAACTACCGTATACTGTACCGTTCACTATCCTACGGTCGAGAATGAGTCTTCTATCATCGGAATGGCAGTATCCTCATCATGCTACGTAGTAGAATCGGCCAATCCCGATAAACTGGTGCCTATCGGAGGAGTTGGTGAGCTTTTGATAAGCGGCCCGCTTCTGTCACGGGGATATCTTGGGGCTGCCGATCGTACATCCACCTCTTTTATCACAGGTCCATCCTGGGCTGATGACAAAGCCACAAGGTTCTACTGTACCGGAGATCTTGTGAGGCTTCTGCCAGATGGGAATCTTTCATTTCTTGGCCGCAAAGATAATCAAGTCAAGCTGAGAGGTTATCGGATAGAGCTGGGCGAGATTGAGGCGGCCATACCTCATCTTTCGGTTGTTCTATTACCGCGGCAAGGCCTACATGGGGGAAGTATTGTGGCTCTAATCCCGACTTCGCAAAGGGTCTCCACGATTGAACTCAAAGACAAACCACTGATCGTCACGGATGAATCCTCCCAGCAACTGGTCGCTTCTCTCAAAGAGGCAGCTGTACGATTTCTTCCTCCTTACATGGTTCCATCTGTCTGGCTTGTCGTTGATAGCCTGCCAACCCTGGCTTCTGGAAAGATCAATCGCAGGCGGCTTGTCGACTGGATTGTGCAGCTCGGTCCTGTCAATATCAACGAGAAAGCCTGTGAGTCTGGACCTCAGACATCAGATCCTAGAGAGCTCGCCCTACTGGAAGCAATTGCCAATGTGCTGAACAAGCCCAAGTCTTTACTGAGTTTCACTTCATCGTTCTTTGCCGTTGGTGGGGATTCTATCTCTGCAATGCTGCTTGCGGCTCGTTGTGTGTCTTTAGGCTATCGCATCAAAGTTGGCGACATTCTTGGGGCTAAGTCACTGTCCAACCTCGCAAGAAGTATGGAGCCACTAATTGAGGAGGTGCTGGATGTCAACCCTGATATGATGGATGGAAGCCAATTCGACCTGTCACCAATTCAGAAACTTCATTTCCATCAGAATCCACTTGGCTCAAACCATTTCAATCAGAGCGTGTTGCTCCAGTCGCGTCAGCCAAGGTTTCTTGGACATCTCAAGAATTCCATTGAGCACGTGGTTGAGCATCATTCTATGCTGAGATCTAGATTCGAGTATTGTCACAACGCTTGGCTGCAAAGGGTAACCGCCGATAATCACGGCAGTTTTCTCTTTGAGACACTCACAGCTTCTAATTTTGAGGGTGTTGTCGATATTGTCAAACAGAAACACAAATCCACCAATTTTGAAGCAGGGCCTATGCTAGTTGCCACTCAAATCTCGGTTGGTGATGATATCTTTGTATCATTGATCTGCCATCACCTAGTCGTCGACCTGGTCAGCTGGCGCATCATCATTGGAGATTTAGAGGATCTACTACAGGGTAAATCTCCATTGCCGCCATCAACCTCCTTTTCAATGTGGGTGAATGCTCAACAGAGGCGTATGTTGAAAGAAAAAGGAACTCATCATTTCGGGGTCCAGGACTATAATAGCAACTTGGGCTATTGGTCTCTCGAAGATGATGCTAATTCGAACGCCGATGCCAAGCACCTTTCGTTTCACCTAAAGTCTGAAACTACAACGGCATTACTGGATATCCCCAGTCGAGTCAAGAATCTTCAGCCAGTGGATGTAATGGTAGCAGCCCTTATTTCGTCTTTCTGCAAGACATTCCCAGATCGGACTGCGCCCTCAGTTTTCACGGAACACCATGGTCGCGAGACTTGGGATAGTAGCATTGACCTGTCACGAACCGTCGGATGGTTCACGACGATCTCTCCCATCACAGTCGCTATCGAGACTCACGATGACATTGAGATTTTGAAGCTGGTAAAAGATGCCCGCCGTTCGCAGGCTGATAGCATTTGGACTCAGTTCGCACATCGGTATGGAGGCTGGGGTGATGACGAAGGGTCCATTCAGCCCTTTAGCATCGAACTCCTGTTCAACTTCTTTGGCTTGATGCAGCAGTTCGAACGCAATGATGCGCTGTTTAAGCAGATACACTTTTCCGATGAAGCTACGACCAATTATGACCCCAGCAAGACTCGATTGGCACTATTTGAGATTACCGCACTGGTTGACGGAGCTCAGTTGCTAATTGGCATGAGCTACAATCGGAATATGAAGCTACCAGAACGAGCTCAAAATTGGCTATCAGAGTTCCAGAATACGCTCGAGCGTACCGTCTCTCAGACACTTGACATGGATAGCTTGACGACTTCCTCCGATTTCCCATGCTCCCAGCTCAGTCAACGTCAGCTTGAAACCACCCTTCGACAGATGGCACTCTGCGGAATCAATGCTAAGGATATTGAGGATATCTATCCCTGCTCTCCGATACAAGACGGTATACTCATGAGCCAGCAGAGATGCCCAGAGCAATACGTCACGCGATATGTGGCCAAGATATCTCCAAGAAACGTTACAATTCCACTTGACATAGACCGCATGAAAGCTGCATGGGCTGAAGTGGTCAGACGGCACCCAATTCTTCGCACAAGGTTCGAAACAAGTCCCAGAGATGAGTTCTACCATCAGATCGTCCTTCATGAGTTGGGTCAGGTCGTTCAGGTGATTCCTCATGTATCTAAAGACGGTCTGAAACATCTGCTAAGCTGGAATTGTGAGTCTTATGATTCGTTGACATCACCTCACGCGGTGGGTTTGATGGAGACACCAGAAGGTCACATCTACTTCTGCCTTCAAGCTAGCCATGCGATTATGGACGCACACTCGCTCTCTATGGTCTTTCGCGAGTTCGTCTCCTTCTATGACGGCACGCAGATGTTAGACACGACTTCGGTTCCAGGCTACGGGGAGTATGTCCAAGCGTTGTACAAGAGAGATGAGCAAAATGACCTTTCTTATTGGCGGATGTTCCTAGAAGATGTATCCCCATGCCACTTCCCGGTCCTTCAATCGGGGCCACAACCTGGCAGGCCGTCTAAGGCTGTGACCGTCGAAGCCAATCTTGACAAACTGTCAGAAAGAGCATCTTCATTCTGTGTCGAACATGATACGACAATTGCCAATCTGGTTCAAATTGTCTGGGCCATTATACTTGGATCATACACTGGAACTGACGACGTATGCTTTGGCTATCAGACTTCAGGACGCGGTATCGAGCTCAAGTCAGATCCACATCGTATTTGCGGACCACTTATCAGTACCCTGCCTGCAAGATTCCGCTTAAACAAGGCCGATTCGATCTTGTCGATGCTGAAGCGGGCGCAAGAAAACAACACAAAAAGCTTGGCTCACCAACATTGCCCTCTAATTGCCATACAGCATGATCTCGCTCTTGCCGGTAGATCCCTTTTCAATACCTCAGTTTCTTTGGCTCGGCCGCATGGAGCGGAAAGCTCCAATGAGTTATTGATAGGCTCAGTCTCTGTGTATGACCCTACTGAGTATATCTGCACCTTGAACGTGGAAGTTGGAGAAGGCAAGCTAGGTCTCGCTTTCAACTATGATGCCACTTCCATTTCCGATTCCTTCGCGGGCATTATTCTGGACTGCCTCGAAAACACTATCGTCAGAATCCTGGATGATCCGCAGCAGCATTTGAGGGATTTGATTGTTGTTGGTGATGCAACTCGATCACTAGCCCGGCAATGGAATGGAAAGGAGCTGGTCAAGATCAACCGTTGCGTCCACAACATAGTTGAGGACTTTGTAGACTCCCAACCAGAGCACCAGGCGGTTTGCGCTTGGGATATTCAGTTGACGTACAACGAGTTGGATAGGCTCTCAGACGCCCTTTCAGAAACCCTAGTAGCACATGGCGTGGGCCCGGAGACCTTTGTTCCCTTATGTTTTGAGAAGTCAGGATGGCATGTTGTAGCCATGTTTGCGATTCTGAAGGCTGGTGGAGTCTGCGTTTCTCTCGATCCATCGCATCCTTTGGATCGGCTTTGCAACATCATACAGCAGGTACATCCGCTTGTGGTACTTGTCTCGAAGGACAATTCTGGACTATTTGCAGGGCTCAATACCGATATACTCGTTGTAAGTGGTGAGTATCTTGCAAATGGCCATTCAGGAACTGGACAGGCCATTTCCAAGTCCAGGAGGTCAGCCGAGCCTCATAACGCTGCTTTCGTCATTTTCACATCTGGAAGCACGGGCAAACCAAAGGGTAGCGTTTTTGAACATGCTTCAATCGCCACAAGCTCCAGGGTCTACGGACCTATGCTGCAACTCACCTCCCGGTCCCGTGTTTTCCAATTCTCTTCTTACGCTTTCGACTTGAGCATCGCGGATGAGTTCCATACCCTTATGTGGGGTGGTACCGTTTGCATACCATTAGAGTTTGAGAGAGTGAACGACCTAGTTGGTGCTATGAGACGCTACAGGGCTAATTGGGCCGCTGTGACACCTGCTGTGGCCAGCCTTCTCAGGCCTGCCGACGTATCAAACTTGGACATTCTTGTCATGGGTGGCGAGCGGATGCGTGCTGACACTATCAAGTCCCTGTCCGATCATGTTCGCCTGGCATTTATCTACGGGCCGTCAGAATGTTCTGTATGTGTCATGTACAATACCATTGTCAGCCCCGAGACAGATCCGGCGAATTTGGGTCACCAAGCTGGTGTTAGACTGTGGCTGGTAGACCCAAGCAATCATCATCTCCTCGCCCCTCCAGGTAGCGTTGGTGAGATATTGGTTGAGGGACCACTACTGGCGAGAGGCTATCTAGGAGAGCTGGAGAAAACAGCTGCTTCATTCATCAGTGACCCGGAATTCGCCCGAGCAGATGGCAGACCTGGCCGCAGGATGTACAAAACAGGTGATTTAGCTCGCTACAACCCGGACGGGACATTGAATTACATACAGAGGAGGGACAATCAGGTCAAGATCAGGGGCAATCGGGTCGAGCTTGGAGAGATTGAAGCAACTCTACAAGCCCATCCAGCAGTTCGTGATGCACTAGCACTACTCCCAGAGACTGGACATTTCAGCAAGCAGCTTGTTGCGGTGGTATGTTTTCGAGCAACCGATGCTTCTCAATCCATCTCTCGAGAGGGCATTCATCTATTAGACCAACCACAGCAACAGGCGATGAGCGACGATGCCAAGGCAG
Source organism: Fusarium culmorum (assembly GCA_016952355.1). NCBI lineage: Eukaryota > Fungi > Ascomycota > Sordariomycetes > Hypocreales > Nectriaceae > Fusarium > Fusarium culmorum. The sequence goes on from CP064750.1 coordinate 11,351,346, forward strand.
TCAAGGTACATCTTGCAAACAACTTACCCGCATATATGCTTCCATCACAGTGGCTTCTTGTCCAGAACATTCCGCTCAATTCTTCTGGCAAGATGGATCGATTGAAGGCTTTGAAGTGGCTACAAGATCTTGATGGGTCACTTCTGGTCCAGTCAAGCCATCTCTCCGACACAAACAAGGTCTTGAACAAGGTCGAGTCAACGCTGCTTCAAATCTGGGAATCGGTTCTCAACACCAAGTGTCCAGATGCACGATACAGATCCTTTATGAGCTTCGGAGGAGACTCTCTTACTGCCATGCAAGTCGTTTCCAGTGCCCGTCGACAAGGCATCAATGTTACCGTTCACGACGTTCTTCGGTGTCATGGCATATCTGATCTGGCTGGTAGTTCAACGAACGTGATAACCGACAGGAAACTGCCCAAAGCACAAATGAACATACCATTTCCTCTTTCGCCCATACAAACTTTGTTCTTCAATATCAACAGTGATACCACAATCCGGTTTAATCAAAGCTTCGCGTTGAAGCTCACCCGCGATGTACCAGACCCAGAGCTTGGTGAGGCAATTCACAGAGTCGTCCAAAGACACTCTATGCTCAGAGCTCGGTTTTTCAAAGACGATCAAAATTGCTGGCAACAGGAGATACGCGACTACAGCACACGAACTCCCCTTGTTTCCCATCATTCTGTCCGCAGTGAGGATGATGTGCAACCAAAGATGCATGAAATTTTGGGTTCATCAAACTTCGACATTACGGCTGACCTCCTCTTTGCTTCGCATTCCATTCGAATCAGCGGCGAGCAGGGATCTGATATACACCAGTATTTACTCCTGGTGGCCTCTCACCTAGTTGTTGATCTCGTATCATGGAGAGTGATTCTGGGTGACCTAGAAGATCTCTTGGCTGGTAGTCCTCTGCCCTTGGAGGAGCCGCTATCATTTCAAGTGTGGAACACTATGCAGAGGACACATACGTCTGAGAACTGTGACCCCGATAACACCTTGATACAAGGCGTACCTAAGCCGGACCTTGACTTCTGGGGCATGAATAACATACCAAATATCGTTGCGAATGCAAAGATCTCATCTTTTACGCTTAAAGATAAAACAGCACGGATGCTGCTGGGTGCTTCCAACTCAGCATTCAACACAGAGCCGATTGATCTTATGATTGGAACAGCTTCCTATACATTCCACGAAGTCTTTCCCGAAAGATGTTCCCCATCCATCTTCTACGAAAGCCACGGTAGAAACAGTTGGGACCCAGCAATAGATCCTACCAATACTGTCGGTTGGTTCACAACGTTGGCCCCTGTTTACTGTGGTGAGCATGATGATATTACGGACTACATCATCAGAGCGAAGGATCTGAGGAAGAGAACGCCTGGGCAGGGTTGGGATTTCTTTTGCTCGCGGTACAATCATGAAAAGGGTCATTGTGCCCTCGCCCAGTACGATCGACCTGAAATCACCCTCAATTATTCGGGTCTCTTCCAGCAATTGGAGAAAGAGGGCTCTATCCTTACCCCGTTTAATGGTGCATTGAACATAGAGTCTCAGGCTCTAAACGTATCTCCTGGCGCGGCTAGGATTGGTCTTGTTGATATACTGATCACGGGGAAGTCTGATGCATTGCAGATCCATTTTGTGTACAACACCAGGATGAAGCATCAAGATCGTATTCATCGTTGGATCAAGCGTTACGAAGAAGAACTCATCCAACTTACGGAACAGGTACCTAAAGTGAGGAAATGTTTTACCCTATCCGATTTTCCATTGATGCCCTTGGACTGGGATCTTCTTCATGGTATTGAAATCGAGCTTGAAGAAGCTGGTATTCTCGACATTTCACAGATTGAGGACATTTATCCGCTTTCCAAGCTTCAGGAGGGAATGCTGCTTTCGCAAAGGAAAGGGGACACTGATTACTTGTTTTACTCTATCGTCGAATTCACTTCCAAGGACGCGAGACGGCCCATGGACATCGAGAGGCTCTTGTCAGCCTGGCACCAGGTTGTCCACCGCCATTCCGCTCTACGCACCATTTTCCTTGACAGTGGCACTACGGTCTCGGTACAATGTCAGATCGTTCTTAAGAGTCCCCGCGTGCAGGTCGAGAGGGCCCATTACACTACGGCAAACGACGCCATCGCTACCCTGGAGACGATTGGCGTCACAGAGTTTGATGCTGTCTCACCGCCTCACAAACTCACCCTATGCACGACAGACGATGGAAGGGTAATAGCCAAACTGGACCTGGATCACAAAGTCATAGACGGCTACAGCATCGGCATATTGATTCGCGACTTGTCTCTAGCATATGATTGCCAGCTAGACACCCTCACCAGGCCTTGCTACAGCGACTTTGTAAAGTACACACAAGTCAAATCAGGGCCTGATCAACTCAGGCATTGGTGCCACTATCTTGATGGTACTGAGCCATGCTATTTCCCTGATCTCTTGGATGGAAGGCCAGACCGTACAGTATCTGGCCATGGCACGACCAGAATTGACCTTGGGCTGGATCCCGCTGATATCTATGGCTTTTGCAAAAGCAGCGACATTACTTTATTTTCTCTTCTTCAAGTCAGCTGGGCTGTGGTTTTGGGGACCTTCACGGGATCACAAGATGTCTGCTTCGGCTTTTTATCTGCCGGGAGAGATGCCGCTGTCAACGGAATTGAGGACATGGTCGGGCCCATCATATCCATGATGATTTGTCGCCTCAATATTGATCCTGAGGTGTCTATATCAGCAATCCTTCAAGACTGCCAATCCAATATGTTGACGAATCTCGAGTTCCAGCATGTCGCACTGGCTGATATTCACCATGCCCTTGGGCTTTCAGGTCATGCACTGTTCAATACTGTACTTTCTCTTCAAAAGTCCAAAGATACTGCCTCGGTCGGATCTATTCATGCCCATCGCCATTCTGGAACAGACCCAACCGAGTACGCCCTGGCTGTTGATATTACCACTTCCAGCCACTCGGTCGAGATTCAACTAGAATACCAACTCGGTCGAATGTCGCCTAAAATGGCAGAGAACCTGGCGTCAACGTTTGCGCAGGTGGTCCGCAGTATCACAACCCAGACGACCTCGCTTATCAAGAACCTAGACCTTGTTTCACCGAGCAATCTTGACGACATCTTGATTTGGAACCAGGGCGATTTTGATCTGGTTGATTCTCGCATCGACCATATCATAACTGCTCAATCTCTTCTGTACCCCAACAAGGATGCCATTGTTGGTTGGGACGGCCAATTCACATACTCGGAGCTGGAGCATATGACTGATCGTTTGGCTTCTCGTTTGGTGAGCAATGGAGTCTCACCAGGGATTATAGTCCCTTTCTGCTTCGAAAAGTCAGTTTGGACGATAGTCGCTATGTTGGCAATTCTGAAGGCCGGTGGAGCATGTGCCGCACTTGCCCCCGATTATCCTCGTGAACGATTAAAAGAAATCATCATTGATGCAAAAGCCGCGTTGATCATCTGTTCACCGTCCCAGAGGAAGATCGCCGAGGACCTAGTCAACAAAGTAATTGTCCTTGATTCAGCAGATGCCGAGTCACTCGCAATCGAGCCTAGGGTTGAGGGTCAAATCGGCTCATCGAAGGACGCTGCATTTGTGCAATTTACCTCGGGGAGCACGGGGAAGCCGAAAGGTATCATCATAGAGCATAGGGCTATGGCTACATCTGCGAAAGCCCATGGCAGAGCCATGCATATGGACGATGCTACAAGGACGATACAGTTTGCTTCGTACACATTCGACAACAGTGTTGAAGAGATCTTTACCACACTTCAACATGGCGGTACTGTCTGTGTCCCCTCAGATTCTGAAAGACTTCATGACATTGGGGCTGCTATGGCCCGTTATGGGGTCACCTGGGCAGACCTAACCCCCACCGTCGCCTCTCTCATCCGGCCTGAAGAGGTGCCTTCACTCAAAACTCTTTGTCTTGGAGGAGAGGCAGTCAATCAAGATGTGGTAAGCACCTGGGCAGGTAAAGTTGAACTCATCAATGGATATGGCCCTGCAGAAGCATGTGTAACCTGCATTTGCTCGACAGAAGACCTTGCAGGCCCTATCAGATCAACCAATATTGGGATTGGCGTCGGCTGCAACACATGGGTCGTTGATACCCGAGATAGTAACCGCCTTGCCCCAATCGGTACCGTTGGAGAGCTCCTGATAGAGGGACCAATCTTAGCTCGAGGCTACCTGAATGATCCAGAACGAACAGATGCAGCTTTCATCACCAACCCCGCTTGGGCAATCCGGCTCCAGCCAGGTATCGACAGGCAATTGTACAAGACCAATGATCTTGTTCGATACACTTCTCAGGGAAGCCTCATCTTCATTGGTCGATCTGACTCGCAGGTCAAGATTCGTGGACAGAGGGTTGAGCTCGGAGATATCGAGTGGAATCTATCCTCATTTGAAGGCATCGAGAAAGCGATTGTTGTTTGGCCCACGCAAGGTCAGTGCTCTGGCCAGCTAGTCGCTGTTGTTACATTGAAGAGCGATGGCGGGGCTATCGAGAATGGGCCGACGTTGACGATCAGGCAAAACAGAGAGGTCAAAGCTGCCGTTGGGTATGCAATGGAATGGGTAGTTGAACATTTGCCGTCCTATATGGTTCCGCAGGTTTGGGCCGTTGTGAATCGGATACCTCTTTTGCCCTCAGGAAAGTTGGACAGGAAGTCTGTTATTGCGTGGGTAGATGAGATGGGCAAGGACGTCTTCAACCAGCTCAAATTGTCTGGTGATGACCACGACGTTTCTTGGGAAACAGCGACAACTCCTGCACAGCAAGAAATACAGATCCTTTGTGCCGATCTACTCAACAAAACACCGGGCGAAATCATCTTGTCGCGATCCTTCATAGGCCATGGAGGAGATTCGATCTCTGCCATGAAGCTCTCTACTATGGCTCGTAAGGCTGGATGGACCGTGTCGGTGCAATCAATCTTGCGTGCCAAGTCGTTAGCTGGGATTGCGTCTCAAGCGAAACCAGTGCAGACTACCATGCGAAAGAGGATAGAGGAACAAGAGAATGTTGCTTTTGAACTATCCCCTATCCAGAAATTGTTCTTTTACAATTACCCCGAGGGGGAGAACCACTACAACCAGAGTTTTGTCTTTTCTTTATCAAGAACCGTTGAGTTAAGTGTTCTGTCAACAGCTCTTGACAAACTTGTGGCTATACACTCCATGTTGCGAACACGTTTCTCAAAGTCCTCCAATGGCTTCTGGCAACAGCGTGTTATTTCAGAATCTTCTTGTCACTTGGACTACCACCATATTGGAAACATGGACCAGCTCGAACCTCTGATGGCTGATATGGAGGCTAATCTGGATATATGCAACGGACCTATCTTCAGGGCTAGTCTGTTCGACATTAAGCCAACTGGGAGCCAGGTACTATTCCTCGTTGCTCATCATCTTGTTGTTGACCTAATATCCTGGCAAATCATGCTGAGGGATTTGGAGTCACTCATCCTACTAGATGCCTCACCGCGTGTACCCGATATCTCATATCAGGCCTGGTGCGCATCAGTCCGGGATCGCAGTTGCGATGTTGCGGCCAGGACTCCAGCTACGTCTCTGTCTTCCATCCTCCCGAAAGCAGACCTTGATTATTGGGATCTTGATACGTCAACAAACACTTTTGAGAATACTACAAGATTCACATTCCAGCTTGATCGACACACCACAAGCCTCCTCATTGGTAGTATCCACGAGAAACTTTCTACAGAGACTATGGACATCCTCTTAAGCTGCCTGAACATTTCTTTCAAGCAAACATTCCCTGATAGATTACCTTGCACTATCTTTGCTGAAGGTCACGGTCGAGAGTCCTGGACTGGAGATATTAATCCAGCTGAGACAGTTGGCTGGTTTACTGTCCTGAAACCTTTCTTTCTCGATATAGATACTAACGACGGGCTGGTACGGAGTCTAGCCAAAACCAAAGATACTCGGAGATCTATGGAACGCGATGGCTTGACAGGCTTTGCATCACTTGTTGATGCAAGTTTGAAGACGAATCCTACAGTTGAAGTGCTTTTCAACTTTCTTGGGCATGCTCAAATGTTTGATGACAAGAATTCCTTGTTCAAACCATTGAGTGGTCATGGCCAACGGACCAATGTCAATGTCAAGGCTAACCGAGATTCCATATTTGACATCCAAGTTCAAACCATCGACGGAGGACTGGAAGTACAAGTCATGTACCCCAAGCACCTATCTCGATCCGTGCATATCGAGACATGGATGCAACTTTACCAAAGCAATCTGCAGAACACCGTATCTGAGTCGCTTCATTTCGACCCTATGCCAACATTGGCAGATCTTCCTCTTCTTGATCTTTCTTATGATGAGCTGGAGATACTATGGAGGCAAGCCCTGCATTATCATGGAATTACAGATACGACTAACGTCGAAGACATCTACCCGTGTAGTCCCATCCAGAAGGGGATGATGATGAGTCAGAAGCAATCGCCAGATCTGTATCATTTCAACCTTCTTTGTGAATTGTCGTCGAAGGTCGACTCAGAGATCGATCTTGGCAAATTACAAGACGCCTGGGAAATGGTTGTTGCTCGACACCCCATCCTGAGATCACAGATTATTGAGTGGCCAGTTGGTTCAAATTCTGTTTACCAGCTTGTTCGTCGTCAGGTTTCGGCTCGACCCAGCCTCTTCTTCTGCCAATTTAATGACAATCAATTTACCAACAAGGACATTACAGGCGGTGGAGTCGAGGCTTCAGGCTTCTCTCATGAACTGCGAATTTGCATGACGACTAATAAAAGAGTCTTTCTGAATCTGATTATGAACCATGTCTTCACAGACGGTAGCTCAATGACGATCATATTGGAGGATTTGATCTCGGCATACGATGGAATATTGTCTCTCTATGGCCCTCAGTTCAAGAACTATATAGAGTTCTTACAAACAGAGACTGATCGTGTGGAAGATGCTTCTTTTTGGAAAGAGTATCTTGATGAAGTCACACCTACCTACCTCACAGCCCCCAGTCCTCGACACGCGATACGCGAATTGCAGGTTCAGACTTCTGTACTTGATCTTGAACTTGATGAGATTACCCATTTCTGCACTTCAAACAGTGTCACTCAATCCAATCTTTTTCAACTTGCTTGGGCTCTTGTACTACAAGCATACACAGGCTCCAGCGATGTCTGCTTTGGCTTTCTCAGCTCTGGTCGAGATGCTCCAATCGAAGGTATTTCCCGAATGGCCGGGCCTCTGATCAACATGCTTATAGCTCGGCTTGCTCTTGAGCCTGATATGACCATTCTGCAAATTTTGAACAAGGTAAAGGGCGACTTTACAAGAATGATAGACCATCAATATTTATCTTTGGCCGATATCCTACACCTACACAAAAATCGCCTTCAAGGAAGACCAATGTTCAACACCGTCATGTCCTTTCAAAAGAGGGATGGCCAAGACAAGAAGCATGGTAGTAGCTTGGACCTTCTACCGGTGGATGGCGACGATCCTACCGAGTTTGACTGTTCTGTTGGTGTCGAGATCACTGGCCACGCAATATCCCTAACATTATCTCACTGGACTGACAAGATATCTGATCGCATTGCGCGTCATCTCACAACCACCTTTGAGACGATTGTGGCCAGTATTGTTAGGAAGCCTGGCATGCCTATCAAAGACATGGATGCTACATCCCTTTCCCAATCGCGCCAGCTCACTGAATGGGCTCATGTACCAATTAACCCTGTCGATGAATGCCTCCATACGACCTTTGAACGTTTTGCCCGACAGACACCTAACGCGGAAGCTGTCTGCTCAGCGGATGGATCATATACCTACAAAGAGCTCAATGACATTTCTCAGAAACTGGCCCGATCGCTCCGTGACGAGTATCAGATACGAAGAAACACACTGGTGCCATTCTGTTTCGAAAAGTCATCATTGGCAGTTGTCAGCATGATAGCTGTTCTCAAAGCAGGAGCCGTCAACGTTCCCATCAACCCAGACCTCCCTCGCTCGCGGATAAAGGATATACTAGAGGACATGGAATCGGAAATTGTCATCACTTCATCTAAGCTTGCACCACTATTCCAAGGACTTGCAAAGCCTCTGGTATTAGACGAAACATTATTGTCTGGACTTGAGGCAACTATGGAAACAGTATGCCCTGCTTTGGAGCCTTCCGACGCAGCCTATATCATCTTCACGTCTGGTTCCACCGGTCATCCAAAGGGTATCGTACTAGAACATCGAAACCTGGCCACCGCTTGCACCGCACAGGCAGATGCTTTGGGCATCACTTCCCATTCGCGTATCTTACAGTTTGCCAGCTACCACTTTGACATGAGCTTGTCTGATCATTGGTATGCGCTGACTCGGGGAGCTTGCGTCTGTATACCGACTGAAGAAGAGCGATTTTCCGACCTCTCTGTTCCGATTAACAGAATGAAGGTTGATACGATGTTCGTGACGCCAACAGTAGCGGACCTTGTTGATGAAACGATGGTACCTACCTTGAAGTCCATCACTTTAGGAGGTGAGGCGGTAACCAAGCATATTGTTGACAAATGGACTCCCATCTTGACACTCAACTTTGCTTATGGGCCTGCCGAGATTTCTGTCTTCTGCTGCTGGAGAGGGAATGTTAAGAAAGGGACCCCTCCAAGCAGCATAGGACGCCCTTTGAACTGTCGCATATGGCTCACAAAGCTTGACGATCCAAATATGCTAGTGCCGGTTGGGTGCATTGGTGAACTCTGTGTCGAAGGACCGCAGGTCTCCAGATGTTATTTCAAAGACGCTGAAAGGACCAAGTCGAGTTTCGTCACCAACCCGGACTTTCTCAAGGGCGACACCATTGCAACTTCGCGAAGAATATATCGCACTGGCGACCTCGCGCGCTACAACGATGATGGAACACTTGTCTTCGCTGGCCGTAAGGACAATCAGGTCAAGCTTCATGGACAACGGTTAGAATTGGAAGATATTGAGTACAATTTGTCAACACACGATGCGATTAGGCACGGTTTAGTGGTTCTACCGACAAAGGGCCCTGCCAGAAACAAACTGATAGCGGTCATTACATTATCAAAATACCTCGCCAACACGGAAGAGCCTTCTCTACGCCAACTGTCACTCGGCTCAGTTTCCAGCCTTGTGAATATCCCGGCTGTCATTAACTACATGTCATCTCGATTACCAGCCTACATGGTACCTCCAGTCTGGATCGTGGTGAACACAATACCGATGAGCCCAACTGGAAAGCTCTTCAGGAAGCAGGTCGTCGACTGGCTCTCTGAATTGAGCCATCTTGAGTATCAAAGTGTCATAGAACGTGCGAATGCGGGATCGTCTCTCGATAGCGATCCCACAGACTCAGTTGAGATCGTTCTCCAGAACACGATTGCCGCTGTCCTTGGACTACCAATCTCGACTGTCGGTCTTGGCAGATCTTTTATGAGTCTTGGTGGTGACTCCATCTCTGCTATACAAGCTGTGTCTCGTTGCAAGGCAAGCGGGGTGACCTTGACTGTCAAAGATATCCTCAAGAGTCCTAGTATAAGAGGCATTGCTGCAGTAGCCCGGAACTCTCGCGTGAAGTACCTGGAATCGACATTTGAGACAGACGTCCAATTTACCTTGACACCAATCCAGCAACTTTACGCGCAGAAGATCAACAGCAATGGTTTTCAACAACATGTCACCCTCAAGGTTGCTGATGGTGTAACATCGGTTGGAATCAAGGCTTCACTGGAGAAACTAATCGATGCTCACCCTATGCTTCACTCTAGGCTTGTCGCCAACTCCCTTGCGCAGGTCATAGATAAGGAGCAACACGTCTCTTTCATGGAAGCCACTATTGACGAACACGCTGAACTCGTTCCTCTGGTGAACCAATTGAGGTTGACGATCAACCAGGATTGTGGTCCCATGTTCGGAGCTTTACTGTTCAAGTGCTTTGACAACAACAAGTATCTTTTCTTGACTGCCCATCACTTGGTCGTTGATGAGGTGTCATGGTCAATCATTCGAGAGGATCTCCAGTCGTTGCTACTTTATGGTCATGTTTCAGTTGCACCAACACTTAACTTTCAAACTTGGGCGAACTTGCAACGCGACTATGCTTCTCAGTCGCTTGATCCTTCTGTGATCCCTGGACAACCTATTCAAGAGGCGTTGCATGACTATTGGGGGGCCAACCCCTCCAACTGTGTCGCAGATGTGATCACTGTAACAGTGGAAGTTGAACCTGAGTACACTCAAAAGCTCATGAATGAGTGTAATCGGACTTTCAACACTCGACCAGTCGATATCATGATAGCGTCTATGATCAGGGCTTTTGGTCAGATCTTCACAGATCGCCCAGCCCCAACGGTTTTTGCCGAAGGCCACGGTCGTGAACCCTGGAGACAAGACCTAGATGTCAGCCGGACAGTTGGCTGGTTCACTACCATCTATCCCGTCAGTGCAGGAGACTACAAGAGTCCGATTGTCTTGCTCTGCAAGACAAAGGACAGGCGCAAATCCATCCCAAATAATGGGTGGTCGTATCTCACATCCAGCTATCACAATACCAAAGGTAGAGAGACCTTCAGGGCGCACGAGAATATGGAGGTCCTATTCAACTATCTGGGAAACAACACGACATCTTTCAATAAAGGTTCTATCCTGGATCCAACCACTGAATTTGATGACATAGCTTCCTTCACTCAAAGCAACGTCCCTAGACTAGCTCTGTTTGAGATCAATGCCGTCGTTGAGGACGCCAAACTGCAATTGTCCTTTGCTTGGAGCAGGCACCTTGGTCGGCAGGACGAGATTTCACGATGGGTCACTGGGGTCCAAGATTCCCTTCTCTTCTATGCTATGACATTACCTGATGCTATTCCGAGAATGACATTGAGCGACTTTCCTCTTCTTCCCTTATCGGAGCAAAGTTTCTTGAAAATGGTAGAGGACGTCAAAATTCGATCCGGTCTCCAGGAACCTATTATAGAGGCAGCGTATCCCTCCACTCCTGTACAAGATGGCATCCTGCTCAGTCAGATGAAAGACAATTCCCATTACGGCATCAACTTCCAATGGAAGATGTCCTCTCGCAACCTGGCTCGACCTATGACAACGGAGTCAATCGCTAGAGCTTGGGGCTTGCTTGTAAAACATCATCAAATCCTGCGCACCGTATTCATACCAAGTGTTCGGTCACAGGGTATCTATGACCAGGTTGTAGTCAGCAACTTGGAAGCTTCCATTACAATTATTGAGAGTACTGAGCGACTGGATGTTACCCGCCCAGTAAACACTGAACACACCGACACCCTTCATTCGACGAAGTCGCCATTACACTCACTGGAGCTCTACTATTCAGACGTGGACGAGGTTACCTGTCAACTCTCTATTAGTCACGCATTGGTTGATGGTACAAGCATGGCTCTTCTCTTGGAGCAGCTTATCTCCAACGTTGCTGATGTCAAGGTTGAAAGGGCGCTATCCTTACCATTCCAAGCCTACGTGGAGCGTATGCACAGTCATAGCACAGAAACGATAGTCGAACTCTGGAAAGAACGACTAGCCGGGCTCACACCTTGTCATATCGCTCAAGATTCATATGGTGGTGGAACGAGAGGCACCTACCCCGATTCTGTTGAAATCAGCCTCGACAAAGGACTATGCCGATCCATCTTCGATTTTAGTAGGACTTTCTCTCTTACACCAGCGACTATCTTCCAGCTGGCGTGGGGGCTTGTGCTTCGAGCATATACCAACTCGGATGACGTTTGCTTCGGCTACCTATCATCTGACCGTGATATGCCGCTCGATGGAATAGAAGAAGCAATAGGTCCCTACATCAGCATGCTCGTCTCCCGGATCAGCCTTAGCCATGATACCGCGCTGATGAAAGCCATGAAATCACTCCAACAGGACTATTTAAACATCAAGGAACATCGGGGTGCTTCTTTAGCCTCGATACAACATGCGCTTGGGCTTTCAGATAAACCGCTGTTCAATACAGTTTTGTCTATCCAGAGACAAAGACCGGGACGATCGCTTTCTATAGAGGACATCGCTTTTGAGTCGATTTCAAAGAATGATCCCACAGAATATGCTTATGTTGTCAACATATTCATGGACGGTGAGGAAGGTATATCTCTCGATCTATCCCATTGGCGGCACGAAATATCTCCCGAGATGGCTAGCAGTCTTGCTCACAGTCTTGTACAAGCCATCACTCTGGCTATCGAGAAGCCTGAAGAGCGAATGGCAGCTATCTCTGTCTGCAGCGCCCTTGACATGGAAGCACAGCAAGCTTGGAATAAACCGCAGGATCCCCCCATTGCTGAAACCTGTCTTCACGCAAGACTTTCGGAGCAGGCCGAACAAAGACCAGCTAGCCAGGCCATCACGGCAGCAGATGCAGATCTCTCATATGCTGCACTTGAAGAACTGTCTACAAAGCTTGCAGCACATTTAAAGCAATTGGGCGTAAGCAAAGAAGTTCTGGTACCAATTTACTTCGAAAAGTCGGCCCTTGCCATTGTATGCATGTTAGCAATCTTGAAGAGTGGCGGCGCTATTGTGCCTCTTGATCCCAGTCATCCCCCAGAACGGATCTCAGCCATTGTTCGAGCAACTAGTGCCAAGCTAGCTCTCGCATCCAAGGCTCTGAGTTTCGAATGTTTCCAAGACATAACTACGCTATTGCTAGTTGACTTACCCATGGTACAAGGACTTCCTGATAGGATGAATCTTGAACCTAGTGATGTCCATCCATCAAATGCCGCTGCGGTTATATTCACATCTGGGAGCACCGGAATACCAAAGGGTGTCGTCTTGGAGCACAGATCACTCTGTATCAGTATGGAGTCTCACGCTCAACTTCTCGGAATTGGACCTCATACTCGTACCCTCCAGTTTGCCGCATTTGTGTTTGATGTCTCTCTCCATGATATCTTTACAACCCTCCTCAAGGGTGGTTGTGTCTGTGTACCGACAGAGTATGAGAGGTTGAATGACCTCTCGGGAGCTATCAACCGTATGCGTGTCAATTGGGCATGTTTGACAACGACCGTTGCTTCATCGTTGGCGAAAATGGCACCGTGTCCGTCTTTGACAGGTATTGCACTTGGCGGAGAACCTTTGACTGTTGAGTGCGTCACCGCTTGGCAGGGAAAGGCTGCCTTACACAATTTCTACGGCCCTTGCGAATCATCGATCTTTGCTACTGGCAGATGTCACGTCAGCCTTGCTTCTCAAAGAAGTGACATTGGTCGGCCAATCTATGGTCAAGCATGGATTGTCGATCCCAATGATCACAATTTACTTCTTCCGACAGGCAGTATAGGAGAGTTGCTCTTACAAGGGCCTTTACTTGCACGATGCTATCTTGATGACCAAGAGAAGACCAATGCCGCTTTCATCCCTGCACCTATGTTTGCTCAGCAACACGGGGCTCGTGAGCAGAGCCACTGTTACAAAACTGGTGATTTAGCGCGGTTTGATTCCAGTGGCTGCATTCACTACATCGGAAGAAAAGATCACCAAATCAAAATCAATGGGCAGAGAGTCGAGTTGGCAGAAGTCGAACATCATCTCCGTGAATTCATTGACTGGGATGTGGATATCGCGGTTACTCAAGTTCTGATCAATGGAACCAAACTGTTGGTTGCTTTCATTTCACTTGACGCCGGGTCTCGCCATACCAAAACCACGATTGCTTCAAGCCTCGGACCCCAAAGAGAGCGACTCCGACACACTCTGGCCAGGCTGGAAACAAGGATTATGGATTACATGATTCCCAAATTCTTCCTACCAGTCACAACAATGCCCCTCACAATTTCAGGGAAGACAGATTACCTTGCACTTCGACAGATGGCCACAAGTGTTGAATTATCGTCACTGCAGAACTACACCATAGCCACGACAACAGCAATTAATCAACCGCGGACCCCAACAGAAGCAACTATCCAGAAGATATGGGGGGAGGTTCTTAGCCGGAAGCCATCCACAATCGGTACTCAGCAAACATTTGCACAATTGGGCGGTGATTCCGTCCTGGCCATGCATGTTGCTACAAAGGCGAGGGAAAACGGCATTGAGATTTTTGTACAGGATATCATAAGGTACAAAACTATCCAGAAGGTCGCTGAGAGGTCTACCAGGACTCGATCAGTTGCAAACAAAGAACTCGAAAGAGGCAGGTTCGCACTTCTTTCGATTCAAGGGAAGGAACTACGACAGATCATGCAAACCTGCGCCTCCCGGTGTGGCTTGGACGGCATCGACCAAATGGAGGACGGCTTCCCGTGCTCCCCGATGCAAGAAGGTATTCTCATCAGTCAAGCCAAGTCACCAGGTCAATACCTTATCCAACACAGCTGGAAGGTCATTTCTGACAAACCGAGAGACTCCGTGTCAGAAATAGACGTCAGCCATCTCATGAAAGCATGGGGTTCTGTCATCCAACGGCACCAAGGCCTACGTTCATACTTCGTTGAAGTCGCCCTGCCACAAACAAACTACATACAGATTGTCGCGAACAACGTCGTTCCTCCAATCCGCTGTGTTGAATGCGACAGCCTTGATCAATTGCAGAAAATGGACAACAAGGATACAGTCAACCCCGTTCCACTTCCTTATTCGGTCCTGATCGGCAAGTCAAGATCTGGGGATGTCTACTGCAGGTTAGACATAGACCACACATTATCTGATGCCTCTTCTTTAGAGATAATCATCCGAGACATCTCTCTTCAATACCTGGATCTGGCACCGGTAGACTCGTCTCCAAAATTCAGCGACTATGTAGCATTCCTGCAGAGTCAACCTGTAGTTCCAGCCCTTGGCTACTGGAGACAATATCTTGAGAATGCTTCGCCATGCTATTTCCCCCAACTCAACCCTTCGAAGGACACCATCTTTAATCGAGGTGCCTCTCTTCAGCGCAGGCTGTCCAGTGCACAGATGTCGGCGATACAATCCCTGAGAGTGGAGTACGACATCACACTCTCTGACATCTTCAAAGCTCTATGGGCCTTGGTTCTACGGTCCTACTCGGGTACAAACAATGTCTCTCTTGGCTATGTCTCCTCCGGTCGCAACGCCCCAGTCTCCGACATTCACGATATTGTCGGTCCTTTGATCAACATGCTAGTTTATCAAACCACCTTACGATCGGACACAACACTGATTGGACTTGTGAGGGATGCTCAAGAAGCATACTTGCAGAGTCTACCCTATCAGCACTGTGCACTAAAGGACATCATCCACGAGACGGACTGTGCGGGTACTCAGCTTTTTAACACAGTAGTCAATGTCTTGAAAGCACATGACAAGAGACCTGGCCCCATCACCTTCGAATCACAGCCAGGAGACGGAAGGATTGAGGTAAGTGATGGCTACTCTTACCATTCGGATGTCAATAAGCTAACCCATTGACTTCAAACAGTACGATATCCATCTACAGGTTTTGGAATCTCAGGCGGGTATTGAATTGACGATGGGTTATTCCACTTCACTGATGATCGAAAGCCAAGGCCTCGATGTATTTGACACGTTGATGCAAGCGCTGGACAGTTTTATCAATTGCCCTAGTCAACGTCTCAAAGACGTAGACTTGCTCGGCAACAGAAATTTGGTCAAGATTTTGGAACTATCGCAGTCAACACCCCATTGCACGATTGAAGCTACCTGCTTACATCACGCTGTTGAGAAGCAAGTAAGATGCCAACCCTCGGCACTTGCAGTCGTCACAGAAGTGGGAACCCTTACGTATGAAGAGCTGGACTGCATGGCAAATCGATTGTCACATCATCTGATCGACCATGGCGCCGGTCCTGAAGTCGTTATAGCATTTTGCTTTCAAAAGAGCTTGTGGGCGATTATTGCCATTCTAGCAATCCTCAAGACAGGTTCAGCTTGTGTTGCTTTGGAGCCAGGTTATCCCACTCAAAGAAAACGCTCGATCGTCCTGGAAACTAAATCGGCACTGGTCCTCACGAGTCCAAGTTGTCAAGATCGTGTGTTGGGTCTGGGTGTAGATGTTGTCACAGTTGATGCTGCAATTATCAATGACCTCCCAACAGTTCAAGGTGCACCCAAAACTACGGTCTCACCTAACAATGCAGCCTTCATTGTCGCGACGTCAGGAACTACGGGCGTTCCTAAGTGCACAGTTCTTGAGCATCGAAATCTTGCTTCTTTCTCCCTTTGTCTCCCTCAGATGGGAATGACCAGCCAATCCAAAGTTGGCCATTTCTCTGCTTACTCATTCGACGCAAGTATCATGGATACTATCCTGGCTCTAACCCAGGGAGCGACTATTTGCGTCATTTCTGAAGAAGACCGCCTCAACTGCCTGGCTGATGCCATGTCACGGCTTCAGGTGACCTGGTGTTTTCTTACCCCGACTGTCATACAAATGCTGGAGCCTGAACAGGTACCTACCCTACAAACTATTGTAAGTGGGGGCGAAAGGCTGCCGAACAACTTGGTCAGGAAATGGGCAGGCAAAGTGAATCTTATTAAGTAAGTAACCTATCTTCGTAACGTTCGAAAGCGAGGTTTTTGATACTAACCATTGATCAGTGGCTACGGACCCACCGAAACATCAGTTATTTGCGTTTTCACCAGACCTTTGGAGCCTACCGATGATGGAAGCAATATTGGACGACCTCTAGTGTGTCAAGCTTGGGTTACCGATACAACAACAACTGAGAGGCTTTTGCCGATCGGAACCGTGGGAGAAATCGTCATCCAGGGCCCTAATGTCGGACGCGGATATATGAACAGCCTTGCCAAAGCACAATCAGGCTTTATCGACTCGCCATCATGGTCTTCGAAGGTAACCAAAAACGTGCCCGGGCGGTTTTACAGGACTGGGGACCTCGGCCGCTTGAATCACGACGGCAGCTTCACGATTGTAGGGCGCAAGGACGACCAGGTCAAGCTTCGCGGGCAACGCATAGAGCTTCACGAGGTGGAATACCATATCAACAAGGGTCCCATTATACAGGAAGCTATTGTTGTGGTTCCTGTCGAGGGACCATTCAAGCAGAGACTCGTGACCCTTGTGCGACTCAAGGATGTACCCGGTTCGGAAGGCAGCTGCAATGAGTTGCAGTTGTTGGAGGGTTTAGCTAGCAAAACATCGGCAGCCCCATTGATCGCCAGAGCGCGGAGCCATATGGAAAGAGAAGTACCACGACACATGGTCCCAACCCTTTGGGTCCTGGTGCAGAACTTCCCTCGGCTTACCTCTGGTAAGACAGACCGAGGAGCTATATCTCGATGGGTCAACAACCATGGTCTACCCCATGACATCGGCTTCGAACATTTTTCTCAGTCTGCCAACTCTTCTCCACCTACTTCCAAAGTCGAGGTCACCTTGCAGTCTATCTGGAGCAATATTTTAAAAATTCCACGCGACATGATTGGGGTTGACCAGAGCTTTTTCACCATTGGGGGGGATTCTGTGCTTGCAATCCAGATGATCACCAAAGCTCGCACCGAGGGATTAGTGATTACTGCAAGGCAAATATTCGAGCATCAGAAGATCTCAGCAATCGCTCTTGAATGCAACCGAACCGATACTGCAGGTCTAGTGAATAGACATGAGACGCCGGGCATTTACCAGGACTTGCCTATCGACGAACCGAACATTGGTCAATTGGAGAGCAGGTACCCGGTATCGCCAATGCAGGAAAGCATTCTCAATGCTCAAGAGAATGGGGCGAACCTGTGGTACGCCAGCTTCCTCTTCGAACTTCAATCGCCTCAATCTTGTGGCAAGGTCAACCCGGAGAGGTTCATGGAGGCTTGGCAAAAGGTGGTGGATCGTCACCCCATATTACGGACAGTTTTTGGAAAGGATCAAGAAGGTAATCGACATCAGACTGTACTCAGAGACTATGCAGCGCCTATGAAGCTGCTTTCGGGACCCCTTCCACCCGACTCTACTACGATGCAAGGAGAGGAGAGCCCTCCTCATAGGTTGGTTCTATCACAGAACTCTGATGGGAAACTTCTGGCGCAGTTTCATTTAAGTCACAGCTTGTATGATGGGGTTTCTCTAAACCTGATATGGAACGACTTACAAGCTCTCTACACCAACGGGCAGTATGAGCGACCCAGTCCACCCTACCACCATTTTATCACCTACCTTGGAAAGTCTGAACGATCGAGTTCGGCTGACTATTGGAAAAATCGTTTCAATGGCATCGATCCTTGTAACTTTCCATCTGAGGGCATCGTGCCTGGGAACAATGATTCTTTCGAAGAAACAACCGCACGCTTTGAGCATTTGCCGAGAATCAAAGAATTTTGCCAACGACGCGGTGTCACTTTTGGATGTTTATTCCAAGCAGCCTGGGCTCTCGTATTGCGATACTACTGTGGTGACAATCATGTCTCTTTTGGATGCATGGTGTCTGGGCGTGATGCACCTATTGACAACGTAGATGAGATTTGCGGCCCGCTGATCAATCTCTTACCCTGTGTCATCCGCATACCGAAAGCCACTCTAGTGTCCACGATGCTTGAGACTCTTCAACTTGATCTCGCTGATAGTTTGACGGTAAGCCAGCAATTACTGCCATTTTACACGTACTGTCTAACCCTAATAGCACCAAAATTGTTCGTTGGTCGATATACAGCGAGTGGTCTCGTCGGATATACCCTTGTATAAGACCTATCTCAATATCCAGCACTTCGCGGAACGGTCTCCATCTGAAGATACGGCTCTGAAGATGAATTATTTACAAAGCTCTATGCGTGATGAGGTAGGTTTAGCCAGTGCAGTATCGCTGTCCATGTTACTGACTGTGTACAGTATGCCGTGTCTGTTTATGTGACAGAGGTTGAAGGTCATGTAGCCATTCGCATGTGCTACTGGACTGCATCTTTGTCGGCAAGCCAAGCTAAGGAAGCTTGTAGTATGATCACAGCTGCGGTTCGATCGATCGTGGAGAGTGATGAGTCACTCTTAGTAGAGCAGGTGGATTTGGGCATGAGCAAAAACACCGACGGTTTTTATTTGTAATGAGTAGAGGGTTAGAATGAATGGATCGTCGTGGATGGGGTGGTATCAGAATGATTCTATGTAATGTTCAAATTTGTATTGCTTATTAGCTAAAAGTCTATCTTTGAAAGTTCCGCCACAGTTTCCATAAGGAGAGCTATCTTGCTAATGCAATCTTGTGAACGAGGGACGTCATGGCCTCCGTCATGAAGTATAACCTCTCGCTTCTTACTGTCGCAAAGCTCTATAACAGCTTTACCAAAGTCGAAAAATGGATCCTTTCTACCGAGAACATGCAGGGTTGGGATGTCAACAGTGTGTCGTGTCTCATTCGGCTTGTTGTCTCCGGCTAAATGGTTAAACAAGTACGCTCGCTCAGCCGACGCCGTATCAGCAATTTCCGAGCTTGAGAGCCCAAAGAACTCAGGCAAACTCTTTTCATAGTCGACTACATATTGTGTGCAATCCACTCCTATTTCTTCAGAAGGTGCTGTCGGTAGCACGCTAGAGAAAAGGATAGCAAACTTGAACAGGTTTACTCCGGTCGGTCCCTGGTGCTGGTGTGAAATCAACAGGCCAACAGCCAATGCAGCACCTTGGGAAAACCCAATGATTCCATCGTAAGGACCATCTTCAGTTATCACTGCTTGTACGTAGGCATATGCAGAGGCGACATCCTTCGCAAAGTGGCGACGATGCCAAGCCAAGAAGGGTCCTGAAGAACGAGAATCCACGCCGGGAGCAGCATTGACTTGGCAAGGGCCGTCGAGGAAATCTAGTGTGTAGCCCTCTGAAAGTCTACTGACCAGCGGTGCTGGAAATAAACAGTTAGCTGCTCAGCCGTTTTTTTTTTTTTTTGTTTTGTTTTTTGGCAGAAAAGGACCGGGTACTCACCCAACTGGCTCTCCAAGATATCAGAGTTGGTCCCGCGACCGTGCAAGCAAAGAAGACGCATTTGGCTGATATTAGGCCGATCTTGTCTCGCGTGAAGCGTGCATGTTGTGGAGTACCGAGGTTTTAAGAGTCGTGCCGTTTAAGACGTGAATGGAAATGCTGCGATTATGTATGCAGGTAGCTCAACTGGTTAATCGCCGACGTGATTGTGAAGGATACAAAAGGAAGGTCTGGCGTAGTGGAACGATGTACTCTAAGCTGACCGAGGACCAACAGCATAATGGTGCATATGGGGACAATCCTGCTGAAGTTTGGAGGGTGGTCTGGATCGTGCCGTTAGAACCAACACGAGGCAAGAATACTTCATTGGTGTGTTTGCTCTAGCTTCAAGGGCTTTCCGTGATATGATATATAATTATCAGGTGTTGAGATGGCGTATTCCACTGACCCTAGTAGATAACAGAGGGAACTTTTGCAGAGCCGGGACAAGGATCAGCGGGGGATAAAAAAATGTCAACCAACGACCCCTGAACACTCAGCCACCAGCGGTTCCTGGCTTTTATTATGCTTAAAATTGATGGAGCACTTCGCGAAACTTCGCCCTTTGTAATGAATTGCATGTACTGGACGCGTTTCAAAGACATAAGGGGTATTTTCCCTACTCAGGTTCCACCTTGTAGACAAGTTTTGCTATCTCTGTATATCTAATGTTTTCTCAAATGCATCTACAAAATATGGGTGCTTCAGAGCCTGATCCACCGAGTCAGCCGCAAATGCGCAATACCAACAGTGGCCAGCCCTCAGAGTCATTCAGCTACGAGCATCGGAGAAAGTTACAAAATCGATTAGCACAGAGAAGATACCGTAAGTTCCGTTACAACGCGTTTCATCATGTGTACTACGGCTTAAATGATATCTAGGCAGCAAATTGAAAAGTCGAATTGACGTTGGAGATGAAGCTGATGATGACCCCTGTCAAGAACACACGTTAGCTCGCCAAGAAAGAAATACGCCAGCGTTACTGGGCGCCGAAGACATTGCCCTGGAATCGTGTATGAACATCACAGACGATTTACTGCAGGCCTGTCAAGGCGATTGGGATGCCGCAGAGTGCTTTGACGACATGGACAATTTCACGGAAACAATGCAGTGCAACCAGGATCTTATGACCTACCAAGAGCAGGGCCAGCTCAACAATAACCCAAACGCCTTGGTTTCACCTTCAGACAACAATGTTCTACAAAATGGCGTGCACTTAACTGCGCACGATCAAGCACAAAGGCACAAGTGTCGCGTTACTGCGGACCAGAATAGCGTTACAGGGGCAGAGGTTCCATATCAGAGACATTTGCCTGAAAGAACAGTGTCTAGCTCTGGAAACTCTTCAAATACAAACTGTGATGGCTCCACCGCAGACGGCACCAGAGGGATGCAAGATTTAAGCCCTCAGCGTGGGACAGGCCAGACCGGAAGAAGAGCGGGCAATATTGTCACATTGAGAAAACTATTGTCTGAGGATCCTAGCTGTTCACAAAAGACAACTGGACCAGTTCTCGTGTTCCAAAGCTCCAACCACCAAGAGAATCACACCCACCCAAGGCATAGATCCAGAACATGGAGCAATGGTAGATCCAAACAACACCTTTCATCGATTTCTTACCAAGAGAAGCTTACGACGAAAGCCAACAAACTGTTCTCAGACCTTTCGCAGCTTTACAAGTTTGGCGTTGAGCTCGACATGATACACTATGATGAAGAGTTCCTGCAAGATCTCTCTACTGTCAAGGACAGGTTCAGGCAACTTGCCGATCCGGGCCTCGCAGATTTGGATCATGGTAGTGATGATGATACAGATCAACGCCGAGCGAAACCAGTACAGCATTCCGACGCTCATCTCTACAAGAGTAGACAGATCACAGAACGTCAACATCAACACTTGGAAATTGACCCACTGAACCCTGATCCGAGAAATTCGACAACAAAAGCGACATTTACAGAATGTGATTTCGACAGATACAGACACGACATTCGCCATGGTCAAGGCAACAGTCGAGTATCTACTAATCATTCCAGCCCTCGATGGACACCATCGACTCTTCCTGAAAGCACTGGAGGCTCGAGTCTTAGAAGTCCAGCTGGCCTAAAAAGGATGCACGAGTATAGACCAGACAATAGCTATAAGGCAGGGTCCCGGCACGAGCATTAGTGTCCAAATTGTAGCCATTGCGCCAGTGGCTATTATCATTAGAGGACATGAGGAGGGACAGATCAATCTTATGCCTATATATCAAGCAAGCGCATTAGATAGAGTCACTGAATACAAAAACACTACCATGATGTTCATTGAATAGCCTTGAGAAGACAGAAAAGAACAATACCAACAATACAAACACCATTACCATTACCATAACCACCACTACATAGCATTCTAAAAACAAATTCCCAGCATATGCTAAATCCTAGAGACTCGTAGCCCCAGCAATCTTCGACTGAGATTTCCAGTTCACTATAGAGCCGCTGCCTGGATCTACATCACCCGTAAGAGCTCCCGCGGCGAGCCACGTCGGATGAGCTTTCCTGAATCCATGATGATCATCTCGTCCATATCCTCAAGGACGCCATCGAACTTGTGCACGATGGACAAGATGGTGTAGTCTTCAAACTCAAACTTGATACGATCACGTACCATTCGAGCCGATGCTTCGTCGAGACTAAACAGATGTCAGCGTCCATCATGTGAACAAGTTGAGTATAAGCTTACCTGCTTGTTATTTCGTCGAGAACCAGTATCTTCCAGCCTGAGTCGGGATGACATTGGGTCCGCCTTTTCTTGATGATTGCGCGAGCCACGCTGAGCAGCTGTAGCTGACCGCTAGACCATGAGCTCTGGGAAAACAATCCTTCGAGTCCACCACGCTCCTCTACCAACGTCCAAAGTTGCAGGCTAACTAAAACCTCCCTCAAGACTTCGGTGATTGGCACTGGAAAACCTGCATCGTTTTCATCATATGGTCCTGATGGATCAAGGTTTTCTTTCAAGGAGACATCTGAAAGAAAGAAGCTGTTTTGCGTGATCGCATTAAGGCGATTTTGAACAACTTGCTGATCAAGCTGTGAAATATCCACGTCTCCGATGGATATCATTCCAGACGATAACGGCAGAATACGAAAAAGGCTGGAGACTAGCGTAGATTTACCACTGCCTGAGCGTCCAGTAATGGCCATCTTGGTTCCCGGTCTGATTGAGAGGTTCATAGAGTCCAGTGCTAGATGAACATGGCTCAGAGCTCCTCTTTCTTCCAAGCTGTCCTCAGTGTCTTCAGACGAAGACTTTGGCTGCGTATAGGCGACGGTAACATCTTTGAACACAATACTCTGATCGCCCTCTTGCCCTGCGTGAAACTCATGACCACAGCCGTTGGCAGCAGGCGTATCACGGGAAAAACCCTTTATTCGAGCGATGGCACCAAGTGAAGTCTCCATCGAGGCCCAACAACGGATCAGCATGGTGAGATATTGGTTGAAAGATGTCAGATTCACTAAAGCCACACCCATGTCTGAACCTGAAGTTCCGGATCTCGTCTGAACAGCCACGACAATTAGAAGCGTAGCTAGACACGCAACCATGAGATCAAGTACCAGAGAGAGCCATCTTTGTACCGTGTAAAGAAGGTAGATAGGCTGCTGCGAGTCGTCTAGAACTTGTATATGTTTCTGTTTGAGGAAAGAACCAAAACCTCGGCCATAAGCACGTATCGTATTGATACCTAGGATGGTCTCTTTGAAATTGGTGTACAGTGGCGCCTTGGCTTCTATATCAAGTAGACGAAGCTGACGTGATGTGCGAAGGTAAAACCTCTGGATGAAGTAGATTACTGACAGACAGAAAGGTATTGCCGCAGCCATGTAATTTGCTGTCGCTGATATGACAGCTGCTTGTACAAGGCAGATACACGCAAACAGGAATGTATTGACAACAGCCAAGGGTAAGCTGTAGTCTACAAGCTGCATATCTTGGTTGAATCGGTTTAGGGTGATTCCGTCGTCTATGGTCGAAAAGTACGACACGTGAGCGTTGAAGACAGTAGCTAGAACCCTGAGATGGAGTTTTATAGCTGACCGAGTTACCATGGTCACCATGGAGGTCCAGCATGCCAGATACAAGGTAGATAGCCCGAGAGCACAGAGAAGAGCATATATACCGAGGTAGAACCCATCCGATCTTCTGTTTGCGTCTTCAGTGGCATCTGACCACCACTGGACCCAGATAGTTGAAAACTGATAGCAGAATGCGCAACTTAGGCAGAGGCACAGGAAGGCGATAGCGTTGAATCGGCCACATACGCGAGCATAAAAACTGTAGATCGTCCAGTCACCAGTGGGACGTCGCAGGTCTGCCTTTGCTTCAACGATTTCGCGGCTTGGTCCTGGGGATGTGTTGTGCTCGGCGTGCTCTTGTCGCTCTTTATTGTCGGACACCCGAACATCTCCCTCTGTGGTACTCGTCACCATAATGACGTTCTCAGCGCTGCTTGGTTCTGCAGTGGCAGTGACAGTTCCTTCCTGGTCTATAATGAGTGCCTTATCCGCTTGAGCAATTATATCGCCTTTAACGTCAGCAATCATCGATTCCATGAAGTGAGGAACTACTAAACTTACGACAATCGGTGGTGATTAAAACAGTGATATTGCCACTGCGGAGCAGACCTCCATCACCAAACAGGGCCTGAACAATATGCTGAGACGTGGAATGGTCAACACCACTGAGGGGATTGTCTAGAAACAAAATAGGGTTCTTGGCATAAATAGCACGGGCGAGAGCCTAGACAGGTTGATTAGTAGCTCTCACAGACTACCATCAGGTGGGCACATACTATACGCTGTCTCTGTCCACCACTGAGACTGTTACCCTCATTGCCAACCTCGTGCATGTCTCGACCCGAGAGATGATCAAGATCCTGTACCAAAGCACATGCGTTGAGAACTTGGTCATACCAATGCTGGTTCAAAGCTGCACCACAAGTGATGTTGTGACGAATAGATCCACTGACTAGCCATGGGGTCTGCTCGCAAAGTGACACATTACGGTGCTTCAGCCACACTTGGCCACTGTTATAACGAACGAAGTTGAGTAGGCCGTATAGCAATGTGCTCTTGCCACAACCAACAGGGCCCATTATGACTGTCAAGGCTCCGTCCTGGATCTCGAAGTTGCATGAATTGATAACGTCACTGTCAGCTTTCCAGCCAAACTTCGCCTGCCTGACTATGATACTCTTTTCAAGAGTTCTCTGGCTGGTGTAGTAAGATGAAATAGACGGCTCAAGTCTGTCGAGTTCCTGATCTTCCATTGAAAGATCTGCTCCAGGGCCCCTCAAATAGACGCATCTTTTGTTCAAAGACATCTTTTCATCTTGTAACTTCTTTCCGTCTAATGAAGTCGTTGAAGAGACAAAGTTCTCGATACGCGATAAAGATGAGAGACCAGCTGCGAAGCTGGGGAGACTCTGAATCAATACCGAAATCGGAGATGCAATGATGTTGATAAGGCTCAATGAAGTGAATGCTTTGGAAGCAGTGAAATTTGAGTCGTCATTGATTCGTAGAATGATTGCGTAAAGCGCAAAAGTCACAAAGGGCCCTAGCACAATTGTTCCTTGGGACAAAACAATGATTGCGGCCATAAGTCGGCGAAAGTGAGTAGATGGGATAATCTCTTCAACTCGTAGACGCTGCAGAAGGCTGCTGGCATAGCCACCAATGCCCAAGATGCGGACTTCTTTCAGATTACCAAGGACAGCCGAAGTCGCATTGACACGTTTCTCAACGGCGGCATTCCAGGTGCCCTGCGCAGAACCAATTCTCTGTGTGACAGGCACAGTGACAGCCACGCATACTATCGGATTGTTAGTCGGAGAAATGGTCGCACATGTCTCAGAGACTTGCTAACCTATAGGAACAATGACGGGGGCAACACAAGCCCAGGACATGTATGATGCCAGTACGTATATCGCTATCGCTATCTGGGCTGTACTGGCCCAAAGTTCATGAAGATCCTCAAACCCAAGCATGACCTTTTCTACATCAACAGTCATGAGAGTAAGGCTGCCTGTATCCAAAGACCCTGGTGCAGCAGATTGTAGAGCACTGTTATAGATCAGACTGACAAGACTCCCACGTACCATCATCATCAGACGATTTGTCAGATGCCAATAGAAAGCGCTGGAGAGCTGTACTCGTCAGAAGATGCTGCGGGGGATGTGAGTGACAAGCATACCGCATAACCAACAAATGTAAGAACAAATGCCGCAACAAGGAGATTCCCTTCGTTGACTGATCTCTCGTCATGGCTGAGGCTTGTGTAGGATACTGCAGTATGAATTAAAAACGGCTGTGCGAGAGTGAAGCCCAAGAGGAATAAGCGAGGTAGTATTGGTAGTAACAGGCCCGGACGTAACTGAAACAGTTCACGCAGCAGAGACAAGTTTTTTCTATCTTTTAACAGTCGAACTATTGCAAAATAAGTACATGGGGGCCCTATGGGGTAGATTCATTGACTGACGAAGTTTCGGTTCAAGTTGTCGGCTTTTAAGGTCTTCAGAAAGTGGTGTCAAGGTTGCCATGGAAAGAATCGTGTCGTAACCCAACCGAAGCAGAGGGACTAGCCAACCAAAGATCAGACGAGCCAGTGGGCTTGCCAGCTCTTCTGGACTGTATCGACCAGAGTCGAACAACAGGCGGCTCTTTTCGATATTTTCCACGATAAGGACGAATGATTGCAGCAGAATTCCGATGCTATAGACGATGGGAATAGCAGAAACACCCTTCATTAACCAAAGTGTTCGGGTAGTAGCAATATTGAGTAGGATATGGGCAGAAAGATAGAATGTTATCAATATGGATGGACGCCATGAGTGACTGTGACGAAACTTGGAATAGAGGCCTATTACGAAAAATGCTAAGCATTCTACAGCTGCAGTCGCAATTGCTAGACCCCGACACGGGGTATCCGCAAGAATGGTCAAAATGAGATGCGCAATGGCGATGGAACACATCACGCCAATCGAGACCTATCCGAACGATTGATTAGAGCTCTGGGTCATTTTCAAGAGTTCAGTTACGGTAAGAGTATCGTACTAATTTCAGAACTAATAGAACTCCGAAACGAGCAATCCTCGGTTCATGATGAAGCGAACGACATCTCCAAGCAACGCTCAAGATAAATACGATGGCAGGCAGCAGGGAGAAGAAGATGAGTTCGAAGAAGAATGTGAAGTCTAGTCCGCCGCGGCAGTGAGGCCCGGCCCAAGGGCCAAACGAAGCATCAATTGACTTTGAACATGCCATCATGAAAGATAATTTGGTTAGTCGCTACACACTGAGGAAGACAGGCGCTGTATGTTGTGAGGTAAAAGCCAAACCACGGTGAAATGCGAAAAGCGAAAGGTGAGAAGCGAAAATGCAGAAATTAGCAACCAGCACGGTTGGGCTAGGCTGCCATGGTCTATTGCAAGGGGTAACCGTATTGAGCTTGTTTACTGTTTTCTCCCGGTGCAAGACAAGGGTAGATCCAACGGGATACAAAGGTTCTCAGAGATAAACAATAGTTCTTGCAGATTGCCATACTCCTTTGGTTGCAGTTTTATGCACGGTGATCAATTTTGTCAGCTTACCGACCCTACTTGGAAATAGGAAAAGCATCTAGGTACTCCTCCAACTCGCCAAGATATTGTTGTACTTGGGTACCTGTGTACATGGCGACGGGTGATCCGAGGCGAGCGGAACACTACGCCCGCTCAGGCATGGTTGGACCAGTACGTACCTGTCGGATCCGAGTTCTAATCCATACCACGATTGGTAACTAAGCGAGATCTCCATGGCTCAGAATGCCCTGTTGGTATTGCCTAGCAGGGATTATGATTACCCTACATGTATGCAAAGTCAAACCGTCAGCTCATTCTGGCTGGCAATTACCACTGTTTCCACATCAGACTGTCCATAAAGTTGTGTTTCTGATACTTGAAAAGTACTTTATAGAGTCAAATGATCATTCTGGCTGGGCGCAGTTAGGACTGGCGTCAAAGGACGGTTGGGAATTACGAGGACGAACGAAGAGGGATAATGAGCCTAGTGTTCGGATGGAAGATATTATGTAGAAGAAAACATGCGGTTTCCAAAGTCCCCTCGCTCTTTGCAAAACTTCACCTGTCTGGACCGCATAGCAGCAAATAACAAATCATCACAAGGTCAACGTCTTGCTTTTCATTCCACCATCAGTTCCGTTTCCGTGATCATGAATTCTGATACAGGCAGTACCACTGCGATGCCTATCGCTGTCGTTGGAATTGGTTGTCGCTTTCCTGGTAATAGCTCTAACCCGGAGGCACTTTGGAAGCTTCTCAGTGATGCTCGGAGTATGTAATATCTTATCTTTGGCTGAGGTATCCATGGTAGATGGGCGTAGTCAATGACTAACGCGACCACAGGCTGCTATTCCAAGGTCCCGCCCGATCGATACAATGTCGATGGCTTCAGACACCCCAGTAATAAACTGAATACTACTATTGCAGAGGGTGCTCATTTTCTCTCCGAGAACATTGCAGCGTTTGATGCAGCCTTCTTCAACATTGCTCCGATTGATGCCAAGTCCATGGATCCTCAGCAGCGTATGCTCCTTGAAGTTGTCTATGAGGGCCTGGAGAGCGCTGGACTTAGGATGGAGGATACCACTGGGAGCGACACGAGCTGCTATGTTGGGACCTTTACTCGAGACTGGTCTGATATGCTTATGCGAGATCCCGAAACTGCACCCAAGTATAGTGGTGCAGGAATCGGCTCAGGCATGCAGGCAAACCGCGTTTCTTGGTTCTTCGATTGGCATGGCCCAAGCCTTACACTCGATACGGCCTGTTCATCCAGTTTGGTAGCTCTGCATCTGGCCTGCCAGTCTATAAATGAAGGCGTCTCCAAGGTCGCAGTCGCGGCTGGCACAACACTGATGCTGAACCCGGACATGCCCATGTGGATGTCCAACATGAGTTTCTTGTCAGGCGATGGTCTTTCCAAGTCCTTCGATGCCAGTGCGGACGGGTACGGCCGTGGTGAAGGTATAGCGGCTGTTATTCTCAAGTCTCTGGACCAGGCAATTCGCGATAGAGACCCCATCAGAGCCGTCATCCGAGGTACCGGGATCAATCATGATGGACATACCCCGGGTATCACACTCCCGAGTGCAAGTGCGCAGGCTGATCTTATCAGTTCTGTGTATAAAAAGTCCGGTCTTGACTATGATGACACAATGTATTTCGAGGCCCATGTAAGTATTGGAGCTCGGGGTCTACATGCTATTGTCTTAGTATCGGCTGGCTAATTCGTTATGCAGGGAACTGGTACTACAGCCGGCGACTCAGTTGAGCTTCGAGCTATTGGCGCAAGCGTCACTCAGAACAGGGATTCCAGTAAGACATTGATGGTTGGTTCGATCAAATCAAATGTAAGTCAACATCATTGATTCATTGTGCAGACACAAGCTGACTTGAACATGCTAGATTGGCCATACCGAAGGTGCTGCTGGATTGGCTGCTTTCATTAAAGCTGTTCTGGTAGTGGAAAAGGGGTTGATTCCACGAAATATTCATCTGAACAACCCGAACCCAAGGATACCCTTTGACAAGCTCAAGATCCAAGTCCCGACTGTTGAGATTCCATGGCCAACGCCAGGTGTAAGGAGGGCTAGTGTCAATTCATTCGGCTATGGTGGGACTAATGCCCATGCTATTCTGGATGATGCATCAAGCTATTTGGAATATTGGCATGAAAGACAAAGCCACCAGCAAAACAGCCTACAAATGGCGGAACACAGTTCTTCTGCCAGTTCTGATGCCGGGTTCAGTGCAGACTCCGGAGTCCTGGTAGACTTTGCCGACAAGCAAAGTTTACCTAGCTCATTTAAAGAGACCACCAACAATCGCCTATTCGTTTTCTCGGCCCATGAAGAATCTGCCGTCTTGAATATGAAACAGAGATACGCAACCCATCTGGAGGGAGAGGCTTCAAAAGCGACGTCTACTTCAATTACTAGATATCTTGACAGATTGGCTTATACACTTGCTACAAGACGCTCTATACTGCCGTGGAAGAGCTTTATCGTAGCTGGAGGGTTGGATGAGCTCTTGCGAAATTTGGCATCCTCGGAGACCAAGCCATTTAGATCTCTGAATAAGCCGCGTCTCGCTTTTGTGTTCACCGGACAAGGAGCCCAATGGGCAGGGATGGGGCGCGAGCTTTTTGTCTACCCAGTTTTCAAAGATTCTGTCGTTGCTGCCGACAATTATCTCAAGCGTGAGCTGGGTTCCTCGTGGTCCGCTCTGGAGGAATTGAGTCACAAAGAACCAGCCTCCCATTTGAACCTTGCCAAGTTCGCTCAGCCCTTGTCAACTATTCTGCAGGTTGCTCTTCTTGAACTGCTCCAGTCTTGGGGCATTGAGCCAATCGCTGTTATAGGGCATTCAAGCGGAGAAATAGCTGCGGCGATGTGTGCCGGTGCGATATCACGAGAAGTCGCATGGAAGGTGTCCTATTATCGAGGGAAGCTATCGTCCGAGATGGTAGACAATTATCCCCATCTCAAGGGTTCCATGCTTGCAGCAGGTTGTTCCAAGACTAGAGCTCTGGATTACATGGGTCAGATCACCGCCGGAACGGCTCGGGTCGCTTGCAACAACTCTCCGCTATCAGTTACAGTCTCAGGAGACGCAATTGCTATAGACCAGTTGGATAGCATCCTGAAAGCCGAAGGAGTTTTCTCTCGCAAATTGAAAGTCGAAAACGCCTACCACTCTCACCACATGGCCAACATAGCTGAGGCATATCTTGAAAGTATTGCCGACTGCAATGGTAGAGAAGAGGAGACCACCATCAAAATGATGTCCAGCGTTACTTGCAATGTTGTGAAGCAGAGAGACCTCGGACCCTCTTATTGGGTACAGAATCTAACATCCCCAGTCGAGTTTTCTGATGCGTTGACTCGACTGTTGAACGGGGACAGGAGTCGACGCAGGAGAGCAGGGGAATCCGCAGTCGACTTTTTGCTCGAGATTGGACCGCACTCAGCCCTTCAAGGCCCAATTAGACAAGTTGTAGCCGCTGGCGGTTTCAAGAATGTTAATTACGGGTCTGTTCTAACAAGGAACAAGAGTTCATGTTCAACAGCTCTGGAGACAGCAGGTAGACTGTTCACCCATGGTTTTGAGGTCGACATCAACTCTGTCAACATGGCAGTCAATCAGGGGACGCCATTAATTGGACTACCGACATATGCATGGAACCACGACAAATCGTACTGGTGCGAGTCTCGTGTGAGCAAGTCGCATCGCTTCAGATCACATAACCGGGTTGATCTTTTGGGTGCCCCCGTATCAGACGTAGTCGATGGCGACCCTGCTTGGAGGAACTTGTTGAGGACTTCTGAAATGCCGTGGATTCGTGATCATAAAGTCCAGTCTTCTATCTTGTACCCAGCAGCAGGCATGATATGCATGGTCATTGAAGCTGTCTTACAAATATCTGAGCCTACGACACTGCCTGACCAGGTTGAGTTGCGGAATGTACACCTCGAACACCCCATGATCATACCAGATGGTGATACCGGCATTGAAACGAAATTGCAACTCTTGCGACCGAAGCTTATGACGTCCGCGGAAGATTGCTATGAGTTTAGGATCTCAAGCGGCTTAGAGGGAACGCCTCTGCAGTTGAACTGTTATGGTTATGTGATTGCTAAATTTGCATCAGATTATTCTCCGGTCAACTCTTTCAAGACCGACCTACAAAATACCGAATCTGTCTGTCAATCACCTCTTGCAGTTGAACATTTCTACTCGAAGACCAAGCAAATAGGTCTTGAGTACGGTCCATCATTCCAGAACCTGATAGATATTGGTTGTTCTGACAACATGGCTTGCGCGTCAATTGTTGTTCACAACACAAGCTCCATTATGCCGTCTCGGTACGAAGATGACCACCTAGTCCATCCATCCAGTCTTGATTGCATGTTTCAACTCTTATTCGCGGCCTTTGGACCAGCGTTTGGGGAGCTGGACACTGCTTTTATTCCGTCATCGATCGAGAGCATCAAGATCTCCTCAAAGTGCCCCACAGGACCTCTAGCGCAGTTTCGAGGCTTCGCTCACCTCATTGATGTGAGACAGAGCAACGTTACAGCAAACATAGCTTTTGGAAATCCTGTCAGTCTGGAGCCCATGATACAAATCTCACACATGCGATGTCGGCAGGTAGCTTCTACTTCTCAACCTATTTCGAATGTCAAGGAAGTAAAAGCCCGATATGGAATTATGAATCGAGTTCCTGACCTCCGACTTATGCCACCCACAGGAGTATCTGATTTTCTGCAGCGGTGCATGGAAAAGGACACAATCCAAGATAAAAAAGAACGCTTCGCTGATGGGGAAAGTTTAGCTCAAGTATGTTATGCACGCAACGCCAAGTTCCATCAACCTTTCCAAGCATAAACTAACTTTTACACTTAGTTTATAAGTCTCTCACTGCAAATTGAGCCCA
Source organism: Fusarium culmorum (assembly GCA_016952355.1). Taxonomy (NCBI): domain Eukaryota; kingdom Fungi; phylum Ascomycota; class Sordariomycetes; order Hypocreales; family Nectriaceae; genus Fusarium; species Fusarium culmorum. The sequence goes on from CP064750.1 coordinate 11,383,857, forward strand.
GTATGTCCATACTAGAGATTTCTGATGGGGACTCTGTGACTCTAGGTCCTATACTAGAGTGGTTGACGAAATCGCGAGATATGGGTATTGCATCCGCAAACTGGACAATCGCAAGCCCTAATTCCAACTCCCAGACCCTCATAGAGGAACAAGCACAACAGCAAGCTTCAAACTTGTCTTTCAAATTGATCACACCTGGAGATGCTTGGAACAATGAGCATCTATTTCAGTCTCAGTATGATTTAATTATCACTACTGGTCATCATACCTATGGCCAGCAGGCTATGCAGCGTTTGAGTCAGTCACTTAAACCGTATGGCTGGTGGGCAATAGTGTCACAGCCTTCCGCTAAGGATAAACTGCAAGGTTTCGCCATAACAGCTGGTTTTCAAGACTTCACTGACGTATCTGGAGACAAGAGACTCAATGAACAAGCGACCAGCGTTATGATTGCGTCTAAATCCATCCAACAACGAAAACCCGAAGGACAAAGTGTGACAACACTACTACTTCCTGAGAGGCCATCTAGGTCTTGCTTGGTAGTGTCAAGTCACCTGGTCCAACTTTTGGAATCTCATGGGCACTCTGTTCAGACGCACTATCTGCTTGATGGATCAATAAGCTTTCAGGGCATGCACTGCATTTCACTTCTGGAGATGGATGACTGCCTCGACCTGGGTGAGTCTGCCACTCAGTTCAATGCTCTCAAGGAGTTCCTGTTTAGAGCGAAGAAGGTTGTCTGGGTCACACAAGCCTCAAACCCTCTGCACGGAATTATCGTTGGTTTATTCAGAACTATGAGGAACGAGAACCCGGACCGGGATCTGACGACTATCCTTCTGGGTTCATGTGCTCGGACTGATATGCAGCAAGCCTCACACCTTATATACGATACGTTCTGCTCCGCCACGGGGGAGAGGGAGTACATAATTGAAGACGGCTTTTTGTGGATCACCCGTTATTCCTCCGCCAAGGATCTCAACATCAAGGTAGCGAACCAGTTGTCCAAGACCGCATACGAGCCCATGCGTTTGAGAGACGCGAGCATTCCTCTGGTGCTCCATCTAGGTCATCAAGGAACGCCAGAAACTCTGCGGTTCGAGCCAGATATCATGGAAAGGGAATTACTGGCGGATGAGGTAGAAATTGAACCACGGGCTTTCGGCATCAGGTGCGTTATCGAAACTGAAATGTGTATACATTATTCCAACTAACTGTCAATTAGTTCACAAGACATGTCTACAGTGATGGGACATGGCGAAGAAAGGTTCTTGAGTCGTGAGGCGAGTGGTGTTGTGCGTAATGTTGGCGCCGCAGTTTCCGATTTTGTGCCTGGAGACCGAGTCCATCTCATCACTTCGAAACCCTTCAGAACATGCATCCGTATTAGAGCAAGCCATTGCCATAAGATACCAGGAGATCTCACATTTGCTGAGACGGCATCTATCTCGTCTGCGTTCGTCACCGCGCTCAGCTGCACGAGAGACTTGGGAAGACTGCAAGCCGGTGAGAGCATTTTGATTCATTCTGCAGGCAGCGACATCGGCCAAGCGTCTATTCAACTAGCGATGAAGTGCAGGGCTGAAGTATTTGTTGTCGCGGAGTCCTCATCGGATGCAGAGCTGCTAAATGCAAGATATGGCATCGACGAGAACCATATCTTTACTGACTCTATTGGCACGCTTGCGGAACGAATCAGCCTTGTGACTGGCGGTCGCGGCGTAGATGTTGTTTTCAACTTCTTTTCGGGTGAATCAATCTATCAGAGCTGCAAATGCCTTGCTCCATTTGGAAGATTTGTGCAAATCAACCAAATCCAAGGACTGCTAGACTCCAGACCGCTCGAACGAGGGATTTCGTTTGCACAGTTCAGTTTCGACTTCATGCTGTCCTCGTATCCTGACAAGATCAACAACCTCATGAAAGATGTTACTGCCTTAATGAGTGAGGGTACCATCAGCCCTGTGTCTCCTTTGACAATCTTTACCTCCACCCACCTACAAGACGCATTTCGTGGTGTGGGAGCAAAAGGTGGAATAGGCAAAACAGTGATCACCATGGGACAGGATGACATGATCACGGTGCACCCATCTGTGGTCAATACACTGCAGCTGAATCCCAGTGCTGCATATGTAATTGTTGGTGGCTTGGGGGGGATTGGCAGAAGTGTTGCTCTACATATGGCCAAATCTGGGGCCAGGCATTTGATCTTACTGTCTCGATCAGGCGCATCAGACAAAAGCGCAAAGGCGTTAGCTGCAAAGTTAGAGGCGAATGGTGCTTCGGCAGCTTTTCATACTTGCGACATTAGCAATCCAGATCAGGTCAGAGGCGTCATGGAACATTATGACGGCAAAAAACTGCCTCGAATCGCAGGATGTATACAGGCAGCCATGGTGCTGCGTGATGGGTAAGTGATAGCTTCCTTTAGTCTCAATTTTCGTGGTACTCTAACACAAAGCAGTATTTTTGAGAGCATGGCGCATGATGATTTCAAAGTATCCTTGAGACCAAAGGTACAAGGTTCTTGGAATCTTCACCAGTTCCTACCCCGCGATCTCGACTTCTTTATCATGATCAGCTCTATCTCCGGCATCACTGGCAACCCTGGACAAGCGAACTATGCAGCCGGGAATTCATTCATGGATAGCTTGGCGCACTACCGACGACAGCAAGGTCTCGTTGCCACAAGTATCGATCTGGGTCTTATGCTGGATATCGGTTTTGTGGCAGAACGCCAGGGCACCAGCAACTTGAAGAAATGGGAGAGCGTGGGTATGCATGAGGAAGAATTTCTTCTGTTGATGTCTGCAGCGATGCGCGGGCATCAATCTGGTCATGGTGATTGGAAGTCGTCCGAGATGCCTGCCCAAATTATCACGGGACTCGCTACAGGCGGCCATGTTGACCAACACTCACTTGAACCTCCGTTTTATTTCTCAGATCCAAGGTTCAAGGAACTCACTGTCTCTGAGTTGCGGCCAGAATCGCTTGGCCATACGCAAAAGTCTTTTGCTTTGCGCGTAGCACTAGAATCTTCAAAAAGCCTGGGAGAGGCCTCTCACATCATCGCCGATGCCATCAAGGAAAGACTTGCAAAAGTCATAGATAAAGATGCTGAAAACATTGAAGAGGGGAAACCGCTTCATAGTTACGGCATTGACTCACTATCAGCAGTAGAGATGAGGAACTGGCTCCTAGAGGAGATGCAAAGCGAAGTTGGAATATTTGAGATTCTTGGTAGTACTAGTATATTGGCTTTAGCAGATAAAGTTGCAAACTCGAGTAAGTTTGTAACTCCCTTGGCCAGTAGCCTATGAAGGCAGGGTTGTACATAGCTCTACTATAGTAATTGACTAGAATACTTGATTCATTTTACTTGATTTTGAAATGATAGGACGCCAGCCTAACAGCAAATTGCATCTGTTTAACAGCAAGCATAGCCCAAGTGTACCTAGACTACAACTTAGGTTCAACACGTCTCTGGCAGAATAGTGGATTGAGAGTCCCAAGTTGCCGGTACCTGGAACTAACGACGAAAAGACAAACAATACACAAGCATATTAAGACTTGCCCCAAGTTGGGCATTTGTATGCACACTTCCAAGCTAAGTGCTTAGTCCATGAGATAAATCAGCCGCAGAATCCTAACATCTCTGACACTTCCGCTGCCTGGCCTAGTGCAAGTCTCCCTTGCCACCAGAATCACAACTAGTAAAAGGAAGCTTTGGGCCACAATACATGTCGCTTTCAAACTTGCTGGCGGGACCGACGAGAAGATAGCCGTTCCAAGTACCACCGTGCGTGAGATCCAAACACTCTGTTCGGCACAGCTTACCCCCACTGACATTCTTGAGATGATGCTCAATTGCACCAGCAATGGTGCTTGCCTCTGCTGTGGTATCGCAGTGACGACCCGTAGCCTATAAACCATCTGTTAGCAAATCACGCCTCGAGTGCAGGGCAGATCGTACTTACGTAGTATCTATACTTGACTTTGCCGTTACCGGCAGTGCCGCTGACAGTTGCACAGCTATTGCTGTTACTCAAAGACTTGGCAGCATTACCTACGAACTTAGCATACTTGGGGTCAAACACTAATCAGAGCAAGGGACTTACCAAGCGCGATACCAATAGCTTGTAGCCCGGCAACGATAGTAATGCAGTTTGCCAGATGCTGCACACTCACGTATTCGCAAACCTAGCAGGGCTGATTAGTTGCTGTTCCTACTATTTGAAGCACATTATTTGCTTACCCTGACATTAGTTCGTTCTTGCAGCGAGATGTCCGTACCATTCGCTACTTCGAAATCTTCAAGCTCGTATTGAAAGGTTGCGTCAGGGTAGTATATAGATACCTCCTCAGTATCCCGCATAACGAAGCCAGAACAGGTGCCATGCAGCAAGAATGTTAAAGTTAATAGTTGTCCAGTTCTTAGCTTCATCTTGAGCGAAGTACTCGAGCAGGTTGACAACAAAGACGATTGAGAGGATAATGGAAGGGCCGGCTTGGAGAAGTCTCTGAGATAAAGTCATAGGCTCGGGATGTTGCTGTCTTCTATTATTCATTGCGTCGGAAGATATCTGAGTTTCTGGGTTCAGCGAGAGCTTTTATAAGTTTCGCGAGGACTCTTTATGGGCGGGCAAGAACGACAGCTGAGCACAAGGGTTGATCTCGTGTTGGGTCTGAAGGAGTCTAGATCGTATCCATAAATGGTACGAATGTGTTGGTTCCAGGATGATTCGGAGATTCAGTTCGCTTTCACAAGCGCTATTGATGGTACAGATAAGATGCTGCAGAAATCTTTGTCAATACACAGCGCTTATACTGTGAATATGTAGACAAATAGAATATAATCCGCAGCCGATTGAGAAATAGATGATATAAACACGAGGGAAGTGAGGCCGAATGAGACAGAGTAAGTAGTAAAGAGAGGTTAGAACCGGAGGAATGTTTTTCAAACACGTGGTACCTTTATGAGTGAATATCTGCAGGCAGGTTCTCCCTTCCTTGAGAACCCACTAATGATAACTTTTCGGCTACTCGGCATGTCAAAAGTCGCAGTTATCCCTGTCAGTGCGTGATGTTCTTCAACCAACTGCAGCGTTCTAGTACCGATACGTTATAGCTCACGGAGTGAGCCGAATCTAGACTGTGACAACAGATAAAAAGATAATTGCTGCCTGTGCCCATATAGGTAGGTAGTCAGTCCGTTTCTGCCATATTGTTAGAGGTGAGCTCGAACTCACCATCATAGCGTTGACTATTGCAGATAATGCCGTTGCCTCTACACGCACTATAGCATGCTTAATTAGCAATTGCGTCTATACTCTTAAATTTAACGTAAATTAACTACTTCTTGAACCTAGGAGCATAGAAAAATGGCTCATATTTAGAATGTCGGCGACAACTTTTATCTTGTCCAGTCCTAAGCAAGAAAGGTCTTTGCAAAGGTAGAAGAAATGAGCCGCAAAGGTCAATTTTCACTAAGAATGGCACTGGGACTGTTCTATGTCTGTAAGCACTAGTTTATTTCTAGCACGGCGGTATCTCAACCAATTACAGAATTGCCGTTGCTGAGAGATCCGCTACTAATACGCAGGTAATCTTCTCATCTCATTGTCTGAACCTCGGTTCTTTTCCTAATACATATCAACAAGACAGCATGTTAACGCAGACGCGGCTTAACGTCTCGCCCTCGGGTCAACTCATCTTCTACCGACCCAATCCCCTGCCAAAATATCCTCTCTTGGACCGCCCAATCCCATGGCCCAAGCTCTGCTGCTATAATGACACGTCGATACTCAAAGCTCCAGAGCTAAACGCCAAGGCCCCTCTTCTTCAGCTCCCGGATGAGCTTCTGCAATCAATCCTTCGCTCTGTTGTTCAGAAGCCCTTGGCGTTTGCACTGGGACATGATGCGTATTGGGATGTCTACTCGGACTCGATCACAGAAGATGATGTACCCAACTGTGGACCGGAAAAAGGTTGGGCTCGGTATGTAGCTGTGTATAATCTCATCTGGACATGCAAGAAATTTCATTTGCTAGCCCTCCCTTTGCTATACGAAGTTGTGTCGCTTGATATTTCGATCCATTGGATCGATTGTCCCCCACAGGAAAAACTCTTTCGCGAAGAGATTCTGCGACGGCCGTTGCTGCAGAATTACATAAAGCACCTGGCAATAGGTGGACAATTGCCAAGCAGTGATATTATCAAGATAGCATGTAGACTTCCACGGCTTGAGATGTTGTCACTAGACCGGTTACAAGAAGAGGAAGAGTCTAATATTTCACTTGTTAAACCAACCAAGGAAAGTAATCCAATCATTGCAGAAAGGATTGGTTGACTAATATGTAAAACAGAACCAAGCAAGACAAGCAAGCTTTACCAAAGTACAGTTTCACAACTTACGTGCACGACCAGAATCTGTGAAAGTGTTCCTCGAATGGCCCAAGGAACTCCATGAGTTTGTCATGACTTGTGCAGGGGACATCGAGTATCACGAACCAAACCCCGCATTCCGCTGGAACCACAACCGTCTTGCCGACGTTCTGTCATCCCAGAAGGATTATCTTCGAGTTCTTGATATCGGCTGGCTAGGCCACGATCGCGACCAAAATGCCTTCCCAGTTTCTACGTTTCCAAATCTACACACCATGGCATTAAGCATAGCATATAAAAAGCCCACTGAAGAAAGCTGCCAAAATTGGCTGACTCCCTCTTTGCACACACTGATTATCGATCTACATGACAGTGGCCAATGCGGCCCCTCTTCCTTTCGCTGCATGGACAAAGGTAATGCTCAACGTATCGCCGAATGGGCGGGAATGGCGAGAAGATGGGCAGACGGAAATGGTGACGTAGGACTGAGAGAAATCTGTATATGTGCGTTCAGTAGAGGAGACGATGCTTGGAGGGAGGAGGATGAAGTGAGTTGTATGCACGGGAGTTATGCTGAGGAGATGAAGGATAATCTTCGGCAGTGTTTGAAAGATATCAATGAGCAAGGGTTTGAATCATTCTGGATTAGTTATAGTGGGAGGAGGTATACTCATGAGATGACGACGGCAATGTGCAAGTGTGAGAAAACGCGTAAACGCAGGGTTTGAATAGTATAATAGAAACAGAGAAAGGCAACCGCTAGAGAACAACAATTTCAAGATTCTCTCAAGATACATACCCCAGACAAGAACCAGAAAACGATTGACGCTTAACTGGGCACGAGACAGGCAATGATGACATTATTTTCTTAGCTGGAGAAATAAGCCAGACGGTACCAGGCTTGTATCACGATTCAGAGCACGCTAGCCTTTGCTTGTACCTCCAGAAACGAAAGAATAGTCATTCAATGAGCTGGCCATAGTTGTTGTCTCCATGTTTATGTGATATCTCAGCCGGGTAAATTTGTAAGTAAGAACATACCGTCAGCAACGGAACTCGGCTATTGTGACCCGTTACTAGTAGAAAACGAATCGATCGACAAGAACGGGCTCATCCGCGTCTCCAAGCCAGGCCTATCCCTCAGGGTATCAGAAACATTGACCGCTGGGAGCATAAGAGACAAAATTATTAGGCCAGCTTAGGTCACTTAGACTATGCTTCTTAGACTACTTATTTTTATGGCCTAAGACTTAGGAGGCCAACTTTTCTACTACCCACTAGCTATCGAACGGGTTCCTAGGTGACTATCCATATTTACACAACATATATGACGTTTTGTGTCTTTGAAACTAGGCCCGTGCGAAGTCCCCGATGACAGAAACTCCACCTGTAGATCCCGCTGACAGACAAACAGTTTGATGCTCAATAACAAAAGTGCTACTCTATACGGATAGACGGCTTCAATCTGAGCCAATACCGGCATAAATAATGACAGTTGCGGTGCTGTCCCCGATGACAGCTGAAGGACGAGGTAACACAGAACCCTGGTTATAACCCCAGTCAACCCCGGTCAAACCAGGGTTTTACGTATCCCGTGCATGTCGAAATGTAATAATTGATTACATTGGATATTGTACTTTATAGATTTTGACTTCTGATCTCAAAGAAATAATACGTGAGGGTAAGTATACATGGCAGTGCAGGGTCAAATGCTTGACGATGTACCTTCCGGCCGCTTCCGCCTCTAAGTGAAGTACATTATGCAAACTTGCAATTACTAGAGTAAGGCAGCTTGAGAATTTGAAAGATAAAAGGCAGTAGATTCCCGCTATTCCATTGCAGTTTGTCTATCACAGCCCATCACATTCTACACTCAGCTTCCTTCCACATTGTCAACAATCTACAAATCCTCATTCAAAGAACCTCAACATGATGTTCAAAAGCACCTTTTTGGCCCTTGCCGCCACCATTGGCTTCTCAGATGCTCTAGGCATCAACTGTCGAGGCAGCGGCCTTTGCGTTGGCAACAAAGGCGCTCTCGGCCAACTCATTGCCCAGGTCAGGGCCATAGATCCTAGCAAAAGGTTTAGCAACGGAGAGCATGTCAGCTGCGTTGATATCAACAATATCGGCAACCATCCAGCCATCTGCGCATTTTACCAGGGAATTGGAGACCGCACCTTCTCGCTGTCTGAGACCCAGACGTTCCTTCAGCAGATCGTCGACCATGGCTGCAAGCTTTGCGGAAGCGTCCCAACTGACCCGGGCAACAATGTCAACAACGGCCAGCTGACTGTCAACGCCGTTCTCAACCCTACCAAGCGCGATGCGCCTCAAAGCCCGGCAGTCTATGAGAAGCGCGGCGACAACCTCCTTGTCAGACGCCTAGGTATTAACTGCCGTGGTAGCTCCAGCTGTGGAGTTGGCGGTATCGCACACACACCCAATGCAGACCTCAAGGATGTTCGCGACGCTGTTGCATCCGGCGAGGAGGGCAACTTTGGTAACGGGGATCATGTTGCCTGTGTTCCGTTTGCTTTTGGACAACTGTGCGCTTTCTACCAGGGTATTGGTAGTCGAACTTTCACCAAGGAGCAATCTGTCACATTACTCGACCAGCTTAGACAGCATGGATGTTCCAAGTGTGGTAGTATTCCTGTTGATCCTGGCAATGATGTTAAGAACGGACAGCTTACTGTCAACTATGTGGCATAATTAGCTATTAATTAGCCAAGGCTTGGGATGTCTAGAACTGTTCCGGGTCGCCTGACTTGGGATATCTCACGGCGCTGGCAAGAGTCAGCGCTAAAGTTTTCAGATACTCCGTTTCAGGCAAAAGCATGGCACAGAAAGTAACTACTGGAATGAAGGGAGAAGGGGAGGTGTGGGAGAGATCAGCAGACAGGCGTAGAAAATCCTGCAGTAAATGGGTTAGACAATGACCAAGATACTTAGACAATAAACCTATACTGCACTACAATTCTCACAATGCTCTGGCAATAACATCTAATAGACCTTTTATATAACCTTCAAGTGAAGTAAGTTTCTATCGACTTTCCGTCACTACAACCACTAGAGAGTCAAAGGGAAAGGAATCAAGTTATCCAAAGCAATGATGATATAGCAGGTCTTCTCACTGGCCTCATGGTATTAAACTTAGCCGCTAGAAGCATAAGAGATGAAATTAGTAGGTTAGCTTATGCTACTTAGACTGTACTATTTAGGCTTTTTAGTTTTATATACTAGACTAGTTCAACGCCACCCCGTATACCCCTCCACCCTGCACACCTCATAACATCGACTCGTCATTGAAGGCTGCTTATTCATACTCTTCTGTATCTTTTAAATTAAATCCGTATTTTTTTATTTTAACGGCAATAGATTTGCAGCTATCAGATTATAAATATAGGATATTATTAGCAGTTAATAACGTTAATAATATAGGTTTATATGCATTAGTGCGAAAATATGCTATTAAGATATTAATATTAAAGGATCGATATGCCGGAAGCTATAATATTAATATATTATATTAGAAAGAACTATTACTAATACTAGAGTAGAAGGAAGACCTAGAGACTTATATTATCGATTAAGAGAAGGCTTTTTAGCTGTTATTAAAGGCTAAAATATAGGGCTTTATATAGCAGTTATTAGATATTAATAGGCAGATACTATATATCGGTAAGAACTAGGTAGATAGGTTCTTTATATAATATCCTTCTATATAAAAGAAGGTTATAAAGGTCTTTAAAGCAGCTAGGAAATACTATATAATAAGAAAAACCCTTACTAAGTATTATAATAGCCTCTATTAGGTTATTAATAAGAAAAATATTATATAGTAATATATATATAATATCGATAAAAATGGCATGCAACTAGGGGAAACTAGAGCCGATATAGTAGCTAGGACAGTTATAATAATACAGTCTAAGGTTATTAAGTCAGATAATTTAACTTAGGCTTTAGTTATTAAGTGTATATTAGCAGATAGTCGCCAGCTTATACCCTATATTATATTTACTAGAAAAAACCTCTAAGGATAGTAGTTTCCTAATGTTTTTCCTAACTGGAAATATAAGGCAAGTCTCTTAAGTTAGTTTAATATAGATATCTTTAACTAATAGTTTATAGATATATTTATCTATAAGATAACTGTTACGACCCAGCGGTTACGTCATGTGTACCCTACCTTTTTCACTAATTACTTTAAGTCTTACCCACATTAGAGTAAACTCACTAAAAGCTCACTTATGCATAAGTAAGCCTACCCTATAGCTTACCTAAGATATTATAAGCTTTCTACAGAAGATCACTATAAGCTTTATAAGCTTTCTCAGAAAGCTTACTACTATATCAATAAACCATTTAAGTATATATATATCTATAGCATTAGTTAATTACACTTAGCTTATTAGCTATTAATTTAAAACCTCTTTACCTAAATACACCTTACCTACTCTATTTACTATTAAGAAATATAACACTTTACTACCGCTTAGTTTATATGCCTTATAACTCTATTAATATAAACTAATATAGACTAATTTACTTATTTAAAAACCTAACTATTATATATTAATAGCTCTTATTTAGACTATACTATATAAAAGCTAAGTAATATTATACTATTAAAATATCTATTAATACTACTAATAATAGACTGGTACCCCCTTATATAAGACTGCTACCTAGTAATATAGAAATAATAGCTAAGATTTAACTACTTTAAGGTAAGGTATAGACTCTTTAGGTAAGAGTTAATGCAATACCTACTACTGCACCTCTAGTAGCTAAAACTATTAATAACTGCTGTAACCTTAGCGAATACCTTAAGCCGCTATTACTTAAACCGTTTAAGGGATACTCTATAGATATCCTACTATTCCTAACTTAAATAAAAGGCTATTTCTATATATTCCCTAATAAATTAGACTTAATTAAAAAGAAGATACTTACTACTATACTATTAATTTAAGGAGATACTAAAGACTAGTTTAAATTTATATAGAAAGACTACTTAGAAAATAAATATAATCTATAGGATTAGGAAACCTAGAATATCTTTATAGATTAGCTTAACTTTAAAATACTCCTTAAAGATAACTTTAGAGTTATTAATAAAAAATAATAAGCTGTAGCCGATATCTTATAGCTAAAGTAATAGAAATCCTATACTACCTACTCTATTAAGTTCTAATAACTTACCGCTAAAATAGGATAGGATAATAAAGTACTTATAGAAATCTACTATTAAAGCCTTAAAGAAGAAGTTAAAGATAAACTTTATAAGGCTAATAGACCTAATAACCTAACTAAATATATTACTATAGCCATTAAGATTAATAAATAATAATATAAATATAGATAAGAGAAGACTAATACTATATAAAGGGGAAGTAACTTTAACCTCTATTTCCTAAATTAATATTAAAATAATAATTATAGTAACTATTATAACTCTTAACTATAATAATGAAATAATAGGAATACCTCCTATAGAACCTAATTAGGACTAATAGACCTAAGAGCTACCTAAACGCTAGAATAACGAAGGGACCTTAGTAAGTGTAAATACTATAACTATAACTAGATAAGATATATAGCATAATACTGCTTATAACTAAGAAAACTAAAAAGCCCTAATTAAGGTAGGCAGATACTAGGTATAACTAATATATAGGAACCTTAAATAGCGATATAAACTTAAATACTTAAAATATATTAAGATAGCTATAATATAGCAAATAAAACTGCTTTAACTTAGAAGCTATAAATTGCTAATTGGGAAAATTACCCTGCTAAAAGCTTAATATAAAGGCCTAGGGAATACTTTAAAAATCTAGAAGAAATCTAAGAATGAATTAATATCGAATTAACCCTAGAGCAAAAGAAAAGACAAGCCTATTCCAATAGACCAGATGTAAGAGAAAGACAATAAGTTCTAGCGCAGAAAAGAAGAAGTAAGGCGAAAACTGAGAATATATAAACACTAGGAGTAATAATAACCCTAATAAGCTTATAAGGTAACTAAGTAATAGATAATATCCCTATATAAATAAAGATATAGTAAAAAGAAAAATAAGTACTAGCAGAATAAGATATAGCGCACTGCCTATATATTAGATAATAATAATACTCCTATAGTATAGGATATAGAGGAAGAGCAGCTAGAGCTATTATAAGAAACCTCTATAAATAAGATAAAGAAATTAGAAATAACTAAAAGAAGCTATATTAGCCCTTATATAATAAACTAGGTTAATAAATATTTATAAGCCCTAAGGAAAGGTATATATAGAATGTAAGAGAATACTATAATACTTCTACTATAAATAACCTTTATATTTAAATATACTATATAGTAGAAGCTATAAACCTACTATATAAGGAACCCTAATTTAATATAAAGAATGATATTAAAACTCTTCCTAATGATAGTAACTATAATAAAATTTTATAGGTATTATATAAATATTATTAGTGTAAAACCTATCTTAAAGTAAAGAAAGATAATAATTATTTTCCTATAATAATACTAGGAATACCTAATAATAAACCCTACTTACCTAAAGAAATAATAAGGTACCTAATATATATATAATATAAAAACCTTAAAGTAGTAGAACTATAATTTAACTTAGCCTATTATCAGCAATAAGAAAAGGTATAAAAAACTAAGGAAGATATCTAAAAGAATCTATAAATCCTTAAAGAAGCTAATAAAGAGTTTAGAGAACTTACATAAGGAAGGTATAAGGAACCTTAGAGAAATAATAAATCCTTAGAAGATATAGATAAATTAGACTATATATAGAAAGCAGATAGACTTTACCTTACTAGTATTTACAATAACTTACAAATACCTAATAAATACTAGTATATAGAACTAGGAAAAGATAAATGCTATCTATAATAGAGCTATAGATAAGTAAAGCATAAGGATAAGTAGGGCTTAGACTATAAAGTGCTCTAGGAGCGATATAAGATAGTAAGCCTAACTGCCTAATATTATAGGTTTAAGTTAAGGGGAGATAATTAAACGCTTAGATAGATTATAGAGCTAAATATAACTTTATCGATTTAAAAACAGTTATAGAGCTAGGAATCTAATAGTAGAAAAAGAAAGAGCCTTACCTAATTATTAATATAGAAGGATAACTCTTTAATTATAATAATAGGATTATAGACTAAGAGGCTAATTACCTTAAGGTAAAAATCCTAAGAAAGAATTAAGGAATTAGCTTTAATATTATTCCCTTAGGAGGAATAGCAGATATGCTACTTAGAATGCTATAGCTTAGAAGTATAAACCTAAATATCGACTAGATAATTGGCTAAATTCTTACCCTAAGGAACTTAAATAGCGATAGGATAATAATAATAATAAACTATAAGAGATCTTAAACTATAACTAATAGAAAAGGCATAAAATAGCATAAAGCAGAGTCTTTAATACCTCTAAAAAGGAGAATATAAAGGTATATAATAGGCAAATAATAAAAATAGATCCTAGGTATCTTAATAAGATAAGACCTACATAAAGATACCTAGCTAATAAAAACAGAAGATAGGCTATAAAATATACTAATAGAATATTAGATATATAATAAACTATTTTAAGAAGAACTTAATATAAAGATACCTAAATATAATAATTAGAATTATAAGATTAATCTTACTAATAATAATATCCTATTTTAAAAGATTTACTTACTTAATAAAAAAGAACTTATAGAGTTAAGAGAATACCTAGATAATAGACTAAGAAAAGGATATATTAAATAGTTAATATCTTTAGTAGGAGCACTAATAATATTTATTCCTAAGAAAAATAGGAAACTATAACTAATAATTAACTATTAACAGTTAAATGCACTTACTATTAAAGATCGGATGCCACTTCTACTTATTATAAAACTAAAGGACTAATTATAAGGGAAATAGATCTTTACTACTTTAGACCTTAAGGGAGCCTATAACCTAATTAGGATTAAGGAAGGAGATAAATAGAAAATAGCATTTAGAATTAAATTTGGATTTTTTAAATACTTAGTTATACCATTTAGTCTTACTAATGCACCTATAATATTCTAGCGGATAATTAACTATATATTATAATAGTACCTTAATATCTTTATTATATATTACTTAGATAATATCTTAATCTTCTTAGATAATAAAAAAGAATATAAGGAATATATCTATAAAATATTAAAAGTACTTTAAAATATTAAACTACTAGTAGAATTAGAAAAGAGTTACTTCTATATTAAAGAAGTAGACTTCTTAGGATATACTATTATACTAGGTGAAATTAAAATAGATTAAAAGAAAATTTCAGCAGTATAGGACTAGCTATTACCTACCTCAGTTAAGGAAGTATAAAGCTTCTTAGGTTTTACTAACTATTACTAAAGATTTATTAAGAACTTTAGTAGAATTATAAACCTATTAATAGAACTTATAAAGAAAGACTGGAAGTTTATATAGCTAAAAGATATATAGTAGGCATTTAAGAAACTATAAGATGCTATACTAAAAGAACTAGTGCTAATTATATTTAACCTAGATAAAGAGATTAAATTAAAAACTAATGCTTTAGATTATATACTAAGAGGATAAATCGGATAATACAATAATAATAGGAAATTATACCCTATCGCTTTTTATTTATATAAGTTATATAGAGTAGAGTTAAATTACCCTATATATAATAAGGAATTCTTAGCAATCTTTAACTGCTTTAAAGAGTTTAAATACTATCTTATAGGAAGTAAATACTAAATTAAAGTCTATACTGACTATAAGAATATTATTAACTTTACTATAATATAAGAACTTAATTAATAATAAACTAGGTATATAGAGTATCTATATAAATTCGACTTTATTATTATCTATTAAAAAGGATTAAATAATAGATAAGCTAATGCAATTAGCTGAAGACTAGATTTTAATATAGGAATAACTAAAGCTAACGAATAACTCCTAGAACTTATAGAAGAAGGAGAATATAAGCTTATATAGTAAGTATAAGCACTAGGCCTCATTATAAAACAAGGAGGTACTATAATAGACTGGAGTAAGAAACAGTAAACCTAGATCTAAGAAGATACAATTAGATATAACCTTTAAAACTCCATTAAATAAGGAACTACCCTATACCTTTATAATAATAAGATATAGGTACCAGAAGCATTACGATATGAATTAGTATAGGAAATATATATATATCCCCTATATAGCTACTAAGGTGTTATAAAGATACTTAAGAGAATCTAAGAATATTTCAATTGGGAGAAAAGTTAAGAAATAGTAAAATAAGTCATTAAGTAATATAACTTATGCGCTAAAATAAAGGCATAACGATATAAACCCTATAGAGAATTATAGCCGTTACTAGTAGCATAATAACCCTAGGACTTAATTATAATGGATTTTATTACTAAGCTACTACTATTAGAAGAACCTTTAATTAGAATCTTCTATAATAGCATGCTAATAATAGTAGATCGACTTATTAAGTTCTACTACTATATCCCTTACTAGGAATTAACTAAAGTAGAATAGATAGTATATATTTTCTATAATAGGATTTTTAGAAACTATAGGTTACCATTTGAAATCATCTCAGATAGAGGAACTATATTTGCTAGTAAATTTTAGTAGACCCTATCGGCCTTGCTAGGCACTAACTATAAAATGTCTATTGCTTTCTAACCTTAGATAGACAGTTAGATAGAATAAATAAATTAAGTATTAAAATAATACTTAAGATACTATATTAACTATAAATAGAATAATTAGATTAAGAAGCTACTAATTGCCTAATTTACTTATAATACTATATATAATAAAAGCACTAAGTTAATACTAGCCTATGCTAATTTTGGATTTATACCTAATGCTTATTACGATAAATAAGATCCTAAGACAATAAATCCTATAGTAATACTTAAAGCAAATAACCTTAAGAATTTATATAAAGAAATAAAGAAGGAATTAAAATATATTAGATAATAAATAAAGCGTTATTATAATATTAAGAAGGTAGAAAGACTAACCTTTAAGGAGGGAAATATAGTCTACCTATCTATAAAAAACATTACAATAAAACAACCCTTATATAAACTTAACTATAAGTATATTAAACCGTATAAAGTTAAATAATAAGTTAAGAAGGATATATACGACTTGGATCTACCCTCTAAAGTTAGACTTTATTTAGTCTATTATATCTCTTTTCTTAAATCCGCTGCCGATATAATTTAGATTAAAACCGATAATAAACCTAAAGAAGTTAATAGACTAGAGGCATATAAAGCAGAAGAAATTAGAGATATATAAAAAATTAATAGATAAATAATATATTTAGTAAAATAGAAAAATTACTTAGAAAATAAAAATATATAGGAACTACTAAAATACCTAATTACTGCCTAATAACTCCTAAAGAACTTCTATTAATACTAGAAAAGTTAAGGAAACTAAAATCTAATATATTAGAGTAAACTAGTAAATAAATATCCTCTATAACTAACTGCTCTTTAATAGACTCTATATATTCTGCCTCCTTTAGTTTATCTAGAGACTTAAGACCCTAATAAGTTATCTTAATACCATAAGAAACCAGATCTTTCTTACGTTTTTAATAAGTCTCTAATTAAGAGAAAGACTTATCTAGCTCCCGCTAAGTAATATAAAGAGCTTCACAACGAGCCAATAATAACTCCTTAGCAGCGGCCTCTCGCTCTTTAAGGCATTTCGCCTTATTTATAATATAAGTAACTATAAATCAGTAAAAAACCACTAATTCTAAAAGTAGCTAGACTTATAAGAATTTAATAGTATACTAGTTATATCGCAAGGATAACTAAAGGATATATAAAGACTATACTTTTTCTTTCCTATAATTATTTTATAAGCAACCCTACGCTTTATATAATAAGAATAAGGTATAACCTCTATATTAAATTAAGCGATACCCTTAGCAGTTCTATAATGTTTTTCAGTAGAAGATAAGGAACTATCATTTTAAGAATCTAGTTTGCATTTAATAGAGCTTACCGATATAATAGATATAGGTTTAAGTTAGACTTATAGAGGTAATATTAGTTAAAGGATAGGTTATATAGGCCTTAAGGATAAGACCCTTCAGAGGGGAGATATCGTATTATGACCTAGCGGTTATATTATATATACCTTACCTTTTTTACTAATTACTTTAAGTCTTACTTATATTAAAGTAAACTTATTAAAAGCTCACTTATATATAAGTAAGCCTACCTTATAGCTTACTTAAAATATTATAAGCTTTCTATAGAAGATTACTATAAGCTTTATAAGCTTTCTTAGAAAGCTTACTATTATATTAGTAAACTATTTAAGTATATATATATCTATAGTATTAGTTAATTACATTTAGCTTACTAGCTATTAATTTAAAACCTCTTTACTTAAATATGCCTTACTTACTCTATTTACTATTAAGAAATATAATACTTTACTACTGCTTAGTTTATATGCCTTACGACTCTGCTAATATAAACTAGTACGGACTAGTTTACTTGTTTAGAAACTTAACTGTTATAATAACGCTATTAGATCCCTCTTAATAGAGACTTTTAGTCTTAAATTAGTATAAATTATATATTATATTAGAATTAATAAAAAAGGCTTAAATGCATTAAATTTAACTCTCTTAATTACCCTTATATTTATTATATATTACTTAGCCGCTTAATATTACAGTATTTAGGCCATTAAAAACGTACTATTATTAGTTAACCTATACTTAGGCTATATATAAAGTAACCTCTCTATATTAATAATAACTCTTTATAGAAGTATATAAAAGGGCTTTTAAAAAAGCTATAAGCCGTAGGAATATAATAAGTAGTTTCTTAGCTTCTGGTGTATTTCCAGTCGATATAAGGAAGGCGATAGAGGCGTTAAAGCCTAAGGAGAGAAAACGCAAGACCTTTAAGGTACCTATAACACTAAAGAGGCCGCAAGTAACTGACGATATGACCTAGAGTACGCCTTAAGGAAGTACCGATATTTAAAAATAATAGAAAGCTGCCTAAAGTGAAGGAATTATATCGATCTGTGACTTCAATTGTATTATGATAAAGATAATAAAGTCAATTGATAATAAAAATAGCTAAATTTAATGCCTTAAGGAGGAAAAAGCTATTCTTAAAGCTTTAGCTGCAGCGAAAGAACCTACCGGCTGAGTCCCAGTTCAATTTAACTTAAATATAGCTTTCCCTTCAATTGACGAGATTATCACAGCAAGGGATTAAGCTGAAAAGAATATAATATATAGATTAAATGAAAAAGCTATAGAAAAAGCTAAAAAATAAGCTGCAAAGAAAATAGTAAATAGTATAACTGTTATCTAAATAGTATACTAAATATGGATTTAATTGAATAAGTACGCATAATTATATAATTATCTGAAGTTAGCTGCTGTGTTGTGTTGTGATGCTATCACAAGTGTGCAGGGTGGAGGGGTGTACGGGGTGGCGGTGAACTAGTCTAAGAGGTAAGAGGTTATCTTTTCTACTACCTATGAGGATGGTGATCTGATAAGAATTGCAATCAAGTGCCTACAATCCAGGCGATGGCCTAAGATCATGCCTCAGCAATTATATCATCAATAGATCTTATCCAACGACTACGCAATCAAATGAATATTCACTGCTAGAGTCATGTAATGATGCGACTGAAGTTAGGGTATTACTGACAAGGGAAATAGAGAAGTGACAAACTTGTATCATAGTCTGCTGGCAGCTAATGAAATCTTAAAGGTGGCAGCCCAAAGACATGGAAATCACCCCCAAATGCACGTCGTCCTACGTTTCGGGCGCAGAACAGGTCAGATGCATTGCAGTTAGAGGTAGTGATCATCGATTGTGTCTGAATGCTGCTTGTTAACCCCCGCAAAACTTCTGCACATGTCAGCCTCGCCGTCAGACTGTTTCCTATTCGAGCGTCATGTTTGTCAGTACAAATACTTATCCACCAGTCAGCGAATTCGAGGCCACCCAACCTGCATCATTATATGTTCTGATTCAGTAAGCCGAGTCTTTGACGTCAATTGTCGTCGGTATGCAGCCTCACGAATCCTTCATTGCGCCCGATCAGTATGAACGTGCTCAGAGCCATGTTGTGTCCGATGCAAGACCCCGTATCTCTGTCCAATCGCTGAAGCCAATCGATCATAATAATGATGTTGGGTTTGACAGATAACTATAGTCCGTACCCTTCCGACAACTATATGAAGGATGGAAAGACTCACATCCCCTTGCTCATAATTCAAAACCTTCTACATATACGTCTCAAGCTATTTACAGAATCTCTCCAAAGTAGGCTTAAATCACAGTCTACCTAGCCCCATGCTGCTGGCATTGTAGTAAAACTGACTAAGCAATCACAGAGCCTTCAAAGTCTAGCTCCAAGTCCAACATCATGCCTGAGTGGAAGCCAGAGTACCAGGAAGAAGAGCCTGCGCCGGTCTATGACCAGGTCGAGGAGGAAGCACCTCCTCCTACTTATGAGGATAACTCTGCCGAGGTTGTCTTCGAATCGAATGAGCCGGAGGATATTGTCGAGGCCATCACAGGGTTGTAGTGATGAGCGTGTTCGGGCATGGAATGGGTACTGCACGAGAATCCTAAAATAAATAAACTCTTTACTTCCCATGATTGATTTTAACTACAGGGCAGAAGTGGGCTATTGCAGAGCGAGATTTAAAAGACTGGATACCAGCTATTGGTATTTAAAATAGGTCGACTAGGGAGCAGATGAACATGATGAAGAACGCTGTGTTTCCCGAATAATCAGTAATATTGCAGGGCATTCTAAGATCTTCGATTCATGTGAATGGCCATCTGACAGCTATGATTTGTAATATTTCGAACTGCGGTGCACCAAGCTTAGATTATCTGATAAGGTTCCCAAGTTAGATAATTGACCCAAAGGCATTGCAAAGCAGGACTCTGTAGGACGTCAACAAAACGACATGGCGGTTTTTGTAATGTTATGCCAGTGAGTAACCTCTAGGTAGGGCCCACAGCTTCAATATTGTATATCATACATGGCACATACATGGATGAATGAATTGACTACGTTTAGGAAAGACGTCTTGTAGGTTTAATATATATATGAAAGACACAATGGTCCTCCATACAAATCCGGTCGACATGAAACAAGCCTCCCTCCGTCTTTTGTTGACCTTCCATTGAGTTTTGGCATCCACTGAAATATAGGACCATTTAGCACTTGTCCTTCCGTACAATGGCGTTCCATTTAGTGCTGTGAAACACTTGTCCGGATACAAAGCTTCCATAGCCACCGTTCTGCCAGCCCCATCGTGTGCACTTGTCGTTGATATACTCAGCGCCGTCTGCAATGCTTCCAAATCCGTTCAAAGTCTTTGACTTGGCGTTCTGGAATCAAATTATTAACTGTCAATGACACTTCAATGGAAATTTCACAATAATAAAAACTCACATCATTACACCACCAAATAGCAGAGTTAAAAGAGCAGCTCACTCGACCGCAGTTTCCTGGTCCAGGGCCGTTTGTTGGTTTGCCCTTGGTACGGCGGAGATAAGAAATGCCTTGATTGACGAAGGTGGTACGACACTTTGGCCATCGGCCGCCGCAGTGGTACTCAGCGTCGCTAAAGTCAGTTCCAGCAAAAAGCTCGAAGCTAGAGTCTCGTTCCGTTAGCTCGCTGTCAGTGCTGTTTCCAGCGTACTCTTCATCCCAGTCAGAGTTTAACTGAAGTAGCTCTTCATGGACTTCCTCAATCGTCCCATTCAAAACGGTTGTCGGGCCTCCGGGTGTTACTTCAACCTCCCATTCCGGTACGACAACGCCGTAGCCTTCAATAGGAGCGTCAGGATCGACTGCCTGCTCTGTCTGTTAACATTTGACTTCGATAAGAAACTTGGAAGAGCGGCATACATTGCAGAACAGAGGCGCCGCAGCTAAGAGAGCGTAGTTAAACTTCATGTTTGCAACAAAGGGGTTGAGAGAGGCGTTTGAAATTTGGAATGTAATATTTTCAATGAATTCAACGGATTATTATAGATTCTGTCTTTGGCTTTGAACAGCCACATGCATGACTGGGCATGGTGTTGGTTCAGTGTGGCAGAGCAATTGGATGCTTGGTTATGGCACGGCCCGAGAGTCTACGAAGTCTAGACCCAGTAGCCGAGGCAGGGGGGCAATGCACCTTCACGGCATAACCAACTGGGAAAGTCGTATGACTGTGACCAAACTCATCCGCTGACGTCGATTATCACCCACGTGAACGGTTGATTGCGGATTTGTCTCTACCTGCAAGTTGACTCACTTGTCTCGCCGAAACGAAGGACACAGCTACAACTTCCCTCCTACACAACCGCGGTTTATTAGCATCACATCAGTGGAATAAACATCAAACACAAACACAAACTAGGGCTACTAAGTTTATATCGCATCAAGTCCACAATCATGACCATCTTCGACACCATTCTTTCTATACTACCAAACGTCCCCTTCTTGCCTCCAGCAGCGCCGACTGACAACAAGAAAGCGACAAAGCAGAAGCCTGGTCCATCAGGCCGTTTTCTTGGCAAATCACCTCAGCAAGTTGAGGCTAGCACGAAGCCCGATCCGGAAAACAAAGATGCAGAGAAATAAATGGTTTCATTATTTACTCCCCGAAATGGTGCTCTTGGTCTGTTGTAATCAACACGCAGCTGTATTTATAGTAAGTAGCCAACGTACATCTGATTGGTAAAATAATGACTCATGGCAGGCCAAGCAAATTTATACAATAGGAACTACAGTTAACCTTTTTTTTTATACTATGGTTAGGATCATCACTTTTTCTTCACCAAGAAGGTTGACTCGCCAAAGCAAACAATAGGAATGGGTGGACTACCAAACAGATGAGACACCGTCAGAAGACATCGGTTATACAATGGAATATTCAGTAGGCAGTTACAACTTGAACCTTCCGGCAAATAATGTTTGTCGTGGTATGAGTCTACAATATAAGAAACATATTCAATTACTAAAATAAATTTCTAAGAACTAGCAGAATGATATGAACAAGCCCTAGTTGCTGGTCAAAGAGATAATATACTGGCACTCAGCATCGTCCCTTGTCACCCATGTGATTACCAATCTCTGCATTGCCGCAGAAATCGAGACCAGGAGAATAATTCATGTAGCCGCAGTCAACAGCAGAAATGCCGATGGAAGACGGGGAGAACGTTCCTGGAACATACCAGCCACATCTATCCGTGAGACGCGCGAGAAAATCGGCGTACTGGCTGGAAAAGAGAGGGAATGTGCCTTGTGCACAACAGAATGCAACCTGTTGAAGTTCAAATAGTTAGAAAAGACACAAGCCAGCCTAATTAAACAGAGACGTTGGTATTGACTAACGACATCTCCATAGATGGAATACCAGGCTTGAGTAACCTCACCGACACCACCATCAGATCTATCAAACTGTGCCTTCAGCATGTCGACAGCGTTATCGCAGTTTCCATGGTTCATGGAAAGACTATAAAGAAATTGATTAGTAATGCATCTAATAGCAACAGGGTTTCCAATATCTGTACATACCCACATCCACACCACATGTCTGGCTGGTCTCGGTCCCATCCTCCTTCATCCTTGATTTGGCGAGACTTGAGAAGATTCGTAGTCTTCCTTGGAGTTACAGTAGTTTTATAGTCAACTGTGACTCCTTCTGAGACTTCAAGGCCTTCAGCGTTGACGTGAGCGCGGTATACACCGTTGGGCAAGTTGTCTGGGAGCGTGAAGGTTGCACAAGCAACTGACTGCAGAACAAGGAGGGGAGTTGTGAATTTCATGATGAAATGTTGGTTAGTTACTTTTTGTAAGATGTGAGATTGGAACTGATGAGTGAGAATAATAACAGTCAATGAGCGAGGAATCAAAGTCTTTTATACTTCTTTTCGTCGTATATGGACATAAATATGGTTTAGATACAGAAATGCAGCTGCCAGGACGAGGTTAGAGCTGAATCCTTCTCACATAGTTATATTAGTGTTGCATAGTTAGTTGAACAAAAGATCTCAGTAGCTTCAAATATTTGTTGTTTTCCTTTTCCGTGTCCGGTGCCGAGTTAACCGACCCATGCTAATACCCTCATCTGATGGATACGACAGGCGCGCTTTTTCGCAAGCGGCTCTTGAAGAAACATAGTCTTACTTAATTAAGCTCTCTGGAGCGCCAAGATAAGATAATGGAAATTAATGTTCCATCGTTCATTGAACGGCAAATGCTATCCTGAAGGAATACTAAGGCCCGGTCTAGAGCCAGCAACTTCACATCGTGACAATCAAGGTCCCACACAGCCTGGGATAGCCCAGATAGCTGCGTGATAATTGATGACTTTTAAAAATATCTAATTTCATATAAGCAGTCTCTGAAATCTTGAGTAGGAAATTTGAATGAAGTATGATCTTCCACAGTCTCAAATAGACACCAATGTTTCCTGTGACAATAGGATGTCAAGGGCGCTAAATGATACGGTTTTTTTCACCTGTCTCACTGACAATAAATTATGTTTCATAGGAAGGATAATGAGTATCTCTAGCTTTGAATGCACAAGTGGTTGTAGCTAGTGTTTTTCGTATGCTGCATTCACTCATGAAATTTGCCTAGTAGCTTAGTGGGACTCCTAAGTGTACCGGAAAAATTGGCCGATGGAGGCATGAGAGACGAAATTACTAGGTTAGCTTTATGCTTTTTAGACTAACGTACTTGATAAGCGAGTGGGTTAGACAAGTGAGAGGGTCAGTTGAATTTATACTTAAAAAGCTAATTTTTAAAAGCTAATATAAAATCTAAACTAAACTTAAAATAGCTAAAATTAAAAAGTTATATATTTAACTATTAAAAAAAGTTATATTATAAAGAAAATAATTCTATTTAATTTATTTATAGCTAGTATAAAAAAAGCTTATTTATATTATATAAGTTAGCTTTTATATATAAAATAAAGTAGCTAAAAATCTAGAAAAATTATTTATATATATATATACCTATATAGTACTTTAAAATATTTCTTTTAAATTTTTAGCTATTTTATTTAAGGTAGCTAGATGCTATAGGGTAGGCTATTTTTAGCTATACAGTGCGCTGACCTACTCGCTTGTCTGACCTACTCGCTTATCAAGTACGTTATACTCTTTAGGTTAACGTTATTTATTTTTATACACTAAGATTTTATAGATTAACGTTTCTGCTATTTAACAGCATCTTTGTTCAATTATCAAGCTTAAATTAGATCCATTAAGCTACCCTAGACTATCCTTGAAGTCTTTCTAGATATTCACATCGAAGAGTGACAACGTTGAGACGAAGTAGTCCGGTCATGTCATGTATCTGCGATACTGCCTCATTGTAAGAAGCAGTCTGGTGAAAATCCGCCTGTGCAGACTCGTTGGCCTAACCAACAAATCCCATGAGTGCAGCTCCCAGTTGCCCATCCACAGCTTCTTTGCCCCTGACTGGGAAGTCATTCTCAATGCCCCAACCATGAGCCAGCTTCTCAACGTCAGAGTAGGTGCCGAAGCTCTTGGCGAGAATACCCTTAAGTTGCACAGCGTCCTTGTCCTTTTTGGTTTGGGCAAAGTCTGTAGGGAAGTAGGCTACCACGACATCCGTCACAGGAGACTGAAAAACATCAGACGACGGAACCATGGTAACATGCTTTGTCATTTCTCCATGGGTACAGATTTTTGGAATGTCCTTGACTGCGTCTGCTCTATGCCTGGGAACTGTTAGTACAACATCACTACCTCGATTACATGCAAGTTGACTTGCTCTTTGGCGAATTTCTCATGTTGCTCAACTGTGTCCCAGTCGAAAAAGCCCCAAATTTTCAACGGGTCATCTTTCTCTAAGCCCCAATAAACTCGGGATGGGCCACCAGGCTTTGTTATCACGGTTGACCAAGCCTCATACAAGATCTTTCCCTCAGGTGTGGTCGGATCCATGATGTCGATGCCGGGCTTGACCCCCATGACGCCAACTTCTTGGATAACCATTGCTGCTCTGGATGCGATTTGATGCTTTTTTTCTGAGTAGTTGTCTGTTTTTACTCGCCTTTTTTATATCAGCTCAGAGGCCCAGGAGTGATAATTTGCATCCATATATACACTTAAACCCTGACTAATATCGGAACTTCGGACTTACAATTTAATGGTTGCCTGCGTGCGAAAAGGCTTGTTGCGTTATTTAATCTAGGCAACGCTTTAACAGAAATGTCCATACTACGAATCATGCTCAAATGATTTAACCACATTTTATGAAGATTTTCCGATTACGTATATCTTGCGCGTCTCTGTATGCCCGGCCCGCCAGTATTGTGTCAATGAAAGACCCGAGTTGAAGAACAATGTCAGGAACTAGTCTGCCCAATGGTAGAGGTAGTTGGGTAACAGGCATCTATTTAATTAATAATACACTGAACTAGCCGTCGGTCTTATTTCCCCTCTCGAATCAAGCATCCCTTTATTTTATAATTGAAGTTGAAAAACTCTCTCAAGGTAAATAAAAAGTCCATTTTCAAGTCATCTACATAAACTAGAATAGCTAACAAAAGTATATACTAGAAGTATACCACAGAAGTCATATTATTAAAGAATAAAGCTTCTTCCCTTAGCGCTTCTGGCCCCTAACACGAAGCACTTTATCCTCCAAGAACTTCTCCCCAAAACTACACTATACAAGGCTTACTAAACTGAAAGGTCAAGCAACTTAACCAGCTTATTTGACAGCAACACAAGCATGAGTGTCCTTCCACAAACCGCTGCAATCCTTCTTAACTGCTGGGTTCCACTTGAATAACTGCTCCATTGTGATCTTCCTGTATTTAAGAAGGGCCTGGCATGTAGTTGTAGAACTGATGTAGTGAAATGTGACACAATTCTTGACCATACCGGCTTGAATAGGCGAAGGTGTCTTGATCCCATTACTGGGAGCCGTTGCGGTAGGCTGGGGCTTGGATCCAATGACACCAACACATGCACTGGTGCCCTTCCAGAGCTTGCTGCAGTCTTTACCAACAGAGGGATTCCACTTGATGAAATCAGCAAGCGTAATCTTGTTGTACTCGACAATGCCTTGGCAGGTAGTCGTATCCTTGACTTCGTGGAACTTATTGCAGTTCGCCACCATGCCCTCTTGAATGGCTTCGGGCGTCTTGATCCCATTCCCAGGAGTAGCCTTGGTTGGGCTTGGCTTGGTTGCTCCTGTAGGGGACGGGGTAGAGCCGATGACACCAACACATGCACTGGTGCCCTTCCAGAGTTTGCTGCAGTCTTTACCGACAGCGGGATTCCACTTGACAAAATCGGCAAGAGTGATCTTGTTATAGTTGAGAATACCCTGACAGGTAGTTGTATCCTTGACTTCGTGGAACTTGTTACAGTTGGTCACCATGCCTTCCTGGATAGCATCTGGGGTTTTAACACCATTGCCAGAAGGTTGCTTGGTAGTGGAGGGCTTCTGGGGAACGGTGGGAGAAACAGCGGTCGGGGTTGTCTTGATGACCGACGTTACCTTGGTTGAAGCAGCAGTCGTGCTTTTGGGACCAACGGCGGTAGGCAAAGGCTCATCAGGATCATCGTTAACAGACCCAATCACACAGTAAGTAGCTCCCGTGTCGATGTTAGGGCATTTGATACCAGTGTTCAATGCCTTGAGGTCATCCTCAGACATCCCCCAGGCATCGGCAAAGGTTGCGCATGTCGCGCCACTGTCGGGAGAGGTATGGAATGAACAATCCACACTTCGACGCGAGGGAATAGAACGGGCATAGGGGAGCGCTGGGAGAAGGCCCACAGCCAAAAATGTTGTGAGATGCATCTCGTTGGATTGAAAGATGGATGAGAAGAAAGAGAGACTCAATGCAGATGGTGATTCATTATCTACCCAGGACCGATCATAACTCTATTTATACATTTCTCTCTTTACTGAAAGTTCCTCAATCTCCTGATAAAGTCTACCGTTAGTCTTCCAAAACTCTGCGCCTCAGCGACGAACAAGAGCAACACCTTCCGTCTCCAGAAACTCTTGTAATGGACCTTGTTAGTGGAGCATCGTTGAGGCTGTTGGCTCTGGATTTTGGCCTCCGCCGGGAACAGTCCATTAGCAAACATTCCGTTAATACTGAAGGATGTTCCGACGGGCCGAACCAGTGGTTGCGTGGGGTTAACCTCAACGGCCCCAGAGGTTAATTTTATGCTTGTTCCAAGTGGCCAATCTGATCCCTTTCTTCCCAATGGGGAAATTGCCGTCGCGGTAATATCTCGCAAAAGTAAGTGTCATGAACCTTTGAAGGCCGGAAAAACTGATGCAGTCTTGGCGCTGTAGCCGAACTGGGTCCTAATTCTTGGAGGCTGCGAATTGTACTCTCTTCTGGGTATTCGCGAGCGAGTTTTAACGTATGAGGAGTAACGTTGCCTGTCGATCGTTACTTATCTAGTCACCCCATGGTTCTGATCCCCGGTAGAGGCCCGAAAACCCATTGTGACATGTGCTGCTTTGTATGTACCGGGGGTATTCCCTATCCCTGCAGGGCCCCGTGAATTGACTAATATCTGTCAACCAACAACTACCAAGCCGGAAACACGGCCGTGCATATGCCAATACTTTGCTCATGTGCCCTGACAGGTGCAGGGTCGTGGATCCCGCTCACTACAAGAAGTCGCTCAGGCCCTTGTAAACTAAATTTGTTCTTGCGTACATTCTCACTCAACACTCTCACTCATTTTCAACATGCGTTGCCTCCACTCCTTGGCGTGTTGGTTCTTCCTCATCTTCATTTCCAACGGGGTTGCTGTAGAGGAACCGAAAAGTGATTCTACAGGCACCTTGGAGATCGATTTGGTCTTTCCACGCAATGAATCGACATTTGTTCCCTCTTTGATGACACCTTTTGTTTTCTCCTTCCGAACTCCCCAACTTGTCCCTATTCTCCTACCATATCTTATTTATTCAGTCTACAATTATAGCAATACTACCAGTCCTGCTCTTGATGGCAGGATTGTAAGGGAGTCTATGAATCTCACAGCCAACGATGACCCTCACTTCCATGTCGATTACCATCGGCAGTTGAATGTTGAAGGCAAATGGCTTATGACGCTCACTGCTGGTGTTCTCGTTTGTTACGAGGATCGCCATAACTTATACAACAATTCACACTTCATTGACGCCAACTATACCAAGATCAACATTACTTTCACTACGAAGGGCCCTTCAGGACAGGTCGACCTTGCTGCTGAGACAAGCGACAAGAATTGTCCATCTCCAGTTGGACTCCACATCGATGTCCAAGACACGATGAAGATCCCGCAGGGTGATTTGCGTGCCGTCGAAACGGTAACAGACGTCTGCGCAGTCGAGCCTCTGGTAACTTTGCCAGATAAATGTGTGGATGTGACCCCTGCCGCTACATCAAGTATCGCCGCCAAAATGTCTGATCTGGTGTGCGGAAGTATCAGAAACAGGTCGGAAATCCCTGAGAGCTTTGGTTGTAAACCACTGGGTTGGAAAGAGAGTATGGGAGTGCGGATTGCGTTTGGAGGGACCACTTGCTTAGCGTTATTACTGGGTGCTCTAGCCTACATCTTGTAACATCATTTGGTACTCTTCGCTTAGCTCATACCTCGCATAATACTATCTAGTTCGGATGATCTGATACAATCTGCCTTCTCTGAATAAGCAACTAAGTAGATCATGGTTATTCAGCCAAGAAGTGCTCATTTTGTAGCCGTAAATCCGTACTTGGCATGCTCAAGCTAATCAACAGACCTCAGACCCTTGACACGATTCAGGGCCAGACCATTTCTCCTGATCTGATTATTTCTTGGCGAGTCTCTACCAACCTCGTATGCCAGCTTAGGCTTGGCCCATGTTGATTTTGCCAAGAGCTCGCTTTGTCAAATGGACTGCGACGTGGAGTCAACATGCCATATTCGCAATGGGGCCCCATGTACTCCCTCCCCACAGTAACACTAAGTGTCCAAGGATCTTTTGTATGTAACTTTAATATGTCTCAACCAACAACCAACACTCCAAACTAGCACTTCGAACCAACAGTTCGGCCGCCAGTCAAGCCGGGGAATATGTCTGTATCTTGCGATGGCCGTGACTATGGGGAGACATGTGGAAATTTTGTAACGTAACAAAGAAGAGGGATTAATCTCTTGTGCCATGCGGCTGTAATACATCCTGCATAGGGCGAGGCCGTGCTGCATTTCTAACACCCGAGGCAGAACTAGGTCTGTCATGTCATTCAAGCGAAAGGGATTTCTCAAAGTTGCTGGGGAGTTTCAGTCCTTCAAAGGAGATAGTATCTATAAAAGGCATCTTATCAGCAGCCACAAATATTATACCACAAACTACAAGCATTTCACCACAGTCATTCATTACAAATCCACTCATTCATTACCGTTCATTCTTTTTCATATTTCTTTTTACTCTTCTTTACTCTTTTCGCGCTGAGCTGCATTCACCATGTTGATTTCAACATGGCGTGTGGCCGCGCTACTCTTGGCGTTTGTCAACCTCGCCTCTGGTCTGGAAAGAAACAGACTAGGAGCTAGCCCTTACTACCTGAACCACGATGATTGCCCTGAGCGGTGCAGCATATCTGGTCCTGAGCCAGGCAACTGGTCTGTTTACCAGGATCTCACGCAGCTCAGGAAGTGTCAGGAAACCATGTTCTTTGCCTTCTCCCTCTTTGATCCCATCGATGAAGATTCTACTCATCGCATTCATGCCTGCACATCATTTGGCCCAGACTTTTCACTTCTTCCCAACGCAACCACCATCCAAGCCGCTGCTTCTTCTCCCATCAGTGTCGATTATGAGATTGGTTGGCACAAGGACGGGCTTGAACTGGCTGCTTCTGGAATTCGTTCCATTACCAGGCAAGCTCGCCACTACCTGAGTCATGGACATGGCACTGCAGATGGGCCTGCTATTATGTTTGCTCAGTCTGGACAAGCCACTCTTGGCCTATACGTTGGCTCAAGCCTCGGAAGTCAAGTTATTGGTTCTTCTGCGCTCCAAATGTTGGAGAACAGCCTTGACAACTTGAATGTTACAGGGTCCAATCTGGCTATGCAACTATGCGTTCCAGATGCTGGCAACGCTCATTCATTTGGTCTCATGGTGACAAGCAACGGAACCTTTGCTTCCATTCAGAACGCTGTTCAGTCTTGGGCTAACGGAACCTGTTTGTCCTTTCCGGAGTCTACCACCATGACCGGCCAGGCTTTGTACACCAAGCCGTTAGATGTTCTGACTAACGTCAAGAACTCTACCAGGCCAGCAAAGCCCGTATCTACAAGCAGTGAGCATGGCCGACGCCACCAACATCTGCATGTCCGTGCTGAGTGCAGAACCACCCGGGTCGAATCTGGGGACAGTTGCGCCAAACTAGCACAGAGATGCGGCATCTCAGCTAGCGACTTCACCAAGTACAATCCAGGATCCAAGTTCTGTGCTGGGCTTGTGCCTAAGCAACACGTTTGCTGCTCAAAAGGAGATCTTCCTGACCTCCGACCTACCAAGAACAAAGACGGTTCTTGCCACGCCTACAAGGTTGACAAGGGTGACAACTGTGCAAGTATCGCTGTCGAGAATGGTCTCAAGGTTGAAGATCTTGATAAGTTCAACAAGAAGACATGGGGTTGGGCTGGATGCAAGAGGCTGTTTTACCAGACTGTCATGTGTTTGAGTGAAGGAACTCCCCCGTTCCCTGACGAAATCGCCAATGCAAACTGTGGTCCGCAAAAGCCAGGAACGAAGAAGACTGGGGATACAACCGATATCTCTGATCTTAACCCTTGCCCTCTCAATGCCTGTTGCAATATCTGGGGCCAATGTGGAATCACCAAGGAGTTTTGCACTGATACCAATACTGGTGCCCCCGGAACTGCCAAGGAGGGCACCAACGGCTGCATCTCCAACTGTGGTACCAAGATTGTCAACAGTGGCGGTGGTGGCACAATCAAGATTGGTTACTTCCAAGGTTACGGTATGGGCCGGCCTTGCCTCTACCAAGATGCCTCCCAGATCGACACGTCAAAGTACACACACTTGCACTTTGCGTTCGGCACTCTTACCGAGGATTTTGATGTTGAAGTGGGCGACAAGCTCTCTCAATATCAGTTCAAGAACTTCGCACGTTTGACTGGCGTCAAAAGGATCCTTTCATTTGGTGGCTGGGACTTTTCAGCCCTCCCTGCCACGTATTCCATCTTTCGAGAAGGTGTAAAACCAGCCAATCGACTCAACATGGCCAAGAAGATTGCCGCGTTCATTGTTGAGCACAAGCTTGACGGTGTCGACATTGACTGGGAGTACCCTGGAGCACCTGATATTCCTGGCATTCCACCAGCTGATAAAGATGAAGGAAAGAACTACCTCACTTTCCTTGTCGTCTTGAAGAACCTGTTAAAGGGCAAGTCGGTATCTATCGCTGCTCCCTCTTCTTACTGGTACTTGAAGCAATATCCTATCAAGGACATTGGTAAAGTCGTGGACTATATTGTCTATATGACATACGACCTTCATGGACAGTGGGATACAGAGAACTCTCATTCGCAGGAAGGCTGTGCATTTGGTAACTGCCTTCGCAGTCAAGTCAATCTCACTGAGACTCAATACTCGCTAGCCATGATTACCAAAGCTGGTGTCCCAAGCAACAAGGTCATTGTGGGTGTCACAAGCTATGGGCGATCGTTCAAGATGGCCTCGGCTGGTTGTTATGGCCCAGACTGCTTCTACACTGGCAGCAAGATACACTCAGACGCCAAGGAGGGCAAGTGTACCGGTCAAGCGGGCTATATTGCCGATGCTGAGATCGTAGAGATTCTCAAGGACAAAAGTCGCGTTGTCAAACACTTTGTTGACTCAACAAGCCACAGCGACATTCTCGTATACGACGATACCGAATGGGTGTCTTATATGAGCCCCAGCACCAAGATGGCTCGCGAGACTGTGTACAAGGCGTTCGGCATGGGCGGCACCACCGATTGGGCCGTCGATCTTCAGGAGTATCACGATGTCCCCAAGCCCTCCAAGTCCTGGGCTATCTTTAAGGAAGACGCAGCAAGCGGTTACGATCCCCTGCTAGACAACGAGAGAACCGGCAACTGGACGAAAATGAACTGCAATTCACCAGTCATACGCGATTTCAAAGGATACACAGCACCTGGGGTGTGGAGGGAAGCGGGCACCGATGGTGCTTGGAAGGATCTGCTGAAGATTTGGTATGATCTGGACAAGGACAGAGGCTACACATTAAGCGAGTCGATCACCACGAATCTTAGGTTGACGCCTAGGCCCAATTGCCATCAGTTGAAGGACACAGAATGTGATCAACTGGTAGAATGCATTGACACGATGAACAGCGATCTGTCAGGACCTGCTGGAATGTTCATCGTGAATTCTATGGCCAGAATCCACAAAATGTACAGGTCCTACTACGATGCTGTGACCGAAGCGGCTGTTTTTATCGCCTTCGATCTCGACGCTTTTGGCAACAAGTTTGCACCAATCCCTGAAGAGGAAGACCAGACATG
This sequence comes from Fusarium culmorum, assembly GCA_016952355.1. Taxonomy (NCBI): domain Eukaryota; kingdom Fungi; phylum Ascomycota; class Sordariomycetes; order Hypocreales; family Nectriaceae; genus Fusarium; species Fusarium culmorum. The sequence continues at coordinate 11,416,886 of CP064750.1, forward strand.
GCTTTTTGTAATGATTGATCTTCTTACCTGGGGTACTTCTTCAATAGCCGCGCAAGCCTACACAAATCCATCAATGCCCTCACTCCAGCTAACATATTCTCAGTCCCTTCTTCAATTCGAAGCTTCGCCAACTTCCCTACTTTAAGGGCAATCCGAATACTCACGACAACGTCAAGGACACGACGATGACTTTCATTGGACAAAGCACAACTGTGGCGAAAGATATAAGAAGTGGCAGTAATCCAGAGTAAGTTCGCAGTCATCCCATACCAAAGCAATAATAAGTACTGACGCAATGCCCAGTACTACATGGACAGTGGAGAGAAGGGACGATTTCAAGAGCTACATGGGCCAGGTGCTCGACGGGTGGCAAACGCTCGCCAATGCTTCAGTAGCCTCGCTTTTCAATGGCTCTAATCCGGAATCTGTCAAGACACTTTGGAGCCTTATTTCAGATGGGAAAATGATTGACGCCGGCGTCAAAGGAGACGGGTCGATAATAATCAAGGATGATGGCGTGAGCTACATCGACCTCAAGAAACATGTTGCAAAGACGTTCTATGGATATATCATTCCTACGGTATGGAGAGTCTCTGAAACGTATGCTTTCATTCTTGATTCAGGTTACGACTGTTACGCGGAATATCCTTCCGAGGACTACGTGACCAAAGAAGCTATGGATGCTACCAGCACCTGTTATGGCGGACGACGTTACTACTTGGTCTACCCGAAAGAAGACAACATTGGAGGCTGCATTAATGATTGTACCTGGAACGGTCAATGTTCAACAACTTGCAAAAAGAACAAGTTCATTGCTCCACCGGGTTTATCAACTCTCAACGCCACCAGTTTTGGAGGCATCACGGCACAGGATCTCGTCGTCGGGTAAGTCACTGAATCTTTCCTCATGGCTGCGAATTATGTCATTAACCAGCGACACAGCTCCGTCCGAACTTACGAGCAAAACGGGAAGAAGAACACAGCAAAGTATGATGATCTAGTCGCCGGCGATCTTAACACGGATGATCTTCTCAACCTCGATGTCACTACGCCCGGTATCATGCGCCTTCCAGTATGCAGCCCCGAACGCGCATATCAATCGTGGGATACGACCTCCAAGGGCTCCAGCGCCTTCTACCCATGCGACATCCCCCCCGGGCAGAGGTCGTGCAAAGCCTCGACTTTCACGTACAAGGACGACACGAGCAATGCATCTCCGTTGGCGTCGGACTGCGAGATCATGATCAGCAACTTCCAGAATGACGGCTCGACCAAGTGGACAACACAGACAGCGGATCGTCAGCACAGGGAGCTTGGACACTATGGCACCTGCGCCTTTGGAGTTGAGGCGACAAAGCTCAATGGAAACATACACTTCCATTTCGGTGGCGGGGACCTCACCGAGGCTATCACTACTGCTATCAAGAAGTTTAAGAAGAATGGCAAGATCGGTGCGTCTGGTACGGTGGATTGTGCTGGCAATACAAGCAAGTCGCAGCCAGTCTTATGGGGCATCTACCATCATTCCTAGATACAGTAGTTAAGTAGCTAGTCAAAGTAGTTGTTGGTGTCAGTCGAGGCCGGGGCTAGGACAAAGACAACGAGTGGTGCATATACAATCTCTTATTGGACTGATTATCCCCTTATCTAAACTTCCCACTATAGGGCCAAGATTACAACAGCCATTGTGACTGTAGTATAAAATAGACATGGCATCTGACTTCTCATCCTCGTCGCAGCACCCAACTGCGCCCAAGTCTTGCACTCCCCATCCCTATCCCCATTGAGAATAGCAAAACTCTTAATCGGATAGTTAACCTCCTGGCATTCTCCGTCCTTTTCCGTCTGACAATCAACCTCATACCAAGGATACTCATTGTTATCAACACCCTTCACTTCAGTCTCACAGTTCAGGTGAGGATAAACCCAAAGTATCCACGATGACTTCTCTCCAACCTCAGCTCCGGGCAGCTCATAGCGAATATGGGTATAATTCGCACTGGAGTCAAAGTCATTTTGCTGCAGGTGAAAGCTGATGTTGGAGTTGGGATGCTCCCATGGCTCGAGGGCGTCTTGGTAGCCCGAGATGGTTTTGTTGCCGGGGGAGAATGTGTCGGTGAGGTTAAAGCAGATGAACTCGGTAGGAATGTCGCGGGTTGTGAGGATGGGTGCTTTTGTGTCGCTGGATTCGCAATCTTGGTCGGACGTGAAGAAGCTGACTGTCACGTTTCCAGGGCTTCATCATACGTTAGCCGACGACATTTTTTCTCGGGCAATCAGATCTGTACATACCCACCTATACTCTGCGCTGAGACAAAAGAGAACAGAGTCGTGATGATCGGTAGTTGTAAAAGCATATTGTGTAGTAATCTAGACATTATCTTGGTGGTCGTGGGTAGAGAAGCGGATTGTGTCAGTAAAAGAAATGTGGTCAACCTCACGGCCTGCGATATTTTATGGATGTGCATTACCAGTCTACCAAGTATCTCCTCATACGTCATAATCTGCAATGACAAGGTATAGCCAACACGACGTGCTGTTGGCACGGCTTGAACTGACTGACCTGATGCGCCAAGGTTAAGCTTAGACTTAGAGCCGACGGGATCGGCATCACGGATACAACATCAGCCCCATATCCAGCAGACGATCGACAAGAACATCCCTGGCATGAAGAAGTGATTGGCTAACTCATAAGTGGAGACGTATCATGCGGTAGGAGGATAAATCATGGATACGGAGAATTTAATGGGAATCCGAAGCTGAATAACTTGACCAGAATCAGGCAAGGAACATCGCAGGACGGTAGATACTTACGACGGTGATAAGAAAGCCAACCACACATGGTGGGATTATCTACTATGGTATAGAGACTTACAGTGAAGAAACATGATTATGATATGGCAATAGTCTGCTATGGTTGCTACAGCATATACACATCCCACATATTGTTTCCTCACATTAGAATTTCTGCCTGACTCCTCACGATGCTACCACACTGGTTAGTCCTTCATCGATACCGGGGCAATTCATAGGGAAACTTACCATGACATGCAACCTTGAGTGACATATGGCTAATTGCCTTGCACTGACCCTTGCACACTCCCAAATAATTATCGTTCTCCGCCTGCTCTCTAAGATAACACGCCTTCTTGCACTCGGCCGCTTCCAAAGCGGGTTAGCACAACACTATACCTTTCCCCAGGCTTATAATCACTTACCACTGTTGTAAGTTTTGAGATGTTCAGCATGTCCGCCGTCTTCGCAGTCTGGAACATCATTTTGTCGGGGATTGAGTGGCGGAGCTGCAAGAACGGCCATGATCTTGAAGGCGATGATAGTGATTGAGAATTTCATGTTGTTAGGTTACTTAGGAATCGTGGGAATTTAGTTTGTGATTAATTGGTACTGATGACTTTCTAATCAATATTTACAAAAGCTCTATTTATGCTCAAAAGTCTGTTAAGAGTACTGATCCTGATCAACACGACACCATCACAGGCTACATTTAGACGTCATTGGTGTTGGTTGCTATCACAGCAGTATTTTCCACATGATCAATCCTTACAATCCATACTCTCTCATGTTCTGATATGACATGACGGATCCGCTGCATCCGAGCCGCTGTGGATCTCGTCGGAACAAGGAGTTGTCTCCAGCTTGTTGTTGTTCTGCAGAGATCGGCATATTGAGGTTTCATCCACTTGCACGGCCCCCAAGCTTCAACCAACAGGTACCTATGTCCCAGCCAATGAAGAAGTGCCTGCTACGACTACCAAGACTTCATCAACCAACAAAATTGTCTAATACTCAGAAGAAATATTCACTCGTTTTTTATTATGCAAACATCATGAGGAAAGGGCAAGGTACAAATTCCTTCAAATGAAATCCAGAGCCAACCATTCTGGAGATGACGACGCAGATATCTGTTTTTGATGATGTTGTTTTATGGATCGTGTCAGCCTTACATGGGCTCCAAGAGTAGTGCACGTTTGTTATGATATTGCGGGAAACTTATTAACTCTGTTCAATTGTAATCTGTCGCCTGGCTTATACCTATCGGGTATTACAGAGTTTATGTTCCAAGCTCAAGCGTGACAGTAACATCATTTTTCGTTTCCTTGATAATCAAGCCTAATAGCACCATGAACATCTACCCGATAGTACATCAGTTGTCAGTTTGCATATGTGTTTATCTTGTGGAGAAGAAACAAACAGGGGAACAAGCGAGCCCCAGCCTGTGGAGCACGACACTGTTCGGACATTTCCTAATAAATAACCTACATAGCAGGATGACAAAATATGTTCGACCAACAGCATATTGGGTATCCATTTCCATCATGCATCACTCGGGAATAAGCCAAGAACCCTCAAATCAATATCATTCCCCTTCAAGTGTCATTTGAAAACAAGTAATGACGACAGAAACGCCCCTTGGCTTTCGTAAGATTGCAGAACGAATGATGAAGTTACCCGCCATGACTCGGGTAACCATGTCAACGTGACGCTGATTTATGGTATCCATTGTAGATGATCTCTTGTCGTGTCTGTCTTTTCATTAGCGATCACGATGATACCCCGTAGGTGTTTACTGAAGTTGTAATAATAGTAAGACATGGGTGAGAGGGAAAGCCTATATCTAGGAACCTCTGCCATGAAAGCAAGTCACGAACTCATAACAGTCAGACATCATTCTTACCATCACTACTCATCTTTTCTTAATTACCACCACACCAAGCGACTCGAATCTTTAAAATGGTTGATGTTATCGGCCTTGTGAGCGGTGTTCTGACCATCATCAGCTTTATCCAATCTCAAATCCCGGACAAACCAAAAGAAGGTGCTGCGGTGAGAATCAAGGCTGGCAGCGGCGGAACCGATGATGAAGGATCTGTGAGCAACATACCCCCACCCAGACAATCAACTGGCTACTAACGATAACACTCTAGGGTGGTGAAGTCTCAGCTGCCTACGCCTGGAACTTTGACAACAACTACCTCGGCAGAGGCGATGGCGGCTCCATGGAACAAGGAGGCGTAGTCGACACTGTCATCGACTCATTTTCAGGTGGTGCTCGAGCCGAGTACATCGGAATTTCAGTCGCTCGTGACGCAGTCTGTGTTGCCTGGATCAGCGTCAAGCAGTTTGACCAGACTACTGGTGGTGCTTGGACTGGTGATATCGGGTATGAGTGCGGCCAAGCTTGGTATGCTAACAAAGAGATGGCGGGGTATGTCGATGATGATGAAACAGAGGAGTACATCCCCAGGTGTACTTGGCTTGATGCAGCGCTCAAAGAAGATACGGAGAGTGCTTCTTTGAAGTTTGATACCACTGCCTACGGCAAGAAGGTCAAAGACACTGTCGACAACAAGGATGCCTGCAAATACACTTTGTGGGGTGAAGATGATGCCCCTATCTCTGGTACGTTAATGATTGATCTCAAGACTGAAACACATTCTCAATTCTTGCAGGTACCCCAGGAAAGCGCGCCAACCGCCCTCGTCGTCCTTGGATGGAAGACAAACTTGTCGTCTCAAACTTGACACAGCACAAGGCAGAGGATCTCTGTTCTTCTGAAACATCCTGGGGTCCAGACTTTATCGGCACTGACGGACAATTCTGCGACATGGGAACTAAGAAGTTGACGCCTCTTTGCTTGACCAAAGACGTTGACGGGTGTATTATTGTGGATGGTGATAAGAAAACACTCACCAGACGATCACGTGTTGCGAAGCGCGAGGCTCATATTACTCACAAGACGTACAAGGCCATTGACCATTGGGAGTCAAGCAAGTGATTGATCAGGCTCGGTATAAGTGTTTTAGGGTTTGCTTCAGCTTGGGAGATATGGACAGAGAGGTGCAAATCATTAGGTTGGTAATAGTGAAGTAGTTTAAATACAGCCGTGACATGATTCGTTATGTGATATCTGATCTTGGAGCGGCCCAAACTGGACTCCTTGTTCGCCCACCTTGTGTTTTAATTTCACCATTACATAATGTTTCTAATTATGTCTTGGTATTAGGCTATTAGGTTTATAGAGGACGAATGTGTGGATCAGCTTATGCCGGTTAGACAAGACTTCTTCCGCTACTTAATCTTATACACTAGATAGAACGTAGAAAGCCAGCTTCCCCCGCTCACTGGCCTTACACTTGTATAGTAACTTATACTAGCGTGATCGTATTATCTATAGCTCTCTCCAATGTCCCAGTACCAATTTTCGGATCATCGTAGGACCTGCTCTTCCACCAAAGAACACCCATGCCTAGTCTGCGGAATTCCTTCTCCTTGCCAGCCAATATGAGAACATAACATTCTTCGTGCGCAGACACATCAAGCACCAAAAGACACATTATTTCTACCATTTTAACGTCATCAGCAAGCGGCGTATCCAAAAATGCTTCACCAAGAACGTCGATGCTGTTTGTCTCTGCAAGGATGTAATGTCGAGACTCTTGAGTAACAGAACGGTTGCCGAGTGTTGCACGAAGAATCCTGCCCTTGACTGTTAAGCTAATGCTCGAAGGTAGACTTGTGTTGACCTTGATCAGTTTAATCATCGACGTTGCAGTGCTGCCGTATTCCATCCCTTTAATAGGACCTTTCACTGAAAGCCAAGACCAGGATGGAACTTCTTGGTCATCGCGAATAACGCCCTTCGTGGTAGCTTCCCATAACAATCCAACTGCTAGATCCTCTTGCCATAGACCAGCCAAGTAGGTATACGCGGTTTGCTTTTTGAACATTTCGACTAGACCAGCAATAGCATTCGATTTATCAGTCTGGTACGTCAAATCGCGTTTTGAGTAGTTGATGATTACATGGTACCAATGTCTCAAATAGTTCCTTCCATCCCCGCCTGGTCCTTCGTGCACCAAGGCAGGCCATTGCGGAAGTCCATTATCGATGTATCTGGGACCGTCGATAAGACCGTCTTCGGTGGCGTAACGACTGGGGCATTTCCAAAGCCACTGTTCTTTGCCGAAACATATGAGTCGCGATGGAAGAACAGCTTCTTGCAGAGTCCATCCTCTAGCGTTGAGAGGCTCGGAGGATTTGTCGATGGAGAGATGAGTCTCAAATCTAATGCTCGTGACCTCTCCATGTATGTCAACTGTCTCCGCACCTTGGAATGGCCAGTGAAGTCCTTCGTCAGGTGACGACGATGAAGTAGCTGCGATGGTAAGATGGGCGTTTGAGTAAACAGAGCCCATCATAGCAGACTCAGTCTGCCAATCTTCACGCGAGTCTTGAATGATGCAGAGTGAATCGATCCAGATATATCGGATGCCGAGATATAGCGTGGTAAGGATGGCTTCTCGATGGACAAGTGGCAGGGAGAAAAAGTCGATTCCTTCTTTGTGTGCCTCCATTGTCTCGTGAGTAGTCTTGAAGTGTAACTTGGTATCTCTGCCCCAGCAATAGCTCAGTGCATTATACAGACCAGTTTCGTCCTTGTTCGTCTCTCGCAATTTTATGATGATGTCGTTTCCATCTTCAGGGAGATCTTTACTACCTGTCAAGTCGAGTACTCGAGTGGGGAGGGGCGCATTTCGGGTCGATGGTAGCGATGTTTTGCAAATTTCATGATCGTCGCACTCACTCATCCAGGTCTTGATCAATTCTTGCCGTTTATGAGGATCCACCTTACTTTCATGCTTGACCCAAAAGCGCCTTGAAGCGAGATCTCCTGTCATAGGTCAGATGCTATCTTCCGTGTCTATCAAGTATCTTACCGAGGCGCGACGGTGTCGAGATTGTCAACGGTAAACCACAGTTCATATATAGATCTCTGTCGCCAACCCAGCCAATTGCCCGAGTGAACTTTTCATTCTTAGTCAACACGACAGTCACAGGACAAGCAGTGCTGTTCTCGTCGACCAAATCCGGGTCATTGGCCCGAAACCGGGCGACAAGAGTAGGGGATCCCTTTGTGATGCTGATTTCAAGCCATTTACAAGTTGAGCAAGTCTCACCCGAGTTGACGAGACTGATAACATTCGGCTGATGCTGTAGAAGAGAGGGAGCATCGGGGTGTAGGAGAAGTTGGCAATATTTGCAGATCCCTTCCGATGTCGGAGAGGTAAATCCCCAGGCTTCTGGTGAAGCGGGATCTACTTTTTCGGGCTGGGGCCGCATGTCCTGGATGTCGCTCCCTCGAAGGCCGAACGTAAAAGCCTCTTCTACGGGCTTTGTGCTGTAGACCAACATGAAGTTAGACTCGGGTGAGAGTGATTCTGAAGTCATGATTGCTTGTGTAGAGTTGGATTCTTGTTCTATAGATGCCAGGAAACAGCTTGGTTATGATATATGCGATTTGATACGTCTTATATATTTATTTTTTATGTAAAATACAGCCAAGCAAGCAGAAGCCCTCAGCTTACTTGTCTTCTGGTTAAGCGAGGATATAAGCACTAGTGATGTTATGAAACAAGATTATATATGCGCGTGACGAAGAAATGGACAGGGGTGAACAAAAGTGTAAAAACTCTAAAGACTTCTCTGAACGTGTCAGAAAGATGAGCCGCTAGAAGCATAGTAGACAAAAGTAAAAGGTCAACTTATGTCATTGAGATGAAATTTAAGTTCATTTGTGTCAATATCTTGAGACTAAGGAGTCAACCTTGCTGATACTTAACTATCTGCTCACCCTACACTTAGTAAAAGCTCCGTGTTAGTAATGAAGACTGGTCGATTTAACAGAACGTGATATAAGAAGACGCAAAACCTAGCAAGCTAGAAACTGCTGAATAAGTAGCTAATCCAAACACAATAGCAAAAGAGCAAACAAGCCAGGCGAATCGTGAATATGTCTAACGTGACTGCAGGGCGGATATCAGACGAATCATACCACCAGTGATCCTCCAGGGGAAATTTTCCATGCCATTCGGTTTTCCAACCCATGGCCTCAGCTTCCTTCTCGATATCGACAGTATCATACCCTTTAAAAGCGCGATACTTAAGACGACTTGGTAACGTCTTCATGACCACCGGTTGTTTCCTTTCGAGGTTCATGATGAATTGTATTGCTGCTTTCAGCGTGGTTTCAATGCTGCAGTAAATAACCAAAGTGTCGGAATGAGTTTCTTGGTTGTGGGATTCATTGTAGCATTCTGTACAGACAAGATGAACGGGGATATCGCTCAAATAACCAGCTCTGAATAGCCCTTCCTCGAAGCCATGGGTATGTTGCATAACAATAAAGAAAGACCGGAAGGTAGGTAGTAAGACATAAATATCCTTGAAAGAGGCGATCATATCTTCCTCGGTTTCAAATGTGCCGTTTTGCGTGTCCAAATGGTGTTTCTTCAAATAGTCAACTGATTCAGATGGCGTGTCTCTTAACATTCCATCCGTTAAGTCATGACACAAACCTTTGTGGAATTTGTTGATCACGTCGAGGCTGGGCTTCTCGGAATCTTTCTTCCACTGAAGTAAGGTAGTCTTGGCAATATAGCGTTTGAAATCGATATCGGATTTGTAAGGTTTGAACCATTGTCGGTACATCAGATGTCCAAAAACTTCAAGACCCCGTTGCAGTAACAGTTAGCCTCCAGGTTAGGATCCAGGATATACAGCATGACGGACTTGTTGTAGTAAGGAATCATGTCAAAGAGCTTGTCGCTATGTGACATGTCTTTCTTGAGAACAAAGTTGTAATTTCCGCCATTGATGATAAATGACTTTGCATCGCACCATGCTGAGCGAGCGGCTTCATACCGGTGGTGTCCTTCTTTCTGTACACGGAGCTGATGGAGCATTTTGTCTCTTCATATGTTTGTGTATTGATTAAGTTACTCTGTCTAATTGTGGGGAAGGCGTCGACGCCTGTGGCGACGCCACGGGTCACAGTCTGTCCGTTATTCGGATTTTTTGAATTGTTTTATTGCCAAATATGGCAGGAAAACTTGTCAACACAGGATCCCCTTGACATTGGGGCACCCAAGCAGCGAGAAAACAACAGGATCGAGCTCCATGTCGTCGTTATATGGGAATACGTCTAAAGCAAAGGGTCGATCAAAAACGTATGTGACATGGCGTTTAGGGACTTATTATTAATGATACATTCTTATACCACCACCTCGAGATTCCTTAAGGGAGGCCAATTACCTCATCCATGACCTTGGCTCTTGTCATCAAAAGGACGTAATTCTGGTAGGACGCATTGAGGCCCGGTGGCTTCGACCATACCTCTGAATGTATCTAATGGTCATACGATAGCCCGTGCCCTCTCGTCTCGCATCCATCCATCTTCTCGTCGTCGATATCGGTAGTGGAACATGGTTCGCTCATGGTTAGATCTAGCTGTCGGGTAGGTTGACGGCAAGGTGATGACAATGAGCTTTCATTGCGACTGAGTCGAGTGATGCATTTCGGGGGGCTTAGATGGACGGAAAACACACGGATGGGAACAATCTGGACTCATAAAAGAAGCAAAATGGTCTTGGGTCGTGATAGTTAGTCTTTGGAAGAGGGGAATAGCAACTGGGTAGAAGGGACGACTTTCAAGTCCGGATGATAGAACCGCTCCGTTTGTGAGGTTGATTGATGGAAGTGTTACGGTGGGTTGTAGCACAGAAGGCGCCGTCTTATGGTCTCTATAATTATGACTAAGCAGCCTGTGTGATGCGCTTGTCACAGTCGGAAAGAACCATGACCAGCCATGGTTACGTTTGAGGAAGCAGTCCTCTCATTTTTCTCTTTCCTGTATCTCATATATAAGCTTCTGCGCCTCTTCTCCTAGATAGGTACGGTTGAATAGACGAAAAAGACGTGTTGCAGGCGGAAGCTGCATCCCGATTGGTTGTCTGAGACTGTGTGATTAATAAAGAATCACAATTTGATGGACTTCTTGCCAGAGTCATGAGTGACACAATTGGCTAAGAGAAGCTGAGTAATTCGGAGTTGGTGGGGGCGGCGGGGATGTGTTCATGGATGTGTTTCCGTACGACTCAGAGATGAACCTAGATCCCAGTATGTTTGGCAACAAAATTATCCAAAAGATACAAACCACCCTCCGTGTCGGAAAACAATCACCAACAATCATCATATTTCTTACCAATCGAGGTTTGTAGAAAGGTTTAGTGGTCTTTAGGGTATCATGATAAATGTCCAAAGAGTATAGTCTAAATATCATAAGATGGCTTGCCCATTTTACCTCGTCTAGGTACTGTGAGCGACTAAGGGGACAAAGGATTGAAAAATAAAAGATTTGCTTCTGCATGCCTCAGCAGTGTAAGTGTGGTTGGGTCAGCACTTGGACTAGATCTCAAACAGTGACGCATCTTTCATCTTGCTTTCACTCGTCGCAGAGCATTCATGACGCGAAAGGGCACCAGAAATGTTCTAGCAACGGCTGGTTTATTTACAACTAACTTTCCATGGTCCAACAAGTATGTATCAGATTACTGTTAGCTATATGTGCTTTTGAAGCCGATTGGTGCCACTATGACATCGTTGTCCCTTCCAGTCCAGTCGAGAAGCATAGGCTGTATGTGTTAGTTATGGTACATTTTTGATACGCCATAGGTTATCTTACGAGTGTGCCTGGTCTCTTCTAACACTTGTTGTACTTGTAGGTAAAGCACTGAGTGCTGGTGCCAGCAGGAACGCAGGTGTAGATAGTGCAGTAGCCGCCAACACAGCTTTGGGTACCAGGGCAACTGGCGCGAGTATCAAGGTCTTGGGCGGCGTCAGAGGCAGGAAGAGGAGCGGGAGCAGCAATTGCAACGCTGAAAAGGGCAGTGATCAAGATGGCAGTCTTCATGATGATAACTGTTGTTAGGAAGTTGTGGTGAATTCTTGTAGTAGATTGTTTGCGTTGTAGAGTGATAGGGAAGTACTCAATTGTGAGGAGTCAAAGATAGTATTTATACTTCAAAGAGTCTATCATATCAGGCCTTTTCACACTAGGTCTCTGTGTTGATGATCCTTCCATTACGGAAGTGAGGTAATTTGAGCCGAGCGGCTGCTTGAAGTTACGCTTCCTTGAGGAAGAAGGATCATGCTTCTTTGAGGCACAATGTTGTTGAAGCTGAATCAATGCAGACTGCACAGCAGTCGAGAGTCTCGATATGATGTCTTACAGAGTCATGACATAGAAGGATTTGGAACTATCCAAAAATGGTCCAATGCAGTCGATTTGCGGGCCGAAGTGCCGATCCAGACTGATTGTGCTGTCAATACTTATTACGCCTTACCTCATGTGAAAAGTTGTATAAGCTGTCAATTCACGCATTACCTATTTAGGCCAGAATCCTACGGAAGCTGGATCTCTCTTGAAAAGGAATGAGCGTGTTAATCCCCGACGCTTGTTAGTTAGTATCACAATCCTTCAAAACAGCTATCGGAGATTGTAGTCCAATTCTTTTAAGATTGACGAGCATCTGATAGGACGCAAGTACGATAAGACAGTAAAAGACTCAAGACTTAGTATTTGCGGAGGGGCAAGTGGGCTAACTTGAAGAAACTAACTGAATTGTCTAAGCGGACTATCATCGCGCAGGTAAAGGTCTATTTTTCCGTGCTTTAGAAGAGATCACCGAGATTTCCGAGGTTTCCAGATGTAAAGTATTAATTGTTGTTGTTGCACGGTTAGAGACTCCAAAGATACTCAGCATTGATCAATATTGCAGTCTGATAGAAATCGGCCCCGTCGCGGGGCTATGATCTACTGTGAGGTTGTCCAGTGGCAGAGTCGAGGCCCTTCTCCATTTTGCTTTAGCCCAACGCCATGAGTCTAGTGTGGAAATATTGAATCCAATTCAGAAGAAAAAAGATAAAGCCATGCTGTTTTGCAATAGTGTCTCGGAATTCTCCACCCTGTGTTTAGTGCTTCCAATCGGAAGGACTCCCCTATGACTTATTTTGCCATCGCTAACCTCGATAGGGGTAGGTGGTAGGAATACTGGGAAAGGTGCATGTCAACTGTTTTGACTATATGGCTGGGCACACAGTAGCTGAAAGTCCCTCTAATTTATCGCATGCGTGAACCATTCCAGACATGCTATTGGTAAAAACCTTCACATGAAGTACTCTGGCGGACTAAAGAGACGTTCGCATAAATAAACCTCTGTAGTGGCGCTTAGAAAGAACTAATGAGCAATAGACTGGTGGCTGCTTGAACATGAGAACACCAAAGATAAATTAAGACATAGGAAACAGCTGATAGTTAGGTCAGACCACAAGCTACGACGTTCTGGACTCTGCGTAGTTCTTGGTCGTGTTCTTGAACCAAAGATATAGCTGAGCATGGGAGGTTTAGTTGAGCAGTGTATCAAACGTAGAAAATACTGGAGTGGCTAGGTGTCGAGTATAAAGATGATAGCATCGCCCATCATGTTGCCTCTTAACATGCCTTTGCATTAGCATCACTATCCACCCTTTCGGATCTCAAAGCAAGTATTTCTTCACAAAGTCTGATCTCTTCCATCACAACATCACCACAATGTCTGTTGATCATCTTGACAAGGTTGAATCTGCTCAGCAGGCCCTATTGAAGAAAACGCACAGTGGCAAAGTGGGAGCCCAATTTGTCCAAGAGGTCAAGGAGTCGCTCCTCTTTCAGTATAACTGCAATGAGCTTCTGTACGCAACTCCAACGGCCATTACACTGATGGGTGCTTGCCACGTTGCGGCGGCGTCACCCGAGGCTGCTGCTATCAACTTGGGTGATGGTGTTCCAACTGGGGGATTTAAGTATTTACGGTTCGTTTACCCTCATGAGTATCCAGATATCCCACTGGCACCGATCTAAGCATCTTTAGTGTTGCCGGAAACCCCACCCTCAAGGCCTGTCTGGTCTATGTCACCAACGAGGGCGACAAGGCATTTCGCATTACGGGAAGCAATATGTCGGCTATCGCTCAAACATCTTCTGAGCTCGTTGAAACAGTCACTCGCACCGTCAGGGCCATCCAAGGTCTTCCAGATACGGAACGCATAGTGAATAATGAGCTTAGGAAGCTGCGAAGGATGTCTGATAATTGCGGCCAATACGCCGAAGAAACAGAGAAGGCCTTTGATTCCTGGTTTCTCTCTGTTTTGGAGTTCTATCAGGCTACTATCAAGAAGTAGAGCGGCTCCACGACTGACTCGCATGACAATGTGACGGTCAAGTTGTAGGCTGAGATTGAGGCAAGCTACGCAAACAAGGATACCAACATGCTTAGCAAGGCTTCTGAAGCGATGAAGGAGGCGTTTTCCAAGCAGGAGAGGGCATTCCAGGCCGCAAACGAAGGTGTTCCCCCTGGTAAGTTGACTAATCGACGCCCGTTATCATGACAAACAATGCTGATAGACCGTTTCCGCAGGTTGGGAGCCCTGTGGCTTGGCAGCTTTGTCTGCTATTATATCGGCAGGGCCCGTGCTTAATGCCCAGGCACTACCAGCCATGATCAATGCCGCGAATTCCATGTCTGCCGTCCAAGATCTTGCAACCCTTCGGTTCAATGACGCAACTCCTCAGACTGACCCCGCATATCTCGCCGCCTCTCTTCTTAAACCCTTCATGACTATGCTCTTGGCCTACCTTACTTCTGGGGAGGGCAACACCCCCGACTGGTCAAAGTTAAGCGACCATGGCCTTGCATGGCTCCTCAACAACCTTCGGGTTCAACGAGAGTCTGCGAAGCTGGGCACCAGTGCGCCTGGCACGGAACTTAATGCTGCCTTTGAAGCTACTGTTGCCATCGTGGAGGAGATGAAGAAGGCGGTGGCCGATGAACAGAAGCTTAGTTCGGCCAAGACAGATCAAGCTTCTATTAAGAAGTGGCAAGATGTCATTACTCAGGCGAAGCTCACTGTCACCAAACTTGATGCTACAGCAAAGTCATTCCCTGGTTCCTCATCCAACTCACCCAAGATGAAGGACATCTCTGTGGAGAGGAGAGACAACAGTGCAGTCGCTGGCGCCGTGACCACTGCTACTGAGAAGTTTGTTCTCGATCAAAAGGCCCTTGAGACCACCCAGGCCAATTACGCCAAGGCTACCGAAGCTGCTACGAAAATTCAGCAGAGGTTGGCTAGCATCCAGACTAAACTCAAAGGCATTCAAGTTGCTAGCGCACCCCTTGAGCGTGTTCACGAGATCTTGGTTGACGGCATCGCCATTCTGGTCGAGCTCAAGGTCCAGATCAGCAAGATCACCGCCTTCTTCAAAGCTCTTTCTACTTTCGTCAACGTCATCGCCGAGACAAAGATTGACAGTGACTTTACTCGTTCTGGAAGGGGTTTGCTGCCACCCAGTGACCTCAACAGTGAGACCATCTATATCACAGTCTTGCAGTTCAAGGGGTATTTTGATCTTTTGCAGATGACATACCAGATGTATACCACTGTTCATGTTCAATACGTCTCCCCCGGCTTTGACCTTCTCATGGAACTGAGCCGCATGGCCAGGTATGCTGAAGAAGCAGGTCCTAAGCGCGAGCAGGTCAACCATTTCACAGATTCTGCGCACAAGGCTATAAATGATATTATCGATCGCGTAAGTCCCTGTCTATCTTGATGCAGAATAGTTTCTCCCATGATCAATAGTACTGACATTTAATTCTTCTCGTAATAGAAGCAGCAGGAAATCTCGGAGGGGCTTCGGGACCGTATAGAAGCGGTTGCGGAGCAGATAGACATGTTGCCCAGGATCGGAGTTCCTATGCCTGCGGCTAGCACTGTCCAAGCTATAAAGACAGGTGGTGATGTAGTCCAGGATGCAGTTAAGAATAACCTGACAGCCGGTATGCGTGTTTAGTGTGACGAAACGACTCACTGTTGAGCAGAGCATTCGGGACTGGATTTGGGGCAGTGATGAATACAGCCATCGTCCTGAACGTTGACTCGTTCTGAATGTGGGATTAAGAAACGCAATCATGGGGGACTTAGATTAGAGAAGCTAAATAATTGTCTAAACGTCATAAGTCAATTTGCTAATTTTATGCCTGATAACCAGACAAAGAAACTACCATCTGTACTCAGTTCACGATTAGCTTCTACGGTACCCCTTGCAAGACGCTCCATATTGCCCATGTTGAACTTACTAGGGTTGTGGCAAAACCATCCAATTGAACTGAGCTGAAACCAACAGCGGACGTACCAACAAGGATTATCGCTTAATGAGTCTAACCATAATGAGTCGTCTAGGGTAACTAGATAGTTTGGTCAGACTTTCATTGAATTCTCGTAATTGTTCTAATCTAACATAGAGTCTGTATTGATACTGGCTCCTCGGTAAGCGTAAATAGCGGCTCGTTCTAGCAGTTCATCATCTAAGTACATGTCAAACCAGTGCAGCCCAAAACTCTCGTAGTGAGCCCATGTCGATTAGTAAATAGTGTTGTGCCTGTTACGATGCTTCAAATTTATGCGAACTAACATTTCGTTAACTTGACCGACATTGACGACTGTCAAAGACAAGTCGGTATCAATTCTTCACAGTAGTATCAAATTCATTGAAACCATTGCCTTCCTCTTCCAGTGCTTCCTTCACTGATGTACCTGGTTCCCGCCATAGGGAGGTAATATTTCCAAGGCAGGTGGAAACCACACTGACGCCTCAACAGATTATGTCAGCACATATGGCGCCATGGGTCACGTGCATGGCTGCTTGGTCAAATATCGTGAAATCCTTTTCTACGTTTTAGCGAGATGACTGCTGACACCATGTAAAACAGAATAGCGATCTATACGACATGCATGACTTTCAGTAGAAAGGCCCATTGGTATTTAATGTGGATAGTTCTCTCAGAAAATTGCAAATTGTTCAGGTAGACACCTTTGAATTCCACTCTTTGATAAAGGCAGGTAATAGTTCTTTTTTTAGACAGTAGTAATTAGCGACCTGTCTCAACATATGCATATTCATTATACTTGTAATATTTATAAGTGATGATGCTGTACAATTCGAAAAGTCCTATGTCTTATTTTCTATCTAAAGGACCACATAACGAAAATACATCACAATATCCTTGATGTCACAAGCTACCCCCTTGTCTCTCACTAACTTCAGTTGCCACTGACCTTCCTCTTGCTTCAAAGATACTGTATCTCCTAAACCAGCTATACTTAGCAGTGTCATGTCTCCCAAAGTTGTACAATCCCAATCACTCGATCCCAATGCAGGGATCGACAAGTCTTTGGCCAAGCCAGCATCAGCGCCTGTAATTGCAAGGGTCATAGTTTCGATCCTGACATCCCGATTCTTCGTCCAAAAGGGTAAACGTGAAGTGATTGCTGGACCAAGATCAAGTGTTGCGGTGCGAGCCAAAGCCGTTTGGGAGAGTGTGGAACTGAACTTGAACCATTGGTTGGTTGCCTCATTACGCACCTCGACAAAGCCCCAGAGGCCGTCGTGAACACCCAGACTATCTGTACGCGCGCACTGATTTTTCACCGCATTGGAGGCGGAACGCTTAAGGATTGGTCCACCGTCAATAGAAGTATACTTGATATGAAGTACCACGTCCGAAATGGTTGAATAATCGAATGGTTGAGTTGTCTTTGGTGGTAGTTCGAGTTTCCAGTTGCTGATGGCACCGGCACCCTCGAACGGACCGTAGTCGGTATTCGCAATGTTGCTCTGGTTGAAGCCAAAGTCGAACGAGCCTGTATCTTGCACGGCATGCGATGTGGCGACAGCAGAGATGGGGATGGGGTCGGTTCTGAACGAACCATCTGAGGAGTTTGCTAGCAGGTAGTCATCACTAGATTGTGCAGCTGCAGATACACGGTATGTGTGTTGCGTGAGTGACAGAGTCGCGGCTAGAGTGGTATAAGGACCGATCACGCATGGGATTGTCACCGCCACTGACTTGAGACGTCGCATGTAGTGTCCGGGAAAATCCAGATCAAACAGCAATTCTGGGATGCTGAAAGTTGTCGTACCTTTCTCTCGTAGCGTGAGCAGAGCATGGGGGTTAGTCTTGCGCAGAGAAATATTCTTGGACAATTCCCAGTCATGACTCGGTTTGTGAAGATAGGCTGCCTCCATGCGTCGCAGGTCCAAGGCTAGTTGCTGAGCCGCAAGCAAACCGTCTCGACTGTTGTCCCAATAGCCACCAGTACGAAGAAATGCGGCAGATGCTTGATGACCACGCTCAAAACGAAAGGCTCTCTCGGCGCGACGGCACATGTCGGATGCGAGGCCATAAAGGTCGTAATGTATAGATCGGACTGATCCCTCTAGCCATGCGTAGAGTTTGGCGTTTGTGTATTTGCTGCGATACCAAACCTCGGTCTCATTGGCATATTCAACCTCACTCCTCTGAGCGAGAATCTCCTTGGCATTGATGTCTAGCCTCTTACGCTGAATCTCTATTTGCTTATCAAGATTCTTGATCTCGCGTCCCCTGATGTTGGCTTGCATACGACGCTCTTGTAATTGCTTGGTCAGACCTCCGATTCGTGCAGACATTGATCCAGCTTCCGAGGCGATGAGAGCATATGTCTTTGTAGCTGATGCCAAACCTAACGTCAATTGAGCCGCATTGCTTGCATCAGCCTTGACGGTGACACCACAACCCATGGGCTGAGCATTTGTCGTCACGTTTGGGAAAGCTTTGAGGAAGCCGGCTAGCGTATCCATACCAGCTGCTGCAACATTCAGCGTAGAAGCTACAGCTGCGGAAGCAAGCTCCATCGTTTCAAAGGGACTCATTCGCAGGTCGTCACTGATGGGAGTCGCGATATCCTGTCGAATGTCTTGCCACTCATCTTTCTCGTCACCGGGAATAAGATTCAGTGAATCACCAGTGAGGCGGAGATAGTACTCAAGCTGTGAGACAGTAGAAGCCCGACTCTGTTGCAGTGATTCAATGGTCTTGAGAATCTCTTCTGTTTGTGACAGTCTGACGTCAAGTATCATCTTCTGTCTCATAGAATCTTGGCGGTTTTTCAGCTGTGCTAATGACTCAGCATCATGTCTCTCACGGACTGAAAGGAATTGCTCCCCCATACTCCGCAGCTCATTGCATAGTTCAAGAGCTTTACCGATGAGGAAGGAGAATCGTTGGTGCGGCATTGGACTGTCACTATCATTGATGAGTGACCCAACGGCTCCAGTACCACCTTGTGCCAACGCTCGCACCGCATCGCCAGGATCAATGAAGGGCTCAGACATGGAATAAACTATAGGACGTCCGTTGATGTCGAGGTTGTTCCGGGCCTTGTAGAGTCTGTCCTGAACTAGGACTCGTAAGCTCGCGTACTTCGGGTTTGGCGGCAGGCTGAAGTAGGTCGTGGTGAGAATGCACAACAGAGGTGATCTACGGCGATTATCACCGTCTGCTCTCTTACTACCGCGTCTCTCAATCTCGCAAAGGAAAGGGAACGCGAGTTCTAGATCAACCTTGTGCTCGGGGGACCCTATCTCGCGGTACGTCTTGACCACAGACTTGGCCAACTGTGGTACTCGTGGAGGATCCGGGCCAAGGACATGAGCCGCCTCGACATAGTGGTGAATTGCCAAAGGTAACGTCTCCATACTTCCTTGTCGGAAGTATTCGTCACCAGCAGAGATCAGTATCTCTATGTACTTCATGACGACCCACTTCATATAAGCCTGAGGCCGTCCGCGTGCTGTAGAGTGGACCGTGGAAGGATTACTACGGCGCTCCGACACTGCGATCTCAAGATTCCCATCCGAGGGCCAGCCTTTGAAAATATCCACCATGCCGATCTTGTGCTCCGCCAGATCCCGGAACGGCCGGAACCTCCAGCAAGCCGCCGCCGCCTCGTCCGCCGAGCAGCCAGCCGGGGGGTTGGTGGTGGGGTCAAAGATAAGCCGGGCGGCCTTGAGGGCGAGCTCGAACTGCTGCGTGGCGTAGAAGCGATCGATGGCTAGGAGGACAGCGTGTAGACCCAACTCCCAGTTGTAGATGGCGTAGGGGGTCGTAAGCTCATGATAGTTGCTCATGTCGGACCGGACCACAGCTTTACCGTAGTCATGGTTCTTGGTGAGATTGGTGTCCATTGTGTCAAAAAGCATGCTCAGACCGTCGGTTTGACAGACTGCCTCCATCATTTCGCGTGCAGCAGAGTGTTCGACGATTTCCTCTCTGGATTGGTCGTACATGAGATTTGTAGCAAGCGGCGCCGTAGTCTTCTTCTTGTCCTCAGGAGCTTGATAGGGGTACATGAAGAAGGTAGTACCATCAGCACCCCCTCGACGCTCATCTACCACGAGACCTGCTGTCTTGCTGGTATTGTTGGTCTTGTCTGCGTAGGATAGTGTCCATGTTAGGTTACGCTTATAATCTCGCTTTCCAATCGCCAAGAGTGGTGTCTCCGTGGTCTTCGTCAGCATGGAGTACATTGAGCTGTCAGGCTCTTTAAGCTCTCCAGCCTGTCCCATGGTCTCCTTGATGTTCGGCTCCGCTTCCCATGTGAGCTTATGAAATGAGGTATCCAACGCTTTGCCGAGCTTATCGGTCTGGCTAGTAGCTTTGATAGTCTCGATACGTTCATCGATAACGTCAAACCTGCCAATGTAATGAAGCATCCCATCTCTGGTTCCTCGATACCCAACTTGGATTTTGACATCTGGCCCAGTCGTTTCGGCACTAAAGACAAACTTGTCTACAGAGGGTAGGCCCTCTATATCGGTAGGCTTTTCTGTAGTCGGGGGAATCCAGTTGACAACCAAAGGTGTTTGCAGCACCCGCTTAGGCGTCCACTGTCCATCTACCAACTCAGTCCATCCCATGCGTACTTCCCAGGTGTATGCCCCAGTTGTGACAGGGACTTTCTTGGCCATATCCTCCATAGTCATGTTGGGTGTCGGGGCCACGGGCTTGGCCATGAGCTGTGGCAGGTACAGGAAAAGACGCTTATTTCGAACAACAGGAACAAGGTAGCATCCGCCCTTGTCAAGTGTCTTGCCATTCCAATCTGTGTCGTATGTAGGGGCTTCTACCCCCACCTTGGTCCAGGGTGACCAGAAGACAAGTCCTTCGCCAGATCCCGACTTGACAATCTGCATCGCTCGATAGTAAAACTCAAAAGGCGCGCTTCGAGTTCTACCAAAGAAATGGTAAATTTCGACCTCATCAGGTCGTAGCTCCCGTAGGTATGCCTCAATCGAGAGATCAGCAATTCCTAGAAGCGATTGTACGTAGTCCTTCATTGACTGAGAAAAAGAATCCCAGCTTAGGTCCTTGGACATGATGGCTGACTCATAGGCCTCAAACAATGGGGTTTTGTCATCTCTTAGACTCGGATCTATCCAATTCTCTGGGTACAAGAACGCCTTTCTTGTTGCCTGCCAGATATTGTGGCGCTGCATCCATGCCCACTTGTCCCGGTCGATACGAGCATCGAGAACACCACTTGGTGCCTCCAGACCTAGCAACACGCGTTGGACAAACAGCTGCACAGTAGAGATAGCTGCCTTCATCCGAGTAATCTCGAGCTGAGCTCCCATCTGGACATCTAGCATGAAATGTGCAAACAGCCCGTCCGCATCTGTTACGCCCAATCTTTGGATGTACTTCCGCTGCAGCAGAAATTGCACATATGCTGTCCGTTGCGTCTCGCGTAACTCTGATCTGCACTGCGCAGCTTGCCCAGGTCCCAGACAAAGTTCAAGTGCCGAAGCAGTTTCCATGTCCCAGTCGGTTTCGGTGGGAGGGGCAGGTACAGCGACTTTGTACAGAACCAACAACGGCTGGGCCGTTCGACGACCCGAGGCGGCGCCCAGATGGCCAGATAGCGTTATGACATCGCGCAGAGAGCAGAGCTCGTCGAGAGAGGACGCAAATCGATCAATGATGTCCTTTTCCGTCAGACCTGGATACTTGAGCTCCAAAGCCGTATTCAACTGAAGCTGGTCCCACCTTGTCGCGGCTGCTAGACGTGTGGCTAAGGAAGTCTTTCTGTCGTCTTGCCCGCTACCTAGCCAGGCGAAAAATCCAATAAGGGCGTCGGGACCACTAGATACCGAGTCTCTGAGGGTGCAATACGTCTCTAGCTGACAGAGACCATCAATGGTAAGTCTATTCAGATCGACTTGCATAGGGGAGGTGGAATCGGAGCTTAGATACTTGAACTCTTCAAGGCCCATGTTTAATTTTTTCATTAGTTGCGCAAAGTGAACGACAGTCAGTAGCTCGTTGGAGACAGATGTGACGATATCGGCAGGGATTAAAGTCGATTTCACAAAGTCCTGGGGCTGGGTTGATTGCTTGGTCATCCACTGAGCATACCCAAGACTCGTTGATGAGCTCAGCAGATACGGTTTGCCAGTTGCAAGGAGTGTTGGAACTGACTGCCACCCGTTTCCATCGCCAGCCTTTAGCACTGGGATCTCGACTCCATTGACAGAGAACAATGGTGCAGAAGAGCTGTCTTGACCATCTTGCTCCTCATTCTGCATCGGCGTGAAATGGAACTGATAAGTGTCTGAGGCTGCAGGACAGAAGAAAGCCATAGAGACGTCAGATGCCAACGATTTAGACACGTAGTCGCTGCAAATATCTTCAACGGCCTTGGTTGCACTGCTGTTATGTTGCTTGAAAACCTGTGTCCCTAGCATAAGAAGGACTGATGGATCGAGGCCAGGCACTGCCTTGCTGATTGCCCCAATGAAGGAACTCTCTACTAGCTGTGCGTGCAATACAGGTAGAGCGGCGAAGATAAAAGCACTTCTGCGTTTCTTCACTTCCATTTCAGCTTGAATCAATGCTTCATCCAGTGTCATCGTGCTGGTTCCATCTCTAATATCATTCTCGAACATCCACCCGAGTTCCTCACGTTGATTAGCTGGAAGGGTATTGAGTAACCTATCTTCCAACGTCTTCCTGGCACCGCTGGAGCGCACCTCCAAGTCATCAAATAGCTCATCCAAGTCCTTCCTCAGCTCTGTGCCAAGCGTGGATGTTGGTGCTTTTAGCCCGGCGTCTTTGTTCTTGATAAGCGTTTCGATCATCAATCGGTTTTCGCTAGAGAGAACCCCTAGGAGGGATAGAACAAGGACTCCTGGCTTTGTTTTCGACCCAAGCTCGACTGTCAACGTCATGTTTGACGGCAATACTTTGATGGTCATGAGGGCGGTGGCGAGAGGCTTGGACAAAGGGATTCTTGCTTCGGTTGACTGGGTTCCCTCGATGAACTCTACAATTGAAGCAGCTGCGGTCGCGTCATAGAGCTCTCCACAAATCTGAACGATATCCTCGTGCCGTACAACCATATCGCGGACAGGATCTTGCCAGAGTAACCGCATTACTTCCATTTCCTCAATAATAGAGGACGATAGGAAGAGAGCATCAGTCACATTGGTGTAGTTGTCTGAGATACTAGTTACGGGAGTTGGACGTATTGCCATGATGATCTCTTGTGGTGACCAACGACTGTCAACAAGCTGACGCCATTTCGTGACAAATGACAGCGTCGTTGTCGGGTCTTGTAGTACATCAAGTCCGGCGGGAAGAAGAGAGAGTAGTTCCAAGTACTCCATAGGTGTGGCTTTGAGTATTCGGCTCATAGTCGAGTGTCGATACAACTTAGTAAGGACGTCCATCGTCAGCTTGTCTTTCGCGCTGTCAATATTGGCAACTCGCATGAGACAGTTCAGTTGATCTTGACTATGCCCCAGAGCGGTCATAACAGCAGGAAGATGGTTCTTGATTAATGACACACGGTTGCTGAGCGTGTTGAAGATGTTATCCGACGACATATTGCGTGGGCCACCAAAGATACGACTGAAGAGAGGGCTTTCTGTGTTGAGCGGTGCCCAAAGAATAAGTATAGCGTCTATTGGCATATCCACAGATTCAGCAAGGCTCTTTGCCATGGAAAGATCTTGCAGCACCCCGAAAGAGATGCCTCGGGTACCATCAGGAGTACGTATAACGCCAGAAGCAACTTGGCTCTGGAAGATTGCAGACAAGGCCCCATCAAGCTCCTGGATACTCCAGCCAAGACGATTCTTTAGTCTGATAAAGGCCTGAATCTCGTGACAGAGCTGATCAGTCAACGGCCCGACCGCCGTCTCTTTGGGTGCAGTAGCCGCCGTATTGAGGGCCTGTAGACGCATCTCGGAAATCTGTCCAGTAAACGCTTTTGTCTTGTCTGCATTTGTTATCACAAGACGGCCACCAAAATATAGGCTCTTGAGAAGCTGGAGGATCTCTTCGAATGACAGTCCTGAACGCGGCATAAACTGAGACCTGATGAAGCAGAGACCAGTTTTTGCCCGCTCATCGGTATCAACCATGTGGCTAGTACTCGAATAGCCCCAGTTCCGGCAAGCTTCTGGGACTTCGAGCTCCGACAAGAGTGACTTTCCTCGTTTCTGTCGCATTCCCATCATGCTCCTCATTGCATGTGGCGTGTAAATCTTCTCTCCCGCAATGGCTGCTAAATCTAGCGGTAGTAGATTCAGCGATGCAGCAATAGTTGCACGATCCAAGATAACCCCTGCTTCAGAGAGAAGTGTTGCGCGAGTGCCTTTGTCACTGGGTAAAGGTCCTATCACCGCTTCCAAGAGCCTCGCTTCGGATCGAAAGGTTTTCAAGACTTCTGTCCCGGTGATTCCGAAGGAATGAAGATATGTTTTGATGGACTGGAGACCTTGGTTATGTGGAAACACATTCAAAGGGGACATGACACCGTCGAGAGACTTGGCGGCTGTCAACCGAGTGTCCTGTGTTGATCCTGAATAAGACCCTGGTGCTTCATGTTCATTGACAGCCAGGACAGTAGCAACATATTTGTCGTCATCATCGTGTTCGCTGAGAGATGCAATGAAGGACTCTAGTGTCTCGTTGACGATGGAGATGTAGGGCACCATTTTCTTGGAGTTTGCACAAGATAGTTCCAAGTCCTGCAAATCTGGACGTCGATGCATCAAAGCCTGGAACAAGGTGGTAAACTTGCTTCCAATTCCAGTACAAGGACTCGCCTTGAGAAAGTTGAGCAGGTCAACAAAGTAGGCGGCTGGACCTGTAACTGAGCAGCACTCTTCGCAGCTGGAAGTTTGCAAGTCAAAGATGGTAGACATATTGTAGTTTTTGTGCGCAAGAACGTCAACTCTGGGAGCTTCCTTGTTGGCACCGTCTTTCCTTGCTTGTCTTTCAATCTCCTCTTGCTTCCGTTTCTTCTCAGCTTCATCTTCGGGACGTGACTGGGGTATCACGATTGTAAAGTCTCTTTTGAGCCCGTCAAGAATCTTGACCCACGTTTCTTGGTTCCGGCAGTCAATGGTAATGGCATGGTCATGGATACGTGATGCAGATTCTTCATCGATGTTGAATATAGGATCCTGGTTTTTGGCTGCTTTTTCGATGACTGAAAGGAATACTCCACGAGGTAGAATGGCAATATCATGTGCGGAATGCCATCCTTCTCTAAGTAGCACTTCGAGATGCATCGGATCGACGACAAGACAGTGAAGGCGTTGTAAAGCAAGAATTGCATCACGCAAGCCAGTAATAGCGACTGTTTTCCCCTTCACATCCTTCTTTACCTCTACCTGGGGCCTTATGATATCCAGTTCTTTCACACGCGTGTGAACCTCAGGTGAAGAGAGTGAAAGTTCTTTATCCACACAGAGTTGCAGGACTTTGTCGATTTGAGGTTTAAGTTCGATCCAAACAGTGGTCAATAGCTTAGTTTGGCGCAAAGAAGCAAGTAGCACAGCCAAAGGTTCTTTCTCCCATAAATGGGACAGAAAGTCCTTCACGGCGTCTTTGATGAAGCCATCAAAGCTATTGAAGTAATTTTCAAGACCAATCCGAGCAAGTGAAGGCTCAGCATTCCCGTAGTTGGTTATTAAATATAGCAGTAGCTGGTCGTCTGCAGTGAGATCTTGGAAGAAACGCAGACGGCGCGTACTGACAGAGTCCAGACCACCAGACTTCAACGCGCTGTCAATAGACGCTGTAAGTGTGGTTCCGTCTTCTGTCAGCAAACTGTTGACTTTGGCGGATAGCGTAGGCAGATCTTTGAAGAAGGGCCCTTGTACAGTAACGGTGGCCATTGTAAGGGTAAAAGTGACACAACTGTCAGACACTCAATAGTTGATAGGTAAGACAATCTCTTGTAAGAGTAAATAGCATGTCAAGATGCTTACGTACGACAACGGTGCGACGTATCTAGATATGGATGAAAGTGATGTTGAGGGCGAGTCAAGTATCATACTCACTCTATCGCTATGTATTGTGTAATTGAATCAAGTAGGTATAATCATGTATCGAAATGAAGTAACTCCAAATGTAACCATATTAGTTACGGTCGTCATTCACTAGTGCAGTTACCGCTAGCTCGTAGTCATCTCGTATCGGCGGCCATTCCAGAACAAGGTCGTTCAAGAATAGCATCTGATGTTGCCGAGGGACGGAACGAGACACCTGCATGTGGTTCCTTTGACGAGTGATACGAAATATTGATTTGATGCATCGGACTATTGAATCACTTACCTAAATATGGTTCAAATGCGCGAAGAGAAGCTGAACAGGAAGATAACAGAATACCACCAGGAGCCAGGGTCGAAGCCGAACAGGGGACCAAGAGATGCCCACGTTCTGGACCGATCATGGGTCATGAAAGTTCGTTGCATAATTAAATAGTGGCTAGCTGAACTACGACATGGTTTAATGCAACACTACAGACTATCGGTTAGCGCAACAAGGGTTCAGTGGCGCTCTTCCAGTTCGGGCTGCAACCCACATTCGAAAAGAATAGTGACCCATAATTAGATACCCTGTACTCGGCCAAGGGAGGTGTAGCTGTAGCTATGTCCACAACAGTGATATAAAAGTGTCATGCGTGATAGCAGTTGATACGATGCATCAGGAAGGCTATGATCATAGACTTATTCAAAAACACAACTCACCTGGACCTCTCTCTGTAGACAATCTCTGTTAGAGAGTTGCACACAATGTCTACACGTTACAATGTCACACTTGACACAGGCACTCCTGCCGATGGAGCAGACAACCGGGGTTTTGACCAGGTTACGGCTCTGTCTCAGGGTGTCATCAACGCGAGCTTTCAACAACTTTTCAAGTCCGTTGAAGGAGTGAACGAGATAGCCTATGTGTCTCGTCTGCAAGGCCGATTTGAAGCCGTGATTGATGCCCCGTCTATCATGATCAATGGTGCCACGACAAATGCCACTGAAATCATGTACATCTTTCGGTGAGTCTCGGTTACTAAGTTGGTCGATAGGGTCTTGCCTAACAAATTCAGAATCAAGAGCGGCAAATTTCTTTTCATAGATGGCGTTGAGCGCAAGATTTATGATTGGGCTCTGGCCATACCAACCAAGGTCAATGAGGTATCTTATGAAGAGACTGCTGGAGATACCCCAGAGGCCGCCCGCCGTAAGAAACGCTGGCGAAAGGAGTTGCAGGACAAGTACCCTGGCTTCGTTCCTGGAGACTATTCTGTTCAGCGCATCTTCTGTGCTCTTGGAAGTGCCGGATGGTACAAGCCAGATGAGGACTCCAGTACTGTGTGGGATCCGGTCGCCCAGCAGACCATATCATACAAGGTATGGCTGAACAGAGAAGAGAACAAACTTTACAAAGACATCATACCTGGTCTTCTTTCTGGATGGGCTACGAAAGAAGGCGAAGATGCGGTTGCTACCATGGGTATCAAGTTTAATTTGTCACAAAAGAGAAGTAAGTTGTTCAATATTATGTGACTCTTGGGAGCCTGGATAGCTAACATCTGTTCGTTCTTCTCTACTTAGTACAAGCTGGTGCACCAACGTTCCGTAAGTATCAACATTCAATTTTTGTCTTAAGAAACTCAATGTCTAATTGATATCACTAGGGCCCGTCCACATCTTCAATCAGGTCTACCCCTACCTGACAAACGACCAAGACCGAGGTACCATGAGTCTTGGAAGGTATACGGACGATTACGTTAATCCCAGCAATCCATATGGAAAGCTCACACCTGGTGACTACAACTGCCTCTTGTACTGCGAACAGGTTGATCGGCCAACAGGCAAGAAAACGACCATCTTCGAGAACGGCCGCTCCAAGGTCGTGGATGAGGTCGCCGCTCGCAATCTGCCAAAGAACCTCAAGCTAGGCCACAGCGGAAACCTGGCCGAGCCTGGCATCGTCGGCTCCTATGTGATTCACCATCGCATCTTCCTCCTTGATTTCCTTCTGCCGCAGCTTCAAGAGCTATGCATGGCTACCTTTGTTCAAGTCGGGAAGCCTGATAGGCGCTGGGATACCTCGACTAACTGGCCCAACTTCTGGTCGAATCGTTCCATTGGGTGTGAACTCGAAGGCCAGCCTGCGCGAGAAGCTAGTGATTCTATCTTCAAGTTTGAACACAAGTCTGACTCCAAAGGGGACTATTACATGTGGTCTAAGAAGAGTGAGGCGAATGGTCTAAACGACATTTACGCTTACAAGTATCCAGACTCAGACCGGATTTGCATGTACAACAACTACAACATTTGGGCTGACTCGAGCGTCGAAGTCCGTTGGGTGGCAGGTAGCGATCGATTGGAGGTTACAGGAAAGGTATACCATGAGACCTACATTGCATACTCATACCTACCGGAAGTCAAGACCGATCTCCAAAGAAAGCAGTAAGGCGGCCCTTGTATTTAATCCAACTTTCGGCCTAGACTAACCATGACATCAGTACCAAGTACACAGCCAGCTGGTCTTTTGCAATAATACTCAAGACTGTTGAAAGAACCGCCAAGGTGGACGACAAAGAGGTCAAGTTCGTGGCCTTGGAGGCAGTGATTGAGGGTATCAACAAGTCCACAAATGTGCCCCTCAACACTTCTGTCGACTGCATATCGGTCCTGGATGAAACGCCAGAACGCGGCTCAAAGCAGTGGATGCTTGACAAGCTCAGCAAGATGATCTCCACTGGCATAGGTATCGTCTCTGCCAATTTGGAAAAGCGTTTTCGCAACTCGGGCAAGTATAACTATCCAGGTTATGGCGAGCTCGAGTTCACGGATCCCAAGTTCACGTCTGTTGGTAACATCATCACCAAAGTCAACTTCAAGCCGTAAGTTTCACTTTCAACTTCTTCTAATAAATTCCTACTAATATTGTGCTTCTAGGCCGTCTCACTCTGACGGGAAAATGTATTTCCCAGCTGTTGATCCCAAGGATCATGTCCTCGTGCCGCCTTCCAAACCAGATCCAGATACTTCCACGTTCCAGGAAGGCCTCAAGCACACTGGCGAGCTGTCTCTCGACTGGCACCAGACTCTCAACTACAACAAGGATACGGGCATTGGACGTCTGACTTTCACTGTCTCCAACCGAAATAAGTTGAAGAAGGATTTGGCCTATGGGTTTATCCGTATCAGTCTCGAGTACACGCCAAACAAGCTTGTTGACGGCCGGGTGAAGGATGCTACACTCTTCGGTCCTGATGACTGGGAGAAAGAGCAGAAGGCCGTGGTGCCAGAGCCTGATGAGAAAAAGGACACAGTGCCTGAGCCGGTTGGCGAGGTTCCAAAGGAAACCACCAAGACTGAAATTGTCAGCAGCCAGCCTGATGCAGATACCACTGTGTCGAGTGGCTCAGTCCAGAGTCCCCCTGGTATACTTCCGAAGCCACCACAAAAGCCAGCTCACCAGGCCCCTGTCGCAGGTGACAGGAAGCCCAAAGGGAACGTGTATGCTTTTGAACGTCGATGGGTTGTTGATCCAGAGCAATATGAGGATGTTGATGGGGCCACCATGGACCTGGAACCGACTATCTCCGTCAACCCTCTGACAAAGGCGATCGACATCACATTCGACCCTATCGCCAATCCCACCTCTGAAGAAGAAGAGGAGGAGTATATGCCAGCACCCGAAGGTTTCGTGATCCCCTACAACCAGACATTTACGCTCGACCTGCAAGGCAGAATCGAGCCGGGTGAGTATGCTATTCAGATTTACGAATCTTGGAAGAAGATTGATAAGTATAAGCTATCAGAGGGTAGTTTTGCGATTGACTGGAAGATGGCTAGTCTTCGGGAAGTATCTCCTCGCAAGTTCAAGACAGACATATGGGATGTTTCAGACCGGATTGCAGAGGAAGAGGCGGCTAAGAAGAAGGATACACAGTCGTAAACGTTAGTGGGCATTACTGCAGATCGGGTCATTCTTGTAGTTACTACACAGTATATCTCTTGCAAACAATTCTTCGATTACTTCCAATAAAGCGTGCATGTTGACTAATTGTGAGGCATTTGTTCCGTCAACCATAATTTTCTTACGGTGGATGTTCCTCAATGATCAACCTTGCTTTGTACCTCGAGTAGGTAGCAGAAAGGTTATCCTCTTAAGACTTAGTGTACAAAAATAAATAGTACAACCAATTTTCCTGATACCCTGAGGTGCCTACACAATCTCTACGGTGTTGTAACCCCAATTGACTTTCAGCTCGCCACATGGGGAAAAAAACATCACGGTGGAGAACTAAGCAAGGATGCGTAATGTAACAGACCAGGGTCTGGAACATTGTTTTTGGCCTAGTTCAACCGATATTGTGCGCAACTCGATAAGGGACCAACTCCGTGTTCTAGCCATAGGTATACGATGATTTTAGACGAGTTGTACGTTCGTGATAACACTCTGCTTGCGCGGGGTCAAAGAACTATTGATGCAGGGAGCTTGCTGGTAGAACTCGTGACTCGATAGTGTCATGCAGCAAGGGTTGTGTCTCAAAGGGTCTCGAACGCTAAATCGTTTGGGTCTAAGTGCGCGATGTTACCCGCAATCCCGGTCTGTCTCTCAATAGTCTGAGACTAGAACGTGGGCTACTGCATCGAGAACGGATGCTTGACTTACCCGATACTTGTGAAATTGTAATATCCGAAAATGCACATGCAACATTCTTCTTGGAGCGTGGGTCTCTTCTGATATTGACATATCGTCTACCAGTACGGATAGCTACAAGAATAGTTACTAATTGTCGATAGCCATTCACTTGCTATTCCTAGGTACAGCTTAACATACAAAACATACCCTGTATTGCAGCCGTTCAACAACAACTTGATCTATGAATCATTCGCAACGATGTCAACTCTTTTCAATCGTCCTGAAGATCCTCATACGCTCCAATCAGGACAGAACATCGGAGCACTCGAAAGTCTGACCAACTCAAAAAGCAATGCCACTTTGTCTGGAAATCGCACTATGGCTCCAGCCTCGTCATCTTCATTCGCCCCACAAGTCCGTACACTAGGTGAAGGAATCCCAGGGTTTCGTACCTCATTCAATGTCGCAGGCAAAGGCGGCGGAGCATTCAGGTCCATCAGCGAGGACTTCGAAGTGAGCCCGTCCAATGGCACCATGTCACTTGCCATCCCTGTGCGCACGTCACCTACCCGCGGGGGATACGGACCAGATCTGAAGCTCTCATATGACTCGGGTTCGGGAAATGGACCGTTCGGATTTGGCTGGAGTATGCCAATGCCGTCTATCCATCGTAAAACAACACATGCCATACCGCGATATGTGGACGATGAGGATGATTTTCTCATGTCTGGAGGAGATATCATTAAGAAGCTGAACAGTAATGGCATACAAGAGACAAGAAGTGAATCTGGCATTTGTGGAAAGTTTCTTGTTACTACATATCGTCCACGAGTCGACTCTGGTAACATACGAATCGAGAGATGGGCCTGCAGAGAGGATCTCGAAGACGTGCACTGGAGGACAATCTCGTCCAGCAACGAGACTCAAATCTACGGTGACAGTGACAGCAGCCGCATCTTTGACGCTTCTGGCTCATCAAAGAGGATCTTCTCTTGGCTTTTAAGCAGATCTTATGATGCATCAGGCAATGCAATTGAGTATGCATACAAAGAAGAAGACTCATTGGGCGTTTCTGATGCTACTGGAGCCATGCCTGTGTGGGAAAAGAATCGGGAACAAGACGCAAGATGCCGTGAGAGATATATCAAACGAGTCAAGTACGGAAACAGAAAGCCAAACCGTGATCTTACTACTTGGGAAGTATCGGATTGGCCCGAGGAATGGATGTTTGAGGTCGTCTTTGACTATGGAGAACATGATAAAGACATACCAAGCACCCGAGAATGTCATTCCTGGCCAGTTCGTCAAGATGTGTTTTCACAGAGTCGCCCTGGATTTGAAATCCGTACCTATCGTCTTTGTCGTCGAGTTTTGATGTTCCACCATTTCCGTGAGCATACCAAAGAGTCAGAGACATTGGTCTTCACGACAGATCTTCAGTACAACGAATCTAGACAGAGGACTGTTCTGGATAGCTTGGTCTTGACAGGATACTCGACCAAGAAGGACAGCGCTGGTGGGAAATCAGGGTACAGATCAGAATCTCTGCCACCATGGTCGTTTGAGTATACAAGTTCCCCCCAGGCCAGCGAGATCGAACTCATAGAAGCAAAGACTTTCAACCTACTCGAACTTCCTACATCTGAAGCAAGGGTTTCAGAGTGGCTAGACCTAGACGGAGAGGGCATGCCAGGGCTATTGACAAGGTCTGCAGATGGCGCCCTCTATTATCAACGCAACCTTGGGACAAGTGCTGGTGACGATGACCCGCAGTTCTGTGGTCCAGTCCTTCTCGCACAACAGCCCAGTATGACTGGCGGGACTTTCCAAGACCTTGATCGAAATGGAAATCTCAACTACGTTCTCCGTAACGAGCATGGTCGCCTTGAGGGATACTATGAACGAGGCAATTCTGATACCTGGAAGAACTACTCCGACTTTCCAGAAACAAGCAATGGGGATATATGGCAGAGCACTCTGGACATCGACTTGACGGGTGACGGTCTTCCCGACCTTATTTGTGCCGCAGATGACTCGCAAGTCTTGATCTGGCAGCAGAACCTTGGAAAGAAAGGTCTCTCCAGTTATCAACGTGTCATATGCGAACATGATTGGGAGTCTTGTCCACGCTTGATCAAAAACCAAGATGTCCAGACCTATGTTGGAGATATGAACGGTAGTGGCATGTCGGATCTAGTTGAGATCTCAGTATCATCGGTGCGATATTGGCCAAATCTTAGCTATGGAACATTTGGCACTGCCGTGGATATGGGAAACCCACCAACATTTGCTACCAAGGATGACTTTGACCATAGTCGAGTTAGACTCATGGACAATGATGGTAGTGGCACCATGGATCTCCTCTACGCTCTCCCGACAGGTGGAGCAGCTCTGTACTACAACCTTGCCGGAAATTCATGGAGTGACATGGTATTTCTTCCCCATCTCCCCGCGACTATTAAGCCTATGTCAATATTTACCTTGGATTTACTCGGCAAGGGGACTGATTGCCTTTGTTGGGCGGATACTACGACTGATGGAAACAAGATTATGTACGTGGACATCATGGGAGAAACAAAACCGCATCTGTTGAAATCTTACAACAACGGTTGGGGTGCAAAAACGTCAGTGGACTACGCTCCATCCACTAAGTTCTTTGCGGAAGATGCCAGAACTGGACACCCGTGGTCAAGCAAATTGCCATTCCCAGTTCAATGTGTCTCGAACGTCCAAGTCGAGGATACCATCACTGGAAATCGACAGACCACCGAATACGTCTACCACAACGGGTGTTATAACCCGACTGAGAAGCAATTTGCTGGCTTTGAGATGGTAGAACAGTTCCATCACGAGAGAATCATGATTGGAGAGAATGAGACATATGAACCTCCCGTTACCCACACGAAGTCATGGTTCAATGTTGGCCTGAGCCTTGGAGTTGATGAGTCGCGCTTTTTGACCAAGCCAGCCGTTTTATCTAGTCTACAGGATTACGACACGGATCCCGCGGAGCTTGTGAGCGCACTGAAAGGACTCAACGTGCGATCTGAGATATATAGTCGGGATGGAACACCCAACTCCCACTTGCCCTATGTTGTCAAGGAGGTTGCGTATCATGTCAAGATCTCCCAAGCACGAGAAACGAACAAGTATTCTGCAGTCCAAGTACTCCCCCGTGAGACATTATCACGAGTCTATGAGAGGGACATGATTGATCCACGCGTCACACACGACATTGTTCTCAGGACCAACGACTTTGGAGACGTAGAGGAAAGCCTAAGTATTGTGTATCCTCGTACTGGGAACACTGCATTTGACGATGTCAACAAGAACCAAAAGGCTGGAAACATGTCCTACAATCAGAATTGGTACACAAAGATGGTGTCAGAACCTGATACGCACCACTTTCGCAAGCCTGTAGCGTACAGGCAACAGGAACACGAGATACTTAATTTTCAGTTCAATGGAACCCTCAAATTCGACGACGCTCTTGCGTTCGACTTCCATGGGTTACCAACTTCAAAGTCCTCAACAACATGGAAGGCTCTGCGCAGTGAGAACAGGGCGTTTTACAAAGACTCTTTTCTCCAGAGAACACTCAACGAAGGCGAGCTCGAGACGTTTTCACTACTAGATCAGACCTATGCTCTGGCCTTTACGCCAGGGATCCTAGCCAAGGTCGAATTGGGTTTACACAATTGCAATGTTCCCGGCTCAGTCGAAGAGCTTTTGGCCAAGGGGGCATACGTGAAGCTGAAAGGCAGTGACGGCTGGTGGGCTCCATCATCTCAGTCATTTTTCTGTCCATCCAAGACTGCATCGGCGACAGAAGAGCTCAAAGAGGCACGCAAATCCTTCTACACCCCTTCACGCTTTGTCGACCTCTTTGGCAACTCATCACGGGTCAAAATGGACAAGGACTTCCTGTTAGCCACAGAAGTTGAGGATGCTATAGGAACTGTGACCTCGTTCAAAAACAGCTACGAGCACTTGCAGCCTGTCGAGATCATCGATGCTAATAGTAATTCCGTACAAGTCGTGCTGGATCCACTGGGCGAGTCGATCGCGGTTGCAGCTTCGACAAGGCGCAACGGGGTTATCGAGGAAATTGACAGCCTCGAGAATATGGTCTTAGACGTGAGCCTTGAAGATGTAGACGACATTCTTCGCGATCCTACAGGCGAGGTCTCAAGGCGTCTTTTGGGTAATGCTGCAAGCAGGACAATTAATTGTCACGATCGATATGCCCGATGGAAGTCTCGGCAGGATACCCAGTTGAGCCTCAAAGACACAAAGATCGATGGAACATCACCTGAGCCGGCATTTTCACTTGTTATATCGCGAGATCTTTCATTTAAGGAGTCTAGCAGTCCTGACATTCGAGTCATCGTGTCGTACATGAATGGACTTGGGTCGCAGTACCAGGAGCAGCACCTGAGTGACCCAACTACCTTGGAAAGACAATGGCTGGTACCTGGCCTGGCCATTTCAGATACACAAGGTCAAGTTGTGTGCACATACCAACCTCGGTTTGCAACATCAGCAGCGCAAATTCCATCCAGGTTGATGGAAACAAACGCTGCCTTTGCCTTTTACGATGCAATGGGTCGCAGTGTTGCATCCCTCGCTGCTGACTGCACTTGGTCGAAAACGGTATATACCCCATGGACGACAGTGGAGCATGGAGCAGGAAGTATGGTACTTCGGTCCAACGCACGAGATGATCCCGATGTTGGCCATTTCTTCTCCCGAATCGCATCTTCCCGGTATTCTCAAAGCTGGTATGACAAGCGAAAGCTTGGAACAACACAGGAGAAGCGAGCTGCACGGAAATCAGCAGTATACGCTGATACACCCCTTACTACTCACTTGGGTAGCTGCGGACTTCCTGTTCGAACTATTCAGCAAGCTGGTGGTAAGACATACACACGAAGCTCCATCTACGATGTGAATGGCAACAGGATTAGAGATGTCGACTCGTATGAACGGGTCGTAGAAAAGATGCTTTATGATAAACTTGGTCGACAGCTACAGACTACAGGCATGGACTGTGGAGAATCATGGCTATTGCTAGATGCCCAGGGAGGAGAACTTCTATCTTGGAATTGTCGTGGATACTCTTTTATCACTCGGTACGATCCCCTACGTCGGGAGACTGAGAGATTAGTTGCCAAGGCCGCAGAGATACCAAAGCTCATCTCACGAATCACATATGGAGAGTTATGTGCTGATGCCAGCGACCGAAACCTGAATGGTCAAGTCTGGAAAGTGGAAGATCAAGCCGGTGTTCATATCAATACCCATTACAACATCCGCGGCCACTGTCTAGGGAAAACATTACAGTTCACAAAAGAGTATAAGCAACTGGTCGATTGGAAACTTGATCAGAAGCTTGAGACAGAAGTCTACTCGCATACATATTCCTACGACAACTATGGTCAAGTGCTGGAGGAAGAAGATGAGCAGGGAAACCACACACGAAGACGTTATTCACGACAAGGGAATG
The DNA here is from genome assembly GCA_016952355.1 of Fusarium culmorum. Taxonomy (NCBI): domain Eukaryota; kingdom Fungi; phylum Ascomycota; class Sordariomycetes; order Hypocreales; family Nectriaceae; genus Fusarium; species Fusarium culmorum. The sequence continues at coordinate 11,453,129 of CP064750.1, forward strand.
TCGTTTCGGTCGAGTTCAGGTCCGTAAAGGATCGTGACTGGAAGTTATATCTCTCAAGGGCAACATTTTTAGCTGACGGGCTGCCTGCAATGATCACGTATGGAAATGGGGTCATTTCCGACTTTGCGTACGATGACGAGACCAGAAACCTCATCTCGCAAAGAACTACGCGCCCATGCCGGGGTAGAAGAGAGTTGCTTCAAGACATGACGCACGTTTATGACTACGTAGGGCGTCGAATATTTACCTACGATAACTCTGAACAAGTCAAGTACTTTGGTGAAAGTCGCGTCAAGCCCGAGTGGGACTACACATACAATGCGACCGGTGCCCTGGTGATTGCCACAGGGAGAGCTCAACTCTCTGGAAAGATTGGAAATGGCAACCAGTTGACACCCCACAACGCAATGAACGGACTGAACCCATCGCGCGGTGGTGGCGATGGCAATCTACTTTACCAATATCGCGAGACATATGATTATGACCGTGAGGGCAATATCTTGATGATGAAGCATGAGGCGCCTGACATCAAAGGGGTTACAAGCTGGACGAGAAACTATCATTACGATGAGAAGAGTTTACTAAGCGACGATCCCCGCGTTAAGAGCAACCGTCTTAGTCGGACGTCAATTGGAGACACAAACGAGGGCAGGTACATGTATGAAGGCAGCGCCGGTCTCTCAGGCTGCATGACGACGCTACCGAAATTCTCCGAGCTCGATTGGAACATGAACAATATGCTCTCCTTCTCGTCAACGCAGTACGTCAACGCTGGCACTCCAGAGAGAACATACTATGTCTACGACCACGCGGGCAACCGTGTGCGAAAGGTGACCGAGACTGCAGCCAAATCTGGTGAGGAGCCTCGTAAGCAAAGGGATACATTGTTTTTCGGTGGAGTCGAACTGCAAACAAAAAGCAACGGATCACTCTTATGGACCACGCGTGTCAAGGGTGATGGTATCGTGGCTGTGGTGGAGGTCAATAGCAATCGAGAGACACCGTTGGTGCGATTCCAGGCGGGACGCGACATGGAGTTCGACGACCAAGCACAGCTCATCTCATATGAAGAGTACTCGCCCTTCGGTGCCGTGGTTTACGCGGCTATGTACGGGAGTATCGAAGCGCCTCGGGCATATCGTTTCGCCAGGTATGAGCATGACAGCGAGACGGGCTTGTACCACTGTGGACAGCGCTACTATTGCCCATGGCTGGGTCGTTGGACGTCTCCAGATCCTCTTGGTGACGTAGATGGGCCGAACCTTTTTGTGTATGTGAATAACGATCCTGTAAACTCGCACGATCCTTCGGGAACATCTGGCAAGAAAACGAAAGAGGGCACCAGAGAAATGTATGCGGCACCCGACGATCAAGGGAAGAGAGTTCTCGTGGATGAGAATAAGGCAGTGGCCGACCGCATAGCGAAGTATGAGAGGAAATTACAACGACAAGAACGGAAACAGCAACGAGCCATAGCCAGAATGTCTGGCACAGATCCCATCCTAGGTTCCAGGGCACGGTACGCGGTTGGCATAGCCGCAATGGGCAATGCACTGGGCCGCATTTCAGGAAGTACAGAACTCCATCATACCTATCCACAAGAGTACAGGGAGGAGTTTTCCGACATCGACATCAATGTTGACAGGACTTCGGTGTCTATTTCAAAGGAGGCACATTATATCTGCACTTATGGCAGCGTTCTGGACAACCTTGTTGCCACCAACAAACGATGGAAGAGCGAGTATTTTGAAACACCGGACACTGGTTATTATGAGCAGATGGAGCAACATGAGTGGTATGACGATGACCCTGGTATGCAGTACGCGATACGTCTGCATTTGGCCTATGAGGCTCGCACCCTAAACGGCAAAATCATGGCTGATTTTGGCATAAACCCCAAAGGCGAAGATGGGAGGAGTATGTTTGTGAATTACGATGCCGTGACAAAAATGAGGACGGCAGGGCAAAGGAGGGGCGTGCGGAATGATAATTTGATACACCACGAAACATGGCCTGGTAGGCCGTTTAATACTGGTAACAGCGATACGGACAACGCTGGCGGACCTGTGCATTTCCAAGTGGCTGAGGAGCAGTATAATGGCCTTGATGCTGATGCGCAGGCGAAGTTTGATGACTTGAGGAATCAGATGGAAGCTCTTTTGGGAAAGAAATAGTGGGAGATGTATTAGGCTGACTGGAGTATCTTGATTGTAGAGCATGGGAATGTTTCTTTTTTTCATTATGTATTGACTGTTCATCACTGTGCTGGATGTAAACTGATGTTATTGGCAACCAACAAATTACTTGCTTCTTGAAGATAAATATAGAGAATTGATCACTATAACCAAGGTCAACGCTATTGTTCTGGTGGAATTGCTCTGGAGTTCAATGTGACAACTATCAACACTAGCACCTGCACTTGCGCTCTTCCCGTTCAATAGATATCTAGTACAACCGAGCTTGCTGATAGTTAGAGACAACATGCGAATCCGAACTACCAACGCTTCCAGAGCTTGAAAATCTGGTTAGGGCCCCCGTGATGCTTGTAGGTCAAAATCGGTGACTCAGGTCCCTTGCCTCCCTCGAGGTCCAAGACACATTCAGGATATTTGACACTCCAAATTCTATATCATTTGTTAGATGAAGAATTATATGACTGTAGATACATTGCAAACTCACGATACGGTCGTGTCGTTGTTCAAGTTACGAATATCTCCACCTCGAATAACCCACTGGGCATTTTCATCAGACCAGGATGGATTGCCTGTGGTGACTCGTTGTCCATGTCCTTGATCATGTGTTAGTAACTTGGCATATGTTGCAAAGTTAATACACGTACCGTTGGCAACTAGCCACTGCTGATTTGCTTCACTCTTGATAAAGAGAGTTTCGTTGTAGGGTGACATGTATACGGACCAAATCTGGTTCTTGTTGGTCTCGTGGTAATACTGACCGCTGAGAGTACGATATTGTCAACATGAAGTATAGTGAAGAATGGGGTTGCACCAACTATGAGATGACGGGCCCAATGCCACCAGCGAGATCAATCATTGCTCCTGTTTGTTCAATCCGGAAGTTGAAGGCGGCGACAAACTTCGGCTTGGGAGGCTGGGGAGGATTATCAGACATTTTCTGCGAGTGTGAGTACTGCTTCTTGGAGATTAATGAATTTGGATAAGATTTATCTGTCTAGGTATTTGCTGTCAACAGTCTGCGCATGGGCTATATAAGTCAGGATAGTGCGGGGTGTTTCTTCAACGACACCAGAGACATAAAACCCACCCATGCTCTGAATTATTGGCACTACTGCAGAACCCCTGTCCGGCTGCGCACTAGACAAACATTATTGAATTGCAAGGGTTATTCAAACTGTTCAAGACACGCCCTACCCTACTGCGAAATGGAAACAGTTCCAAAAAGACTCACCCGCATCTTCACATGAGCTGTGTGGCATGATCTATCAGCCAGCCACAGGACAAAAGTGAGCGATTTGATCCGTACATGGAAATAGGCTACTTTACGGCATAAGGTGAAGTGCCAGTTTGTCTCTAGTAATTACAATAAATGCGGAGCTGGAATGTTAGGGGCACATTCAGGTTACTGATTCAGCTGATGAGTTATCCCCCATGTTTGAAAGCGACTCATCGGGCCGATGGTTTCTCCGAAGAAGGCGCCCGGGCCACAAGCAAAGTTCACTTTGCTTGCTGACCAACTTTTCAGATTAAAGTTCGATTGAGCGCAAGACACCATTAAGCTCGCCGGCAGGTCTAGGTTAACCGTAATCTGAACAGACTCAAGGTTCGAGATTGTCCTATTAGACTAGTGGTTAGTATAACGTCAAGTAGAATATGCCTTCTGCGCCCTGCATCAAGAGTCATAGAAAGTTGGGCATATGTGCAACCTTATTCCCGCACAATAGAAAAGCACTATGAGATCACAACCTAGAGGGGCGTTGGCCTGGTAAATCGCCTCATAATTGGAAATACCGATGATATGGTGAATGGTCTAAGCGGGGGGACCTGAACATGGCCAAGGGGCTGAGAAAGCCACCATCTGGATATCACCATAATTCTGGGAATAGGCTTCATCGCGGAATGTAATACGGATAGTGATCAAAAGAGAGTGGTGTCAATAATTGGTTTGGTAGAGAAAATGGCGTTCCTTAGAAGCGATAATAGTGTTTACCAAGAGGGAAAATGGTGTTGATTAAGAGGGAAAGTGGTGTTGCGAGATTGTCCTATATTTGGCGGTCACATTCTTTACATTCATTAAGCTTAGTCTCGTCGATATCTGAGTTGTATCTTAATCACTCATCTTTAACAGGTTTGCGGTAGAGGATACTCTTGGTCGGTTCATTCCGTGGTAAGGCAACGAGTGGTAGGAAAACCATCAGTACGTCAAAAGAGCCAGAGAAGAATTAAACAACTTGAAGGACCAAATGTACAGTAGGGTCTACTAACCGGGCTAAGCTGCAACACTTATCATACAGTAGTCTATTGAGTAGTCTTTAGATATTTTTAGAGCCATAGAATACTCGATTTTTACCATACCCTCAAATATCCAGAATAAATTTGAGATCCTAAAATGCCAAATTAGCAATAGATCAGGTAGACCCTTGGGAAAGTAGGGTTATTACCTCCAAAGTACCAGATACTCCATCTCTCGAGTTTCCATCTATTGTGAATTTCACAAGATCTCTCTTCTTTTTCTGCAAAGCGAGTATTCTCTGTAACATATTAGCCTTCAAAGCAAGTCCCAACCTGTGACCCCAGAGCCGACTTTGTCTAAATCTCACCTCTTCCACTGTGTTTTTCATTATGTATCTGAACACTTTGACGATATTTGACTGGCCCATTCGAAGGGCTCTCGCAATAGCCTGCTCCTCGACTGAAGGGTTCCACTGTGGCTCAATGATGTGAACCTGTGTTGCGACTGTCAGGGTAAGTCTGTATGTCTGTTAACTCAAGTCCAATCATTTGGTGATACTTGACCAACCCAACTGCTCCGGTTTGTATAGTGATAAGAAGAACGGAGATGGTAGGTTCATTTTTAAACTCGTGTAGAACCCTTAGTCTCTCGTCATTTTCCAAACTGCCGTCAATGCGCCTCAGAGTGATTCCTCTATCTTCCAACAGCGTTTGCAGAAGATTGAGGGTTGTCGTCCAGTACGAAAAAACAAGGCTGAATCTGTTAGTAGTTGACAAGAATAAGGCTGTAGCCGAGTTCGAAGACCATATACCTCTTAGAACGCAGACAAATGTTATCGGCTACAGATTGAAGTTTCGTGGACAGTCCTGGATGAGGCCTGGAAGGTTCTCTATGCAATGTGTTAGTATATATATTTTTTGCTATCAAGAGGTGGACTTCTATACTCGAGAGAGGACGGTTGAACTGATTGGCTGCGGCTATTTGAATAACTGGGAGTTGATGGTTATAAGGATCGCTGGCACTCTGGACATATGACGTCCCCATTCAACTTTGCCATGTTGTCTTTCTCGGCTGCGTTGCAGTAGTCACAGGCCGCGTTGGTATTGGCGTTATCTAGCGTCCTTGGAGGCTCCAGCAGTGTACCATGATTGCAAAGTCGTCTCAATTCCGATATCATAGAGAATCGCAGTGTCGCCTTTTTCCTTTCCATTCTAGTTATGCTACTGACAAGGTCGTCCAGTTCGGACCTATATTTTCGAAAAACGTCGCTATAGAGCTTTTGCTCGTCATGGTGGAGCGATAGTGATATAAGCTCATAGTGTGCCACGGGTATATTCAGATACTTCTCCGTTCGCCTGAGACAAACACTTTGGAGTAACATCTGGATAGGGTTAGTTGAGTCAAGGAGATTTTCGGTGCGGAGAGGCTCCAGGATATATTGCCGGAAGAGATCCATATTCGAAAATGGCTCGAACTTGAGGAATCGTAGTAGAGAAACCAAGTCATTGATGCAGTTCTGGATTGGAGTCCCCGAAAGACACCACCGGCGCTCTGTAGCTAGGCCATCTACAGCCTTGAATTGCTTGGAACTTGGATTTCGAATCCAGTGCGCTAATATCATGTCCAGTAAGTTCCAGTGCAATGGAGGAGATGAATTCGATGATATAGACTTACCCTCATCAAGGACAACTCTGAACCACTCGACACTTTGGAGGACCTTACGACGTTTGTAATCTGAAACAAGGGTCGCAAACGTAGTCAAGACAATGTCGTGGTTCATCAAGGATGTCGATTCGGTTGATCGAGAGTCCCTATGGAAGGTATGAACTCGTAGTGATCCATCTCTGAAATGCCTGTCACCCGTCTGGTTAGTGACACTGAAGATTATATAAAAAAAGGCTGCCAGTTCTTTACTTTGAGACTTCTTGTCGCCAGACATCCATGATCTCTGTATATGCCTAGTCAGTCGAAGCTACCTGTTTGTTTTCCGGGATAGAAACTCACGAGTCGATGTTACGACTACTAACGTCGCACTCGTTCGAGAATACGTCGGCTGGTCCATTTCAACGTCAATGTTGGTATTTTGGAAACTCTCCGCCGAGCACCGTGCAAGGTAGATTGAAACCAGGATTGTTAGTGTTTTACCAAGACCCATTACATCCGCCAATATCCCACCCAATGCCAAAGATGGAATGGCCTTGGATGAACTATACCTCAAGGTTAGAAGTCCCGATCTTGATCTAGAATTGGCCATGTGCTTACGGGACACGGGTATGGAACAAAAGCTCCCTACCGACTTGCTGGCAGTATTCGGGGGTTTCACGACGTAGGATGAATGATAAAGCCGTTGTTTGGTGACTAGTCTTATTAGTTCTGACGATTTGTAGGTAAGTGTAGGTAAGTTTAGGTAAGTGGCCGCCAAACTTACTCTTGAAGGGGAGTTATGAGATCATCCGTTAGAATGATTTCTGGATCATTAATACCTAGGTTTGGCAACCCATTGTCGAGAGAGGATAAGACACCTTCCACCACATCCGAGAATGCCCTTGCTTGGAATTTGGTCTCGTCCATACCAACTAAATGGGTTATGTACCTTGATCCATCTTGTGGATCAAAGAACTGCGGGTTCAAGTACTCCACACCTTCATCGAGGTAAAATGGGTGTTGCAGGAACGCTCCGACTTTAGAAAGTTGTTGTCCGATATCTCGAGCGTCTAATTCATATCCATATATGTTCACAGATATTTTGAATGCCGACTTTGCCGACTTTCGGGAGAGTCCTTTCACAGCCTTTGACTCGACCACAGCCTTGGTGGAAACACCAGCTTGTTCCTTGAGGGCTTCCAACTTCTTTGCTGTCATGAGGTCAATCATGACGAATGTGTTTGAGTCAGACACCGTAAAACCCCGAATACCATCGTGTACATGAATATTGAACAAGAAGAAATCTAGGTCTCGAGTTACCAGTCGATGACTTCCATTCGATTTTGGAGTTGACTCGGCGTCCAAGGAGCCAACAGATTTGGCTTGAACTTCACAAAGCTATACAGGACGATGTCAGATTTTGAGACATTTAATTGGCAATGGAAGATGAACACACCGTACCGAAGCATATCGGCGAAGGCGAATTTGATTGGCTGCTTGGAGATGTGGTACTCATAAACAGCTCTAGGTGTTGTTGTTTTGCGACCGAGTTACCGGAGTCATCGTGATGAGCGAGTTGGCGCTTTGACGACATTTGACTATGAGAACAAGACTGGATCTATGGCAATTGTCATTAGTCTAGAATCAATTTGTTACCAGAAGAAATAGTCGTCTTAGATCGGTCTCTGAACTTGAAGATAGATGAAAAGAAGTCGGTGTAGGCAAATGCTCATCGGCGCAGGAAGGTTCTGCGTGGACTGCCTTGTCTGCCTAGCTTGCCGACTTGGCCAATGAAACAAATGCAACTACCAATATGTGTTTCACAAATCGGACCTTCCATGCTTATATTGCTGATTGGTGGTGGCTGTGCATGGTCAGCCAAGGCGCCTGCGTCCAGCAAGGCAATCTGATAGTACTTTTGTTACCCGTGAAAATCTCTTCCGAAAACACCCCATCTTTTTCTCTCTTCAACCGAAGATAAATCAAAACCTATTTAGAGAAACCGTCTTGGTACTATCCCAACGCCATGTCTTCATCAATATCTCAGACATCACCATCTACTGGTGGGACCCAGACACGTACAGGGTCCGATCCTGTGTTTGACAAGGCTGTGACCAAGTTCAAAAAACGCCTCACCAAAGATCAGGTAGCAAAGTTCGCGAATTGCACGGTGGACGACGTGCGAAACCAAATAATAGATATCCAGAACCGCCATGGCTCTCAGCGACGTTTGAGAAACATGGAACGCATCTCTAAATTCGTCGAAGGGATGGTCCAGCTAGGTACGGTTGTGGAAGTATTCCTCAATCTCCACAATACCGTGGCATTGATCTGGGTAGGTGGATATCCAAGTCCATTAGAAAGCGAAGATCGAGACGCTAACTCTATAGAACAGGGCCCTATTAAGTTTCTCCTCGTTGTATGTATTTCCAACGATAGGCAGATCCACTACCTAATCTTTCACTCACAGACAGCAAGCACATGGATTGATACCCTCGATAGCCTACTTGATTTTTATGGGCAGATTGGAGAGGTTCTTCCAGATCTCACGCGCTACCAGCAGATTTACAAGGAATACCCTTCTGTTCATACGCATCTTGAAGCGTATTACTGCGATATCCTTCAATTTCACAGTAATGCTCTAGATGTGTTTGCTAGACCAGGTGAGTACCAATCTCTATATCTGGTGATCATTAGAGCCTTACAACTTTAGGCTGGAAGGTCTTGTTTCATTCCGCTTGGAAAACATTCAAGACCCAGTTTGACCCCATGTTGAAAAGCCTGGAGAGGCACAGGGTCATGCTCTCGGAGGAGAAGCTTACAGCTGTCATGCAAGAAACCCAGAAACAGGGACACTCCATTCAAGACAAGCTTCAACAGCTGGATAGAGATTTGCAAGAGAGAGACAAGAAAGACGCCGAGAGGGACTTAATTACGCGTCAAAGTCAAATTGATCAGCAATACCGCAGCATTGAGAGTAAAATCGATGCCCCAAATTACCATGAAGACCACGAAATTGCATCGCAGAAATGATTTCAAAACACATCAGGCCAATGGATCCTTAGTCATCCTCTTGTATCAGAATGGCTTGACCAGAGTTCCCAAGCGGATGGGAAGATATACTTGAGTGGTATACCCGGAGCAGGTAAGATCATTGCACGCATACAAAAGGTAAATTGACTACAGACTGACCTAAAATTAGGCAAAACCGTTCTCACATCTAGTCTAATCACTCATCTAAAAGAACTCAAGTCGTCCACTAAGGATTATGGTGACAGATTTACTATATCCTACTTCTACTTCAAGCACGATCAGCCAAAGAAAAACTCATTCGTTGCCCTGCTTCTATCAATACTAGCCCAGCTAGTTGCTCAAGATGAGAGCTTGCTCGATCACATATACCATTCTTGCCATTCTATGGATTCACAGCAATTTCGGTCATTGGATGAGGTGTCTCGTCATGTGTCAACAGCGCTACAGTCACAATCCCGTTGTTTCGTCATGATTGATGGACTGGATGAGTGCCCAGAGGCCCCCAAAGTCCTGGAATGGTTTGACAATGCCATGTCCAAAGAGAATGGTACTTCAGGAGACACCGACTCCAATATTCGACTTTTCATATCTGGACAACGGGACGGAATCCTTGAAAGTCAGATGTCCCATTACAAAATGATCCATCTGGATATGTCTCCAGGGCACGACCAAGACATTGAGCAGTACGCGGTGGCTATGACCAGTAAGATTAGGGACAAATTCTCTATGGACCTGGATGACGAGCAGGAAATCGTGTCACGTGTTACCTCACACGCATGTGGTATGACATTATCTCCTTGTTGACTGTCACATATGACACACTGACCTGTAACCTAGGAATGTTTCTCTATGCCCAGCTTGTCCTCACCAACCTTATCTCTCAAACCTCCAGATATGACTTCAAACAGGAAATGAAGGCCGGGACATTTCCCGACGGTCTTGACCAAGCGTAGGAGTGATTGCAAGAAATACATATCAGTTCACGGTTGCTAACGGTTTCGCAGCTACGAACGTGTTGTTGTTCGCGTGCTCAGAAACCCTAACAAATCCGAGAGATCCGTCGCCAAACATATTCTTGGAATGATCATATGTGCTTTCCGACCTCTCCATTGGAGAGAGATACAGAGCAAGTTCTGCATAGATCCAAGTAAGTCGGAAGCCGATATTGATCGTGAGCTTGTGATGAGCTGCAAGCAAATCTGTAGCTCTCTGGTCGATGTCAGCTATCTCGACCCATCCCCACCGTCGCCGGGAGAGGAGGTCATCGATCTTGTCCACAGCTCAGCTAAAAAGTAGGTTTCACCAGTCTTGAAAGTATGCATAAAGCTAATCCTGATTCGCGATAGATATTTGGTGCAAACTAAGGAAATTGATGTACCGACCGAGAATGCACAAATGGCTCTTTTCTGCACGGAATACATGATATCTCAGCCACTTACACCTGGACTTTCGAAGCAAGACATTCAAGATTTTGCAACAAAGGGTTATTACGGTTTCCATGACTACGCCGCCGCGTTCTGGTGGAAGCATATCCAACAGGTTTTGACTGGCAACGAATTGGACAATGAGCTGGCCCAAAGGGTGTTGCAGACTGCTCATCGTTACGTGATAGACATTGGAGAAATTGATCAAACAGAAGGTTTTGACGATTCGTCATTAGAGGTTCAGTCCTTGAAGAGCAAACTTGAAGATATCCCAAAGAACCTTCGGAACTGGAGCAGCATTAAGATCTATGAAATGCGGTTAGTCGCAATCAGAGACGCAATCGAAGTACATATCAATCAGTTCTACGAACACAAGCAAACAGCTTTAGCTCTTTATGGACCATGGCGGTACAAGTGCCACAAACCGTGGTGTCAGTACTTCAGTCATGGTTTCGAAAAGGCACAACAGCAACAAATTCACATCAACCAACACGAGTTGCCCTTCACCTGTGGATACCCGGGATGCTTTGCTACCGAGATTGGGTTTGAGAGAGAGACTGACCTCATGACTCACTCTGGGAGATGGCATGCTAAAGAGCAGCCTCCACAGTTCCCCAAACCGAAACGGCCCACCATGAATCATTCTGGCATAATCAAGGCGGCTAAAACGGGAGATCTGGATACACTGAAAGCTATTATAGAGCAGGGAAATTTTAGCCGAAACTTCAAGAAACATGTAGGTGTATCCCTCGTACATGAAGCAGTACGGAATGGACATCTACATATTCTTCGATATTTGACAGAGTTGGGTGCAAATGGTACTTTGCGGATTTGGAAAAACCGCCTAGACACATCATCATTGGATGCGGCTGTCGAGCGCGCTGACTTGGAAATCGTCACTTTTCTATGCGGTCTCGACAGGACTACGGTCTCTTCCGAAACCTTACGCCGGTGTCTTGGAATCGTTCCATTTCCGAAGTCAATCCTGGCTTTGCTGCTAAGTAAATGCTCTCCCCATATCTCAGAAGACATTTTGCTCTTCGCTATCAGATCAAGAAATGCTACGGCCATAGCATACTTCGCAGAAATCTTTGACGTGTCCATCTTCCGCGGAGCTCTTAAACTTGCCGTCAAGGTAGCAGATTTGCCCTGTTTGGATGTTTTACTATCGTCAGGAAAAACCGACCCAAATACCCGCCTTCCGAATGGAAATCTGCCACTCCATGCAGCTTGTGCATCCGGAGCAGTTCAAGTTATTCGGCGCCTATACTCTGTCACTACTACCACTGACATTGAAGACACCTCAGGGAACACGCCTTTGCATTTGGCCTCCAAAGGCGGTCATTATGAAGCAGTGGAATTCCTTATCAAACAAGGTGCATATATCAACGTCAAGAATCCAGACCACGATACGCCATTGAAATTAGCCATGAAAAATGGTCACGAGTGGGTGCAAAGGCTACTCCTCGAGAACGGTGCAGAATCGGACGCTGTAGATAACTCCCTCGGACCATTATTGAATGAGGACGGTATACAGACACTCAAATCAGGTGACGTTTACGATGACTCTGACTTTGATAGTTTTTGGTATAAATAGGGTGGAAGCGAGAGCAATTTCTCTGTTACAGAAGTGTTTCCTAAAGAATGATGTTTAGGTGTTCAGTTAAGATGGCAGATTGAGTATTCTAGCGCCTCGATATAGCACAAGACTCATTTAAGCGTTGTTTAATCAGAGTAAGTATATGGATTCGCCTTGACGACTTTCTTTTATCGATTGCATTTCAACTCAGCATTATGTCAGACTCTGCTTCTATGTAGATGAGTATTGATCGTTTTCAACGTTGGATAGTGACACTGTGACGAGTTTCCATCGTGTCAATGCCAGCCTTCCCAGAGAATATGACATCTTCTTCATGTACAATCTTTATATCACCAAAGATCTCGTCTATCTCTTCCAGTGATTTACCTGAGAGAAGTCAGTATAAGTAGTTACAACAAACTTGGGCAGAATCTCTTACCTCGGGTTTCAGGATATACGAAAAAGAAGATAAGCGCACACAGTCCATTAGTCAAGACGAACAGGATCTATCAAATTGTCAGAACTTGTTGAGTTGTGATGTTGGGCATGGCTTACGTAGTACTTCCAGCCAACTTCAGCCAGAGCGATCGGCGAACACTGAGTAATAATCAAACTGATGGAGTAGTGGACCACCTGGACAATGGCATTGGCCTTGGCTCGTAGCTCAGTGGTGAAGACCTCAGGACTATTATCGTCAGCACAAGTTAATGTGAATTTCAAGGTCTACTCACGGAATGATCCATGTCATTGGTCCAAGAAGAGCAGAGTAATTGGCTGAAACAGCAAAAATACACGCGATGAGACCTCTTTGCGCAGCAGCATTGGTCGGCATGCCTGGAACAGCAGGGAACTTGGCCGCCAAGATGGTAATGATCAAGTAACAAACCGACAAGAGCGAAGAACTCGTGATCAAAATCTTCTTGCGGTCAATTTTGTCGACAAAGAACAGGGAGATGAGACAAGCCACTGGTGCAACAGATCCATAAAGTCCGCTGACGAGCAACTGGCGATCTTGGTCGAACTGCAACGTAGCATATATGGCAGTCTGGTAGTACTGCACAAATGAGATACCCGATAACATAGCAGCTGCCCAGACAAAGGAGCCGACAAAGAGTCTTTTTCTGAAGGAAGGGGTTTTAATGAGATCGCCCCATGAAAGACGACCTTGGGCTTGCTGCTCTTCGGCGATGTTGACTTGGATAACCGTGAATTCTGTTCGACACCACTCATCGTTGGTGCCGTCAAAATGATAGTTTCGGAACGCTTGCTCAGCTTCGTCGTGGCGACCCTTTAGACATAGCCATCGAGGTGATTCGCCGAGGAACAAGACGCCTACTCCTAGAATGAGAGCGGGGATACTTTGGATCGCGAAGCCAAGACGCCATTGGTTTGGGCTGTGCCATTTGCCTTCGGCAACGCCTATCCATAGGGCGACGAAGAAGCCCCAGGCGGTCACTGAAATGTGTCAGCTTCCAAAATGATGGTTGCAAAGATTCACGTACTCATTTGATTCACTGCGGTGACTTTGGCGCGTTCATGAGTCTGAGAAATGGTCAGTGTCAACATGAGGGTTGGTGGATGATCTACGGACCTTGGCAATCTCGGCTCCGAAGACCGGAGATACTCCTGTGATGGTACCGACAGCAAAGCCGACCAACATGCGACCGATGATAACTTCCATACTGTCAGAAGATTGTTCCACCAAGAAAGAATAACTTACGCATAGCAACGTGAGCGGCTCCAGCCATGATAGCACCGCCAATAACTCCCCAAATACATCCAAACGCGATAGCCTTGCGACGACCAAATCGATCACTGGTGATACCTACTGATGCACTACCCAACCATGCTGATAACTGTTAGTACCTGCATCAAAGTCGATGAATTGTTCTTACCTCCTGCTTGGTACATAGACACAATTGCACCACGGAGAGGAGGAGGAGGATTGCCAAAATAATTGACAAACGTGCCCAGAGCTAAGCTGGGAGTGATGATACCCGAATCACTGGTCCGTCAGTATCGGATAACCTTGTAGGGTAGCCCGACTTACAATCCATAGAGAAATCCTCCAATTCCGAGGAAAATGGAGGTTAGGAAAGGCTTACTCAGCCAAGCGTCACTCTTCATGTTGTTGCTTCAGAAATGAGAACAAGATGATCCAACTCGTTCAGAGTGTTGCATCATGCATCCTCTTTATCTCTCTTTGATGGAAATAGTTAACCGAAGACAAAGATCGCCTAAAATTGCTATTTTATAACCGAGCGTGGGGCCCCCAGGTTTAAGAACATGGGCCATGCCTATTACCGTTTAGAATGCGGGGTTGGCAAGTTGAGTAGCGACTTCGGTTACAAGGCCAAGAGTCATTAGATCATCCTTTATTCACTTTAGTATGAGTCGTGATGCGGGGTCTCAGGGTATTAAAATGACCGCCGCAAGCATAGGAGACAAAATGGGTAGATCAGCTTCTGCCACTTAGGCAAAGTTACTTAGACTACTTATTTCTTCACCTAAAGACTTAGAAGGCTAACGTTCTTGCTTCCCAGTAGGCGGGGGTTGCATTTTCCTCGGCAGTTTAGGGTGGCAGTTGACCGAGCAAGGGACATTACAAATGCATGGGTTCAGCTTGTTTATTACCGGTGACAGGAGACATAAACTTACAATCCATGTGGTCAAAGCTTTAATCTTGTATCATCTGTCAAGATGGTCGTCAAACTATTCGTCTACGCTGCCGTCGCAGTAGGGTTGACATATCTAGCCCTCATATTCCCAAGGGTACGTTGTCTCGCAGCATCAAAATGACACCGACTCACTAAGACTCGCAGCTTCAACAAGAATACAAACTTTGGTCGCATCGCTCTCAACTACCACCCGGTCCAAAGAAGATCAGAACAGGCATCCGAAAACCATGGCTCTGGTTCCAGGAACTCAGCCAGCAATACGGAGACGTTGTCTACCTTCAACTTGGACCCACACCAACCATCATCCTTGGCTCCGCACAAGCAGCATGGGATCTACTCGAGAAACGCGGCGCTGTGTTCTCATCGCGACCGCGATTCATCATGGGCGGTGAACTACTTTCTGGTGGTATGAGAGGTCTCATGGCGCCGTATTCGTCGTATTGGAGACGCTGGAGGAAGCTTCTTCACAGTGGGTTTATGCAGCGGCAGAGTGAGACATATCGGCCCATCCAGAGTCTTGAGAGTAAGGTTTTAATGCAGGAGCTTTTGAAGAGCCCTAGCGATTTTAGGATACATTTGGAAAGATATGCGGCCAGTGTGATTGTTACGGTGACTTATGGTAGGAGAGTTGAGGATGTGAGGAGTGATATTGTGGTTAAGCGAAATGGAGAAGCCATGGAGCGTCTGACAATGGTCAAGTAAGTCCTCTGATCTTGTAACAAGGTATCATCTGACAATCAATTTCGTTTAGCATCCCTGGAAAGTATGCAGTCGAACGCTATCCAGCCCTCAAGTACGTCCCTAGCTTCCTTGCTCCTTGGAAGAAGCAAGTGCTGCAACAACGTGAGAAAGACATTCAACTTTACACGGAGCTCATGAATGAAGTTCGGGAAAAAGTGACAAGGGGCACAGCACCGACATGCTTTGCAAAGCACCTTCTAGAAGAACAGCATAATCTTGGCATGACAGATATTGAAATTGCTTACACTGCTGGATCACCTTTCGGCGCCGGTGTTGAGACTGTAAGCACCACTTCAACCACAATATTATTTGGGTAACACTAATAACTTCAGTCCGCTGGATCACTTGCAAGCTTCCTTCTTGCCTGCGTCAAATTCGGACCTCAGTTCATTCCCAAAGCCCAAGAAGAACTTGATCGTGTGGTTGGAAATGACCGACTTCCCACGTTTGAAGATTTACCCAAGCTTGAGTATGTTAGAACCATTGCATCTGAGACTCTTCGCTGGAGACCTGTGGCTGTGCTTGGTGGAACACCCCACGCCAGTACAGCGGATCACGTATACAAGGGCATGTTCATTCCAAAAGGAAGTACGATTATCGCGCCTCTATGGACACGTGAGTACCTTGCCAACATGGAATTCGCTCCAGTTTGTTGACATTCTCAGTTCATCTCAATGAGGCCGACTTTCCACAACCGCATGAGTTCAGACCTGAAAGATTTATGGAAGACCGAGACTACCCCGGCACACTTGGTCATAGCGCCTTTGGATGGGGACGTCGCGTTTGCCCTGGAATGCACCTCGGCGCTGCGTCAGTGACACTAAACATTGCGCGCATTCTCTGGGGCTTCGAGGTCAACCCTGAGAAGGACGAAAAGGGTCGGGATATTGAAGTTGATATGTAAGTTTTGTCATGATATTTTGTGCTGGAGATACTGACAATACCTAGCTTCGCTTATTCGGAAGGTTTCAACTCGAGCCCGTTGCCATTTCCTTGTTCAATCACACCTCGCTCTAAGAATCATGCTGAGGTTATTGAGAGGGAATATCAGAACGCATTGGATGATTTGGGTGAGTATACTGCTGTTACGAGTAAGGTGTCTTGATGCGGTCGTTGTTGGAGGTCGTGCTGTGTCAAAGGATGGTAGATATCACATGTATGAAATTTCTGAAATACTACCATAAACTACCAATGATATTCATGTCTTCCATCTTCATTCAAAGATTCGATTCCTTCCACCAGCGATGTGACGCAGACGTAGAATTCCTCTTCAATAGCTCAGACATGACCATCCTTCCCATATTTCAGATATCGTCTTATCATTTCTCAAAGCGCATCGAACCTGCCAGTATCATGCTGCTTACCACACATCGTCCTAATTCTTCTCGACTGGCCGGGAGTGTTGAAGCGATAAGTAATAGTACACTGCTTCTGCAGTCCAGGGATAGGATCATGTCCGAACCAAGGATCATTGATGACGAAACTACCTCTGGAAGCAATCATTTGCTCCACCTTGGGTACGAGGTTAAACGAGTCAGTTGTCCATCCAAGCTCGTAGTAAACCCTGTTACCGTACGTGATGGTAATGACCGTTATCTTCTTCGCAGTCAGGCCATCGAGGGCACACTCCTTCAGAGCGTTGATCTCATTCTGCTTCTGGTTATCCCTAGCTTGAGCCTCATCACGCTCCGCAAGAACTTGAGAATGCGCTGCCTTTTGACGCTGGATCTCTGCCTCTTTGGTCTCGATCATTGATGTCTTTTCGCTGATCTGAGACGCTTGGGACGTTTGGGTTCGTTCAGCGTCAGCCTTGTACTGAGCATATTGTGCGTTCAATGCTGCATATTCGCGCGCCTGTTTTTCACGCGCAGCTTCGGCATCTGCTGCGAGCTTTTCGGCGGCAAGCTTCTCCTTTCTGAAGGATTCCAGCTCGCGTTGCATGGCATCGTAGGATTGGGATACCACGACGCCTGGTCCGGATG
The DNA here is from genome assembly GCA_016952355.1 of Fusarium culmorum. NCBI lineage: Eukaryota > Fungi > Ascomycota > Sordariomycetes > Hypocreales > Nectriaceae > Fusarium > Fusarium culmorum. The sequence goes on from CP064750.1 coordinate 11,470,638, forward strand.
AACCATCTGGAGGTGGCATGAGCTGGCTCAAGAGACTGTTCGGATGAGCAGCCTGGGGCATGACGTTGAACTGACCATACTTGGGAGGTTCGATTGGTTCCTGATTGAAAGGTCAGAATTGTTGCATTGCGATAAATAGTCCCACTCATGTCTACTTACTGGTAGCAAGTCCTCCCACACCTCCGGTGGCATCAGAGTATCAAAGTTGAACTCAACCGCAGGCTTGTTGAGGTCGGATGTAGCTGTTGCGGTCACCTGAGCCGAAACATGAGATTAGCCAAGATCTCAAGCAATTGCTGTTTCGTAGCCTTGAAGGCTACCAAGATATCATTACGTACTTGTCCTTGTGAAGTAACAGGTGGAGCAATTGAAGAGGTAGCCGAATCGACCAATACCTCAACGTCACTTTCTGCTTTCTGTGCTTGACTCACATCAACCGAACCACTCTGTAATGGGTCCTGAGCAGATGTTGTTTTAACTGTCAACGGGTTAGGCTCCCAATTGGCTGCATGTCCCAAAGCCTTCTCAATGATCTGTTTGACGAGGGGAACTCTGTTTGTAGTAGACCAAGCGCCCTGACGTTTAAGCACGGAAGGGTCTTTACTCAAAACTCCAATCTGTCGTGAACACTGTTAGCCGGCTGCAGAATGTGGAACTCAACTAGGTAGACCTACAGCTTCAACGATTTTTGTCTGCTCATCACGAAGAGCCCCGCGAACACTCAAAAGAGTCTTCAAATTCGTATCAATGGCATCAACCACACCAATTCGCTGCCGGTAGTCCTTACGGTTGCTGATGATGTTCTGGACATCCTTGAGAAGCATCTTGTAGTCCATGAAGCTATCAAACAACTCGGCAGTGAAGCTAGCGATCAGATCATACTGCAGCGTTTTGACAGGTGACCCGGTGCTCCATTTGACGAAAGATCTGTTCGCCTTGTACGGGGTCAGGATGGCCCAAGTGCGCTGGGGACACTGTGCCACTGCTGCTGGGAAAGCAGCTGCTGCCTCGTACATTGAGTCGATATCCCAGGCGCGAGATGCATCTTTAATTTGAGCGCCGCCTATCCAGCTGATGGATATGGTGGTTTCGGTGTCTTTGAGAGCGGTTGCGAGGGTTGACCGACTAGAGTTGTCAGATGGACCCAGAACAAACTCTTCGACTTTGGTCTTGGTGTTCATGTTGAGACCTGATTTGATGCTACTAGGTGTTAGCATCGAAAAGATCAATGTTGGAGAAGCTTTACTCACGTTTCGACTGTACTTTTCACGTCGTGTCCATCCAGAACTTTGATGGATACAATACCCGTGAAATCACCGCCCTCGATGAATCCTATTGTAATTGTCAATATCAAGGGTCATGCGCGAAACATATTTAGCAGAATGTATACTGACCAGAAATGTACGAGTCGCCGTAGATTTCGTTAAAGCGAGAGTACATGGCAGCTTCGTTGTTCTCAAGCTGCTGGAACTCACACTCATCCTCAGTAGAGATGGTTTGATTCACGACCTGTGATTAATTAGTCTTGCTGTATCATTCGAACATGGGGTGATCATACTTTGACAGCTACAACTGTATTCAAATGCGACGACTTGAAAGTTGTCTCGTCGACCGTGCTGGAGTTACCACTGATCTCAATGGTACCTTTCTTGATCGCTGAACTGTAGGACACATTCATGGACTCGACGACATCGCTGAGTTTCTCGACAAAACGAGCGGAGTAGGAAACAACCTCAACCACATTTAGTAAGAATTTGACTTGCACAAATTCGGTATGCCTGACTTACCTGGGATGTTTCGCCCTTGGATTCAACACTTTTACGCTGCTTGACTTTGACAGCCTGGTCAATGCATAGCTCGTGGGTGTAGGAGTTGAATCCTTGACCCAGACGCATCGCATCATTGTACGGGGCGAGTCGGAGTGTCATGTCGGCGAACGATGTGGAAAGAAGCTTTATGAGGGAGAAACTAAAAACTGGCTAAGCAGTAGAAGAGGGAATCGGATAATTGGATGTAGACTTGGAGTGATTAGAGCGCAGGATCAATGGTGCTTCTATGGCCGAGTATAAGTGGCATTTGATCACACAGCTGTAGTTTGAGTCTCGGTTTTCGATAAGTCGATAAAATCGCTATTAACCGTGATGTCCGCCACTCATTTCGGATGAACCGTTCTTGTCTCACGATGGTAGCTACCAGCTGAGCCCAAAAGATTCCAGACCGCCTTCACCAGGGTGTTTTATTCCCAATGGCGTTTCTGCAGCCAGCTGAAAAATAGAATGGGACTAATGTTTCAACAAGCAATCGTAAATATCGTTCATCCCAGGCCCATTGCTGGGGTTATTACAAGTGATATTCAATAGCGTCAAAATAACACGGCAAGCCTCAGCGCAATGTTTATACGCCAGGTCCCGAATAGATCTAGACCCTGGATTAGGCTTTCGGGATCTCGTTAACGGGCCCGTCACCGGCTGGCAAAGGCGCTATTTATGCAATATTGACAACGGCCCGCCGTGATCCCGCCCTTCTAGACCGTTGACACATTACGCTAACGAAATACTTTCTTGAACGGGTGGCCACTGTCTCACAGCAATAACATTCAACATGGGTAATAATTCAACATCTGTGAGCTGAAAAGCACACTACATCGTGTTCATATTGGATTGAAAATGTGATATGCATTCCGAATGGTTGATTGTATTATCGTTGCATATCAATATTCTCCACATACCTGCGGTGGTATTTCAGCTCACCACGAACTAAACTACTCAGCTCACCACATTTTGAGACTATCGATTGCTCTGAAAGCCTCGACTTCGTTTAGACTGCACAGTTATCCTAAACATGCATGTCTCGTTCATCAAACTAAACATGATTAGCAATACTCAACCCCTCTTTCTCGGGTTCCAGAGCTGGCTTATTCACACGGGTACCCTCGATTTCAGCCAGCCACCGACCTCAGCTCGTTTTGCTTTACATATGTCCCTGACTTCATTCTTTCTCTTATTGACGATCGCTGCCGACAAATAAACCACACGAAAATTCTGTTGGACATTCGTCTTGTGCTTCTTGATTTATTAAACCATCTCTTTCAAAACCTGTAATCATGGCGACAAAGGTTAAGCAAGATCAGTCGAAACTGACCCCGAGGACTGGAGACGATCTAGTAGAGCCTGTGCCAAAGAATAAACTCTCAGCTACCGTCAAAGTCATTAGACTCGCCGATACGGCGGACGAGAAGCAGAAAGATGTTGTTCTTGCAACTTTACAGAGGAATGAGTACGGCGTGACACTATTCACCAATTGACATTATAACTTCAATTACTAATCGCGTATAGGATCGATCTATTGTCTCTGGCTAAGATAAGGCAAAAGATCAAGACTCTGTGAGTAATTTAATTCCAGGAGATAGTGAACATTTACCCTCTAACCTCGACGTAGCGATGAGTCTGATACGTTTTGTTTCAAAGATCAGAGTCCAGCTGAAGACTCACTAATCTTCGGAGATTATGTTGAGCAATCGTTTGATGGCGAGGTCGACTTCAGCTCCACGTACAAGCCTTCTAAGCCTGCAAAGGATGGAGAGTCAGTGGAGCAACAGAGTACCATTCACAAATGCTTCCTCTACCTCTCTCCAAAGCCTGCGGCAAAGGCTTCTACTATGGCCACGAACTTGGCTCTCGACAAATTTGCCGTCAAAGTCTTTGAGTGGTCAGCTGGCGAATCTGGCGTTGCCAGCCGTGGTACCTTGCAGTCCAGCAAGCTTGGTGTGCGTGATGCCACCCTGATGACTCTTGCGGGCCTTCGCAAGCAGCTTGCCACTTGTACAAAGATGTAGGTCCCCCACATGGGGAGTTCTGAGGTATGATCACTATTCAAGAGCTAACAGCGTTGCAGGTCTGTCGCACCGAAGACTCACCAGTTCTGTACTCGGTCTGGAGAGACCGTTGTGGATGAGGCCATGACATTCTCCGATTACCTATCGCTCGAGGTATGTTTCAATTCACGAGTACTAACAAGTAGCTATATGAATCCTAGAGACTACTTTGGCTAACTATAGACCGTAGGAGACTTTGAGTGATACTAATACTGGACTACCCTCTGTCCACGTATTTTACAAGCTAGCCCATCCCAAAAATGAGCCTCCGACAATCGATCTCAGCAATCTTCCCGGCAAACTAGAGGCAGCAGATACCAAAGTTAAGGATGTAGGCGCGCATGTATATCTCAGGAATTATAATGTCCGGGCTGACACTTCAAAAGAACGCTTTCGAGAATGGCAAGACCGCCAAGACTTTTGAATCTCGCGCCCGAGCCTTCGAAATGTCTGAGGTTGGGGCTGCTAGTACTGGCGCTATTGGTAACGAATATGCACTGTATGTCAGAGTCTCGATAACAATCATCACTGCATGGCTAATCTGATTCAGGCATGCATCCTACCTCACTGACTTGCAGTGGGCCGAGGTTTTGCGTAACTGCGGTGCCATGTATGGTTGGGTGGTCGATCGCCAGAAGAACCGGATCATTCGCGCTCCAAGGCCAGGTATGATTTCCCTCCCCTCATATTCTGGGTGAGCATGAACTGAAACTACGCGACAGCATTCCAATTAAGAGCTAGGCTATCAGATGATGCAAACCATGCTATCCCAGACGTTGTCGAAAAGACCGCAGAGCCAGAACCGAAACCCAAGCCACTGATTACCAAAGCCGACATAGATGAGATCAAGGCGAAAGTTGGAAACTGGAACTCCAGAAGTGGTATGAAGGGAGAACTTCCCAAGATCACCGACTCCCTCGGAGTTGATCAGGCCACGGATACTGGTGAACAGGGTGAGATATCTTCTGAAAATTTCAATGATCAAAAAAGGTACTAACCAACTATTAGGACACACGACGGTGGCTACCAAGGACGCAAGCACGGAGACAACAGAGCCACAGGCTATGCCTCCTTCAGAACCGGAAGCACAGGAAGCCAAGGCCCCAGTTACCACAATCGACCAAGCCACTGGCAATTCTATATATACAGTCTTGCCGAGTTTCCAGGTGAACGACGACTCCAGGATTGACATTACTGTCAGCAGCCATGAGTTTGAAACAAGCATGGCCAGGAATGACTTTAGCAGTAATTCTACAGAAGGATCAGTGTACGTCATTCAATCACAGACCCCGAACATTTTATTCCATGTTCTTTGTCATCGTTTTCAATGTGTCGATCTAACCAAGGAACAGATCTGGAGGTTTTGGAGGTTTCGCGGCAACTGTCAGCGCAGGCTACAGTAAAGAAACCTCGAGCGCGAGTAAGAATACTACCAACACTTACAAAAAGACTATGATTGCCAAGTATTTGGTTAGTCGAATCATCTGATTCATTGTTTATTTAAACTGATGAACGTGCCAGCTGCCCAGAGCCGACATCCTACTTCACCCCGCATACTTGGAGCCCACGCCCGAATTCAAGTCTGCTCTCGACAACATCCGCACCAACAAGAACATCGCTGATCTTCGTAAGTTGAACGAAGAGTTTGGTCAGCTCTGGTGTCAACGGATCACTATCGGCGGTCGCCTTCAATCAACGTCCATCATGACAGATGAGACAGTCACTTCTGAGCAAGAACAGAAGGAGGCTATGAAGGTGTCAGTGGGTGTGCAGGTTACTACACCTTTCGGTGGTGCTGGCGTCAAGCATACCAACGAGAGTGGGAAGGTGGAGTCAAAGAGCACGACAGATGTGAAGAAGAACGAGAGCAATGTGTTTGAGGCGGTGGGAGGCGACACTATTCTTGCAGCCAAGTATGTAAAAATTGGTTATCCTTGAAAGACTAGACTAACGTTTATCAGCCCCACGGCGTGGTCTTCTACTGTTGCGGATTACCGTACATGGAGAGTCATCGATGTAAGTTCCCAGGAACTACCATATTGCTCAAACACCTACTTACTAACATTTTATAGCGCGACTCTTTGTCCTCAATCACAAATGTCATTTCTGCCATTCCAGGTTACGCCCAAGTCCGAAGCTGGTTCATGCAGGCGGTCCCTACCCTCTCCAAATACATCGAGCTCCCTCCATCCCGCGAGATCAAACTCAGGTTCAAGTTGACAGCTCCGACGAGTCAGCTTTCTCTTTCCTATCTCAAAAAGGTCGAGAACTACGATGCTTCTGGCGACCCCATCTACTACCTGGGTCACAGCACCGGAGCCGATGTCAGGCCTGTCAAGAACGAGTTGACTATCTCTAACAATGCATGGGCCCAATGCGATATCACTGACGCTCCGCCACTGTTCAGTCCTCAGAGGTAAGCTATCATCCGGACCATCGCGTATTGTCGCTTGACTGACGTGCCGCAGCTACCGAGCCCCAGTGATCATGGGCTATTGTGGAAACATTGTAGGGAAGTTCGCATATGGTTCGGAGTACAACCAGGACTATACGAATTCTCTCTGGAACGTGAGCGCGCCTTTTGACAATGCGGTAAGTTTGCAAAACACATACTTTCTCACCTTTGACTAACAACACAATCCCAACAGCTTGCCCATGGTGTCCTGGTCTGCATCTCCACTGTACCACTACCGAAGGCAACACCCACCGCCGGTGCAGCAGTAACGGATGCCCCAGACTCACCTCTGTTTCTCGAAGTCTTCCGTAACCAGCAATCAGTTTTCCTACCTGGTCTATCTGATTCGTCTGAGCGTCACTACTGGCGCATCCTCAAGCATGGCGCCAAAGCCAACAGCGAGTACATCAAAGAAGGCGACGAGATCTCCTTTGCCTGGGCCTTCAATGACCAAACAGCCGGCTTCCGTGACTTTTCGCAGGATGTGTTTGGCCGCAGGCGGCTTCAATGCCCGGATACCTTGAAGAGCAAGGTCTTGTATATGAAGCTGCCTTGGCCGCGATTTGAACCTCTCGCGAAACCGGCCAACGGTAAAACCCCAGTGGCTAACACGATGATCTTGACGGATGATCCTCTTGCTTCGAACAACGTGCCGCAGATGACTACTATCAAGACCGCGCCGGGTATGATGGCTGCTGCTCAGGCACTGAGCCAAGGAAAGGCTGCGACGGATTCAAGTGTCATTGGGCTGCAGGATGTAAGATTTCGGATTGATGTCGTGGGTAATGACGGTTACGGTGATGTTGGGAATTGCCTGCTGAAGGGCCTAAATCAGGGGACCGAGAAACTGGTGGCTATTGATCCCAAGGTCAGAGCTGCGCAGTCGCTCCTTCAAGCGCAGCTCAAGTACTATGAGGCGCTTATGTTTCTCGGGGTGTAGCTACGCTTTGAGGATTGGTCAATGTGTTTAGTTACGTAATTTCTTTCTATGCAGGTTATTTCACCAGTATAATGTTTCTTATGGTTTCAGTTGATAAACCTGGGGGCTAATAATAGTTGGATCTCTTCATTAAACATGCCATGTTCACCTACGACTGACATAGTACAGATGAGTAAGTTTATGATGTGGTGTACAAAGGTTAATTTGCATCACCCACTAAAGTCAATCAACTTCTTGACCGACTCAAACGCCATCTTAGTGTAGTCATTCATATCCGTATTTTCCCCCTCAAGCCCATCAAAGACCTCGACGCTCAACCAGCTCCTAAACCCAGTCTTCAGCACAGCAGCCATCATGTCCTGCACCGGCAAATATCCACCATCACACGGCAGCGGCCTGTAATCATGACTCCATCTCGCTCGGGGTCTGCTTCCTTGCTCATCTTTGACATCCTCAATTGGAGGATCCATCTTGTAAGCATCCGAGATTTGGAGCAGGTAGATCTTCTCTGCTGGAACAGTAGTAGCAAGTTCTTGAAGACTCATCTCCCATCGCTTCTGGCGCTCGTCGGAGCTGCTTGCTGGGGTGAGACCATCGTTTGTGGTGGGGTCGCCCCATTCGTAGCCGGCTGTTTGGAAAGTATCGAGACAGAGACCGATGTTGGGTCTGTCGGCCTTTTGGACAATTTGCCAGACTGTCTTCCATGTTGGGGCGTGGGTGGCCCAGCACCAGTTTTCGTAGGCGATGCTGCAGTTCTTCTCGGCTAAGAGGTCTGCTAGTTCTGCAAGATCGGAGGCCAGGTCATCGAAGGAGGAAGAGATGCCTTCGGAATCAGATGAGCCCACCTGTGAATACGTTAGTATAGGCGAAGATGGAGCGGTGTGTGGGTAGTTTACCTGGAGGAGAGTAATACCAGCAGCCTCCATGACTTTGATCCATCCCTTTGCTTTATCAAAAGCTTGCTGCCTCTGTTTTCCATGCGTATCTTTGTTCCAGCCCTCAAAATTGGCAAAAGGCTGCAGCATCATGATTTTCAACCCCAATTCATCCGTCACTGATTTGATCTGCTTCGCCACATCGGCAAGGGTATCGTAATCATCCTCTTTAGGTGAAGATCCGTTGAGTAGTTCTCCATGGCTGATGATATCGGGCATGGACAGCTCAATCCCGTCAAATCCGGCGTTTCGGATCGCGTTGAGTTTGTCTGGGAGAGTCGCTTTGATCTTCATGGGGATGCTGCATGATGCGAATGAGATGGGTATCTGCGCTCCTTGGTATTGGATCACCATTTTGATTGTTTTGGAAGACTTTGTGAAAGATGTTAGATTAAGACTTTTCATGGAGGGTATGATAAAAAAGGCCTCTGATGATGGTTGACGTCATCGTGACCGTCATCACGGCTCCATTATCACGTCGATGTTTGACGGCAACTTAACGTAATGCTTCAAGATAGAAATTTCAAGATGATTAAAACCAAGGAAACGAAATATGTCACAATTATAAACAAAAACAATATTGATTAATACATAACTTGATAATCAAGACTCCAGTTCAAAATGATTATACAAAACCCACCCAACGAACAACGTTATACAACAGTTACATGTCCAGAGTAGAACACCGATTTTAATCACGACCCATGACTCTACTATATCCCGTACTGCCCTGTGGAATATTCTTCAAAAGTTCCTTTGCATATGCTGCAGCCACCATGGCAGCATAACCCTGCCAATCCTTGTTCTTATGAGAATCAGAGTAGTCGCAGATACCACGAACAACCATGCAGGGCAGGATGTTCATGATACCAGCTGCTTCCATTTCGAAACAGAGGATGTCCCGCTCTTCAGAGATTCTGTCTCTTAAGAGTGCGTCCCTACAAAGGGTATTGCCCGAAGCAATGAGTCCATAATGGACGGTGGGCTCAAACTCGCACCTAGACCGTTGTGCTCGATCAACCAGGCTTGAAGGGTCACTTCCGCAGTCTTGAAAACAGGTAGAGTCATCTGTCTCTGAGTGAATTACATCAGGGAGGTAGAGTTGATCGGGGGTACTGGGACGTCCATATTTCTTTTGCAGCTTTGGATATTTATCCAAGGTGGTGAGGACTGCATTGTGGAGCTGATTCCCTTTGGCGTTGCGCTGAGTTCGGAGTCGTTTGGCGGCTTCTTGGAAGACCATGGGTGGTTGATTTAAGTGCTGAGTGTGTTGAAAGTCTTGCTGCTGGATTGACCGACCAAAGTCATACTGAAATACACCACCATGATCGTTGCCAGGTGTGCTCACAACAACATCTCCTAGACGTATATCGTTTTTGCTATTGGGAGCGCCACCTGCAATGCCAACTAACAAACAGGAGTTGATGTTGGGGAAACTATGGCGCATGTCTGCCGTGACCATGGCAGCGCTGGTCAAACCATACTGGCCTGTAGGAAGAACAGTGATGACCACATTATGGTCGCCAATTCGGCCAAGGGTGTAATGGTTGACATCGCCTGGCGATGTGCATCTAGGTTCAGGGTGCTTTTCGTCTAGGAAGACTTGTGCAGCGACATATTCGGCTTTGAGAGCAGTGATCCAACCAATGGTGTAATTGAGAGGGTCTGACATGGTGGGAGAGATGGGTAAAGGCTTCGAGGACGTAGTTTTTGACAGTGAAGATACCAGTAGATAGAGACCGAGACTTAATAAAAGAATGGCGAGGAGATGAGTAAAAGATACAAAAGAACAGATGGCGATGAATGTCTGGTTCTGGATGTTTTCATAAGACAACTGCTTCTTTATATCCTCAAGAAGTCTTGTGAAATAACCCGTAGCTAAGCGCTCGTTTATTTTGAAGCAATTCATCATAGGAAGCGCCAGGCTAATGCAAGCCTCTTTTTATTTATCGGAAAGATGTCTTTCTGACAGTAATTAGCGGTTAATTCGTAGTTAGCTTCAAGGGTTGTATTGGCTTGATATATGATCTATCTCACCCCACGACTCTTGGCAGTACACTATCTGCAATCAATTTCTTGGAACGTAGGGTAACCTGCTGAACGCTTTGACATAATTAGGCGCCTGGGACACGTATCTACAGCGGCTACAACCACACTAGTCCTGTTGAAGAACAACAAGTATCTTGATTGGACACGACTTCATATAAATTTAGACATGAAACGTTGTCCAGGTACACGAGCCGCCCAAGCCATCAACGGCGACAGTGTGTCCAATCAAGGGCCAACACTATCACCATTTGGGCAACTAGTGCTTACGCTTACTGACATGGATTGCATGTTTGAAGCGAGTTACCATAATTCCAACATTATTCTAAATAAGCATACAATATTGAGTTTGATGCTTGCTTGGTGGCTGGGTCATTGGTTGATGATGTAGGGTGGAGAGGCTAACTTTTCTGCTACCCACTAGCCATACAGGGCCAGCGCAGCAAACTGTATGAAGAAGATAACACTTGTGCACAGCCCCAAGGTACGAGACCAGGGGACATTCTTGGCCCGGACAAGTATTCCAATTCCGCTGCACGGCGGAATCGCTCCAACCTCTAGTAGGACAAATGAAGTTAGTGCAATCTCATGTCGCTCATAGTCTCGGAAACAAGCCCCGACGTTCAGCTACAGTTATTGTCCACCTCAAGTAAGAGTAGACATTACATCAAGTCAAGATTGATACAAAATAATTGATCTACTATTTATTCGTCTATTAACTTCATATGGTCAGATCCGGTCTTGATCGTTGTTTTCTTCAAGTTTAAACATGCCAGTGTCTGGTTTCGTAGCGTCACCAGGTCATGAACCATCACGTCCGGCCAAACCCAACACGGCAAAAAACAGTGGAAGATTTGTCACCTCTACCCAAGGACACGTTGCCAGATACACGAGGTACATCTCTGATATAGCCAAAAAAAAATGCCACGTAGGCTATTGAGAAAATGAAAGCCGACTCTGCGAGAAAGCCGAATCAAGAGATTGGCATTGTTGAGGGCTGGTTTCTCAGCTGATATGCGGAAGCAACACATATTCAATACGGTATCAATACTGTTGTAATCTGGTTCGCGTACCCGGCCGTGTTCAAGAGACAGCAGATAATATTCATCTCATCCCTTGCCTACATCTTGTGATATAAACTGTTATCTGTCACTTGGCGTCTGTCTCAGCTATGATGTGTCACGCCACCAAGCTCCTCTAGACTCACAAATGTCTCAGTAACTTTGACAGTTGGCGCGTGCCGGAATGGTCACTATCATGTCATACAACGCGGTGGCTGGACATTATCGTAGGGTTGTAAGGGAGGCCGAGACATTCGCCCTTCAAGGGATATTTAGGGTCGGCAATCGCCGGAAATTATTGGCCGCCTATGGAATTTAGGTATCCCGCGTTTTTATCCCCAATTTAGAGTTTTTATTCTGCATACCTAGATGCAGCTTTTCCCAACATAGGGTAGTAAACGGTAGTCCCCTGAAATCTAACAAAGTCGCCAAGCTAAAGTCAATTGCCGGTCTCATAAATGTAGACTGTTTGTTTTCGTGTTTCTTATTCAACAGTACACAATCATCACTGGCTTTCGTGTGCAGTTCTTGGCCATTTCATCACAACCGGTATCATTTTACAACCGTAAGCCCCAGCAAAGAGAGATGGATTTACCATTATCAAGGATAATTTCCACTGTTTTCGCCATCCTCTTTGTCATTTCCGTTTCCCTCAAGACCTTATTCCCAGGCGACGACCCTTACCGCTGCCGCGCTGTTCAACAAACCGGCCGCTGGATTGATCCACCGGACGAGGAAGGACATCGATATCCTTTTCGTCAATGGCAACCGGATGGATGTATCTTTCACGAGTATGACTCAAATGATATTCGTCAATGCACCGAAGGCCGACGTATAGTCGTCGTAGGCGACTCGACATCCCGACATGTCGCCTACGCTTTCGCCCGTTTGGTATGTAAGAGCCGGACGTGATACACTCTCGATTACTAACGCAAATCATCTATAGATCAACAGGAAACAGTTTTACCGCGATAAAAGCGGCACGGCATTCCCTTATCTACGCGACAGTGTCAACTTGACCTACCATGGCCAGATGATTCAGCGAATCTCCAACGTTTTCCTTGAGAGTCACGGTGATCCGCTCCAGGAGAAAGGAGGCTTTGTTGCAAATCTCGACTTATACGCCGACGATAAGATAGACACACCAACTATCGAAGATCAGGAAGGACCTGCTATACTCTATGTGGCGGGTGGTCTTTGGTTCACGAATCATAAAGGAAACGCCACGAGAGATGTCCCATGGGACATACGTTTCGACGAATACAAGGCCCGAATAAATCAGCTGTCCAAGTTTATCAACGACAATACACCAGATCAAGACCCATTCACTGCTCCTATGGATCCACGTGACGGCATTGGTAATCAGATCTTTTACGGACCTCCTTCAGGACCTTGCTATCAAGGCGACATTCCCAAATCAATCATAAGCAGTGCGAGACGAGCTTCGGAGGTCATCGACATTCAGAACTGGCTTCACGATACAGAAGATGAAAGGCGAATCCCTGTCTTATGGTCTATCGTTGGCGTTACTATTGGTCAGAACAAAACATGGATTGATCCTCTCTCCAAAGCAGCCCATGTTATCGATCAAGTTGCCGAGACCAGGGCCAACATTGTCCTCAATTTGAGATGCAATGCTAAACTTGATCGCATGAGAAGGTATCCCCATGATGGAACTTGTTGTACCGATTATGGCGTCACCCAATATCGGATCATTATCGCTGTTGTCGGTATTGTCTACCTGTCTGCGTGCGCTATATGCGAGATCCTGGATCTTACGTCAGCAAAGGAGGCGTGGTCCTTACTCAACATGAGTATAGGATCCTTTTTCTTGGTCCTACTTATGTGCTATTATTCCGACCGGACACAGATGATGGCTAAGAGCAGCAAGCTTTGGGAGATTGATGGTTTTGCTATTCTTTGTGCCGTCTGTCTTGTTACCTTACTTGTCACTATTCGACCTGCGCGACCAAAGTCCCACCAACACTTATCTTCATCGGAAGAGGAGACATCTGAAAAGCTACTTCCAGAGAACTCAGAGTTAGAAGGAGACTATCAGCAAGACGAACCATTCCTTTCTCGCACACAGACTGAAGAATGGAAGGGGTGGATGCAATGCTTCGTCCTCATCTACCAGTGGATCGGAGCGAGTCAAAGTCCGACTTCTCTTTATGTTCTCTTCCGCTTATGCATCGCCGCCTACATGTTCCAGACCGGTTATGGCCATACCGTCTATTTCATCACAACCAGCGACTTCTCGTTGAAGCGTGTAGCAACTGCTCTACTACGGCTGAATGCCCTCAGCTGCGCTTTGGCGTACTCTATGAACACGGATTATATGTTCTATTACTCTGCACCACTTGCTTCATTCTGGTTCCTGGTCGTCTATGCGACCATGGCAATTGGGAAACAGTGCAACAGCGATACACAAATGGTGCTTGCCAAAGTGTGCATCTCTGGTGTTCTCTTCTTTGCGATATTCATGACTCCACTTCCAAGGTGGATTTTCAACCTGTTTGAGATCATCTTCAACATCCAGTGGAATGCAGATCAATGCATACACTACGTCACGCTCGACATGTTCATTGTATACGTCGGTATGATCACGGCGGTCGTCAGCCAAATGGGTGGCACTCAAATCATCTTGAGTCTGCGCTTGATGCTTGGTCTAGCTGGCGTGTTTGCTACATGCTACTATTTTATCAAGGGCTCAACATTGAGCCAGGGTTCTTATGACTCTCTTCATCCTTACTTGTCCTACATTCCAATCTTGGGGTATGTTGCATTGCGCAACATCTCAGTATACAATCGGAACTACCACTCCAAGGCGATGGCTTGGTTAGGTCGCCACTCGTTGGAGCTATCGATCCTCCAGTCGCATATCCTACTTGCAGCTGACCGGGAAGGTGTGCTTTCCATTGACGGACTTTTTGGCGATGGTACGATCCTGGGCGATCGATGGAGATCTCTACTTATTGTGGTGCCCATCTTCCTTTGGACATGTTACATTGCACGGTCTGCGACAGCTTACATCATCGAGTTACTATTGAGGGAAACAGAAGACGATGACCTCAATGAACCTGCGTTCGCTTATCTCAAGAAGCTTGGGATTTCGCACATCTCGTATCCCGGGCTTCGACTGGCCTGCATTTTACTGACAATGTGGTTGGTCAATCTGCTGAGTTCTACGAATCAAAGTGTACCTCCTCCGCCCGGCACGCATGACATTAGTATCATGCCTATGCCGAAACATGCACTGGATCACCCTTTCTAGTACATGTAGCTGGATCCTTACTGGGTTGCAGACATGTTGACCTCCTAAATGTCAGGTTGTAAAAACAAATAGTCTAAAGGCTTTAGTTTCAGTAGCATAAGATGTCCTACTTATTTCGTCTCTTACGGTCTCTGAGGGAGAGGAATTGAGGAAGGACTTGATTGGACAGATGTCTGTTAAAGTTAAAAATAAACCGTTTTCCTACGCGAGCGGTCCGTGCTATATCATTTTCCCCTTTCAGACCCGTGCTATTCCTGATTGAGGCTCCCTTCATTAAAATCATCTGTCCTCATCGCAATCGGAGGTTCGTTTGGTTGAAAATATCATGTGTAGGGTAGCTTTACTTCGACAGAAAGCTTTGCTAAAAAACCCAAAGCCACCTACTACTTTATCGCCAGCAGCAGCAGTAATGACTCTGTATGTCTTCTTTTCCGATGTGATGCTTTTGTGTTTTTTTTTCCCTCCTGGAGGTTATTGATATAATTGAATATGATTCCTTTTAAATTACACGAGGTTGAAAACAGAACACCCTCTAAGCGAACAAGCCCATGATAAACTCAGAAGTATTTTGGGAGATCACACTATCCAATATTTCTCAGTATATTTGCAACCTTTCCATAGAGCTTTCGTAACATGGCAGGTGTCATCACATTATGACCAGGAACAACACTACGTCTTTCATCGAGTTCGTCTCTCAGAATCTCAACCTGCCTTTGCGATAACAAACCGACTTCCTTCCTTGCAACACCCAAGACACGCTCGATGTTCTCAACCAAGCTCACTGATACTTGACAGAAGATCATGCCCTGAGTGCAAGGTCTTTCCAGTGTCCTTCCACAGACTATAAGAACTGGGACGTATCCCATAGGATGGATGGTAAGTCTTTCGACTACTGTGGCGACATTGTTGAGAATAAGTTCGTAGACGGTGATGAGTTGACCAAAGATACTTGTGATTATCAACGCAACCGGGGCAGGTAGTGGTTCTGCAGTGACGGTAGGCTGGGGTAATGAAACCTGGAACAGATCCCTTGGTTGCTTTATAAATTGTGACGACAGTTGACATGGACAGAGTACCTCCATGGGTTGTAAATTGTGCAGCCTACTAGGGCAGTTTCGGTCTTCGTAAAGATTGACCAAGAGGAATAAAAACTCTTGAGAGACTTTGATGATATAATCCACCAAGGTAATATCGTCGATGAACAATGGACCGTGTTGACAGATCATCATGTCAAAATTGAGGGTCTTTCCATTCCTCTTTATCGCTTCGAGACGAGTATATAGGCCAAGGTTTACTGTGGATAGATCGGTCATAATATCCCTGGGCGCAGTGTTGCGTGGGTGGTTCGTAGTTAAACAATTGCTCAGCGAGAAGCTATCATTAATTGCCAATGGCATTGTTGGACATGTGATGGTTCTGTAGATGTCCCAAACTGTATCCATGTTGGTATACAATGGGGTATCTGAGTATTCTGGATCGTCGCTTGTAACCCACGAGGTATTTGACTGATGAAAGACGTCAATGAATCCGCATGGTGTCGCAGTCACGTCTTTTGTCGTCGTACTGGGCTTCTCAGGAGGGGAAAGTATAGGATAGAGCAATTCAGCCCTATCCCATAGACCACAGTCATCGTTAAAAAAAGTGTTCGGCTGTACTAAAGGCGGAGATATCGGTAGGGTTGATACATTGACAGACGGATTGTGACTGGTCGGGATCGAACTTTTAGCAGGCTGCTTTCGTCGCGGTCGCCCCGGTACTTTCTGTTGTCCAATAGAACACTCAGCCCCCAGCATTGTACATTTCGCACATTTCTCGTCGGTGGGTTTTATCCGTTGGCATCGTGATTTGCTCTTCCTGCAGACATCACAGGAGAACCGTCGCTGGGAAGGATGGGTGCCCATTGCCAAGATGGTGAGTATCGGTAGATGAACGCACAATTAAAGTGGATGCAGAATCTCGGACTGAAGGACACGACACAAGTTCGATGACTCGGTGCGAGAATGCTTCTTATAAGAAACCCTCCGCGGAAGGTTTTGGTCTGGTGGTGCTAGTCCGTTTCGGAGATTATTGATTAGTATTCGCTCCGTCACGGCACTTGATATTATCCACTTTTAATAACACCTCCGGCTGGTACTTACTGGTGTGATTACATTGGCTGCCCGACCACCTCGCATTCCAGCTTCGGACTCGTTTGTCTGACCCCAAGCGGTTTAGCTCTGAGGCTGCCATGAAGGCGACGGACTCTTCGCTCTTGATAACGCACAGTTTTAATTAAATAACTTTGAAACCCTCCGGACTCAGATAAAGAAAACAGCATGATTGATCAGCATCGTAGTTGTCATGACGCTTTGATGATAGATATTGATGGCTTTTGTGTTGATGTAAATGAAAGGGATTGTCTGTGTTAAGACTTGTTCACCTGCCATTAATTATCACTCTTTTATACTGTATTCACTTGCATCATTGTCTAATTATCGTTATTTCATTCTTCTAATTCTCAACCGTAACAATGAGCGTCAATTCATCCGCCACCGAACACCCCCCTGAACTTATCGACAAACCCGAAACCGAAAAGACCACCACAACAACACAATGGCATCTCGCCCCCGAACTTCAAAACATGCGCGACCGCGACGAAGAAATTGGCCAAAAGCCCCGTAAACTGGGTGTTACATGGCAAAACCTCACTGTGAAAGGCGTGGGCAGCGACGCAGCCTTCAACGAAAACGTCGTATCCCAATTCTACCCATTTCACAAGACTGCCAAAGACGCCCCTATGAAGACCATCATCGATGATTCGCACGGTTGTGTCAAGCCCGGTGAGATGTTGCTTGTTCTTGGACGGCCTGGTAGTGGATGTACTACACTCTTGAACGTTCTCGCCAATAATCGCCGGGGTTACACAGAGGTCACGGGCGATGTGCATTTTGGAAACATGTCTCCAAGCGAAGCCAAGGCTTATCAAGGACAAATTGTCATGAACACTGAAGAAGAGATCTTCTTCCCAAGCTTGACAGTTGAAGCAACTATCGATTTCGCCGCACGAATGAAAGTCCCCTTCCATTTACCCCTAGGTATCAAGACCAAGGAAGAATACGCCCAATTCTACAAAGACTTCCTCATGCGATCCGTCAACATCTCCCACACAGCCCACACAAAAGTAGGCGATGCTTTCATCAGAGGCGTTTCCGGCGGCGAGCGCAAGCGTGTGTCAATCGTTGAGTGTCTTACTACGCGAGCCAGTGTGTTTTGCTGGGATAACTCTACGCGCGGTCTTGACGCCAGCACTGCATTGGAATGGGTCAGAGCTATACGAGCGATGACTGATATTCTTGGTCTGACGACGATTGTGACGTTGTATCAGGCTGGAAATGGCATCTATGAGCATTTTGATAAAGTCCTTGTTCTTGATGAAGGGAAGCAGATCTTTTATGGCCCGCAGAGAGATGCTGTTCCGTTCATGGAGGATCTTGGGTTTGTCAGAGACTCAGGATCGAACAGAGGTGACTTTCTGACGGGTGTTACTGTTCCAACCGAAAGGCGTGTTGCGCCTGGGTATGAGAATACCTTTCCCCGTGATGCAGATGCTGTCCGCGCTTGTTACGATCGGTCGGTCATCAAAGCGAGGATGGTTGAGGAGTGTCAGGCATACCCCATCAGCAACGAAGCAGCTCAAAACACTGCCATCTTCAAAGAGATGGTGTCCCGCGAGAAGCACAAGTTTGTGCCCGCCAACTCCCCCACCACAGCCAACCTAGCCATGCAAGTCCAAGCAGCTGTCACAAGACAGTATCAAATCATGTGGGGTGACAAGTCAACACTCTTCATGAAACAGGGCGCAACTCTTATCCAGGCCTTCCTCGGTGGATCCTTATTCTACTCTGCGCCGGATAACTCAGCTGGTCTCTTCCTCAAAGGAGGTGCTTTATTCTTTTCTATTCTGTATAACGCCCTGTTGGCGTTGTCGGAAGTCACGGATTCGTTCACGGGAAGACCGATCCTTGCGAAACATCGAGCCTTTGCATTATATGATCCTGCCGCTGTCTGCATTGCGCAAGTCATTGCGGATTTGCCCATTTTGGCTTTCCAAGTCATTCAATTTGGTCTGGTTCTTTACTTCCTTGTTGGTCTCAAGACTACAGCTGGTGCGTTCTTTACGTATCTCGCCACCAACTACATCACTGCTTTGACCATGACGGCCTTTTTCCGCTTCATCGGCGCTGCGTTTCCGACCTTCGACGCTGCTACGAAGGTCTCTGGTCTGTCTATTGTGGCCTTTTTTGTATACATGGGATACATGATCATCAAGACCGAGATGCATCCCTGGTTATCTTGGATCTTCTGGATCAACCCAATGGCTTATGGGTTTGAAGCTCTTCTCGGGAACGAGTTTCATGATCAGGAGATTCCTTGCGTTGGCCCGTACCTTATTCCTAATGGTCCTGGATATGTTGGAGGAAATGGAGGTCAGGCATGCTCTGGTGTAGGAGGTGCTGAGCCCGGTACAGCATTTGTTACGGGCGATGCTTACCTCTCGCACATGTCCTTCGATCACAGCCATATCTGGCGTAACTTTGGCATCAACTGCGCCTGGTGGATTCTATTCGTTGGTCTCACTATCTTCTTCACATCGCGATGGAAGCAAGTCGGCGAAGGTAGTCGAAACCTCCTCATTCCTCGTGAACAACAGCACAAGTCAAAACACCTTCTTCCCTCCAAGGACAGCGAAACTTCAACTGAGAAGACGCGCGTCGACAATGGATCTGGAGCTTCTGATGACGAGGTTGACCCAAACCTCATGCGCAACAAGAGCGTCTTTACTTGGAAGAACTTGACATACACCGTCAAAACCTCAGACGGTGATCGTGTTCTCCTTGATGATGTGCAAGGCTATGTGAAGCCCGGTATGCTTGGCGCATTGATGGGTTCTTCGGGTGCAGGTAAAACAACACTTCTCGATGTCCTCGCACAACGAAAAACAGAAGGATCAATCCATGGATCGGTATTAGTCGACGGGCGACCTATTCCTGTCTCTTTCCAACGATCAGCTGGGTATGTCGAACAATTGGATATCCACGAACCTCTGGCAACTGTCCGCGAAGCCCTCGAATTTTCTGCTTTGCTACGCCAGTCTCGCGATGTGCCAACTGAAGAAAAGCTGCGCTATGTCGATACTATTGTTGATCTCTTGGAGTTGAACGATCTCGAACACACGCTCGTCGGCCGACCTGGAAACGGTTTATCAATTGAACAGCGAAAACGTCTTACAATTGCTGTTGAGTTGGTAGCCAAGCCCAGCATCCTCATCTTTCTCGACGAACCGACATCTGGACTCGATGGACAGGCTGCTTACAATACGGTGAGGTTTCTTCGGAAGCTTTCGGCAGCTGGACAGGCTGTTCTGGTGACTATTCATCAGCCGTCTGCACAGTTGTTTGCCCAATTTGACACGCTGTTGCTCCTTACAAAAGGTGGAAAGACTGTCTATTTTGGTGACATTGGCGATAACGCTGCTACTGTGAAGCAGTACTTTGGTCGTCATGGAGCACCATGTCCATCTGAAGCTAACCCTGCCGAACACATGATTGATGTTGTGTCGGGTGGGGATGGACCGTACAAGGACACAGATTGGAACCAGGTCTGGCTACAGTCGCCGGAACATGATCAACTCATCAAGGATCTGGACCACATGATCGAAGTGGCTGCATCCCAACCATCAAGCACCAAGGATGACGGCAACGAATTCGCAGCTTCGATGTGGACACAGGTCAAACTGGTCACGCACCGAATGAACGTCTCTCTCTTCCGAAACACAGAATACATCGACAACAAATTCGCCATGCACATCAGTCTAGCGTTACTCAATGGTTTTACATTCTGGCAGATCGGTGACAGTCTCACAGATCTTCAGCAGAACCTGTTTACAGTTTTCAACTTTATCTTCATCGCTCCGGGTATTATTTCACAGTTGCAACCTCTGTTTATTGATCGAAGGGATATTTATGAGGCAAGGGAGAAGAAGAGTAAGATGTATCACTGGGCGCCGTTTGTTACTGGTCTGATTGTATCGGAGATTCCGTACTTGCTTGTTTGTGCGCTGTTGTATTATGTTTGTTGGTATTTCACCGCTGGACTTCCTACTGGTAGTGGACATGCGGGTAGTGTTTTCTTTGTTGTGGTAAGTTGCCTCCATACCAACTGTTTGACATGACTAACAAGTCTCCAGGTCATGTACGAAGGGTTGTATACAGGCATCGGTCAAATGATCGCTGCATACACCCCCAACGCCGTCTTTGCATCTCTCGTCAACCCCCTTGTCATCACCACTCTTGTTTCGTTTTGCGGCGTGATGGTGCCTTATAGTCAGATTGTCCCATTCTGGCGCTACTGGTGAGTGGTAGACTATGTCGAGCTATCAAAACATGTTTTACTAACTCGAATATCACAGGATGTACTTCATCGATCCCTTCAACTACCTCATGAGTTCGCTCCTCGTCTTCACAACCTGGGACAAGCCTGTTCACTGCAAGCCCCATGAACTCGCCATCTTCGACCCTCCTTCCAACATGACCTGCGCCGAGTACCTCTCCGACTACCAGGGTGGTATGGGTAAGGCTACAAACCTTCTCAATCCAGATTCGACCGCCTCTTGCCAAGTTTGCCAATACACCTCAGGGGCGGATTATCTTCGATCGTTGAACCTGAAGGAAGAATACTATGGATGGAGGAATGCAGGAATTGTTGTTGTGTTTGTGATTGGTATATATGGGCTTGTCTATCTTATGATGAAGCTTAGGACTAAGGCTACTAAGAAGGCAGAGTCTTAAATCATATAAGCTGGCGAGTCATCCAAGATGGATGCTCCTAACAGTACGGTATCAGGAGGTCTTAGAGCATATAGATGGATCATAATGGGCTGTAGAATGGTTGGCATGGTGTAGTCTGTCACTTCTTTCCTTTGTCTTTGTTTTGCTTTCACAATTCAATATAGTAGTCTAGTCTTAGAATTAGTATTGATTATTTTATTTAAATATATTTGCTTAGTAGGAGACTTCGGCCTGTGCTCTTTTATTATTTAAACTATAGTGCAAGTTGCTTTCTATCAACTCACCTTGTAGTGATGGTCCACTTGGACTACATCTAGCCTTTACATCCTCTCAGTCAGCTAATGTTCTGTTGTTGGTAAGTGGACTTAACCTATGTACCTCTGAGTTTTAGTACTTTGGTGCAATGGTCCCCGATGACATCTGTGAATAAGGTTTCGTTCCAATTTTACCGTCTTACATCCGAAGACCAACTATTCCCAGCTTACATGTAGATAGGAAGGCAAAAGCGATGTAGAACGACTCAGCCGCAGCCGCTTATTTAAATACCGCACAAATTACCTTGAAGATAAATTACTTCGAATCCGTTCATCGATGTATATCATCAACAACGTGGTTATGAAATAGGCGAATAGCTTAGTAACGGTATAGAATCATAATCGCACAGTTGATTCCTACCTTGCTACCAACACATCATGGATGCCATTCAGCCAACTTCCAATCCGGCAAGCGATTATCCAAAATGGACATCCGATTGTTCAGCTTGCAAAGCCATTTGGTATCAATTTACACATCCTGATTCCGCACCAGAAGTGAATGTTGGATTCTACGAAGAAGCCCTGTCGACTACCTGCCCGAATCATAAAGTCCTCGTGCAAAAATTCATTGCTTATATCCGATCCAAAGGCATCGATGAAGAACTTTACAACATTGGTGATATTGGACTCTACAAAAGGGGCGGGTTCCATAGGGGTGTATCACTTCTTTCCTCTATATCGAAATCTGGCCAAGGGTGGAAGTTGCTGTTGTTGAACAAACCCGACGTTCCCAACCAGCCCGGTAATGGACGCATACTGGACCCTGACTGGGCTGATGTGGAAGCTGTTAAAGGATGGAAGCACAAGTGCCTTTCTTATCACGGCGCGAAATGTCAAAATCTTCTCAAAGTTTCGTCTGCTCGACCTCCTTGGTTGGTGGATGTGCAGAATCAATGCATTGTCTCTGGTGATGAATCAAGCAGCTACGTGGCGCTAAGTTATACTTACGGTAGCCATACTGACCCAAAGATTACCTCGGAGGACTTTGCAATGCTACAAGAACCCTTTGCCCTGGCAAACACAACTTTCTCAGCTTATATCTCGCCAATCATTCGTCACGCTATGTATCTGACCGCAACAATCGATGAGCGGTATTTGTGGGCTGATGCACTCTGTGTTGCCCATCACGACCCCGAGGCTGCATCTGAGCAGCTGGCAACAATGGGAACCATCTATGCGAATGCTGTTGTAACTATTATCGCTGTAGATGGTGATTCTCAGTCTGGTATACCTGGGCTCGAGGGTGTTTCCAACCCTCGAGGGATTCAGCAAGAGACCATCCCCTTCGGAGATGAGACAATCCTTGTTCTAAATACGGATATTAATAGTATGGGTCGAGTTGGATCCAATTACTATCATAATAGAGGTTGGACATTTCAAGAATATTCATTTTCGAGCAGAAAGATCGTATTGCTCGACGGCGAGCTGCACTGGATGTTTGCGTCCACTACCTGGCATGAGGAGGTCACTCTGTATACTGGAATCGATCATATTTTCAGATATCAATTCGACCTTCTGACGGCTGGGTTCCCAGCTGACTTTTGTCTTACGCAATATGCCATGGATTACAACCAAAGATTCTTAACCTTACAAGAAGATGCCCTGCCCGTCATTTCAGGTCTACTATTAGTTCTCAGTCGATCTTTCGAGGGAGGGTTCCTGTACGGAATACCAGAAATGTTCTTTGAGCATAGCCTGGGCTGGTGGGGCATGGATATGCAGCGTCGGGTTTCCTCAGACAGGCCTACTGAGAAGCAATTCGCATTCTCAGGTTTGCCGTCGTGGTCTTGGCTAGGCTGGCAAGGTCATGTCTTTTATCGCGAACAGACAGCAATTCGGGTTTGATCCAACACCATTGAAGAAGCATTTCCTATCACGGAATGGTACACCAGTAACTCCCCGTCAGACCCGACTTGGTATGAAAAAAGAGATGGTTTCAAAGATTTCACCAAGCCTATGCCTCCGGGGTGGTCACGTCGAGAAACATCATCTCCCCGCGCCCATCCTGATGGATGCGAAAAATATGTCTTTGAGCATGAATCTTTTCGAAAATGGTTGGGCAAACCACTGGAGTGGTATTACCCGTTTCCCGTTCACGAGATAAATGCATCAACACCTCCTTCCATGCCAGATCAGACGCAATATTTGTTCTGTGAGACGTTCCAAACCACACTACCATGCTATAGGTGCGATAGTCCAAGTTTAATTCTTAGAGTCAACATCTGTGATAAGTCTGGGGAGGAGATTGGTAGATTGGGCTTGGTAAACAAAGACTCGTGGATGCGTTTTCCAGAGGAAGGGGATGGAACAGAGGCCGGGTTACAGGTAGAGTTGGTGGCGATATGTAAACTGAAAAGGTACACCAAGCCCAAAGACAATTTTGTCGCAGTTGATTTACCACAAATTACGGAAGACTTGTACTCTGTACTTTGGGTAGAGCGGAAGGACGGCATTGCTTACAGAGTTGCAAGTGGAGAGGTCATAGCTGAGGGATGGGAAAAGTTGGACCTGAAGAAGATTTCGCTTATTCATGGGTAAATGATATATCAATTATCAGTTGAGTAATGTCTGTGGAGGACAATGAGTTTTGGAATATTTGACATTACATCTGAATCTCATGACAGTTCGATGAATTACCAGTTGATGCCATTTGCTATTATCCTTTCTCTCCATTCCTGACCACACTTCCATTCCATCCATGCAACTATAACACACATAAACCCACCACACCGAATAGAGTAAAGGTCCATCCAACGCCCATTGTATCTATGAATATCTGGACAAGGCCAGTACTCCCTCCAGCGAGAAATGCCCGCACAATGCTGTTTGCTGCCTGAGCTGATGATGGCGACTTGGGGTGGATAACCACCAGCAACGTCCCGCACATCTATCGATGATATATCAGTCTGGACCACGATGAATATAATTCGAGGTTGGTCATGTATAGGAAGATCTCATGTTGAAAGTTAAAGCAGTAGAAAATCCGAAAAGAAAATGAAGTACTAAAGGAACTGCCATGTTCTATATACAAATTAGCATTTGAAATGAGAACGTTCTACACTTGGTACTCACTACTTGGAAATGCGTTGTCCAGCCGTAACCAATCAAGGAAACAGTTCCGATGCTGATAAAATACCAGATGCTCCGAAACCTGGCTTCTTCTATCGGAAAGCTGTCAATATCATCACCGGCTCTGACATTGATATTTATGTCATGCTTCCTTGCTATCACACAATAGTCTCGATCTAAAATACAACCTTAAATAAGATTCGGTTAGCTTCATGTGCTTTCTCATAATGACATCTGTATCAAACTAATTCAGCCCATTTCAACATTGGAAGATATCTAAACAAGTATAGAACGGACTGTACACTTACCAGCGCCATATGCTCCAAGACAAGATCCTATCCCCGATGGAAGGTAGATCAAACCTAGCTAGAGCCCCGATATACGATACACACTTATGAACAGCATTGAGGTGGAAGCCTGCAAAGCGCTCAGGTTCATATAGAAGGTTCCAAAAAATCAACGTGACCAACAGTGTATCTTTGGCCCAAAGCAGTTTTAAACTATCCAACGGGTTAAGTGACGGTAGATTTGTACCAGTGGGCTCTTCATTTGGAGCGATGGGGTCGTTTCTGTGTTCTTCGCTTTTGTCGTGGGATAATGATTTCACTAAACTCTGAAGATACGACAAGATAGTTCGCCGCAGGCCAGAGACTTGGACAGAGCCATCACCGACGATTGAGCGCGCTGTCTCCGGTAGGAAAAGTGTTAGCATGAGAAGGCAGGTGCCTGAAAAAATGGCAAGGAACTAGAAGAGCCAGCGCCAGGTCAAATGGCTGGTAAGCGCAGCACCTATAATTGGACCAACTGCGGTCGCAATGTTTGGTCTAGAGTCAGGTAAGCATAAATAATATGGGATGCTAGAGTTCTGCTGACATTTGTCTATGTCGGCAGTTTAGCACTTACCCTAACACCATAATCGAAACAAAGGAGCCACGTTCAGATGGCGGAGCAATGTCTGAGACGACACCATATCCAAGTGCAATGGTAGCTTTGGTCATCAGTAGCTTTCTAGGAAATCTGCCAATTACGACATTGGTACTGGACAACTTACCGGCGATTCCTGCACTCTGTACCATTCGGAGGACAAAGAGAGCTGTCCAGTTACTTTGAAGTGCCAAACCAATATTCGCCGCGCAGTAGATAGTCATCATGAAGATATAGATAATCCGACGATCAACCTTATCAGCGAGATCTCCAAGAACTGCTGGGGCGAGGCTGGCCACTATCATGTAGGAGGTGATAGTGAGATTGACACGCGACACCGATACGTGCAGACCCTCGGAAATATCATTTATTGCTGGAAAGAAGATGAACGATGAGAGCGGGGAGAACGTCGCTGCAAATGATGCAAGACAAAGGATAACCAGAGACTGCTTCCTACCAAAAGTCGTATACGACGAGTGAGGTACAGTCATTGTATTTTCGGCGTCTCCATTCACTGCAGCTGGCTGATCTTCTGACTTGTGCGAAAATATATTTTGCTTCGAAGCGCGTATCACGACGCATGATTTCTAAGGACTCGTCTCAATCTTAGCAATAAGTGGCAGTTACTCTAACAAACATGACGATCTGTCACGCGGGGCGTCAGTGAACTGGGACAAAACAGCACAAAGGCGAGTGCGGGCGCACGGTCTTCGTCCAACAGTTGACATGATTGGTTTGTCAGCATCGTAGCAGTTGGTGTTGGCTGCTTCGACGCCACCAAGGTTGCAGCTGAAACCGCCGAGACTCTTTGTTCCATTGTGATGATGTGGAAGCCGATGCTTGTTGGCCATTACAATAACTTCCCCAGAGCCTAATCTTATGTGATTATCCATTCATCAACATCCACCAGTGTGGCATCTGTACCTCCTCAGCGCCTTCACATCCCATAGACAAAGACAAGATGACACCAAAGACCAATGCCGTTAGGGAAAACCTTGTAATTTTCGATCCAACGATGATTCCATGAGTGAAATGAAAGAGCTTCAATTTCACGAATCCAGAAGTAAAAATTGTGCTGCAGGCCCAAAAAGTCAAAGGGCAGCAGTCCTTTCCTCAGTCGAATACTCGTGCAATCGTCTGGCTTAAGCGATCGTGTGAGGAGTTTAGCGTCATGACTTGCAATCACACGTGCAAAGCATTCAGGACATTGTTTGGTAATGTCGAACAATACTGTCGTTTCATTCTCGTCAGTCGCGTCCATGTTTGCGGATGGTAAGTGTTGGATTGCCGACAGTCTGGTCAGCGTATTTAAATAGAAGATCAAAGACAGGTCTCGGCTACAGGTGGCAGATGCTGTACAGTAGGTACCAAAGACTTCCCTTGTCCAGAAGACACATCAAAGCACCCTCTCAAGTCAGCCGCAAACGCACAGATGAACAGCCGCACCCTCAGAAAGCAACTAAGTTGGCTTGCTTTGTTCGTTTCTCATTCAATGTTGCCACTTGTACACATGGGGGCAGGCCAGAACGTCGAGGTGGTGTGCTATGCATTCATGCAGCAGGTGGTAATGGGGGCATAATGAACCCTTCACTGCTTGCGAACAAAGACAACATTGCCACTCTCGGCGTTGCCGCTTTATTGAGGTGGAAGGGAGTCGATGCGTGGAAATCTGGGACATCGTTTGCAGTACCTATTGTTGTGTGGAGTTGCTGCAGACGTACTTAAATAGCAAAAGCCGTGGATTCCAACATGTACAGACTGGCTACAGTGATGCCTCCACTACGTTGGTAGACTTGATTCCTTTCTGTCTCAGTGCAGAGCCAGGTATCGCCAACCCCAGAGTCCAACAGGGGAGAAACAAAGAAGAAATCAATGAGGCGGCGAGTTTCCTCGGTATCATCGCAGTATTTGTGTTGAAAATGAATGGTCACACGTGTTTAATCACGTCATCACATCATACACATATCTATCTCTCCTCTGTTATGGTCCTTTATCCTAGATCTTCAATCAATCAATTCATCTTGACATCAGTCTCACAGTTCAACAATTTGCCTGATCTTTCCCAGGTCTTTATGAAGTTAGAAATGCAGTGCAGTGTGTGTGTCAGTTTCGTCAACTTGAGAGTATAAGCTCTAGTTATGGAGTCTTGCCAGTTACCCAACCAATACCTATCATCATCCCCCATGATATGGTATGAGTCGGATTGGTTCTGGGCCTATGAGCAAGGTTAAATATAATAAACTGCCGCTAATGCAGCCTTACTTGAAATCTTCAACCTTGCTCTTATTCGTTTCGGATATAAGGTTACAGTACAGGACTTAACTAATGACCAGATCTAACCAGGACGAATCGTTTCAATCTGTGCCTCTTTAAAACCTTGGCGTACGCCAATCTATCGTAACAGCCAAGCAACTCGGCAACACGGCATTGAAGTCGTAGGCCAAGGTGAGTTAATGTGGGCCAAGGTAAGCCAAGCATTGCAGCAATGCTTAGCCATGGAGCATTCATTCCGTTCAACGCGTCAGTAGTCATTAAGCTTAATATCCATAAACAGGATAATTCGCAAAGTCCGTGGTAGAAGAGAATTTTATCCTGCCGGCATCCGGCATTCTAGTGTCGTGCAACGTGAATGAGTGGTTGTGGGCGCGTCGATCATTATAATGACTCGGATGACGCTTTTTGCGTGTCATGAGCTTGTACGTCTATTATGACGTCTTATGCTACTTGTGACAATGGACATCGTCATTGGTGAATTAATCAGGTATTATGATTGTGTCCTACAAATAATAGTTTCTAGTTTCTATATATCCTACTCCAAAGTCAACATTATTTTTGCAACATCAAGACAGACCATTCATCTTATCAACCCAACTCATTCAATATGGCATACCACGACAACACCACTGTGCGCAACGACTATGGCACCACTTATAAACCTGAGCGCGAAACAGGTCTTTTGACTCGCTGGGTCCCAGAGAAGCTTAAACACTCTGGCCTCTACCGTTGGATCCTCCGCTTGACTCACATTGCTCAATTCCTCTCTTCTGTCATTTCCCTCGGACTATTCTCTGCTCGTCTCCGCAAGGTCTACAAGATCGTCAATGTTATCAAGACCCGACAAGGTGTCAGTGCTGCCTTTGGCGCCGTCGAGGGTATCCTTGCTGCTGCTGTGTTGTACACCCTCATTAGCATGATCATCTCTCTGCTTCTCAAGGGCGGTGGGCCCAGATGGCTTCGCTGGCTTTGGGTTCTTCTTGATATTGCCTTTGTTGGAGCCTTCATTGCTGTCACTGTCCTTACCCGTCCCGATGGTGGTCCTGCTGGTCCGAGACGCTGCTACGATACTCGTGGTGTGCAGGGCGTTTTTGGCAACAACAGAGACACCACAGACGACAGCTGCAACTTACCATGGGGTACATTCATCTTGGCTATTCTTAGCACGTAAGTGACGGTCTATTGGGACTCTTAGCGAACACAATTAACATTTATTGCAGTCTCTTCCACGCCTTGACAGCTGCCTTTCACGAAGTCCGGGAACGTCGCAAAGAGCACCATGTTGAAAAATATCCTGCGCAAGACCACTACGACAAGCCGAGCCATGTCCCACAGACCCATGCTCCGCAGACTCATGTTCCCCAGGCTCATGCCCAGCCAGGTTACGCTCCACAGGAGCATGTTCGGGATGGTCATGTCGGTAACAACAAAGCGGTCTACTAAGCGAATCCTTTCCGTGGGCGGCAGGCACAACTTCTGTTCAGTCTCTATAAACTTGAATGATAATAATAAATAATGTTTATGCAATCATGTCCTGGAACCCTGTCTCGTTACCATATATTGCACTGCTCCTGTAGGAAGCATCCGCTGAGATTGATTGGCCAATAACTGCCGAAATTGGGTTGATTGGAATCCCTGGTTGCTGAGTCAGCACTTTGAAAAAAAGTAAATCACATGTAAAGTCCCATTCCTTTAAATATCGCAATCACCACGTCTGAATCAAGTTTCAAAGGCCGTCAGCCGCATTTGTTATCCTATTGATATCCTCTGGGGAACCCTTGACTCTTTATCCCTGCTATTTCGCGCAGTTCAACACGGCAACTTCAATCCTATAAATATTAAATCGGCAGTTATGAGGCTCTTCAGATTGAGCGACGGGGTCATTGAAATGCCCGAAAAGGATAGTGCAACCCGTATCATCAGATCTACAGATCCAAAGACGGCCAGTACTGCCATTCTCCATGTTACGCCCAGCCCAGCAAATGAAACGATGCGTTTCTACTCCCATAAGAACGCACATGCTGCTTTTATAGTCTGGGCTGGGTGCTTCCTGTTCTTTGACGGTGACAAAACAGAGCAGTTGCGTCGTGGGGACTTTATTTTCATACCCCCGGTAAGAGAGGTCCGATTCAGTATCCAAGACTGGGAAGTTAATCAATCTGCTAGGGAACTGTCTACGGCTATCAATCACTAGTTCCAGAATCGGAATTACTGGTCATCACTACACTGGAGGATCCAGCCGCACTGCTGGCAGCGCTGGATGAGGATCAAGACGAGGGGGTTCGGAGTTTGGCAGACGGTGAACTTCCTGACCCTCAGCACATTGATGGGTATCGCCCTTTCGATCCGACAAAGCCCGTAGACCAGGACGCGTCTCTTTCAACATTTCTACGCCCATATTCGTTAAATCCTTACACGTGTCCGCGGTGGATATTCGGCGGAGTGCTAGCAAGGCCGTTTGTGAGACAGACCCAGTGCGAAGGCAAGTTCTCCATCTCAGTCATGGAGTCTTCGCAGGTACATCGAGTCAGACCCTTTCTCAATCGGTGGCTAAACTTCACGAGTGTCGATCATTGCTTTTGCGTCATCGAAGGCACATTTTTGCTAAAGCTAAAGGGCCAGGCCGAGTGGACAGAACTTCAAGAAGGCCAAGCCATGCTTATTTCGGCAAGGCAAGCATTCACTGCTGATTTGGGGAGCGAGTTTCTTAGAATGCTTATCATCACGAATGGTATTGGCGTTGATGAACTGATCTACAGGGCTGGACATGAGTATGAGTCGACAACACTTCCAGAAACAGCGGACAATAGGTGGGACACTTGGGATGAGATTCGGTTTAGATCAGCGTGCTCAGAGGTCGGCGCTCTCCTTGACTACTAATGTGATAATAAAGATGCAATTATCATTCCGGCATTTCTCAAACACAACTAGTGTACTCTTAGGTATGCAACGTAAAGACCGTGGTTGTCAGGTACCTTGCAACTTACCACTATGCTGGAAGAGACCACGTCATTCTTTAATTCGTCTGTGTGTGGACACTGACACTCGCATGCTTGAATGTGAGTATTTTGACATGATGATAAATAAAATAATGCTATTATTAATTTGTGCCTTCCTGTGGAAAATAATCAGATGGTCAACTCAACTAACCTGTACCGCTTTCTAACATTTGCTGCTGGTGTTCCATTTACTAAAATCATGCGGTACCTGCCAGAACTATAAATAGGCACAAATTTGATATCCTAGCATATGCTAAGACTCTTCAGGTCTAAGTTGGGGATCTGCAAGAACGTTACGATTGGACAGATTCTGCGGGGAAACGTTACAAGCGACCTCTACGTAAAAGAGCCAATTACAGGGTAACTACAACGGCATAGAAAAGCCACTCGGTAAAAACCGTTTCTCACCATCTACTTTCAACAGCATCATCAGCTAATTATAGGGACATTTCAGAGTTTATAGCTGTAGTCTATACATCAAGTGTCATCTGTGAGATACGTCCAGTCGGACCAGGATGATAACGTTGTTCCATTTTGAAGGATTTCACCCTACGGCCAATCCCGACAATGTCACGTTGAGGAATTACCTACTAACATGGCGAAAGAAGTTGTATTTAGTTCTTTTCTGAGGTCCGAGACCGGCGATAGAGTGTAAAAATAATCGTGAGAACATTCCCGTCACATCCATCATGTATCTTTACACGGCTAAAACGCAGTTCTCTTGGGACAATGTAACGTCTCGAGTCGTCTGGATAACACAACATTCGGTCCTTTCACTCCGATTACGAACGGCGAAGACCAATTCAATTCATCGACGAGCCTACACTCTTGTCATCTTGATGATATTATATTGCTGTACCAATGGATTTCTAATCTATAAATTTGGAGCAATTCCCAGCGTAAAACGATCACTCACCAGCTCTCAGTCACATCATCTTACAAACCAAACACATCTTTATACTCCTATATCTACCAAGACGTAATCAAGTCTTTACTTCGCAACTCAAGAACCATCCTTGCAACAGCAATTACCTAAATCTTCAACATGCTCTTCACCAACACCATTGTCGCCATTGCTCTCAGCGTCTCTGTCAATGCCATGCCCCAGCCGTACCCAAACAAGTGTGGCGACCAGGTCTGCCCTGCCGACAAAGCCAAGTGCTGCGAGGTCATTGTCAACGGAGTGGCCGAGCTCGGCTGCTTTGCTGAATGCCCGCCCATCCAAGCTCTTGAGCGTCGAGAACCATACCCAAACAAATGCGGCGATCAAGTTTGCCCCGCAGACAAGTCGAAATGCTGCGAGGTTATTGTTAATGGAGTTGCTGAACTTGGATGTTTCGCGGAATGTCCTGCTCCGCCTTCAGGCGAAGTGCATCTTGGACGACGCGACGAACCGATGGCCACCATTGCGGCATCACCTCCTGTTGCTACCTTTGGTCCCAAGTGCGGAGACTCTTTTTTCTGTCCCGTCGGCAAGGTCTGCTGCCCTGATGCACTCTACGAATGTGCCGATCCTGACAAGATCAGCGAACAATGCCCCAAGCAGTAGGTAAGTAAAGAACAAACATAACCCTTCACACTGACTCAGCTAATAAAAATGTAGACTGTCATTCACATGATTCTCAACATATAATCGAATGTCGAGTTATCATACATTCTCTAGATGGCGCCTGGCCCGGTTGTGCTCATGGGGAGATACACGAGAGTATCTGCCACAACTTGAGGCAGATATTCCGTTGCTGCCTTGTAGCTTTGTACACTGTAGTCTTACTTATTCTTTATTTCTACACTCATTTAAACTTCCATATTAAAGCTATTGAAGTCTTATCTCACAAGTGAATTGATGCCATTGTGTAAACACGCGTGACTGTAGCATGGAACTCTTTACACCAAATGATGCAATGGCGTCTCCTGGAGTTATCAAAGGGTTCTCATTGTCTCTAAGCTGAAGGACCAAGAGGCACAACACAGATTTGAGTGTGCACATAACGCAAGCAATAAGAAGAAGACTGTTGAAAATGTTGACTTGACATGGCGCGATGAACCTTTCAGATAAGCAGTGGTCAACCTGAAGAACTTGGTGTTTTTCCGTAAAATGCCTAGGATCCGTAACGAATAGCCCAGATACATTGTCAAAGACATTTTGGGTGTCTTCAAAATCCCATGTGCCAGAGATCCATTTACCAGAGACATGACTAGTCTCAGGCTCCCAGCTTTTGGTAGTGAGTGAAAAGGGTTGAACATCAGTTCGATGAATGGTAGTTCCCGAAAAGACGCTGAGTGAAATAAGATCCCGCCCTAGCAATGATGAGTTTCGTTAAGGTTGGGAACGTCAGTGGTATCCTTCAATATATCGCCAGGCTTCCACCCCTTGCTTGAGCTGAATGGAAAATCGTCGTAACCATACATCACAAATATGGCATGTTGATAGTGCGTGAGATCTCTCTCCGGATGATTGTATCGTTCCATACAGTCTGCGAATGCCATCTTCTCCCAGTTACCTTCAGTCCTATTGACAACTAAGGAATCGCTGATATTTTTGAGCATCATCGTTGTATAGTCCATCTGTGGCTCCTGCCGGCTGTCTCGGTAACTCTCCATGGACATGTAATAAATTGGATATCGTTCATATCATCCACCATTGGTCAGTCCCTCGGCGCCCAGAATGACCATAGTGGCATTAGTGCTCCTAGCTTCAAGGACAGCACCGTTGAAGCAAAGTTGAAGCGGCACTGAACTGAGACAAAATAGTGACCAATAAATGACCTTGCGTCGACTGAGGAAACGGAAGTTCCGGAGGGATGGGACGCCAATCTCAAGCCACTACCCTGATCTGTGCGCAGCATCAACCTCAGCTCGTACAGGCGCTACTAGGCCCTACATAAAGAAGTTAGATGAAGCTAAAATAGAGGTACCGATAATGATGATGACTAAATGGAGCCATAAGTCCATTTTAGCTGTGTCTTTGCAGTCCCTTTCGTACAAGATGCTCAAACCCAATGCATCCTCGTCTCGGCTTATTCGACTAGCATATATTTCGCTTTGTTCAAGGTGAAAGAAAGACAAGAAAAGTAAAATGATAAGCAGAGTTGTGAGAGTAGTGACGAGACCAGTGAGATACAATGCTGTCTTCTTCCATGTTGAAAATGGAGCCATATGCGTTGAGCAGGTAATAGATGTTTAGGTGCTATGGGGCCTTGATAAAGGAAAGCTTTCCACGATAATAGTTGTAGGGCACTGCCTTTGAAGTAAATATAGATTATCCGGTCAAATTATCCATATCCATCACTATGTAGGGCCTCAATAATCAGTAGCGGGCGTAAAGACCAAGGTGAAGTGGGATAGCAAACAGGATTAGTGTAAATATTAGACACAAGCGACCAGTCAATTCGTCGAAACGTATCATGCAATGCAGCAGAAAACTGTTTCCCTGTTTTGTTACAATTCTGTTCATGATTTCAGAGATATGAGCGGCCCAATGCTGTCATTCCGTCATCCTCTTTATTATAATTTTGATCATGCATGCATGTAGTGTGTCTCGTGTTACACACATGCAGCAGTTGTTATCAAAGACCAATCGAAGTCTTGCTAACGTTTCATCCAGTGTTTCAATATTGGGGGCCAGACAAAATACAGCCACACGACCTCAACGCTTGAATGCAAGGTGTTTTATCAACAGGTCTTACCTCCTAGAGTCGCTACAAATGTCTACATCGGGTAAGTAGAACAATGCTTCTCGCATCACAGGAACTACACGGAGCGCGATCTCACACAACACTTTAGGCTGGATAGCAACATGCGGCAGGAACAATAGATGCAATCAAAGATAAACATGAATTTCTACAGAAGAATTTAAAGGGAGAGACTGGTTCATCTCCATTTGTGAAAGGCAAGACTGAGCCGTTCTGTCATGTGGTAGTCTTTCGAAATGGCTACATCTTTTGCAGCAAATCGATAAACTTCAACGGTACTCATCCAACACCATGTCAAGACCTTAAAGACGGTCTGGCTTTGATCCATCGAAAGGGTACTTGAGAACACTGATACTGTTGGAATAATCCGAAAGGTCAGGGTTCAGTTGTGCCTAAAATCGGACATGTTAGCGTTGTAAAGAGCCAGAGACATCAGGATAACATACCATATCAATCGCACATGTTGCATTCTTAGCGCCATAAGTAACAATCTCAGGCTTGCCATCCTTCTTAGTCTTGATTAAGACTTGCTGAGAGCTGGCCTGCGAAGGATCGCCCATAAGATAGTTGAATGGCTCAATGAGCATAGCGGAGTGGGCGGTTGAGAAAACGGTGTTGGGAAGATCGCCTGTGTGAGGCATGTGGTGCATTCCCAAGTTGAACCAAAGAACACTGTATCACAAGTCAGCCCGTGTCTATGCCATGGCGGGAAATACAATACGTACATGTCCTCTTGGTCCAGCGACTCGCTGTTGAAATACTCATTAAAGTCAACCTGAGGGTCCTCGGGAGTAAGCGAATTATACGCTCCAACAGCGTAGAGCTCGTTGTCCTTTTGTCGAGTGGCGTAGAGATGATGCGTTGTGTGGTGACCGGCGTTTTGCATAACCGAGGAATCCTGGACTGTGAGATATGCCACACCAGAAGCTTTGAATGTTAGTCGGGATGTCGTATTTTTCACCAGTTCGGTTGAGACTAACCTGGTGCAACCCTGTACCCGGGGCTTTCTCCGTAGGGGTTCTTCTCGTCTTTGTTCACTACGGCGTACATTGTTGCGCCATTGGGAGACCAGTTGATCTTGGCTTCATCTTCGTTGTCGATGAAGCTCTTGACTGCCTTCATAGTGTTGCGTGTCTGATCAGACCACTTGTATCTATTCCAGATTAGTCAGATGAAAAAGAAACCCTGTTACAAAATGGATACTCACTTCTCGGTTGATGGCTTGATATCAATCTTTTGCAAAGAGTTCTTCTCGCCCAAGATGTCGAAGTCGGCTTTGAATGTGATGACGTGATCATGGAGGGATCCAGAAAGGCTATCATGGATCTTGAAACCGTAGTCTTCGTTGTCGGCGTAGAAAGCCGACGAGATGTAGCCTGATGCTCTGACATCGATTTCGATAGAACCGTCGAGGTGGAACTGGTAGGTCGTCATGTAGTCGTAGTTTCCGATTGTGTAGATAGCACGGATGTTGAACGCGATGTTCTTTGTCACGGTGGTGTGTCCGGCCCAAGAGTGTCGCTGGATAGGGAAGCCCTTGTCAATCTCAAACATGCCTTGATGATTCATTAGCGTGGAATTGCTTGACATAAGATCTCAACCTACAAAGAGCGTCCTTCTGAGTGAACGTCGTTTCACCTGTAGTCTGAGTGACGTTGCTGTAGTGCGAGTAGGCGGGGCAGTCGTAACCTGTATCGTGTTAGCAATGTGATAAAACAATTCTCGAGTCATTTTTAATTCTTACCTTTCACGAGAGAGATCATTGCGGGTCCGAATCCAGACATGCTGTCGAAATAACAAATTCCGGATTGTACAGGATCGATACCGCTGTAAATGGTATTAATAACACGATAGGGTGAGGCCAGGGTGCTTTCACAACTTACGCATAATGTGCAATCGCCTCGTCCAGACCAAGCTAGAAACGTTAGTTTAAGACGTAGTCATTTTGTAATTCATGCATACCTCGTAGAGAATCCTCTTGCCCTTGTACTTAACATCGTACAGTCGTAGTCCATTGTCTCGAGTAATGCTAGTGTAGAAAGAAAAGTCCACTATCGTATCGAATTAGTAAAATGTAACAGTTAGTCAAAATCAGAAGTTACTCACTCCAAGTCACATAGCTCTCATCTTCATCAACAGCAAATCTCGACTTTCCGGATTGAACATTGGCTGGTGGAGCTTCATCGTCCAGGGGCAGATCATCGCCGTGTTTGGTTGTGTGGGCCCAAGGCTGGTCCAAGTTCATTCCCAGGGGTTTGAAATCGGGCTTGGCGACAGCTGCACGCAAACCATCGAGATCCTTGTAGAATTCATTACCGTATACCCAACCAGTGACTTTCCATTGACTAGGATCGCGGCCGGTGATGTCTGTTCTCAAATACAAACCCAGTGGAAGGAGTGAAATCGTGTCGTAGATGCTAGTGACTGGCGCGTTGAAGCCTTGCCACATAATGACCTTTCCGTCTGTAGCGTTGATAGGTGCTGCGAATGCTAACGGGATTTGGAGTCCATCATCGACCGTCTTGACTATGTTAGATAAAGAAACATGCAGTTGTAAGCATAGAGCTCACCAAGTTCCAAAGACGTTTGGTCACGTCCTCTGCCTCCTTCATAATCTTGAGATTGAAGTTGCCATAGTCCTCTGCGTCCGGGTTGACAACTGAGATCTTACCGTCGCCCTTCTTCGTGTTTGCAAACGTGAAAGGTGTAACACTTGATGCATTAGTGATGGGCAACGGACCAACTTTGAATTCCTGGAGATAAGCATTCTCAGGTACGCCAAACATGACCGCAGCGAGAGCGTATCGTGTTGGGCTACCCGCTTTGTCTGACAAGAATGGGAGAGTGTCGCTCTTGTTGGGCATCATGAGCTCAACCGACATACTAAAAGCTTGTGAGTTGGGGTTAAAATCACGGTTCATAGTAGAAAACTGACATCTTGTTGTCCCGGCTGTAATCACCTGTTAGTAGTGTTTTCAACATTATTTGGGATCTCATACGTACCTAGTAGCATTTTTTGCAACTGTCAGGTTGAAACCTGTTGCATCGCGATGCAAAAATGCGAGAACATCAGCAGTCTCTTTCTTGGTCAGAGAACCCCAGAAGTTCTTGTGAGGAGCACTCGTAGCTGGCTGAGCCGACGAACAAGAGTCCTCCTTGCGGCTTTCCAACCTTGCGGGAGGAAAAGCTCTGGCTAGAGCCAGAGGCACCAGAGAAAGCGAGACCAAAAGACCTGAGGGACGCATTTCGTATTCTGTCGTATCTCGAAGTGCAAAGTAGAAACTTGAGTTTCTAGAATACGAGAACCGGCGAGTGCGGAATGATGGTGCTGGTGTCAAATATCGTATTGGTCTTCGACAACTGAGGTTTATATAATAGTTCTCAGCTCCCAAGAATAGCACCTATAGCCAAGACATCGCTGCCGATAACGAAATAGTAAAATTCTCCCCACGCTGTCCATTATGCAGATATGACACAACTTAACTCGTGGATCCATCAAAGAGGATACCGTTGCAAGGTCCATAGTCACTATCACGGTCGAGGAAGCTGCCCATGTCGATATCGTGAGAACGAGTTTCAACCTGACAAGATAAGGATAGTTGCCCCTCTTATCTCTTCAAAAGTACAGCCATATTTCGTAAAAGGTCCTCTAGTGACAGTTGTGGCTTGCATATTGACAAGCGAGGGTTGCATACCGGCAGATGGAGGATGCATATCCGTAGAAGAAGATTACAAATAATAACAAGGGAACGATAACTATACTTAACCGATGTTTTGGATCGCGCAGGATGCATGTCTTCTTATTCTTATCTCGATTCTAAGTTCAATACAGGGAGTCAATAGAGCCTAGACCACACTATGTTATGATGGAGAATTCCAGGTTTGGATTGGCCATCCGAGTCAGAAGCTGGGCTAAGGTTGCATCTGACTTTGGCGGGTCCGGGGTACGGACTGTCCGAAAGGCCGAAGATCCAAACGATTAGGTAGAGAATGTTCCATTGCCTCTCTTTAGACTTTAGACTATGTAACCACTGTGGATATAATAAGTTCTTCTTGATATACCTGTCCAATCGGTTAGCTATAGGACGCATGAGATTAAGCACCTGATCAAGATTACCAGATACAGCTACAATTAGAGTCTTCTGCAAGAACAAGCTTCTCTCCAAACTCTGAGATCAAGCTAACGGGAAGATAGTGCGTGATTTAGCGGGAGATTCACAAGCTATCTGTACCCTCAAGAGATAACAGTTGATAACTGCATGCAGAAATACTGCGTAATTGATTGATAACATAACTCCAGAAGGATTTTCACTAATGGCGCATAGCTTTACCAGTTGCGGTAAGTACCGACACTGCATGGACATGACTAGTCGTTTGCATGTTTTGAAACCTATTGTGGGCTAATTTTTCTTGTGGGCTAATTTTCTCGTAAATCTCCGACAAACATGCATCGGCATTGAACACAGTGCATGCAACCTCACTATGCTACGCAACTACGCGAACGACATGGGTCATCGTCTAGGCGAGGGAGCCTTTCGCCTAACACGATCACTTAAGTTTATTCTTGGCAGCAAATTACCCGACTCATTAAACTTTTGATTCTTACTCTAGATTTCGATATGGGAGATACTTTATTGAGTAAATAGCCGACTATGAGTGAATTAGACCTTGCATGATAAGGCAACTATCTAGATAGAAATATCGTTACGTTATAACAACAGACACCTGGATAGACTCTCTGGCCCTGATAAGTATCTCTACTGATAATGTTATCTCCTCGTTGATAGTGACGTCTTTGTACCTCGTGACAATAAGTCGCGCCATTTTTGTCGCGTAGCCAGGCTAAGAAAATTGAAAATTGAGCTAAACATACTGGACTACAATTGCCCAATCCCAAACAAGTTTACATGATACAAGTCAATCTTTAGAACGTGGCTTTATTAGATTAGATTCAGATCAAATCCTACTGGCTAAAGTAGCTGAATTTAGTCTTGCTACTTTAACCACCTTCGTGAAATCTTTGAGCTTACCCTGAACCA
Organism: Fusarium culmorum; assembly: GCA_016952355.1. Classification (NCBI taxonomy): domain Eukaryota; kingdom Fungi; phylum Ascomycota; class Sordariomycetes; order Hypocreales; family Nectriaceae; genus Fusarium; species Fusarium culmorum. Next base: position 11,510,361 of record CP064750.1, read on the forward strand.
TTAACCCATATATGACCTTACACTGGGTATGTAGACTAAAGTTTCAAGGAGCATCCTTAACACAAGCTAACTCTATTATAGACTAGTCCAGACTTCAAACTAAGTACGTATATGCATTAGCTAAGCTTGCCCCTTACCAAAGTCAGCCCTGTTGAGAAGTCATTGTGAAATTTTCTACTATATTGCTCGCAAGCGAGGTGTCTCATCTGTACAAGTTTCCATTGATAATTTGGAGCGTGACCATAAACACTACCGATGTTTGCTGCCAGAATAGAACTGATATGTCACACTAATTCGTCGCGTTGGATAACATACAAGCTCAAAGGTCTCTCTTTGCTCAATTCTTTTGTTTATACACGGTACCATAACGTAACCTCTACTCCACAATCCGGCAAACCAGAGCTCAACCGTCAGCGAGGTGGTGAAACTCAGCATCGGATCAAATAGATTGGAATAATTGTATAAAAAAAAGAATTCAAATGCTCTACGACCAACATAAGTGCTCCGTTGGTCCAGTGCCAAGGAAGTGGCGTCAATAGTTTATCACTAGTGATCAATATTCCTGTAATTACTAGTCTCAGCACTGACTGAATCGTTACCGGCCATTTAAAATATGTTGGCTTCCCCTTATATCCTCTTATTTTCGGTGCATTTCCATTTCTGTATGTTTTTGCTTCAGTAGGGACTGATCTCATGCACTCTTTCAATATGCGTTTCTCACTCAAGTCCTTCGCCTTTGGGTTGCTTTCAATGCAGGCATGCCTGACAATTGCAGGACCATGCAAGCCGTCATCATTTACCTCTATTGGCCATTACTTTAGCATTGCATCAGCCGCCACAGCAACAATTCTATCCGAAGCTTCTACTATCAGCGGGGATGTCACCACATCAGCCATTTTTGAAGATATGAGCAGTACTACTAGAGATGAATCATATGACGATTCTACTACAAGTACCGTGTCGATTACTGCTAACCTGAGTGCAGCAACAACCACTACTATTCTTCCTGAGATATCAGGAACAGAACCCCTCAGTGGAACACAAACAACCACATTCCTTTCTGAAGAGCCAACTTCGACCGCACTCGCTATATCAACAACAACATCAGTGGAAGCACCTTTGGGAACAACTCTAACTGCTGTATTCATCGACGAAGGCTACGAAAAGGAGGCCTGGCTTCCAATGGACCCGTCTCCGTATGTCGTTATCACTAGCAATGAAGACACTGAGTCTGCCGGTGCCCTCTTTGGTCTTGAAGCTGGAACCTCGCGGCTCTATGCTATCCTCCCCAGCGGCGAAAAACGTTATGCTGCCACCTGCGTCCAATGTAGTGGCGGCGGATTTGCGTTCTATACTGAAGAAGAGAGAGCCGGGGGTTATTTCGTCTTTTGGGCTATATGTACAGAAGTCGAGAACAGGTATCTGAGCTGCACACCGGAAAATGGAGACAGAAACTCTTATCCACATATGTACTTTTATGAAGTCGGCGGAAACTACTGGCAAACTCGCTATCCTGACCGCCGGGGCCAGACCGCAGTAGAGTTCAGACTTGGATAGGTGCAGAAGGTCTTGTGAGACTATAGCGATCTAGGACACCTAGAGGTGACCCATAAGTAGTAAATCGATGTTGTATCTTCTTCACACAGTAATCCCCCATGAACTGTATTGTAGAAAGCGTGCTTCAGAGTGCAAGTAACAGAATGACCAGAGCAGATCGAACTAAAATTTAGTGTTAAACGTCACGTTAGACGATGGTGTATCATTAACCGCTGGTCGAAAAATGTGAATGGCAAGTGGACCAAGCTTCTGAGCCGTCTGACGTCCTGGATCTGGTCATACGATGTTTATATCTGAGATGCTTCATCGAGAGAATAGCCGACTATGAGTGAATTAGACTACTGCATGGTAAGGTAACAATCTAGAACGGAGACACCATTACGTTATAATAATAACCATTAACACCTGGATATTTTCTCCAGCTTCCATAACATATCTCTTGTAAGAGCACTATCTCCTTTTCAACCTAAGCAGACCCTTACACCCGCAATACCGCGCGTGACATCGGTTCAGTGACATTCCGCTGAAAGTGTCTCTGCGCATCATACTCGGTCATACCCTTCGTGGCAACAGGAAACTCTAAGCACTTAACAATACATTGTGCAAAGACCCTACCAACCTGATGAGACAGCGTCTTGCTGCACTTTCCAATCAAGGCCTTCACAACACCCGAAGCAACTATGGGTTTGCTTTCCAAGAAGGACTTGAGGATAGAGCTGGCTTCCTTCCACAAGGCAATTTCAAGCAACACAACACCAAGCGCGTAGACGTCATGGCTTTTCTCAAACCTTGCTGTTGGCCGACCCCATCGATCGGGGTGACGATAGAGATTGTTGGCAAGCGTGTAATCTTCTTCTAGGAATGTCGCCTCATCGTCAGCACGAGAGTACTCGAATCCAAAGAGTAGTGGCTTGCTGAAGTCAAAGTTGCCGACAAATGGTGAAGCCGGATCTTCATCGTCTAAATCAGACTTGAGGTCAGGAAGAACTTCTGTGAAGGCAATGTTGTCGCTTCGAATTCCTTTGTGCACCCATCCAACACGGTGGAAGTTTTCAATGGCTGTGGCAATAGCCCAAGCTAGGCGAATGCGTTGACCGAGAGGTACAAGTCGATGTATCTTATACAGCTGATGGAGAGTTGGTACCTCACCCTCAGAATCAAATGTGGGTGGGGTCCAGAATACTATTCCCAGCTCTTTACGGAGCCTGTCACGGAAGAAGCCCGCACATGATAAAATGTGGAACTCTCTATCCTTTGGGTGACATAGCAACTCCGCGATCTTGCGAACCTGTCTCAGTGTTTGATCTTGCGGTTCACCACTGCTGCCATCCGACTCCTTGTACTTCCAGGTCTCCATGATGACAGATCGGCTGTCGATACTCCCCAGCTTGAAACGCTTGGATACCTTATCCGCGGGGCTATCTCTTTTGAGGGATTCCAAAATTCGATCACGGTCGATCTGACGGTTATTGCTATCGTCGAGTGGATCTGGCCGAATAACCATGTCGGCCAAGTGGCGAGACTCGTCCACGTCTAGAGCAGCCCTGAGTTCAACACTAGCCTCCTTTGGCACCCCAGATGGACTTTTGCTGATAGCAGTGTCAAGTAGCAGAGGTGTTTGGACAGCTGTTCTCAATGTCGCGACTTTGTCTTGAATCTCAACCAGTGATTGTTGAACAAGCTCATCTCCGCCTGTCGTAGTGTCTGTTGCGAATTCTTTACAGCTGTCCATGACGGTGTTCAACCCATGGATGCCTCTCAGAATCTCGTCTCTGGCAGGTTTAGACAATTGCTCAAACAATGATCCCTCAGGAAAGGCACCGTCTTTAAGAGCGTCTTGTATGCGACGGGCCCGACTGACAACTGCTTCAATACTAACGGCCGTGACATTTTTGGGAGGTGCTGTTTTAAGCCAATTTGCTATTTGTAGACCTGTCACATCATCTGACAATGATGCTCGGAAAACGAGGTAGCCAGCTGGTTTTGCGGCGAAACCTTCTGGGATATCCCGAGTTTCGAGAGGTTGGAGAACGATTTTGGTAGCAGATTTCCTCACGAAATCATGAAACACAGGCGTCTCTAGTCGGATGTTAATTTTTGTTTATCCCTATAACACATTAAACTTGACTTGCCTGTAATTTTTGGATCTTCCCTCAGTTCTGATGCGAGACTTTCTGATGAGATTCCCGTACTGACATGCTCTTTCAGCAGCCTGATCAACGCCCTTGTAAAGGATCTCCGACCCGGGACAGGGGTCTTGGCTCCCTTGGCCGACGCAGCAATCAGTTCAAATCGACCATCACCGTCCTTCGAGCCGCCTGTGATGAGAGACGCATGGCAGCAATCGAGAATAAGAAGAACATCACCAACAGCCGAGAAGAGTAGTTGTTGTGTAACATGCCAAGACACTGTTGGGCCACCCCGCTCAAAGGCCGCCCACTCAGCCTGACCCCGCGAATCTGGACTGCAATGGCCAGCGTAGTAAACGATGATGAGAGAACCCTCGGGGAACGACTGTTCTTCGACAAAGCTGGATATTTCTCTGTTGAGTCTGGCACGGGATGACCCTTTGGCTGGGATGGGAAAGAAGACCACGCTACTGTAACGGTAGTCTTTCTCGAATATGGCGCGGAGATCCCGTATCTCGCCGTCAACGTCGCCGAGGTCGTGCTCTTCCCAGGCTATTAGTAGAACATGGACTTGGGTGTACGAGTCCTGTAAGTTGGACCCGATGGTAGCTCTGAAGGACTGGACAATGTCGTGGTCACACATTGCGTCAGAAGTAACCTACTTGAAGTTAGTGCTCCAACACCAGGTTTGTTTAACTCTGCATGAATGAGAGAATTTTCACCATTCAACGGCCTCAAAGTACTGATTGACGGAAAAAGACATTTTCCATGCTATGTAACACAAACCCACATGTAAGACGAGCTGCATATGGTATCACCTTGTCGGGTGCTGAAATCAGGCTCTGCTACCCTGCATTCCGTGATTGTCCGGGTATATAGGTTCGCTCACTCCGCCCATCCTGAGGGGCTCAGCTGAAATCACTAATATTTCGTAGTTTTGTCTTGATTCGCTTTCAATCAACAGTCATGACGGACCTCGAGAGCGATCGACAGCGGACTGACCCTGTTTGTGATTCCTCGGAGGACGAAGAGGTAACTAGCGGCCTAGTTGCACGTCACTTTCAGCTGCTGACCGATCACTCAGCCCCAGCACTATCGCTCCCGCGTGGAGGAGTACGAGGACAAACCCGATGTCAGTACCTAATCCACCCGTGATGCATTTGAAAATAGATAATTAATTTATTACAGTGGCCTCGCCCGCCTCTCTATCGCGTCAACGAAGTCGTCTACGTCCGTAGTCCAGGCCAAGCTCAGCCTGCTGGCCCGTATATTATCATTTCGGCAAACTTGGAAAACAAAACATATGGGCTCAAGAAGAAAAATACGGGCCAAATCCATCCAACAGCGGTGGCTGAAAGAGATCTGCTGGTAGGGGCTTGACCAAATCTACGTAATTCGCTCTCCAAGAGGCAGCCTGAGGGGGCGCAGGGGTGATGTGTTTTCATGCATCATCCCCCAATAGGAGGAAGGGATATCATCCTCGGCTGAAACATGCATGAATCACAAAGTTAGGCAAGGTCGGCCTTGGAAGGAGATAAAAGAGATTCCTTATCAATGCTATCTCTTCAAAAGCATCATTATAGTCCCCAAATGCTGTAGTACTATTATCTATGCCAAGACAAAATCATGACAACACCAAACAGAAGCGCATCGCCGGCTCAAGTTCCGCAGTTTACCAGGAGACAAGACAGTGAGATAACCATCTGCTTTTGCAAGCTTCACGGCTCATTCGGAGTAGCTTCTGGACCCTTCATTCCCAACAGACCGTTCCAAGACAACCCAGCGAGGAGTATGTATCTTGAAGGCTTGGTTTTATGCTCATTAGTTAACCATTGTTTCTAGTCGATGACTTCCCACGCGGCTATCCCTCGCTATCAGCGTTTATGAGTGCTGATAAGGACTTCACCATGTTCCGATCCTTCTCACGTCTACACACTCGTGTTCTGCTTCACAAACAGGATGAACTTACAGAACTGGAGCAACGTCTCGATGAACTTGACCAAGCAGACAGCAAAGTGGCTCCATATCTATTAATCACCAATAGGGATGTTAGTGGAGATACGGAGCGTCGAGCGCTGCTTAGTGAAATCGAGATCAAATTAAATGAATACAGTAAGTCATAAACTCCAAATCCTGAAGTGCAATACTAATCTTGCAAGACAATCTTTTAGAGTCTCTTATGGCTCATCAAGAACGCCCAGAGCCGAACGAAGCACAAATACGGAGTGTCAGAAACTGGGTAGATGGGAAGAGGCCGATTGTCTACTCCGAAACAACATTTCTAAATGATCGGAGTGATCTCAAGCGCTCCAGACACACAATCGAAAGTGGCGGCCTTGAAAGTCTCCTCGACAGCCTCTCTACTTGGCCTTATCTACGTGGGATATGCAAGGTAAGACTCTATCCTTACATACATACTCACTCTGCTTACAAGTCCCTAGTTATTTTCACTTCTTGTAAGTTACTAATTTGCTGTCTATCAAAGTAAACTAACCCAATTTTAGGATAAATCCGGAAGATCGAGTGACCCGAGGGTCAAAATCATCAAGCCTTTGAGGCTGGTATCTGTCTCACGAGCCTTGAATACACTGCTTGCCATAGCTACTTTGGTAGCGCCGATTGTAGTTCTGTACTTGGTCAAGCCTATCCCGATGCGGCTTTGTATCATTGCTGCTTTTACTGTTGTTTTCTCGTCAGCGCTGTGCTGGCTTACATCGTCTAGGAATTACGAGATATTCTCTGCCACGGCCGCCTATTGTGCCGTCATGGTGGTGTTTGTCGGTAGTTTACCTGATCCATAGACCGACCACCTTAGTTTAGCCTCGTAATGGACAATAGATTTTTTAACACAATTTCCAAACACACTCCATTTATCCTGTTAGTTGTTCTACTTATTTCTCTATTCTAGCCGCTGTGAAAGCCAGATCCCGATGGTGATTTCTGACCTCCTCCTGTGACATATATCCTTCAGTCTGAACCTTTCCCAAACTTCGACTCACTTCCTTCACTGCCCTTCCTGGGTGTTTCTCTCGTTCCGCTTGCTGAAGCACTCTGATGACTTCAAACAAAGAGTCCTTGAAAGCCATCTCTATACGTCGCGATTTTTCGGGATAGGTCAGGCTATTTCTGTCAAGACCATCAATGTCTTTAAATATCCGTGGATGATCTGTGAAGTGCGCCACTCCGTTCGCGTAGACTGTCAACTTCTCATAAGTCTCGATAGCAACTTGAAGAGGCGTCAAGCCCAGCGACGTTGTCGTGTCAATGTCTGCGTCGTAGTCTATGAGTGCCCTGACACCATCCAAGTCCCCGTAATATGCGCTGTAGTGAAGAGCTGTCCATCCATGATCGTCGCCCATGCTGATGACTTCCTGGGCTCGTAGCTGTGGGCATTTGGAAAGACATGCTCTAACATATGATGGCCTTTGGGAATGCATCCTCACTGCGTACGCGAGGATGTTTACAGTATGTCCGTCCCTATTTTTCCATGACGTGTTTGACCCCACTTCGAGCAAGATCCTAAGAGCATCGATTTGCCCGGCTGAAATTGCTGCCTCAAGAGGTTCTCGACGCTCGAGTTTAGCACCGCTTTTGATTAAGAGGTCCAGGACGCCCAGGGACCCTCTTTGGGCTGCTAGATGCACCGCAGTGGCTCCTAACGCACTCTCTGCCTCCGGATCAATTGTCGGTTGCCGAAGTAGGATTTCTGCTGCAGGAAGAGCATCAAAGATAGCGCAGTAGTGAAGTGCATTGAGACCACCCTCGCCGACCGTGCATGCATTGATGTCGGACACCAGTGGTAGAAGAAGAGGTATCTTTGTCCATGACAGCTGACGATGAGGGCTGTCTATAGCAGCGTAGGCAACAATATTACCATGATGCTTTTCGCTTTCCTCTCCGGGAACCGCTCCGGCTAGAATCAGCTCTTCGAGGACGTATGCTTCCAAATTCATGTTCATGGCAGCCGAGAATAAGGGTGTTCGTTTCGTGTTATCCAAAGCATTGATGTCCAGTCCCTTCTGGAGCAGGGCTTGAATCGTCTCTCGAAGGGCAACCCGATACGACTGACCATGAGCCACATACCGTGCGAAGGGAAAGGCATCGTATCCAACCATGTGAAACGGTGAATGGGTCCATTGCCAATCTCCCCCATACACCTCACTGCCATGGTTGAGAAGATATTTTACAATCTCATGATGGTGGCCTGCAACAGCGAGATCAAGAGGGCTCAACGCCGGGGTGTGCTCGGTGTAGCCGTCCTCATGAGTAGTCTTCCGCCATTGGGTCCTGATATTTATATCGGCGCCCAGATTTACATACTGCTCAACAAGGTCTTTACATCCAGCAATAACCGCCCAGTGGAGAGGCGTTCCACGTAATTCAATGCATCTGTGTGGAAGCATAACATTGACTTGTTCATGCTCAGCCGTCAGCAGAGCTGGAACTGCTTGTTGGCGCTTTGCTTTATCGATTTGTTCCGAGCCAGACACCATGGCTGCAAGTAGATCCGCTGCCTCCGTTAGACTAAAAAGAATCAACCAGTGCAGAGCATTCGGCATGTTTGGGTCCATGTAGGATATGTCCTCACAATGCTGTGCAATGACGATCGCTGCGTCGAAATTACCGTCTCTGCACGCAGCTGTGAGAGCTTCACATAGCTGATGAGATGTATACTTGTGTTTCTTAACCAAGATCTCAAATTTCCTGAAGGATTCGACATAGATGGAACCAAGGCTAATGAAGCCATCAGTCGCTTTACCGCTGGCTTCTCTCCAAGCAACACCGTCGTGAAAGACGTCAAGGTTCATTTCGGTCGTGCGAACGTGAGAAGCATCCGTATTATTCTGACCAGGTTTCAATGCTGCATGGACTCGATTATAGATAGCCATAGCTACCTTGTTGTTCAGAGATGCTGCTTCAAGATGACTGAGAGCCATCAAGCTGTCTGGGGCCACTCCGTATCCAACTTGACACATGATAGCCATTTGCAGATGAGCCCGGGCTTTCTCTTCTGGGTCGTTATCAATCCGGATGGCTTCCTGGATGACCTTGGCTGCCTCGCACTGATTGTACCAGGGGGGCTGCCTGCGAGAAATGGCCTGTAATGAAACCCCATTAGTGTGTCTTCTTGATTCTTTAATGCCTCATACTAACCATGAACATGTCTTCAGACTTGTATCGATACGCTTGAAGTGTCAGAACCAAAGTCTCACATCGTTTTTGTGCCGTGACCCTGGTGACTTGTAGAGATGGATCAGCTGGCTCCTCTCTGGGGACAACCCGTAAATTCTTGGCGCTGCTACAGGTATGCGCTCCCTTGTCCAGAAATACGGCTCTCGTAATTGGACTCATCTCCATGGTAGGTGCCAGCACCTTCTCATATCGATCCCCGATGTAAGGACTTTCCCCGTTGATCTTGATTTCTACAGGGTGCAATCTCTCTGTTTTACCACCTTCAGGAATTTCACCACTAAGAGGCCAATAGTTTAGCTTGGGTTTTTGAGAAGATGGAGAAATACTCACTCAATTCCTTTAGAAAGTGCCTCGAATATTTGTTGTATGTTACCTCGTCGCGAGATACTATCTTGTAAGCACAAAGACAATGTTGCTCCAAAGGCCTGGAAGGACTGGGAGTCTGGTGGTGCACCGATAGCATCCAGGCCGTCCCGAAGATGGGTCCATTTGCCAAAATATCCGTTGAGCTCGGCAGTGGTCGGATTTGATGGATATGGATACACTCTGGCAGCCGACTGGGAGTCTTTTTCTTCTGATGCCCCGCGATCACTGTCGTGGGAACGAAGAAATTCAATAGCGAGTTTCAACATAGCATTCTCCCCGGTATAGAATGCCCGTTCCAGGAAGCTCATTGCGTTCTCGCCAGGGTTGAGCCAGTCGGGTTCGATGAATGACTTGGCGTATTTAATAGTTTCCCATAGAAGTAGTCCGAAGGAATAGCAATCGGCAGCTTTATACCCCGCAAACTTCGAATTCTCGTCTCGATGAACCTCATCGTCAGTCCCTTTAGTCCAGCCACAAATTTCAGGAGCGTTGTATTTGGGTGTTCCGAGATAGTATTCGTGCTGTTGTTCAAAGTCATGTTTGAACAGTGTACACCCAAAGTCGGCTAGCTTGGCCAGATAGTGGCGTTCATGGTCTTGATCGCGGGTAAGATACCCATAGACCAGGACGTTGTCCGGTTTGACATCTCCATGTACAATGTCGCAGTCATGTAGAGCACGGATACCCATGGCGACATCCAGGGCGAGCAAACGCCTGTCGATCAGGTTGAGGCTCCTTTTCTTAGCGAATATGGACAGGGTTCCATGCGGCGAGTAAGGCATGACGAGATAGGGCCGGTTGCCCAAGGTGAGATCTTGATCCCAGCCCCAAGCGATAGCTGAGATGAGACAGCTGTGCGATCGCAGCTTGGGGTGAGTGAGGACCCGGACTTCTCGTTTGACATTTATGAGGCGCTTTGAGGACTGTTTTAGTTGCTCGGCAGTCTGTTTGGTGCCTCCAGTTACGCTGTCCATGACGAGTCGTTTGACAGCAACGAAATAAGGCGACTCGCCTGTCAAACCAAACAGCTCTTTATTGACCTCAAAGCTGGTGCCAGCGCCCAGGCGACTGTCAAACTTGAGGAACTCGCGCTGAACGTAGGGTAACTCATTTCGTACTAGCATCATAACGTCTTGCAAGATGTTGTCTGTTCCCAGGTTGCCGGTCGAAACAGACGATGGCGTCCACGCGTCATTTTCATCTGACGTGTCAGCAAATCGAGAGTCCCAGACTTCGTTACCTGTGTTTGACTGCATCTTTACAATTTGAGCGTCAATATACTATGCCTCAGTGAGAACGATTTGAATGATATGTAAAAAAAAAATTGAGAATGTAAGAATCAGGCTGCAGGCAGCGAAGTTGGCATGTTGTCGGGTTTGTTACGCTCTATATTTAACTGGCCAATCGAATTCTTGGGGGCGTTTAGGCTGTTGTTTCGCTGTTGGGGGCCAAATAAAATGGGATGATGAGATTTCAGGCATCAGACACCAACGTGAAACACATGACAAGACCTTAGCCTTACCAAGAGATAGTATCGATAATAACGTGTACATTATTTCTGGATAAGCAGTGGGTAGGAACATATTCTCTCGAATGCACATAAATGCTCAAAGTCATCTTTACTGTGATCATGTAGTCTAGTGGCTACCTCTTGAGATACAGCTTCAAGCTATCACTTACTCGTAGCTTTCAACTACCCACTCTAGGTTTTAGCTCCCATGTAAGCCCAGTTCATATCACCGATTATGGGCCATGGACCAAGCCAGGCGGATGCGCTGGCCAAGAGGAACAAGCCTATGCATCTTATACGACCGATGGAGAGTTGCTACTTCACCTTTGACATCGAAAGTGGGTGGGGTCAAAAAGTTTCTCTAACTATAGATATTGAGCACCGTTCATATGGGATACTTTGATGCTGAGTGTACAACGAGATGACTACTTATCGCCAATTTGCTTTTCAGGTTTCAAGCACAACATGGTGGTATTACAATGACGAGAATGGTTTATATCTGGTTTCATTTTACATTGAGTGCGCCAGATTAGATGAGGCAGTTGTAGATAAACAACTAGGCACAGACTTTCTGCTATTATTGATACCACTGTAACACGTATTCAAACCCCTCCTAAGCGTACTGGCAAGAGTTGATGCCATTCGTGTTAGCCCCAATGAGAGGGTTGCAAAGACACCTGATACGCTTTCCAGGGAAGGTGTTATCCAGATCCAAGCAGTTAGAAGTCCCACTGATAACCGTTCCCAAAATCTCTCCCTCGCAGCGTCCGCCGTTGCCGGTCTTTCCGTCGAAGAGGTACCAACCAGTACCGGCTTGGTAAACCGAATGGCTAGAGTCGTCCATGGTGACCATATGAAGGTCGAAGGCGTGGTGGCCGTAGTTCAGATCTCCAGAGCTACAGTCGTCAGCGTCAAGTTTGATTATGATACAGATGGGTCAAGGACTTACCAATCGTGGCTTTTATACTCGTTGGCTTTGGGGAGGGCAGCTGAGACCAATCCAACGCTGGCAACGAGGGCGAAGATGGCGTTCTTGCTGAAGTACATGACTGCGGTTGGTTGGAAGTGAAGATTGATGTAATAGTGTAGTTGTGTGAGTTGCTAATGAGAAACTCAGATCGGAGAAAGGAAACGACAGCCTTGATATACTTTTTCTAGAATTATGTCAAAGACCTTTCGGACTCACCGAGGATGTCGGTCAGGGAAGGCGAAGTAGAGAAAATTTGCCAGTCTCACCGTCCATTCTGCTTTGAAGGAGTGATCACCGGCAATTGAGGATTAATAGAAACTATTTGGCCAATTGGGATCGTTTTCGCTTGTCTAAGTGGAGTTGAGATCCTAAAGGATTCGACCTTGGCGAAATAGTAGGATCCTATTGCCGGTATCCGAGCGTTGCAGCTCGGATCCTTATATGTAGATCGCGGAACACCATATCCATCTCAGAAGGATTCAGCTGTGATCTTGTTTAAACCAAGTTCCACAGTAGGTAGCATTGGGGGCTGGGCTGTGCCTGTTGGGGGCTGTGCCTGTTGGGGGCTGTAAGCTTCCTTGGTTCAGCTCCGCTTAAACAATTTGAATCACAGACTGGTGCGCAACTTGTTGCGGATCACAAAACATAATACACATTCTTACCATCTACCAGGAGAGGGATCCTAGATGTAATCACATTCGTGAACCTAGTGTCTTGGTATGGATAGATAAAGCTCTAAAAGTAATGGCAAAGTCGTTAATGGCGGAATGTGGCTACCTGGAGTGCTAAATGCAGGCACTTCGGGACGGCCCACCCACGTCGAATTGAGTAAGACCCAAATTATATCACATTTTTGAGAAATGAACATGGTCTTTTTGGGTCACATGTGACTCGACACGACAACACCACAGCGGCTAGACTAAACACCTAAGACAATGCCCAAGCTATTTGTCTTCATTCATTTTCAAAAATGCCGCAGCTGGCTCTTATGCTCCTTAGTAAATCGATACTTGTATAAATAACACAATAGCTTATCGGTTAAATTGACACTCAGTTTAGTAAATAACGAATAGAAGAAAAGCACAATTAATAAGAAAGTCCTCCACAAGATTTTCTCTTATTTCACCCTAACCATGTTGAATGGTTCGTTGCCTTCCTCCCAATAAACTACTCATATGAGACGCATTCTGGCTGAGATTCTTTATGAAAACCTACTCAGCTTCTGGTCGATCTCAGGCAATGACATAATGACATAAAGACTAACTTGAAATAATACCATCTAGCTTAAAGGAATGAAGCCGCAAAGTCTTTGCAGAAGAGATCAAAACCTTGTGCTTGAGTATCGAGAGACGAAGTCTTGGCATCCGCTTTCTCCTCTTGATCGCTGGGGTCGATTCGGAATAGCTTTTCCTGCACGACATCATATTTCAGGATCATGAAGCTCTTGCCGCACGCAAGCATCCCATACGTCATGTTCTTCCTCCTGTTGGACCATGACAGGGTTTTGAGATAACCAGCGGCTTGTTCTAACCCCTTATTAACCATGTATTCCTCATGGTAAGGAGCTTTGCCTTCGAAAGTGAAGATGGGATGCCAGCTGGATAAGTCCCTCTTCTTATCCACGTAGAAGATTGTAAGATCGGGGCGCTTGCCTGTGGTCTGTCTTTGTTCCGGGGCGATGATGAAGTCGGGGTAGGAGAAGTGCCGCCGAAGAATTTCGGTCCAGATGCCATTGCAAACGGCTTCACTTGTACTCTCGTCTTTTTTCTCGGCGATGTGCTCGATGACGAACGCCCAACTCTGGTCCTTTGTGACTGCGTCTGTCATTGTCTCAAGTGGCTTGTAATGAAAGCAAAGGATTGAAATGGGTAATAATGTTAAATGCGGGTAGGAATCTCGTTGATGATGTGGGATTGAACAAAATATCACAGGGAGAAAGGAGTCCCCTAATTTATAGCCCGCGCAGCTCGCTTGCAGGTCTTATCGATGAACTCTGATCTTGGCCACGGAGTTCAGCTTGCGCTACCATGATTCACGTGTGCTCATCGCCAAGCAAGCTGGGGGTGCTATTCCAACAACAAATCTTGTGGCCAGCTGACTTGATTCACAAATAAGCTGAAACTCACATACCTACTCGAATTACTGGTTGGTAGTGGAATGTTTACAGGTATGGTGCGCGCTGACTATGCTAAATGCATCGCAGGTACAACGTCCACACTATATCAAGCGGTTGCCGAAGCTTATTTCCCACGCAAGCAATTCCAGGCCAGGTTACATGGAAAGGGCATCTAGTCGACGTCCACCTGAATATGGAACAATCGCTCTCTGTATGAAGTCAGAAAGAGGCATCACAGCCAGCCACAATCGAGGGACAATTTGTCCCCAAACGGCCAATTTCTTCATCACATTCTGCGACTGGCTTGGAGCTTTCCCGAAATGGAGCGCATGATACCACTTTGGGTTTCCCTAGCATGCTCTATCGAACCATCAACAACTGGAAAGGCACATCTCCGAGACAGACCAAGCTTGTGTGTGTAGCTTCGGCTTGTTTATCACAATCCAGCACGCATATCATTGGCATGTACCTAAGAACAACCCGGAAAAGTTCGTTCAGAACCGAGTGAATGACTAGGGCTCCGGCTTATAGTTGAAATAAGTAAATAATTAGTAGACCATAAAAATGCTATAAGTGAGTAGTTCTAGTAGGGCCAGAATCGTTAATGTTAAATTTATAAGAAATTTATATTATCCAAACCGAACTTTGTTCTGTCCTAGTTTGAGAATTGTAACTTATCACTTTAAAGTTTATATCTTATGCAGCTGTGGGTTTATCTTGGACCTGGAATATTAAATTGAGTCCGGGCTCTAGTATGAGAGAAAGGTTTAAGCCCTGTGGTAAATACATCTTTTATTTCGAAATGATTTCTTATAACGGACTATAGGGTACCTTTGCGTGTTTTTCGCCCTTCGTCCATTTTTAATCCAATTAAGCAACAACTTTACTGCAGTGTTATCCAAGGCCCTAACCATTCAGACCAACTGAAACTGGTCCCCCTTTTCCTTTTAGGTAGCTTAAACCAAGACTATCGACTTTAGGAAATAAGACATTTGCGGCTGAGACGATATCAGTGGCTCGTAGCCCATCAGGCTCTTTCTCTTCTCTGTTTTTCTCTAAACTCTTGCCTTGATGGCAGCCGTCACGATGCATTGTATTCTCTTCGTCCTAGGTGTCGCCACTGACTTGGTGGTTGCAAGTTCCTGTAACCCGTACCAGTCAATTATAGGTTGCGCGGCATGGAATTGCTGTTCACATAGTCTATTAGCTTCGGAAGCAGCGACAATCACCTCTGCTTTAACGACAGAGGCAACGAGTTTCATCCTGGCAGGTTCTAGCATCGCGTTGTCTGAAACCACAACGACCATCGAGCTTACCACGACCACCACCGCAGCTGAAGACACTATCACATCCACCGAGATGTCTACCGCCACTACATTGGAAGCTGCCACAACTTCGAAGGCCCCTGCTAGAGAACCAACATATGTTCTGAGTGCCTTCGGTGGTAGTCTCAACGGCGCCCAGCCTCAAGGCAACGATCGATCAGGAACCTTCATCGCGTTCGACCCCACAGCGCTTTCTGGTTCTACCCCTCGTAAATTCGCCATCGACTCCATAGGACGGCTCCAGGACGCTGAAACTCAGGCCTACGTCTGTGTATACTACTATCCGCCTTCCTTAGCTATAGGCCCACCGTTCGTTATCTACTGTTCGCCTGGCCCCATTGGCGAACGCCAAGCATAGGAATATCTAACTTACGAGGTTAGGAATAGAGATCTTGCGTGTACAGCCCCTATAGTCCTTCGTTTAACCGATAATGACGACGAGACTACATATTCGAGACCTGGAGAGGATTTATTAGGTATGTTCTTTACCGATAGTCGGAAGTTGTTATATATTAGTAGCAGAAGTGCTGCAAACATGTCCCCCATTAGTGAATCAGCCCGAGAGCAGGGATAAGCTTTTATTAGTATTTAATGGATATATACTGCTCTTTCTATCACCTTATCTAGTATATAGTTGATAGCACACTTCTATTCGTTTCTACGAGTGCTACCAAGATGGTAACCTCGAATACATACAGCTCACTTGCCGATTCCGTTATACAAGAAAAGGTTGGGAACACCCTTGCTATCTGTAATCTTATCCTTGATCGCCAATTCCTTAACTCTTTCCCAGATCTTAGCAGGCGTACGCGGACCCTCCAAAGCAAGAAGATATGCAATAACACCTGCAACATGGGGAGCAGCCTCCGACGTACCATCTGCGGTTCGTGACCCGGTAGAAGAGGTAGGCCAAGCAGATAAAATCTCTTCGCCCGGTGCGAAAATATCACACACAGGTCCCCAATTAGAATGCTGCCATCGCTGATAATTCTTATTACTGGCAGCAACGGTGATGACATTGGGGTTATTCCCGGGACTCCAATTTGCCGCATTCTCGTTCATATTTCCTGCGGCTGCGACAACTGGAACACCAGCATCGATCGCCTTCTGCACCGCATCGTTCATGATTTCAGAGGACGCTCCCGACAAACTCATGTTAATGACGGCCTTTCCAGCACGCTTCTTGGCCACGATATCGTTAACCGTCCAGGCCACACCGTCGATAACACCGCTAGTGGTACCTTTGCTGTCACCCAAAACTTGAACATCGACAACAGTAGCCTTTTTAGCAACTCCGTACGTGGCACCGTTGATGATAGCAGCGACGAGAGTACCGTGCTGCTTCTGGCTGTCAACGCCCGACGTGTCCGCGCCAAAGACGGCGCGACCTTGGAATTCTTCGTGCTCAAGGTAAATGCCGCTGTCCAGCACATAAGCGAAAACTCCCTCACCCGCAGTTGAGTCGTAAGTATAAGAGGCTTTTGAAGATGGTGGTTTGGCGTTGGAAATAGCCGAAAGACCCCATGGGGGGCTTTGCTGTGTAACTTGCGCAGCGACAGTGTATTCTTGCTCTGGCTCCACGCGCAGGACCTAAGTCTTGGTTAATCCCTGGAACCATGTCTTTATCAGGGTATGTACTTACAGTGGAATTAGCCTTGATGATCTTGATAGTCTCCTCATCGAAAGACCCCGAGTAACCCTTGAAACCAGGGAAACTAAAGGTCTTATCAATTCCAACGGACTCAACGCCGCGACGGGACAAAGACTTTCTGTTGACATCGGATACCCATCGAGCGTGGAGGTTAAGGTCGTCCGTAGGCTTGAGCGCTACAACAAATTTGCCGGGTATAATGCCCTTGTCCGTGGGGAGAGCGGCAGCAATAGCGGCTAGGCTGATTAAGAGAAACTTCATGTTGGCAAGTTGAGGGAAAGAAAGCTGTGCAGGACCGAAATTGATAGTGGCTCAATCGTGTTTATATGTATTACTTACCGCATATTTTGCTTTACTCGATTTTATTGACATGAGGGATTAACACTCCTATTTGCCGTTATAGTATAAATCTCCGTCCTAAGCCTCGTATGCCAATCCTTGCAATCACAGCTAAAACCTTGTATATACCTTATCACCTTCTACTTCAGTATGAATATCCCTACAGTGTTATTATGCTAGCGCATTGCGCTATTATAAGCTTAACTCTTGGCGCCGGCTATTTATTAAGCATAAGATAAACTGAAGATAGGGTCCCCTACTTTAAAGCTCGCGAAGCTCATTTGCAGGTCTCGTCAATGAACTTTGAGCTTGGCCACTGAGTTCAGCTTGCGCAGCTGAACGCATGCTTCAATAACATAGAAGTAACAATTCATAGTGTGACACGTGGCTCATGTTGTCAAAATGGGCTTTGGGCATTTGGTTGGTTACTACCCCACAATGTCTTAGAACATGAGATTAGAAATAGTAAAACCCCAAGACCAATTTAAAACCTCAATAATTATACTAGGCAGAAGTTTATGTCCTGGCTACCTTTCTCATCCGGTATGGAAAGATATGGCTATTCGAAATTGGCTGAGGGTAGCATTCGCCTCCTTCGCCTATTGCCGGACCAGGATAAGCAATCTCAGATCCAGTGTCAACTATTCGAATTTGCTCTCTTAAATTCGCACAGTACCTGTCTTTATGAAGCTCTCTCTTACGTTTGGGGCTTTGATAACAAGCCATGCTCTATTATCGTTAATAGTGGTGACTTACGTATTGGATCAAATCTACACGCAGCTCTGAGCAGTCTTCGACACAGCACCCTGGAAAGAATGATATGGATTGACGCTCTGTGTATCAATCAAGATGATATGACCGAGAAAGGACAGCAAGTTCAATCAATGGCTAAGATCTACGCTAAAGCCGATTGTGCCATTGTCTGGCTTGGCGAGGCAGCCGACGAGAGTGATAGAGCTCTTTTGGAAATCTGTGGAGCTGCTGTCGAAAGCCCTACGAACCAGAAGACCCCCAAAATATCTTTTCACTTCTTTCTAGGCCTTGGTTTCAGCGGATTTGGGTAACTGAATAATTCTTTCCTCAACCTTCATTACGCTAATAAAGACAACTCAGGTGCTCCAGGAGGTTGCTGCTGCTCGACATATACTCATCAAATGTGGCCTCACCGAGATCGACGGATATGCTTTCTGCTCTGGTCTCAGTGCACTCAAGTTGTCATATGACAATTTTGAACGTCTTCGGCCTCTGGTAACTTCCGTCACCTATCTAATCCGCGGTGCGATACTACGTCCCAGGCATACAGGTCCTCTAGGTGGTAGATTTTCGCTCAACATACGTCCCCTTAGTGAGCTAGTGGAAATGTATCATACCCGAAAGGCTACTGAGCGCCGAGACAAGGTATACGCGCTTCTTGGTATGAGTTCTGATGACCCTACAACAGCAGGACTATCCATTGAATACACGCTTCCCTGGAGCCAAGTCTTCGAGAGTCTTATCAAATACACACTATCACATTCTCTATCTGTTAAGACTTGGGATGATAAAGAGATAGCCGTGATTAGGAGCAAAGGCTTGGTTCTAGTTGAGGTCTGTTCGGTTGAAAGGGACCATGACTGGGAGGACAGTCAGAAGGTAGGAATTGCCTGGAAGCATATTTATTTCGAACGTTACCGGACATCAGTCTGGAAGGTTCAGGCATCTGCAAAGTCCATCAAGGAAGGGGATGTCGTGTGTCTCTTTCAGGAAGCGAAGAATCCGACCATCATTCGACCTTGCGGCTCATATTGGGTCGTCATCATGATATCCCTTCCAACGGGTCCAATTCAACAAAAGAACACAATGCCACAAAATGAGGTTCGTCTCAATGTCGATCAATTCCGGTCAGCGACGTGTTCGCGAGATCTGGTGCTTATATGGGACTGGGACACACATTCCATTGAATCCTTGAACAATGAGGAGAGAAGATACGAAAACCTTGTGCTTGAGCAATTCGAGAATGACTCACTGATGGAAGAGCTTCACAAAATCGCCATTTTGGCAAACATGGGACTGGTGTTGAGAGATATCCGCAAAGATGTCAAATCGGAGGATTACATTCGCAAAGTATTGGCAATTCTTGAGATGACGATAAGAAATGGGAAGCATGCATCAAGCTCCACCACCTGCGAAAACAACTTGGATATCACATCAGATATGGAGGGTATAGTCGAATTATTCCTTCACATCAAAGGTGGTTGGCTGCCCCTGCAATGGGCGTCAGAGGATGGTCAAGATGCGATTGTCAAACAAATATTGACAAAGGCCGATCCGAATATGGTCGATGAGGAAGGCCGTACCCCACTGTCTTGGGCATCAGAGAAAGGGTTTGGGGCGGCAGTAAAAGTACTTCTTGGAACCGGAGCTATTGACCCAGATGCTAGAGACAAGGCAGGTTGGACGCCACTTCTATGGGCAGCCAAAAATGGACATGAAGAGATTGTGAAACTCCTTTTAAGCACGAAAACGGTTGGTCCAGATACGAAGGAGGGAAACGACGAGACAAGAGGCACAGGGCGTACGCCACTCTTACTGGCTTCAGAGGCAGGTCATATGGAAGTGGTGAGGTTGCTTCTTGAGACTCATAAAGTAGACCTCGGTGCACGTGATGAAAGTGGAGGAACGTCTTTGATGTGGGCTGTTAAAAACGGTCATACAGATGTGGTGAGATTGCTGCTCCGGACAGGAACGATTCATCCGAACGCTTCAGAGGACGGCGAAGTTGAGAATGAAGGTGGGCGAACACCACTTATGTGGGCAGCGAGTAATGGCTACGAAGACATTGTCAGGCTTCTTCTTGACACTAGGAGAGTCGAACCGGACTCAAGGGACAAGTCCGGCCGAACTGCCATTGCTTTCGCCGTGGAGAGTGGAGTTGCCGCAATTGTGAAACTACTATTGAGCACTAGCAGGGCTGACCCAGAGGTACCTGATAAGGACGGACGAACTCCACTGATGTTGGCAGCCGAGGGTGGGTTCGAAGAGGTAGTTCAACTACTACTCAATACCAACAAAGTCAATATCAACTCGAAAGATAAACGTGGCCGGACACCATTATTTCTGGCGGCAAAGAACGGGCACGAACATATTGTCAGCATTCTGGCAGAACGAAATGAGCTCACCTATCAAGAATTACAACGTCAGGTCCCGATAACCTCCAATCATGAAAGCTTTCTCAATATCAAAGACGACGACTACTTCGAGGACCGCTGTAAACAGCTATTCTCAAACGTCCAACATTGGGTTACACGTTTCTCGAGAGCTGGGGATATGCGTACGTCGCGCCGCAGGGACGAGATTGATGACGAAGTCGTTGACAGCCTGGAGGCTGTGCTTATCAGCCAACTTGATGAACGCGATGACGATCCTGCTCCTGGACTACCTGCCCGCCTGACGTCCGGAATCAATGACGAAAAGATCATAGACAGACTGGACAATGTCATGTTGGACGGAACCGACGTAGATTTGTATCTGTACGATCGGTTACGTCGCCGCGACGTGTTTACCGCCATTATAATGGGCATGTTGTGGGAGTACACTTTTACTCGCTACTTATTTGGGCTCAACCGAGAAACAAGACAGGTGCTCAAGAGCCTAGAAAGGCAACTACCTGGACCTCCTGAAGCCAGGCGCAAATGGCGCGCTATAACTCTGACGCTACTATCACAACGCGAGATCGCAAGACTACAACTTGGTTTGGACGCTGAAGCCGTGACAAACACTATATTCCAAACTCTCTGCGCTATTCTGTCGCCTCCTAATAATATTCAAGACCATCTCAGAGCCCAGTTGCACCTGGTGGTACTGGAAGCGGCTGAACTATCTGTCGAAATACGAACGCAAAAGGCAGAATACATGATGCTTCCACCGCTAAGCCCTGAATATGACGCAAATGGAGATCTGACTGCCACTGCATTTTTCAACCCGCATTTGATGAATGAGTGCAGTGCCGGAACGGAGATAAGCAATGAGGATCTACAGGCACATGAGGTGGTGGTCAGGATGGCTTTATTTCCGCTCCTCGTAAAGAAGGGGGGGGATGACGGCGTTGGTGACGACGAAATGGTTGTGTTTCCAGCACAAGTCTTGATAGCTCCACAAGACACGGACGAGGCGAAAGCGATGGCAGTCCCAGAGAATTCTGAAAAAGAGAAAGGGCTTGAAGTTGCAGCTGTCTCCGCAGACAACATAAGTCAGGTTACAGAGACGTCGTCAGAAGACAGCATACTTGAGACTTCAGACATCTCTCAAAAAGAAATCCTTGAGCCGGGAAGGACAGAGTTAAGCAATTCTGGGCCAGGCAACAGAAGGTTGGGGTGGGTGCGGGAAATCTTGGCGAAAGTTAGGAAATGATTTCTTGAATCATTCGTGATGCAATTGAATCGATTAAATTGTATCATCTGTTTCAGGACTGCACGAGTAGTCTAAAAAGTCCTATTTGTAGTTTGGGAAATGCTACTCTAGAACTCAGTTGCACTTGAACCAATACGATTCATTACTTCTCTGGAGATCCCATTAGTCGTCACAAAATTCAATTCCCCCCAGGCTTTTGTCCAATAGCTTTCCATCGTTCCACGCATCAATAGCAGCTTTTCTCTGCTCGCCGTCCCAGAAAACCTCTGGCCCCCAATGCTGCCTCTCTGGATAACTTCCAGCATTCCTCTTCGCCTCCTGCACCCTTTGTTCCGATTCCTGTCGCGCGAGATGAAGCCACATTGCCTTTTTCGGTCTATCCAGCTTTTGTTTGTAAAATGACCATAAGACAGGGAACATCTCTACTCGTCTCATAACCCACTTCGGTGCATGACCCACAGTGTTGTGGACATACAGGTTGCTTGGTTGAGCCGGGTTGAGCCAACGAATCTTTCGATCGTTGGAATTGGAAATATCTCGGTCGATGCATTTCGCCAATCCGGCGAGAAACTTCATGGAATGTCCCTTCGTTCTACTTGCAAGCTCCATAAGTTGGACATCAAAGATACCAGCGAGTGATATGTTGTGCTGACGAAATAGGAGTCGAGACACGTCGCGAATATCGAACCCAACTTTTGGAATGCTCTTTGACTCAAGGACTAGACGAAGAGACATCTCACCGTTACCAACGGTTGAGAATGCGGCATCGCCAAGTCGTATCAAGTCAACAAGGTATAGCGTATTGGTAGGCAGAATGAACAGGTGAAGATGGTCCAATATGTTGTTTCCGATACCTGATGCGTCAAGGTAGATTGAAGGAGAATCGGCCGGGAGATCGACGAGGTTTCGAACTAGTCGTTTGATTTGACTTTCGTATTCGATATATATAACCGAACGACTGTCTTCATCGCCCTCATCCTTAGGCACTTTGGGGAGTGGTTCCTGGTTCATGACAAGACTGCATTTGTTGAGCGCTGATCAGTTTCAGAGACAAGGTGGACGATTAACACAGCCTAGTATGAATTCTGTTAAGTTATTGGGGCGAGTATCTTGAACGAGTACTGAAGTTGATAATAGTAGGAGGTTAGAAAATGGGCTGCTTTTCTTCCAACTTTTATCACGTCATTGCAACCTATCTTATGACATTAGGCTGTCAGCGCTGCAGCGTGGCGTCAATGCGGTCGGCCTCCCGCATATACCCATCATTTATGCAGAGATGCCTAAAACTAGATTTTTTCATTTTTTTTTTTTCAAGAGAGTACATTAGACAAAGTAATAAATTATAACAACAGTCGTACTGTTTTTGCAAACAATGAGACTCATTAGGTCCACGGACTTTAACCTAGTCACCTGTTGTGACTAGGGACATCGTAATCTTGCTGTAGTTTGACAACGGATACGCTCTCTATCCCTCTGACAGTAGTACCTCAGTAGAAGATGAGAGTGCAACAAGACAGTAGCTTTCAAGTGATGGGAAAATAAACCGTAGATAGCGTTATTATCATTGTTGATATCAGTGCGGTTTAGGGTAGTGTAATTACTCGAGGCAGGGTCTAAAACCCCTGCATTAGTGAACTTGTAGGGCGCGGTTTGTTTACAGAACACGCTAATTTCTCCCATCTAGCGTCTGAAAAAGCGTGTTATGTGTTCCGTCATTCCTAATCAAGGCTAGAAACCTGTCAAAAAATGATGCCATTAGTCAAATACTGTGATTAAAGTTTCTTCCCAAATGAACATTCTTGACCACATTCGGTAACTGCCGAAACAAATGGTCAGTGCCGATGGGTCAGGACGATCTTTGAGACTAAGCATCCTATTAAATTCTGACAGAAGGTTCCTTGTGGATCACACTAACTTCAGCTCTGATGTTCAACAGGCATCTGCAACGGACCGACAGCGTGACCGGTTTCGCTCTCATTTGTCAACCGCATTTCAGCGTGAACGGGTTCTGGAAACGATAGAGTATATAAGAGAGCCATTCTGCCATCGTTTGCTGTTTCCGTAGTTCGACAGTTATCATTCTCTATCAACTCAACATTCTTTTCTCTACACTCTTTTAAACACATTCCAAATTACCAAAAATCACAATGCATATTCTTCAGTTTTCCATCGTTGCTGCAGCCATGGCTGCCTCCGCCAACGGCGCCAAGGTTGAACAGCGTGATATCGACTCATGCACCTCAGCAGCCAGCGGCCTCGTTGATGCCATGAGCGACATGCCAACTGCAGACAAGACCCTTGCGAGCTTCCTCGCCAAGCAGACTGACTTCGAAGATGTCGCCGACTCCTGCGTTATTCCTGCCGTCACTGGATCCATGGCCGCCGCCTACACCTCCTACGCCAAGTCTATGGAGAACTGGATCTCCGAGTTCAAGGACGATCTCTCTAGCGTTTACGATGCTTGCAAGGATGTTCCCCAAGTTCAGGAGCAACTCGAATCCTACGCTATTCCCAGCGGACTATGCTCTTCCTATGCTTGGGCTACCGCTTCTGCCACGGAGATTGCTACTGCAACTGCCAAGGCGACCAACTCTGTCGCAGATACAGCCACAAGCACCGCCACGGAGACTACCTCCAGCATCTCTACCCCTAGCAACGTTGCTGAGAACTCTGCTGTACGCAGTACTGGGCTTGGAGTCATTGCTATTGTCGCCGTTGTCGGTCTGACTGTAGCTGGAGCTCTCTAGGTAGATATTCAGTGTAGGAGTTTATTTTACCAGTCGCTGTAGACCCATAGTCTCAGCCTTTTAAATCCATAAAGCAGTCGGTTTGTAATATCGGCCAAGACTTCGTCAGACAAGTACCTCCAATCATGACGTGTTTAAAAAGTGCTAACCCCCCTTTTCGGTCTTATTCGTCCAACAAGTAGAAGCAATGAGGTGATGATTGCACTACTACCACCTGGTTGGACATGAATGAGAAATGTTTTTTGCTTACGTTGAGGCCTGAGAGTGGCTGACAGCTACCTACCCTCCATGACATAGGTATACAGAAGGTTGCATATATTTACACCTCTTGGATGAATGCGCAAGACCTCGGGTTGCCATCCATCATAACCTGTAAAGTGGGTCATGGGAGTTGCGGTAATGGCTCGAAGTTCAACCCTGGGAAGCGAAGGGAACATAAATGAGTCTGGTGAACAGAGCAAAAGAGCGGCTGCAAGCTGTGCAACTGTGACATATTGAAGCATTATGCTCAAGGGAGTAAAGGTCTATGCCGAATTTTTCATCTCAAATGTAACTATCATGTTAGGTATAGTAGGTTGAGAGGAGTTCGATTGATGAGAAAAAAACAACCATCAACGTTCAATGTTGCCTTCGTTTTATACTAAGTGATCCAGGGCTCAAGATGCGGCCATATGTCGAATACCCCCACGTCCAGGTAGAGTAGAAAACTCTTATAATAGCAACTCAACAAGAAGATACCGTTTACCCATGAACAAGTGAAGGGTCTCTGCTTTTAGTGGTTCGACGCTGTCGGGTAATGCACTCCAGATTTTTAAGCGTAACAAAGCGACGCTGAGCGTTTGAAGCGACCAGCTTAATTCTATCGGATAAAGCAATACAGGTTATTGGGTTAGGGCCATGATCGTGGCGCGAACGGTTCCGTCGGCATTTGCAACGGCATTTATAAGACGAGTCCGGAATCTCTGGTGTAACGACCTGGTGGACGGGTTGCGGATATGAGAATCATGACCGATCAAGTGTGGGACCCGAAACTAAGAGCCCAAACTTCCCCCACTTATCTAGGTTTCATAAGCTAAGTTCAAGTGCATGCATCTCAGTACTATCGGTCATAGTTCCAAGCCGACACCGATATTCGGCACTGGCCATAAAGACGCGAGGCCGAACCGCCAACTCACAAAGTCAACAGACAGAATCGAAATATCCTACCAGGTTGTCGTGAACTTATCCCAGCCTTACCGCTTCTTCTCCCTATTTCGTGCCATATAGCGAACTACCCTACCTGTAACTATGTCGTTATCCCATGCGTCGCTTTTACTCCGGGCAAGCACTATTCACACGCAGACCAAAACAAACGAGACTCACAAGGCCATTGCCATCAATGGGGACCGTATTATAGCAGTTTCAACAGACTACCACGGCTTAGACACATACGTTGGGCCACATACTCGCGTCATCGACGAGCCTGGGAGTACCATACTGCCTTCCTTTGACGATACCCATACCCATCTTATGTTTGCTGCAATGAGCCAGTTCGATGTTCCCGTTCATTTGGCCCAGAACATACCTACCATGCTCGATATGCTGCGTTCTCGTGCGGCCAATACTCCTGCTGGTGAATGGATCACAACTACAGCAAACTGGCAAGAGTACAATCTCAGGGAACAACGATTCCCGACACTGCAAGAGCTTGATGGTGTGTCCACAGCGCATCCCATCCTTGTTAAGCGCGGCGGTCACAATATGGTTGCCAATTCTGTTGTGCTAAAGTTAGCTGGCATTACAACCGAGTCAGAGCCGCCAGAAGGAGGCGTTATTAGCCGCAACAAAGATGGAAGCCTCAACGGGCTGTTGCAGGATAATGCACTCGCACCCATTTTCAAAATATCGCCACACCCTAGCCTCCAAGAGTCTGTGGCTGGTATTGAAGCTGCTTCAAAGTCGTACGCCGCGACAGGAATTGGCTGCGTTCGTGATTGCGCTGTATTCGCGAACCAAATGAAGATGCTCAAGGTAGCCCGCGACCAAGAGAAACTACATGTGCGAATGCGGGTACTAATTGCGGCGCTTGGTATGACCTCTGTCGCCGAGATTGAGCGTCTTATGGATGAGATTGAACAATGGCGGAGCCTCGACTCGGATATGTGGCTACGAGTCTGGGGAGTCAAGTTTGGCATTGATGGTGGAATCGAGGCCAGCGCCACCGAGGATCCCTACGTCGCCCGACCAGATCATGGCTGCTGCGGTCCTACTGACTTTTGCGGTACCTTGACCTGGGATCCTGACCTTCTTGTTGAAGCAATGGGAGTGGTTCTCCGACGAGGCTGGAGAATTGGTACTCATGCAGTTGGAGACCGAGCCGTCCGAGTTCTTCTCGATGTATATGAGCGATTACTACGGATGTACCCGGAACTGCCTCCTGGGTCCCTAGTCATGGAGCATGGAGGTCTTGCAACCGCTGAGCAACGGGCTCGTGCTGTGCGACTCGGAATCCCAGTCACGGTCCAACATCCTTTGTTACATGATGCCGCTGGTATTCAAAGCGAGTATTTAGGAAGAGAACGAGAGAGCCACCTTTTTCCTGTTCGCCAGTGGATAGATGATGGTGCACAAGTTTCTGCCGGTTCGGATTATCCGGTTGGTAGCTACGGCGCAATGCACTCAGTCTGGGGTCTCACCACGCGTCAGACTGTCCTGGGTGTCCTGGGCCCGGAACATGCAATTTCTGTCCAGGAAGCCATTGATCTGCACACCAAGAATGCAGCAAAATTGACAAAGGAGGACGAGTATCGGGGCTGCATTCTTCCAAACTTTCTTGCTGACCTGACTATCTGGTCGCATGACCCCCTTATCACACAGACGAAAAGTCTCTCTGCTCTTCTACCAAAGTACACAATTGTTGGAGGCAAGATCGTATATGAACAGGGGACCTAAGAATAATTAGAAAGTTATACAGAGAGTGTAAAGGTTAGCTCGCCAACGCCACAAACCCAGTAGTCGAGAGAACTCCGAGCCAAGAAGAACACATAACACATGTGTCTAATTCCAACAATAGACTAACCGCACTCGATGCGGACGAAACTGCACGAACTAGTGTCGGGCAATACTACAGTGAAGAGGCTCTTAGACATGGAATTACGAATTTCCAATTAGCGAGTAATGATGTTCAAGGCGCAAAATTAAGAGGAAAGTCTAAACTCAGGGTTGGTGATCAATTTGGTGGTTCTGCTTGGTGAACTCTTGCAAGCACACATGTGGTAACCTCTAGACCTACGTTTTCGCAGTTTCTGCATGTAGCTAGCATATGGCGCTTCAATTTGGCTTTTGGTGCCGGAACTAGTTGTAGAAACTTTATCTTTAGTCAAGTTTGGGTTCTAACGCCGCAATGAAGTATTGATCGTTAGATGAACCGTTAATGTGTCGATTTACTTAGTGTCTGATCAACAGCTAGATTTTAATATTCCCCCGAAGCTCCGTCAGCCTCGATTTTGTAGCTTATTTGACATTTACTTGAAGGGGTTCTGAGAAGATGATAACCCTGCGAATCCTGAATTTACTGATCTGTACTTCGCCACAGCGGCTGGTGATACTTCCAAGACATGTCCCTCAAAAAACACAGCCCGCGTGCTAAGAAAGCGCCCGGTCGTGTGACAGTTGACAGTTGCAGGGTAGGACTCGCCTAAGGATAGTCCGAGCACACTAACTCCGGGTATTGGTAGGTAGAATGACAGGTGAGTAACAAATCGGGAAAATAATATTGTAATTTGTACCTATTAAAATCATGTTACAGGGTGCCGAGATCCCCGTTCTTTTTTGTCACCCACCTGGATGATTTATTGGAGAAAGTAACAATGTGGATTGAAAATCCGCAAAGCCCCATCGCCTGACACGTCGCTGGTGAAATTTTGTCTTACATTGCCGCTATGAGCGATGTTTAAATATGTTGGCTAGGTCAGGCCATGGAAGAGCAGAATCTTCCTTTTCTCCAAATCGTTAAAAGTAATCCGTTCTTTATAATGGCCGAAATATTTGGCATCGTTTCCGGGGCCTTGAGTGTTGCAGCGATCTTCAATAATTGTGTTGACACTTTTGAGTACATCCAACTCGGTCGCCATTTCGGAGAGGACTTTCAAAGGTACCAGCTCAAACTAGACCTTGCAAAGACACGCCTGGGAAGATGGGGAGAAGCTATCTCCATCAACAAAGAGCCTCGTTTCTCTTCTTTCACATCAGCTGATAAAGAGGTGAATATTGCAAGAGAAATTTTGGAAGACATCGCAAGTTGCTTTGAGGGTGCACAAAAGAAATCTAGCCGATATGCGGATCGAGCCGATCAGCGGGAGCTAGAGGTATTTGGGGAAAGCGACATGAACCCCATGCTTCAGCGATTGCACAAGCACTCAAAGGATATTGCTCGCCAAAGACAAAAGACTACGAGCATAATCAAGAAGGCCAAATGGGCGCTCTACGATGCGAAAAGCCTCGAAAGGACAATTGATCAGATTTGTTCATGGGTCGATGAACTGGAAAAGCTGTTTCCCGCAGAATCTGCACAAACGCAATTAGTTGAGCGAGAGATTGAAATGATTGACGACAAACCAAGCCTCGAAGCGTTAGAAGACGCCGCTAGCGGGGTCGACCCTGTTATGGAAGACGCAGTACAGAGAAAGTTGAACATGATCGAGGGGCATAACTCAGTCGAATTTGTCAATCTAGAGGGATCAGCAAAATTCCTCGTCGGCAATGTCTTTTCAGAAAAGTTTCTTCAACGCGATGTTCTTCTCAATGATCGGACCAAAAACTCGATGAGAACAATATCGGCTACGCATCAGTCACGTCTCCAGGTTGGGAATGTTTATGGGGGCAGAGGCTTCTGGGAAGATTAGGCTATGCAACCTTTTTTTTTATTTTTTTTTTAAATTTTTTTTTTTTAATTCTGGCACAGAATGTACTCCAAAGCTGCAAGGGAATCTCAAATGTCAAACGTCGTACAGAACTATCAATGGCATAGAATACGGGGACAATTAAGTCGCTGAGCCGCCTCCGATGCTTTTTCTTGACTAATTGGGAAAAGGTAGTCCTTCCTTGGCCAGACAGTAGACCTATATCCTGGTCTTGTTTTTCATAACATCATGCTGTAACGGTTACCAGGAGGAGAGTTTCCATTAATGGCAGTCCCAGTTCGGAAAGACTTGCAAATACAGAGTAGATAGCCCCAAGTCCCGCCCTGATTTGGGTTGCATGCCCAGGCCCAGGCCGCCCAGCCGTGTTGTCGTGGCTCACTGTGATCCCATAAAGTTGCTGCACTTTGCTTTTGTGTGACCCAACTTTACATAACTTTTGGCAAATCACACCATAAACGCCCCGTTGTTGAGAACAAGGACAGGGAATAACATGGCTTATTCCGCCGGTTGGCTGTGTTGAATATTTGTTGTCATATGTACTAGTCTCATTGGTGGAAGACCTATTGTGGTCTCACGCGACTTGGCTTATCATTTCAATGACCCCTATCAGCATCATCCAACTGCGAAACCTTTTACTCAACTGTAAAGGTTTATCCCATCAACATCACAGCCGTTCTTGAAGTAGACACCTTACCGAGATGCCTCGTTTGTGATTATATGTATAGATGTCGATCTAACATTGGTATTTACGTATTAATTTAACTCATCACTACAATCGGGTATAGATAATTAGCTCTACTAGCTCTGATGTCTTTAAACGCCTTACCAGTCAGCTGTGCAATCAGAATACCCGCGCTGTGGATCAAGGCCGATGCTGGAAAAAGCAAGACAATGCTGATATGTGCCATCATCGAATGCCTGGAGCGCAATAATCACAATCACGTGTCCTACTTTTTCTGCCAAGCTGGTGTACCGACCATGAACAACGCGACATCAGTGCTGCGAGGACTGATATACGGACTGGTCCGCTACCACCCCCATAGTGCAACAGTGCTGTCATACGTGAGGAAAGAGTTTGATTTTATCACCGAGCGAATGTTTGAAGGACCCAATTTATGGCAAATCATCCGCAAAATACTCGTTGCAATCTTGAAAGATTCCCTGACGAACCAAACAGTGTTTGTCATTGACGCACTTGACGAGTGTGAGGGGAACCAAACAGAGCTATTAAAGTTTATCGTTGAAACGAACTCCCAACTTGGCATCAAGTGGCTTGTCTCAAGTCGGAAGAACCCCCTGATTGGGAACAAGCTGCACGGAATCATAAACTCGGAGAAAGGAGTTACGATCGATCTTGAGTCGAACGAAGATCTGATCTCCTGAGCCGTCAAAAACCTTATAGAAGCCAGATTGACGGATATGCCGTGGTGGGACAGCTGTGGTGATGACCTTCGTGATACAATAAAGCACAACCTCAAAGACAAGTCGGGCAACACCTTTCTTTGGGTTGCGATGGTGTGCCAAGAACTCAAGGAGTGTACAGCTACACAGGCCCTTGAAGCTTCGAAACAATTTCCATCGGGTTTGGGCAAGTTATACGAGCGAATGATGGAAACCCTTGCTGCTTCAAGATCTGCAGAACGGTGCAGGGAGATATTGGCTGCAGTCTCGGCTTCTTATCGCCCTCTGAATTTGAAGGAACTAGCCTGTGCCGTCGGCTATCATTCCCAATTTCCAAACAACATTACAGCTTTGACAGAAGAATTGTTATTATGCGGCTCGTTTCTAACACTTCGCAATGGCACCACGACTGTCGTCTTTGTCCATCATTCCGCAAGGGAGTTTCTCATGGACAGGGCACTGGAGAAAATCATGCCAGACGGTATTTTAGAGCAGCACAACAAGATGTTCCATGCTTCATGGAAAGCATTGAAAGAGGCGATGCGACACTTCACCGACCCTGAAAGTGAGATCAGCTGGAACTTCCCCGATGGTGACCACCTGGAGTCAATGGGGTACGCGTGTACTTACTGGGTTTCTCATTTGAAACATTGTGGTGGCAGAGACGAACAGAAACAACAGATTGATGCCGAGATTGAAGTCTTTCTACATGAACATCTGTTGCACTGGTTGCAAACACTGGGCCAGTTACACAGCATGTCGGAAGGGATACTATCACTACACAATCTTGTGTCTATTCTTGTGAGATCTTTCTCCTTGTGTATGGAAGGTGACTACTCGATTTAACTAGCACCAGATTAGTCTGACACACATGTGGTAGGTCTACGTGAGCTAGTTGAAGAAGCTCATCGCGTAGCCCTCTCCTTTGGGAATACCCTTGAAGCCGACCCGCTACAAATATACGCATCGGCTCTCCTGTTTAGTCCTGTCAACAGTCTCGTTCGGAAGAGGTTTCTAACTCAGGGGCCGAGCTGGCTTAGCAGAATTCCAGTCACAGAGAAAGAATGGGGATCCTGTGTTCAAGTCCTCGAAGGACACAGGTCTACCGTCACAGCCTTCTCATCCGATGACCTCTTCATCGCCTCAGGCTCTAGCGATGGGACTATAAAAGTCTGGAACTCAACGACAGGGCTTTGTATCGAGCAGTATCATAACGGAGGTGGTCATGTGGACTCTATAGTATTCAAAGAAGGCCTGAAGTACCTGTCTTCAGTATCTTCCTATGATGGTGATACTAATACCACTTATGTCCGAGTATGGGAACCTGCGAAAGAAATTCTAAGAACTATGCCTAGCAGCGATAATTGCGACATCCAATCATCAACTCTCTCGCCGGACGCCACGTGGTTAGTATGCACAGCATGGGGCCCAGTCATTAAAATATGGGAAGTTCAGACTGGAACTTTGATACAAAACTGTCCTCGTGCGGATTACCATGTTGGACCTTTAAGCTTCGCAGCGGACAGCAAACGGTTGGTCTCGGGCTCGGAACGATGTGGAACTGTTACGATTTGGAACACAGCAACATGGATCGTTGAGCGAACCTTTCAGGGCCACATCGAATCCATATCTTCAATCGCCTGTGCAGCAAAAATTCAGTTGTTTGTGTCCGGTTCCTTTTCCGGAGAAATATGTGTGAGAGATTTTACCTCGGAGAATTCTAGATTTCTGGGATTTGCGATCATGGGGACGTAAACACTTTCTTTCTATGGGTGGAGAGAACCTGAACTCAGTGGCCATATCTCCGAATGAGCAGTGGGTTGCCGTGAGTCATTTTGAAGATGACGATAGTAGCACCATGGAAGTTTTACACGTTCCTACAGGCCTTCGCATTCACTCCGAGGAGTTTGAGTCAAAGATCGTGGACTTGTCTTTCGACAGCAATGGTACCGACCTCAAAACCAACGTTGGTGTTTTCAGCTTATCCCTCATGGACGTGAAGGGCCAACATGAAGAAAAGCCTGAGATGCGAATGCGACGCTTGGGCTATGGTATCAGTAGCGATAAAACATGGATCCTGAAAGGTGACCAAAAGATTTTGTGGATCCTTAAGTATCGGCCATTTGTATCAGCCATGTCCGGATCAACGTTGCTTCTCGGAAGCGAGTCGGGACAGGTTCAGCGTATCACCTTCTCTACCGGCGATGATAACAACAGTGGAGAATTTACTATGGCTTCATCAAAAACCCGGTGAGGAAGTATTACACTACCTACATCACTGAGTAAGAGACCGAGGCACTCTGGGCAATGAAGGTCGGGACAAGATATCCCCCAGCGCAATTCAAGGGACGAGGGTTTGCCAGTGCTCTGCAAGGAAATTCTTCATTTGTGATAAGCGTTCTGGACAATCATCAGGTACATACATACATAGCCCAGTTACTACCCAGACCCTGCCCGCCTTCTGAGGTCTGTTACAAAAGGCTGGGCTGTAAGCACTAGACTAGACTAGACTACATAATAGGTAATCCCCGCCTGAACGCGGTATTAAAACACGCGTTTCTCAACCTCACACCTTGCTCTACCATATATAGCCAAATACCTTTTTTGTTTGGCTCACAATACAACAAGCAATGACGACAACTATCAAAAATGACCAGTTTTCTTACAAACCTCTTGTAGACCAAGACTTTTCTATCCGTGTCCTGCAGTTTGAACCAGGGGATGTCTCAGAGCCTCTTTCTTGCACGCTCGTTAACTACGCAGACGCAACTGAACGAGGCTGGACTTGTCTCTCCTACACTTGGGGTACCGAACCTCCCTCAAAAGAGATCACAATCAACGGCGCACCTTTCCCGGTGCGAACAAACGTCTATAATTTCCTGAGAGACGCCCAGCGTCAAGGTCTCACGAACTTGTGGATTGACTCGATATGCATCAACCAATCCGATACCGACGAACGTAATGCCCAGGTACGGCTCATGAGTCAAATCTTTAGTGACGCGAAATTGGTCATAGCCTGGCTTGGTCAGACCTCGCCGGCATTGGAGCGTGCCATCAAGCATATAGACTCAAGTTTCCCAGCTGATACAGTAACCATCAGAGCGGCTGAGGCCCAGCCTGTGTGCTGTCAGCTGTCGCCGGCAGAATGTTCCTCACTTTTTGAAGCGTGCGGAGCTGCGTTATGGACACGTCGATGGGTGAAACAAGAGATCATGCTGCCTGAGAAGGTTGTCTTGTATTGCGGCCAGGCTTCTATCAGTATTTCTGTCTTTTTCGCAATCATGGACGGTTTAGTCGATTATGACACATTGCACAACCACACAGCGCCTGCCTCAGACCCTTCCCTACAGGCAGACTGTTCCGTAGAGGAGCAAGACGAACCAAGAGCATGTTTCTACGATTCTCACACCTTTGACCAGTTACATCGCCACTGCGCAAACGTACTGGCTTTCTACTCCGCCACACGTGTCAAAGGACGGCAAAAACAGCTTCCTATGCTGTTGAAGATGTTTCAAGACTCCGACTGTACAGACTTTCACGACCACGTCTACGCTTTTCGTGGCTTGATAAAACAAGGCTTGGAATTTCCAGTGGACTATAACATGGTAAACATCGATGTGTTTCTTGAAACCCTCGACTTTCTCGCCCAAACAACCCATCCCCGCCTGCGTGGTGCAAGCGCTGCCGAGAGGGATCTTTTTGTCGATTTATACAGGGGATTCAAGTTTACTACCGAAGATCTTGAAGGCATATTCGGATACTACGAGACCAGTTTCGTACTTCAGGTTGGCTATAGTTTTGATATGCTTCGGAAAGACATAACTGTCTGGAGATTCGTAGACTCTATTGAAGATCCTAGTGAGTTCAAAGCATCACCTTGGAGGGAGACGACGCTTTGTAGATCTTGCCGCAAGGTGGTTTTAAATGATACGGAGATAGACGAATACCACACGGTCCTCAATCAACTCCGCGCAGAGCCTGATTTGTCAGATCGGGACGTGTATATGTACGGACTTCGGTCATGGGATGGCCTAGGTCTCAAGGGGCTTCGTGCAGTATACGAGCCGCGGTGGTTGTACGGGCCCAGTCAAGATACATTACAGTTGCTGCGAAGTGACGTCCGAGAGGGACATCCTCTTATGGCAATGTCGTTTGATACTCGCGGGAAAGACAGAGAGCTCGAAGAGTGGCTACAGCAAGTGAAGAATCACCTGGTCGTTATGGTCACTGACAGGGATGACGCAGCCTATCAGATACAAATCTTTATCATGCCTCTCTGCAAGTCGGACGATTGTCTCCTTGCAGAAAGACCTACCCAGGGAGGTGGAAGTTAAGATACCACAGTCAAGATGGGGCTCACTGCGTCTTCAATAGAGTTATCCAGGCCTTGCCAACTGTCATATCCAG
Source organism: Fusarium culmorum (assembly GCA_016952355.1). Taxonomy (NCBI): domain Eukaryota; kingdom Fungi; phylum Ascomycota; class Sordariomycetes; order Hypocreales; family Nectriaceae; genus Fusarium; species Fusarium culmorum. The sequence goes on from CP064750.1 coordinate 11,545,362, forward strand.
TGTTTTATCAGTAGCATCTACTATTTATTCCAGTGCTGAGACATACAATGTCTGTTTTGCATAAATTTTTCACGACTCGATAAAACGCTGTTTCTTGGAGTTGCCCACTGGACAATCCCTACATGCACATTACTGCTTTAGTAATTCAATCTAGCAAGTATCCCGTGCCCTCTCCCGACGAGTTCTGCAACTTATTATTCAACCCTCTGCAGATAATCATTAATAGTAAACTGCGTTTTGTCTCAGATTTCGGCCCTTTTTCAATATACTACATAGTATTAATACACAGTGGCTAATTGAGGGAAGGGCCAACAGGGTAAAACGAAACTGCAAAGGCTGTGTTACCAGAATATCAGGCTGCGTGTTCAGCCCATTGGTTCTAATACGCAGGCAGTTCTTAATATTTCAAGCCACGCATATACAGCAGAGTCTAGATTGAAGCATGAAAGACTTCCCCGCCTTGGCACTCGGTCTGAAGAGTCGAGACATGTTCGGGCTGCCGGATGTATGCATGCTGAAGACGTGAGCGGCTGAGAGATCTACACCATGGAGGGTCAAAGTACAGAGTAGGCCATGTTGGATCAGCAAGTTATTCCAGCTTCTCAGCTACCAGGTTTCTATAACAACTCATAACTTTCAGCCTGCAGTTAATACCTCATGTAGTATCCCAAAATATTCCTTCATATCTCACTTCCCTTCTTTTTTGCAGTCGCACAAACCACATCAGTGGTATGATAGTATATTTTGACTTGTGGAAGATTTTTTACTTAAATAAGTATGATAAGCTAATAAAAGATAAACAAATGGAGGAATAGTATGAATGTCCTATTCCCTATTTATTTATTTATATTCAGTTCTCGCTGCTGTTGTAGAACTGCCCATTATCATCGTCACTAATATTGTATCAACCTTACACATACTGCCATGCCTTCGCTTAAGAACACCTGCTTCGTTCTTCTGTCTTTCCTTGCGCATAGCGCAGTAGCCATTCCTTCTGACCGCACTCCAGAAAGATCTATCTAAGACATTGACACCGTTGTCTATATATGCAGTAATGACTCTGGTTTCTACAAATCTCAAGATATGACCTAGGCTATTAAGGTCAAACATGCAGCCCTTCCACTGTACAAGCGGTCCAGTGCCAGGGTTGAGGCCTGTTACTCGCCCCAGTGCACAAATTGCAGATTTATCTACGACGGTAGCCTCAGCAGCAATTCGCCGTGCGTTCAAGCCGTCAACACGGCCTGTCTTATTGTGTCGAACCTCCAGGACGCAAAGATCCAGGCCTCGAACAAAGCGCAATGTAACGGAAACAAGTCTACCTTCCGTGGATGTGGTGCGCGTACCAACTTTGCTGCTCCTGGTACCAATACTATTGGTGTTCACATAGGCTGCAGCTGAGTTACTGGCCTGTTGCTCAATCAATGGCTTGATAGGAGAAACGACGCCAGCGGGATCAGGCTGTTATATAATTTGGCTGCATCTTTTGTCCAAAAGTGGAGGTGCAGGGATAGGTCACGTTTGACCTAGATGCGAAGCTAGTGTGACAGATCGATAGTCTATTATTCAATATACTCTATATTACCAAACTTTAGCCTAAAATTGATTCAAGTCCCACGAAGTGCCTTTTCGGAATTCTAATCCCTTAAGTGTGCTTTAATAAATCTACTATACAGCAGCAGGCGGCATCCAATGCTCTCTAAATCTAGAGCTATTGGGACCTGACAGCAGCAGGAATGGTCGAGCAGTTCATCTGAAGTATCCAGGATACTGTCTATTTTACTTTACCAACAAATATGTATGTTATCATTCAAAGTGTCCACGATGGACCTCGCAATTCGTTGTTCAGCACCGACAAAGGAAACAATAGCAATATACCATTTCGTGATCTTAACTCACAAGGTGCGCACCCTTGAGGCATTGTCGGAGCGCTGGTAATGATTGATAAGACCTTTAACTCAACTACATGAACTAAACTACCAATTCCCTACATCTCAGTTTTCAGTATCAACATCCTCATCTTCCGAGCGCTACCCTGCTACCAGTAAAGTAAAGGATCGGTACCTGGTATCAACGGCAGATCACGGGGGGGAAATAATATTAACTCTTAATTTTTCATCCGTATTCAGCATTGCTATTATTTCCTCCCCCAACTTCATAAACTCCATTTTCTTGAAAGGCTTATACAACGCTCTCGATAGAGTTGAGTAAACAGATGATGAAGCAGACAACGGCTGGCAAATCCACCACGAAAGACCTAGTGGCATGCATCTTCAACCACATCTCTAATGACTCTGTGTTTTGAGCATCAGCATCGTTACGCCGGATCTTGACCAGTAACTTAATTGCAGTTGGACCAAAAACAAGCAGATGACCGGCCGCAAACAGGGTTCCAGCCATGTAGGACAGTGCGGTGATTTGATCCCCTGTACCCCGCCAGATCGTTACGGCATTCGCCAGTCCACTGGATAAACTCAGTGTAAAGCTTCCGAATATGACTTTTGTTCCTGCTGGTGCCCAGTTCGTGAACCATAGCGGTAGCAGCTCATTGGCCTGTTCTCGGTATTGGTGTTTCGTCCAGCAGGACAGGAAAAAGAATTCATCGTAAGCGAATTGTAGGCTGACTATGGATGATATAACTGGCAAGAGGCGCAGAGGCTTCGCTGGTAGAATTGTCCCAAATAGAATTGACAAGAGGATAATTGAAACCAAGAGTTTGATAATTTGCTGTGATGTCTTGCTCATCGTGTGATGGTAGATTGTTTACTGTATTTAAGAGAATGATGAATAGATAGATGAGATAATAAAAGACGCGAAATCAGTAAAGAAAATGGTTCTAGACAGATGTGCATTTGTACTTGAGTGTTGGAGGGGTTGACACTTGACACCAGTGTTGTACTAGCTCTGAGTAAGCTGAGGATTGTTGGTGATCTTTACTTAATAAGTACCAGACTTTCAACCTATGAGAACGCCCATTTGCCTCGTCGATTGCGCTTCCGGGATAAATTCAAGCTTAGATACATGCACCATCCGTTTAGATAATGACTTTGCCGCGTGGTTTATATGTTTCACTACTTTAATTGGTGTCGCACCGCCTCTCCAAAGGGACAGGGATCAGCCCAGGCTAAGCAAATTATCTGACAAGGCTTTGTATACAGTCTTGAAGCTGAACAGTCAACAAGAGTGGTCATGTCTTGGAGTCAAAAGAAGAAAAAGTAGGATGTTGAGCATGTACTGATTTTGTCCTTTGCGAGTAAAAGTTTACTCCAAGAGCCCAGCCTTTGACAGAGTTACACCAAATAATCCATGACATCGCTAACAAAGTAAACTTTTGTACCTTGTTTCTGCCATTCCCTTGTAACACTACGTTCCATCCTTGCCACATGTTCTACTACAAAGGTAAAAAAAAAAACATACAACAGCGGGGATTCGCTGGTCGTCACCGACCCAACTACTAATCCGCCCCTCACTGACTTGACTATGGGAGAGCGGACGGGATCCCGTATTTTCCAGTGGGTATGGTCGTATGTACAAGACATGCTTTGCTTGAGGCCTATAATGACGGTCAATTACAGTCTTGTGATCTATTCTTAGCCTTCTGTGGCGAGGGTAAGACAAGAGCAAATCGCAGATGTCATGACCGCCGGTGTTCTTCTTGGTTGACAAGAATGGAGCTTACCCCTACCAGATTGCATTGGGCAAGCTCATCGAAAGGTCAAGGAAGAAGTGGGACATATGAGCATCTTGACTTTGGTTAACTCGTTGACATCGCTCACCTGGATGGCTCAGACGGAGTAGATAATGATACGGAAACATTACATTAAGAATAATTCAGCTCTACAGACCCTGCTACGCCTGAAGGTTTGCTGTGTGATCTCGTATCATTAACTAACCCGGTCAGTCCGAACAATAAGTAGCTCTGGCAAACAAGATGATTTCAGTTTGGCGGTTCTACAATCATGCCAGATACCAGTTTGCCTTATATTCTGTAGCTTTCAAGACTACAGTCAGTTACATATTGATAATCAATAGTCCCTATCATTCAAGGTGAAACAACAGTTCAAGGTGAAACAACAGTTCATATTATTACAGTGTTATTAAGAACGCCAAGGCAACTGACAATGCCTCGACGTGTGCTAAGAGATAAAACAAAGAAAAAACATAATATTGTTACAAAGTCATCTAAATGCCTGAATCCTCCTGCTCAATCGATTACTCGCCCTAGAACGCAATTCAAGCATCGCAAACATGGGAAATATAGCTCGACGTTATGATATCAGGGTCTGGCTTGCATGCTCGACAGAATGTAGAGCGAGGCCCTCAAACGCATGCCATCCTAGAGATTAATTAGCAAGTGCATTCCATTTCGTGGCTCATCATAGAATTTACCGATGTGGCCATGACATAGCCATTTACCAGGATTAAGCTCAGATACATACAACATGCGTTTAGATAAAAACTTTGCCGCATGGTCTCAATCACTACCTATTACCATTATATGCGATATGCATGATTATCTTTTGCTACTGTTATTATCACTTTTTCTCCGGCGTTACGAAAACAACCTCGAAAGCAGACTCGACGAGGCAAAGCCTTTGTAGATAACATCAACGTAGTCAAATTAATAACAATTAACCTAATGGAAATATCTAGCTTATATGTATGTTTTCCAATACGGTAAAAAGGTGGGCCCCGCGACTTAAACGCCAGAATCCTCCTGCTCAATTGAGTTCTCACTCTGAAAGGTAGTCCAACTATCGCAGACATCAGAAACATAGCTTGATGTAGTAATATCAGGAATCTCGCTCGCGCGCTCAATAAACTGTAGAGCAAAACCCTCAGACGTATGCCAACCTAGAGTACAGTTAGCAAGTTGTGACATTGTTCATGGGTTCTTAAACTTACCGATATGACAATGGCATAGCCATACACCAGGATTGTCTGTTTCCCATGCCATGACGAGATATCCGTTTCCTGGAAGCATGGCCGTGTCGCGACGAGGTGGGTTACTCGTGTTCAGAGTTACCGAAGACGAGTAGGTGCCAGTTCCCTGAGCCAGAATGGAAAAGTCATGGCCGTGGAGGTGAATGGGATGCGGGACTGCCAAGGTAGTCTCGATTACAAAGTAGACCCACTGACTTGCCTCACTCAACTCAATGACAGCATCATCTGTCTCGAACTCAGTTGTGCCATTCATAATCTGAGCCAGAGTTGGGTTTGCCCAGTCCATCAGCATGCTGGTACTGTTGAGCTGCCACTTGAAAAGACCAGCTGTGTTCTTTCCAACTGTTGCTGTCTCGAGATCGCTCCAGTTCGCGTCATCAACGGTTTTGGAGATGTAAGGTACGAGATTGTCTGTTTCGTCGTCACAGCCATCTGTGTAATCGTATGCGGTTGTAGAGGGCGTGTCAGGGCTGTCTCCATAGTAGACGATACCCTTGATATTGTCTGTAGAATCATTGTCGGAGCACGCTGATTGGGGGATAGCTCGCATCCAAAAGTTGTCGGCAACGTCGGCTTGGTCCGCGGTGACTATTATATCGTATCGCTGACCTGATTCAAGTTAGTAAGGGAGATCTTTGCAGACGTGATGACTGCACTAACCCATGCCCATATCCAGGACCGTTGTTTCATAGGGTTCGATCGGTACCAAGTCTGCCGCGATGACTGTCATAGTGTGGTTGTCGATGGAGAACTTCCAATGCGTGTCAACTGCAGCATTGACCAATCGCATACGGTAAGATGTACCAGATTCGAACGACACGTTGAAGCGGGAACCAGTCTGGGACGAGTCATCGTCGTCGCCATACACGTTAGTGCCGTTGATCAATCCGTTGTCCAACGTGGGGGGTCCATTTGTCTCAGCTGAGTAGTAGAGCTCATCAACGGTCTGATGATCCCAATCGTTCAGAAATACCATGCCGAGATCTTCATCGTAATCTGCAGTAGCGGGACCGTTGATGATTATACCGCCGAAGATACCTTGCCAAGCCTGGAGAGCCCAATGCGAATGGTACCATGTTGAACCATACTGGGTAGCTTTCCAGGTGTAGGTCACGGTCTCTCCAACTGCAAGGGGACACTCGGTTATAGATGAAACACCATCGTACTGGTTGGTGTAGTTCTGCCGGATACCGTGCCAGTGCATACTGGTACCGTTGAGGGATGTGGTCAAGGAATTGGTTACATGAACCACGACAGTATCACCCCAATCGGCAAACAGCGTAGGGCCTGGAATAGTACCATTGACGGCCATGGCAGAACGTGAGTAGCCATCCGGAGCAACAGTAACGTCAGTTAGCTCTAGCCAATATTCCTTGGTGACACCGGTATCAACCACCTCGGTGGAATAATCAGTGTCGATGGAGTAGTCACACCAGGTTGATCTAGTGGAAGCGGTGTTTCCATCACAAGATGCTCGGCGATGGAGCATAGCATGACGATGGGAATTGGCCTGCGCAAGCCCAAAGAGCCCGGCGGAAATCAGATGATGAAACCGCATGGCGGATAAAGGAATTGCTTGTCACGGAATCCAAGCAGGAAAAAGGTGTCAGTACAAGAGAGAAGGATGAAGAATAAAGATGATTGGGAGTTAATATCCGTACTGGAAAACTTCCTCTACTGCTCTTAAATACCATAATTCTCTAGGCATGAGACCTACAAGTTGTCCTCTCATTGGTGACTTTGCGATCTACGGATCTGCCGACGACACTCTTCACAGCAACGGTAGTTAGAGTCAGCTTGAAACAAGGGCTACCCGGAGAGAAACTTCGGGCCGTTCCTGAGCCTAGACCTAAAATGGGTTCCTGGAATGGCGATCGAAACGTTTCTCGGCTTGCTGCCCACATCACGTCTTATCAGCAGACTAAACCGTAGTTCTTGTGGGAGAACCCGTAAAAACAGGGCGCATGAAATGCGTAAGCGATTAATTTTAACACGAGCCGTTGAACACACGGATACTCGTCACCTCCGCATGTCCCGTGGCACGGTCTTATTTGAACCTTTCTTTTACTATATCACTTATCATTTCCTTCCGTTGAATTTGCTCACAAGCGGATCCAGCACACATAGTTCTACCTACACCCATTCTTTCCCACAGCTCAACAGTTATGCGTGCTTCAGATTTTGTCAAGGCTGCATTGCCAGCTTTCGCTACCTATGTAGCTGCAGCCGATAACACGAAACCATTTTCCCTCTATGCTTATGGCCCTGACGTTGGTGGCCTTTCGCTTTTCTCCTCAGGCGGTACAACTGATCCTGGCTGATAGTTCATTGAGTGGCTGCTAATCCTTCAACAGATCAGCTATACGTAGGCAACTTCAGCCGACTTGATGACCCCCAAGCCGCACCAATCCAATGTAAGTCGACTACTTTTACACACAACACTTGACACAAATTGTTAATGCAGTTTAGTCATGCTATCGGACGATGGATTGATTGGTTCCCCCAACAAAACGGCGCTTCTAGGCGATAGGCATCCTACTTGGTCGAACAAGTCCCTCGTTGTGCCTGGTCCGTCGTCTGCTTCTAAATCTGTCAAGATGGTCAACAGCACCGACGACGCCAGTAACTACATCTCAACCTTTATGTTCTACGGAACATTTTTTATGGCTGAGGAAAGTGGAAGCATGCTTTCTCTCTGGTATAGGCAGGACACGGACATTGAAGGTGTTTACACTGTCGGCTGGAATGCCTCAACCTCTGCAAAGTCAGATGAAGTGGTGCCTCTCACTTTGAAGAAGACGGCGCCATCTAACCCGGGTCATTAGTGGAACGAACAGACCAGTCAGACACGGTCGGTGACAGTGGTTTGTACTTACGACGGGTGACTCGTAGCAAAGTTAGGCAGGGCAGGATGGTAGAACGCGTGAATAGAGTCAAGGTTTTGAGGAAGGGACATCAATAACAGTTCGAGATTACCGAGACAATTTGAGTTGTATATTCAATTGATAAGACTGATATTTGTACCCTATCTTCTATAGGTTCAAGGTGAACGTCTACGCGGCCCTTCTAGGGTGAAAGTTATGCCACCAAGCACAGCGTGTTTCGTTGACAGCATTCAAAGTCTTCTCGACCATATCCGTTTAAACTGGTTACATTGAACCGATCTATTGATATGTTATTTTTCGATCAGTTGCATGATATTGGCAAACTCAAAAGCATAAACTTAGCCATACACAGCCTTGCTTATACCGATCATGTTACACTTGATTACTGCCTTACCCCACAGAGCCATCTGTCAAGAACCTTGATGGGTGTAACCCAAACTCCCATCCAAAACAGGTGGATACAGCTCCTTCGTTAGATACCCCTGTTCAGAAAAGCTAAGCCCCGGTATCGATTTCTGGATCCAGGGTGACTTTATATATGATATATATCCAGCATCATTTGTCTAATAATCAGAGTTAGTCAAGTACAATCTGATTTCGCTTATACTCAGTTTCTCGGAAAGAGGCTTCCTGAGATCTGGTACCTTATTCTGCTGGGCTTTTATAAACATGACAGCGCTGCATAGCCCCATTTCTGACTTGAGCGCCACATGCATGTTAGAAGATAAAGTCCGGGTTGTTATATCACAGAGAAACCACTGTCTAAAGAGTGTTTACCAACTGTTAGGTTGATATATGTATAGATAAACTGCATCTAATAAAACATTTATAAATTTCTAAACTAGCAATAGTACATGGTTGTATTTCTAATTCGATTCTTATAATCTTGCCTTGTGATGCATCACAGGACATCCACCAGTCTTGGATGCTCCTGATTGACCTGAAGTAGTAGGTGTCGAATCACTCTTTTTTGGCGCGCTCCGATAACCTCCCTTCTGATTATCAGTCTTGATAACCTTGCCTTCCGAATTTCTTGCTATTCCAAGCTCCAGCAACTTTGCAAATGCTTTCGAAAAGTCTTTGAAAAATACATCCTTGTCCTTTGCATACAATTGCACGTACTTGGAGAACTCAGAGTCCGTTGTGAGTGCCATGTCAGTGGGAAGCATCATCAACTCCTCCTCTGTATCTTGATCAACGGAGGAGAACTGGAGCAGGCCAGACTCGGGAATTGTCTTTTCAGTCCAGGTTTCCGATAGCAGAAGACGAAAGTACTGGTTGGAGAACCGGGTAGGGTTGTTGACCCATTTGCCTTCAAAGCCAGAGTTTGCAGTATGGCAACGACCAAGATTATGTGCACCACTAAGGGCTACGATCTCGCGATCGTTGAATCCCATTCGATAGAAAATGTGACGAATATGCTCTGCTCCTTGTGCTGCGTCTGGGAGACGACCACGAGGCGGAAGCTTACTGTCATCGACAAAGTCGGTTCGTCCCGGCAGCCAGTCAATTTCGGGTCCACCCATGGCGTGGATCGCCGTCACACCAGCGAGTGTCCAGAGGTCAGAGTATGTTATCCACGGGTGAAGACGTTTGACAGGCTCAAGGAAAACACGAGCATTCTGCAGGCCGGCATTGGCAGGATCTCCACCTTCAGCTTCGTATCGCATGCCAGCGCCGTTGGAACCGCCTGTGTCAGTTACTTTGTCGTATGTGCCGGATGAGTGCCTAGGAACAGATCAGTAATCGAATCGCGGATCTTGAATGCTTTACAGGCTTACCAAGCTAAACGCACGAGAACGGGTCCGGCGCTTCCGTCATCGTAGTCAGGCTGGTTCAGAAGGTCAATGATTGACTTCTGAACGGCAGCAAAGTCGCCTGGGTTTGACTCTTGGCCTTTTGATTGCGGTTGCTCTACGATACCCATCTTTGCCTAGAATGAGTCGGTAGAATGAAGGGGGAAAGAGTGTACTATGCTTTGCGTCACGGTTCCGACTGGTATCAAGAAATAATATAAAGCCAAGATACAGACAAAGTCAGACGTCAAGTCCCTTTTACACGGTAAATTAATTTAACAAGAGCCTCGGTAACCCTTAAAGATCCACATGGATCCGAGTCTTGAGCATATCTGGCATATGACACCGGAATAGCGGAGCCTCATCAGACTTTTCTTATCGCGTTCGTGTTCCGCTGATATGAATTTGGCTCCAAAGGCAAGTCAGCCATAGTAACCGAGGATAGGGAGTACAATAGCATGTGTCAATGGTTCAGCTTCCAATGTAGTCTTCAATTCAATTAGCAGACTAGACTTGTGAGCAATGTTCCACGATCTTATTCTGATCAATTTGAGTTGATCTTTAAGACAAGATAAGATTAGATAACATATCTCTGAATCACGTAAATTAGCTAGCCAGTGCAGAGTGTTATGGATTCAACAGACATTTATTAAATGCTGCACAGCTAATGAAACTTGAATCTTCTGTTTTTTGTCATCTCAAGTAAAAAGTACAAAGAGTTGTGATTTCGGAAATTGCATACCGAGAGGTATAAATCAGAATTATTTTAAATTAAATACTGTCAGTTTATTTACATTCAAATTCTTCTAATGTCCTCCAACCTCTCAAGATGCTACTTGACACCAATACCCTACAGCAACGGTAGACAACTTATTATTGAGGCTGAGCTTTAACATTTGTCTTATGCATAACTAGACAAGGGTCGTTGCCACTAGCCATTTCTATGCATCCAATGCAAGGGTCCTTACAACCTTGTGGAGTTATGCTGACGGATATAACAAACACTAACACAAACTGATGAGACATTATAGCACCAGTGTTAGCACCTGTTATGGATACGTAGCAGAACCCCTTAACAGACGCGTCTCAAATAATAGACCCACTCATCAACTCCTTGATCGTCCGTGTCGTATCCCTCAGCGTTCAGGACGTCCACGACCACTCCCCCTTCCAAATCCCTGATACAAACGCCCACTAGTGAATCGTATTTATCCAGGGGGATCACGAGGCAAGTCACGCACCCCTCCGCAAACATATTTATTTACGAGTATAAGCAACAAACACCAGTATCAAGTTATCAATATTCATCTGGATTTTCACACATAACCACGACATAAGAAAATACTTGGTCCAATGAATTCTCGAAGCCAAACATCACCAACTGACCAGAGCTGGTGCCTGCAGGGTACTCAGACACAAGGAAGAGGTTATAGTATGAAAATGATGTTAAATACAGCATGAATATTATGATATCCAAGGTACCATGTATAAGAAGTAAATAAGAAAGAGTAACCACTTCGTCTATCTTTTGATTCAAGTACCCATTTCTACCTGTTAACCATAGGGCTTCCAGCTGATAATAAATCACTCAGAGAACCAGCTTATGCATCAGTGGCAAGTCACGACTGCTTGCCCCAACATAGAAATTGTATCCTCCCTTACCCAAGACCCAGTTCTGATGGTTGACGTCCCATGTGCTAAGGTCTCTTCGTGTGAGCGAAAAGACTACCTTTTTGACCTCTCCAGGCTGTAAGAGAACCTTCTCGAACCCACGTAGCTGTTTCACGGGTGCTTTTGGGATGCCGGCATATAGCTGAGGAATTGCTGAAGCGGCAACGGCGCCGGTGTTCTTGACGTCCACAGAAACGACGGCAATAGTATCCCAAAGAGATTCTTGCCCGCCCTCAGTGACCGGTTCTGGCGGAGGAAGGACTGACACATTAGCCCCTGCGGAAGTGAGGGCAAAGTTGAGCCCTGAGTATTCGAAGGTAGCGTAGGAAAGACCGAAGCCAAATTCGTATCTGGGGGTTATATTGAACGCGTCAAAGCGACGATAGTCAATGTAGACACCTTCAGTGAAGTTGGCCGATGTATAATAGTTTGACGCATTATCGGCGGTCACAGGCATCAACAACTCGCCATGGTCGGACTCGTTTTTAGCTACCGTATAGGGGAGCCGACCAGATGGTGACTGTTCTCCGTATATGATCTCTACAAGTGCTCTGCCTGAGTCTTGGCCGGGTACATGGGCCAAGAGGACCACCGTGACATTTGGATGATCAATCCACTGGTCTACCAACCTGATGCCGGCATTGTGGATTGACACTATCGTCTGTGCAAGTGACATTGATTAGCTCCAAGGATAATAATGAGAGAATGCAATGAGTTACACCAGCTCGAGTTGGAGATACATTCATGAATGGTAGGGCAGACTTACATTGGGGCACCTTGAAGCAACGTTCTTAACCAGCTGGTCTGACCAAGGATCAGCCAACGTGGACCTTTCCGAGCCCTCAGTACTAAACTCATTAATGAAGACAATGCAGGCATCGGAGCCAGCATTGGCATAAACAGGGTCCTGCGACTCGAAATCCCAATACAAGAATGTACCATCCTGCATTGCGCGCTGTTGAAAAGCGCTGTAGGGAGAGTTGATGTACGCGGGTGTAATTGAAGCACTGCCAACACCAGTGATAAGTGTGCCAAGATGGGCGGCGCCTGGAACCTTACCCACGCCAATGGTAAGGCCAAGCACTTGTCCATCGGTGACATTGACACTCTGGTACCCAAGATCCCATTTGCTGTACGGACCGTCCCGGTTGTTTGTTCTAGGCACATCGGCATCATAACCAAACAAGGACAGAACCTTTGGCTTCTTTAGGGGGAGGGTATTGTTATAGTTCTTGACCAACACAATGCCCTCGACGGCGCCTTGGAAGATCGTTTTGCGTGACTATGGAGAGATGGAGCTGACAACCTTGTGTGGCTTTGAAACATCAACCGGGATCCCGGTTCCAGGTTCAAACTGGCTGTACTTGAACCAGCTGGCGACAGTTCTGCTGCAGTGTTAGCTTCCACATGAACAAGCCAATCCAATTCTACGCTTACCGAGTAACCATATCATCCAGCCTACTCTCTTCCATTGTGCCATTTGCTATCGCCTCGGTAAGGTTGTTTCCCCATAACTCATTGAAAGGCGTCGTAGCGTCAGTACCAGCGTTGGCGCTTGAAACCCCACTGTGCAGAGCTCCAGCGTCGGTTAATACGAAACCTTGGAATCCGAGCTCAGTCTTCAACAGGCCGTTTTGCGTATAGCTGTTCTGGCAGCCGTGGGATCCATTTATTTGATTGTAGGAGCACATAACTGATCCTACGCCAGCTTTGACTAGATCCTGGAATGGCCAGAGATATAATTCGTGCATAGTTCTATAGTCAAGATTAGAAGTGACTGAAGCGTTGCCCATACCAAAGGTGCTAGGGTTACGATTGGTTTCCTGTTCATTTGCGATAAAGTGCTTCGCAGTGGCTATAACGTGCTCTTGCATGCCTGAAACTGTCTGAGCACCCATGACACCGCAAAGGTAAGGATCGACCGAGAAAGATTCCTGAACTTCAGTTAGCAATACAATTACATTATTGCTAGATATAAGATAACCATACCCAGTTTCTGCCACCGAGAACAGTGCGGCCGAGTGGACCAACTGTTGGTCCCAGAAGGTTGTCGACTATAACACAAGATTAGTAAATTTGGTCCTAAGCAATATGAAGTCCAAGGTTATTACCTCCTCGGCGCTTAGCTTCCAGGCCCATATGGTGGCCACGTGCGTGTGCCAATTCTTTATTCCATGCTGCAGCAACAGTAACGCCAGCTGCATATCCGTTGACAGCCTCAACTCCATGAAGGCCGCTGGGGCCGTCGTTGACGCATATACCTGGGAATCCAAGTCGATGTACTCCTGGAATCATACCGTTACATCCGTTCGTTGTAGTTGTTTTTCCAGATGTTACGGATACTTTCTCATCCACTGTCATCTGAGAAACTAGAGCCGATGCGTACTCATAAGCGCGAGACCAGTTTCCAAGTCCTTTCCCCTGGGCTGATTAAGTTAAAAGTGAATCGTTAGTTGTATGCCACATTACCAAAATGAAGAAAAGGGAAAGAAATCGGGGCCAACCGAAACTGATGAGGTAGGTAGTTTGGACTCACGAGTTGGATAGAATGGGGGGCTCCTCCCGTAGCTCCAGATGAGCTCTTGCGCTTCGATAATATCGGGCGATGCTGGGACTTGGCCTGCAAGGGCTTTTCCGAACTCCCTCAGAATATCAGCTTGTTTTTCTGGGGGCAGGACTTGGAGAAATCTCCTTGTCCCTTCGTCCAGTGGCAAATCATGAGGAGTTTGAGCCGCGGCTATGGTGCCCAGCGAGAAGACCGACGCGAGAAGTCGAGAAATAGAAAGGACGAACATCGTAGTGGCTTCACTAGACTAACAATCTGAAGAAGTATAGCCATGATTTTTGACAAAGGGCTTTTGGGCATGGCATGCTATTTATCTTCAATACCATTGCGGCGGAGCATCATGTCTCTTGGTCGCTCCCTAGCCGCATTGAACTAACCCACCAGCTCGTTTAAAGAACGAGTACGACCAGCCTGTACACGCGGTAGAATGACATGGATATAACCATCAGCCTCACTAGTGTCAAGCTTAAAGACATGGCATGAATGTGGGTTCAATGAAACAGGCTCCAATCTAAGAAGAACATCAGAAGAACAAAGGAAAGAAAACAGCCCTCCCCGCGTATTCTAAACGAAGTGCATCAACAGTGTCACGCTGGGCTCGTTCTATCAGGCTCGGTCAGTACACGGCAAAGACGGAAATTGGGAACACCAAACACTGCATAGCAACTCCGCAATAACGTGATGACGACGTGGATTGAGATATAAAGTTTTGACTCGACCGAAATAGCAACACAACTAATGACAACGAAAGGACAATGACAATAGTCTGGTAACTTCATGTCCTTAATTGTGCCTGTATGTCCTTTGATTACAAGAAAGGGAATATTGTTGTCAATCGACTCCGAGAGTCAGAGGATATTAGCTTGTCGACGGATGAAATTGTGCTGCCGGGAAGTCAATTGACACAAGATACCCTGCAGCCAAAGGAGACAACCTGGCGGGGTTGAGCATTGACAGGAATGGGTACTGATTAGGCAAGGATCTGAGCCGCTGCCCCAATTTATGCTTCCAACGCAGGGTTCTTCCGTGTGTAGGGGGCCCTGCTAGAGTTGTGGAGTGAGCATTAACAACCGACACTAGCAAAATTAACAAACAACACGGCATTGCTGATTCCATGCTATTGGCTCTGAACGCACTGATCTTTCAGATGAATATTTCTTATATAGATGCAAGTTCCACTGACACATAAAAATATATATAGATATTCTCGCAGTTAAACCAACCCATCCTTAGGTAGTCTCACATCCCCCCTGCGGACTGCTGAAAACCAACGCTGTAATTCCCACACGTTATCTTGAATTCCATTTATCAATTTGTGAAATGCTATCAATTTTAATCACTTGCAATTCTTACCCTAATATATATATGCGACTCTACCTGATTCCATCAATCACCAAAGCCAAATATCGCCAACTGACCAGAGCTGTTGCGAATTGCAACAACAGCATCAGTAACAAGCACATGCTTCTGAAAGTTGGAGCTCGACCTATACTCAGATGGTAACCAGACCAATCTCTCACCATCCTTTGTCAGCCAAGCACCACTAAACCTAACTCCGTAGCCTTTGGTAATAAACGGTACTACCCCGGTGTCATTGTTCTCAGTCTCGGTATCCTGAGTACCACTTTCCTGAAACCATCGTTCAGGTATTAAACGACCTTGTTCAGTTAAAAACGATTTATAGTCTGGACTGAATGATAATTGTACAACTTGCCCGTCGGTCCGAAGTTTGAAAAGGCTCGTTGCTGCTGGCATATCCTATACGTAAATCCGTCTAGCTGAATTAGTATGCGCGAGTACTTTCCCGTCAGATGAAAAGGCTATAGCAAGTATAACCTGGCTACCCGATCTAAATATACTCTCATGGACATCCTTGGTTCCTAACTCCCAAATATGGATATTTTTAACTTGATTGCCAGCTGCGAGTGAGACCCCGCCAGGGGAAAAGGCTAGATAAGATAGATGTTCTACTTGGAGTTCGCACATGCTCTGATTTACCAGGTCATGAACTTCAATGATCTCTTCTCCTTTGCTGTATGCAAATTGAGAGTCGTCTGACGAAAATGCCATGGGCCAGAACGATGTGTCAATGAACCGAACGTCTATTGGGCCAGCCTCAAATATCTGTACACATTCGCCAGGCACGTCACATGTACCCCACCTTTTCACTTTTAATATCTCCACCTTTTTCCCTTCTATCGCACTAACCATCTAAGAACCAACACTTATATAGAAGGACGTCGCTCTAGGACCACGTCATTCTAGGAACGATATTGTTCCTTAACACTATCGCTCCCTTAGAGATTACCTAAGTATATATATATTCACTTAGCACTAGATAGAATGTAACTTACCAGCTATTAATAAAACCTCTTTACTTAAATATGCCTTACCTGCTCTATTTACTATTAAGAAATGTGATCCTTCGCCTTGCTCAGAATCACATGCCCTACGACTCTGCTAACATAAACCTAGTACGGACTAGTTAATCCCTTGGAAAACCCAACCGTCACATAAATCCATTACCTAACTCTAACAATTTCTTAACGCCACTAATGTACTTCTCTAATGTTGCGTGACCAAGGGGTCTCAGCTGGAAGGCTAAGGATTGCTAATATCAGACAGCTGTGAACTAGCGGTCGAAATAGAGTTGCATGACTAATGTTGTTTCACTTCTGGTAGTTACAGCTCTCAAATTATCCGCTGCAATTCAGCTGTCAGTCGACTAATAGTTATCCCTGTAGTGTAAGGGACTGGAAATAGATCGGTCTAGACTTAAGATCAATATATCTGATTATATATTTCTCGTTCTCAAATGTGTATTATATAGATACAGTGTCACATTGCCCTTGCCTCTCACTGTAATGGGCGCTTAGCCTTTATAGTGTGCTGATTGGTCTAGAGCATAGCCATGTCTAACATATCACAGTCAAAATTCCCCCTGGCAGAATTGTATCGGGTTCACCGGAAGTTGCCGGCCGCTCCATTGCCGGTAGTGCAAAGTCTAGCGTGTTCTACATGTCATTTGCATGACAATTTAGTCTATGAAGAAGAACAAAACGCCCCTAAAATGTTCTACCGCTGGCGTCTTAGATACGATATGACTGTCTTACTTGTGATGTCGCATATCTGATCTTGCGTTCCGGTAGTTTGTGTAACGTCCCACATCGAGCTGTTCCACATCGAGCTGTTCCACATCGGGCCATCGGAGTCCGACAGCTGAGATACCACTAGGCTTAGGCACGTTTAGCACTTTCATTCCTCACTTTCCCCACAGCCAAGGTACTTTAAATTGACTCCATCCCTGAACATAAACATAAATATGTTTTCTAGTAGTTATTGAAGCATGGTGTTATGGAAGAAAGCTTTCCTTGGTCTTGAATGCGTGGCCGCCTCAGGGGCTTGCATCTCATCATAACATGCCTCAATATAGCAATGATCATATTCGGAATATGCCGCTGCCTAGAGGTGTACTGTGAGGTGGCTTGAAACAAGTTGCATGGATTTTCAAGGATAGCCCCGTCGGGAATCGGACGACAGATCGGTGATTGTCGCCAGTCGGGTAACAAAAACCGAGACGCCAAGACACATTGACTTTAGCAGGGGAAAGAGTCTTGGCCTTTAGTGACCCATCTGCCATTTCCGTTAGGTTTTCAAACCAGTGAAAGTAATGTGAGGTTAGCCCCCTGGGTCATAGGATGTGTACAATTGCAGGCTGGGTCTCAGAAGTAATAGCTTATTCTTTGAACCCCCCTGCTTAGATTTGTTATATAACACAAAGGCTTATTCTATACATTTCCGCTATCTTGCACGCATGCTGTGGCGGGGAAAGGCCTTCTCCCATACACTGTGCCAAGCTGTAGCTGAATCAATTCTTACATTTAACATACGGTATTTTTAAATAAAACATTCCTCGTGCGCTTGGCAACCTTGTATTCCATGAGCTTCCGCGAGTGGTGTCGCAATGGAGTGTTGCTAAATAAGTAACATTATGCATGATTTGGCAGAGGGACCGTGATCTTTGTGATCTCCATAAAGGTAAAGGCTGCCAGTCTCAGTGTTTGTATCATGGCGAGCTAGGCTTTCCCGTGCAGGCCACTACGACTGGAAACATCGATCCCCTAAGCAACTCGACCGAGACTAGAGGTGGGTGGCGCTTGTTCGAAGCCTCCACCTAGCGATTATGTACAAGTTAACAATGACGCCTCCATGTTGGCATTCCCCTTTCCACTTCCATCTAAACCACTATTACCTTGCATCACCTCCTGCATTTTGCCTCCATTCCTTCAATGGTGCTTCACCCATGAGACTCAGGGTGAACTCACATTCCTTGATGAACGTCTGCTTGCGAGGCTGTACGCATTTCACCACGTCTAGAAGAGTCGTAGGGTATCAGTACCTGGCTAAACGAAGGGATTTCATGACGCTGTGCAGAAGGGCATGCCAATGTGTTTCGAAACCCCTCGACGACAGACAGTGATATTGTTTCCCCCCTCGACGCAAACGATATCACTGTCTCTTGACGAGGAATGATTCTTGGTTTCGACCGACTCAAAGGTATGTTGGAAAATGAAGCATGGAAGCAACCTCGCAAAGGGCAAGTCAGGGGATGAATGCGTCGAGATTCTGGGTATAAGAACGATGCTATTCTCAACAATCGGAAGCTCTTTCATTCATCAAGCCCCAGCACATTCAACATTCGTTTTGTTTCTTCCTTCTTGACATTCATTCGTTTTTTGTCAATATGCATCAAAACACTCGTTTATTCGGCCTCACGGCTCTCGCCCTCGCCCTCTTTTGTAGTTCGGCGAGGGCACAAGGATGCACAACAGATGCCAATTGTCCCTTTACACTCCCCAAGTGTAATAGCATTGGTGTTTGTGTGATCAACGTTCCCGGAGTCACGTGTAGAATTGACGCTGACTGCACCAACGCATTGAATCCACAATGTGGACCGGCCGGCCTCTGTATCCCTGCCATCGTTGACCTTGGTTGCACCACCGATGAAGACTGTACCGACCCCACGCTCCCGACATGCGGTCCGGCTGGTCTTTGCATTCCTGACATCGTCGACCTTGGCTGCACCATCGATGAAGACTGCACAGACCCCGCGCTTCCATCATGCGGTCCCCTGGGTGTCTGTATCCCTGCCGTCATCGATCTTGGTTGTACCGGAGATGGCGATTGTACTGACCCTCTGCTGCCAACATGCGGTCCCCTGGGTGTCTGTATCCCCGCTGTTGTTGACCTTTGCACCACCGATGCAGATTGCACCGACCCTCTGCTACCATCATGCGGCCCAGCTGGAATCTGTCTTCCTCTTGATCTTGGCTGTGCTACCGATGCAGATTGCACTGACCCTCTGCTACCAAAATGCGGTCCAGCTGGAATCTGTCTTCCTCTTGACCTTAGTTGCACTACCGATGAGGACTGCACTGACCCTCTACTACCGTCATGCGGTCCAGCTGGAATCTGTCTTCCTCTTGACCTTGGGTGCACTACCGATGAAGACTGCACCGACCCTCTGCTACCAAAATGCGGTCCAGCTGGAATCTGTCTTCCTCTTGACCTTGGTTGCACTACCGATGAAGACTGCACCGACCCTCTACTACCGTCATGCGGTCCAGCTGGAATCTGTCTTCCTCTCGACCTTGGTTGCACTACCGATGAGGACTGCACTGACCCTCTGCTACCAAAATGCGGTCCTCTTGGTATCTGTCTTCCTATTGACCTTAGTTGCACCACTGATGAGGACTGTACTGACCCTCTGCTGCCCTCATGCGGTCCAGGTGGTATTTGTCTTCCTCTTGACCTTGATTGCACTACTGATGAGGACTGCACTGACCCTCTACTGCCAAAGTGTGGCCCTCTTGGTATCTGTCTTCCTCTTGACCTAGGATGTGCTAGTGATAACGACTGCACAGACCCTCTGCTTCCAAGATGTGGCCCTCTTGGCATCTGCCTTCCTATTGACCTTGGTTGCACCACCGATGAAGATTGCACCGATCCTCTGCTACCAACATGCGGTCCCCTAGGTGTCTGCATCCCCGGGGCTGGTTCTCCTACCACAACCGCTGACGCTGGTGCCGACACTACAACCGCTGACGTTGGTGCCGACACTACAACTGCTGACGCTGGTGTCGATACTACAACCGCTGACGTCGGTGCCGATACTACAACTGCTGACGCTGGTGTCGATACTACAACCGCTGACGTTGGTGCCGACACTACAACTGCTGACGCTGGTGTCGATACTACAACCGCTGACGTCGGTGCCGACACTACAACTGCTGACGCTGGTGTCGATACTACAACTGCTGACGCTGGTGTCGATACTACAACTGCTGACGCTGGTGCCGACACTACAACTGCTGACGCTGGTGCCGGTACTACGACGACCGATGCTCTCGCTGACACTGCAACTGACTCTACCGACACGCTCACCGAGACCCTTCCTGTTGGCAGCACCACTGCTGAAGACGCCGAGAACACAGATACCACCGCTACCCAAACCGGTGACAATGCTCCTACTGCTACAACTGCTGCGACTGACGACAACACGGCTACTCAGACCATTGACTCAACCGCTACAACTGGAGACCAAACCAGCGACACGACTTCTACTGCAGCGTCAGAGACAACAGCGGCTGGTCGAAACCCCGACAGGGTTGGCAACTTCGTTCTACTCGGCTGCTACAGCTCCACTGCCGGGTTCACCTCCTTCAGCCTTGAGCTGACCAGTGGCGCCATGACCCAAGAACTCTGTGGCCAACGTTGCGAGGGAAGCGCCTTTTTTGGTACCTATAGAGGGTAAGAAACCATTGTTTATCGTGAGTGGAATAAATGGCTGATCTTTCTTAGAAACTGTTACTGTGGTGAGATCCTCGACGACGCTACTACGGATCGTGAGGATGATGGACTGTGCGACATTCCATGCACTGGAGATGATATTCAGCGCTGTGGTGGAGAGACTTCACCAGCTCGTCGTGGTCGTCTTTCGAAGCGTCAAGAGGTCTCTGCTAATATTCTTCTAATCATTTACATCGATATTGGAGCAGATGCTACTGGAACTGACGGAATTGTCACTGTCCCTGGGGCTACTGTTACACTTCCTGGTTCTGTTGTTACTGTGTCGGGCGATGTTATCACTCAAGATGCTTCTCTTATCACCGAGGATGGCGTCACCGTTACTGCACCAGGAGCCACAGTCACTGAAGAAGGAGTTACAGTCACTGACGTCTCTACTGTGACAACCACCTTCATCTCCACGGTCACCGAAGCTTCTCAGACTTTCGCCACCACTGTCACCGCTACGGTTGTCTGCTACGACGGTCTATGCAACCTACCCAACGGCAAGCCCATCAAGCCTGAAGTTGTCTACGTCTTCCACCCTTACCCCGGTGAAGATTGTGCTGATGAGCTCGTCTACTTGCCCAGCCCATGCTCTTGTCCCGGTGGTGTTGAGTACATTCCACACTACTGTGACTCCACATCTTGCACTGGGAAGACTGTATACAAGCCTGAGGAGACCAAGTATAGCGATGATGTCATTTGCTACTATCCCTCTGAGTGTACTCATGATCAGTGTGACACGACTGGTCAGCTCTTCAAGCCTTATGATGGCAGTAAGGACGGCCAGCAGGGATACCACGGCTCTAAGCAGCAGGGAGACCACAACGGTAGCCACGGTGGGTCCAGCAGCGGATCCCAGGACTCCGACGGCAGTAAGCATAGTTCCGAGTCTGGCCACGATGCCACAAACGACAGGCAAGGTTCCAGTGGTAAGAAGGGCGGTACCCAGGGATCGAACAATGGCTCTGAGGGCTCTGGCAGTGAGGGCAAAGGTACCAACAGCGACGGCAGCCAGGGAACCAGTGGTCAGCATGAAACCGGAGGCAAGAACGACGGTTCTGATAACGGCAGCACTGGCTCTAAAGGAAGCTCAGGTAATGGCAACCAAGGCTCTGGTAGCGATGGTAAAGGATCTAGCAGCAACGATCAGGACTCTAGTAATGGCTCCAACAACGGTTCTCATAATGATGGTCAAGCACCGGCTGGTGGTTCCCAAGGCTCTGGCAACAAGCCTATCACTGAGGACGAGCATGGAATGCCTGCACCTGGAGACAAGCCTATCACTGAGGACGAGCATGGAATGCCCGCACCTGGAGACAAGCCTATCACTGAGGACGAGCATGGAATGCCTGCACCTGGAGACAAGCCTATCACTGAGGACGAGCATGGAATGCCTACACCTGGAGACAAGCCTGTTGTCGTCTCCCTTGCAAGCACCCAGACTATCACGAGCATTGCGCTCATTATGTTTGCTCCTCTTCTTGCTGTTATTATGGTTTAAGGAAAGCATTGATCGGAGGAAATAATTAGAAGCGTCTATTACGGGCTGCTATCTATAGTGGATAAAGGTTTACATTCTTCAGGGATTTATCTTATTTTTCCCAACACTTAGTTTTATTAATTAAATCGCTTATTATAAAATATGACCTAAGTTGATAACATTATTAATACTATTAAAAGAATCTTACGGAGGCATATTATACTTGAAGGTTATGTGATCTGATTCCCATAGTACCGAAATAGCCTTTAGCTTTAAGCCTCCTTCACTTTAACTTTTTTACAGATTTGACTTTTAAGTTGCCTAAGTTACCTACCAACCCCTCCTACCCCGCGCCCATGTCACTGTGTCTGGGCGTCAATGGCACTAGGATCATTGTTAGCTTCAGAACGAGAAGTAACAGCATGAGGGACATCGCGTATATTTTACATCTATTGCATAATCCATTTTCTCTAATATAAAACTTCCTCTTTATCTACCGTAGTAAAATTTCTATTTAATCTTGAACTTGAATCCTTTTCCCGTAGAACTAATAACCCCATTGGCGACACCAATTGACCATCAACTCTGGGGTGATTGGTCCAGCCTCCCTGATCGTCGGACTATGGCCCTTAGTTCTCTCCATCGAGAACCTCATAACCTGGCCACTCTTCGCACCCTCCAAAAGTCCACGGTACGTATCAACAAGCTTGATACCAGGATTCCTCTCCACATCCACATTCTTGTCCTTCGCACTAGCCTCCAACCTCTCAACCCATTCTTCCAAACTCACAATCTTCATTCCATCCCCGTAAAAGTTCTTCACTGCAGGTGCAAGAACAGACCAGTTCGTCTCTGAAGGGTTCACACCATGGAAGTATCCGTTGATTTCTGATACAGGTTTGGGGTCCGTGATACCAGCGATATCGAGGATGAGACCTGAGATATCCTCAACAGGCGTCCATGCGATCTCTTGCTGGGGTCCAAGAGAATCAGGCAAAACTCCAAGATAGACCGAACTGGCGATCAAGCTGGGGATGAATTCCTGTCGGTTCCAGATTCCCTTCTCACCTCTTGGTCCTGCAATTTGTCCAACTCTCACTGAAGCAGCATGGATACCAGACTGCTCGACAGCCGCGTCGAGGATCAACGTTGCCGCAAGCTTGGAGCGGCCATATCCCATATGAGCCAACGTCATGTCAGTGAGCCGCTCTTCGGGAACCCTATCAGAAGAGCTCCAGCCATCGGCAGTACCGATACTTGAAATGAAAACAACAGGTACATCCTTGTCTGCCGCGGCAGCAAAGTCAACAAGATGACGAACTCCGCGGATGGAGCTCTCAAAGGAGGATACGCTGATGTTGAAATTCACGGGCCATGCATTATGGATGATGCGGTCGGCACTAGCGAGAAGAGAGTCGTACTTGGCTTGTCCCAGACCCAAGTCTGCCAAAGACAAGTCTGCATGAAGAAATTCGACTTTGGAAAAGTCTTGCGCCAGTCCACGACTTTCGTTGATCGATGGTTGTCGAGATGCACCACCGTCGTCGGGACGGTTGAGAGCGACAATCTTCTTAACAGTGGGGAGTTTGCAGAGAGTATCGAGCATGTAGGCACCCAAAGAACCTGTGCTTCCTGTGAGAAGAATAATTTGATCGTCTTCTCTGGGGGACTTCTTGTTGGCTTTAGAAGTGGGAAGTTTCTCGGTGTACTTGGCCACCAGTCTCTCGGTTTCCTTGATCTCCTTTGCCTCATCATCATGGTCCGCGGAGCCATCCTGAAGAGAGATAAAATGACACGCGAGCTGTTGGGCTGTGGGATATCGATAGACTACTTGCGCTGTAAACTTCGATGTCTCCACCTTCGCTGACCGAAGAGCGGACTTGAGAACCTTGGTAGCAGTCATAACCTGCAATGAGTCAACTCCAGCAGAGAAGAAGTCTGTGTCGGGTTCGAGGTTCCCAACTCCGAGCTTGGTCTGGAATACTGAGACGATAGACTGTGCAAGTTCTGCTTCACTCTCAAAGTTGAGAGCAACTGATTCGTCTTCAGGCTCATTCATCTCAGCTTTTTCGTACAAAGCCTCGATGAAGTTCTTATACAGCTTGACGGTAGCCGCTCGTTGGACTGTCTCCTTACTAGCGCGAGCAAAGGGCAATGACGGATCGGCGATAGCCACAAGGTTCCTGGTGATTCGGCCATGAGCCACTGTTTCCGAATTGGCCTGTTCAATGGCAGGCCAGACCTGATCGATGAATGCTTCCGCTTCGGCCTCATCCTTGGGAGCGTGTGCTTCCACAGGCTCAATGATCAGAGCAGCCTGGAACCTACTCTGACCAACAACAAGAGCTCCCTTGACAAGAGGATGGCCAGACACGGCAGATTCAATGGAAACGGGATTCAACTTCTCGCCATTGGAAAAGACGATGATATCATCGGCACGACCCATGTGGATCCAGTGATCCTTCAATGTGGGGTGAGGTTGGTAGATATCCTTCGTAGACCATTCCGAGAGTTCTGGGAAGACGTAGAAGACGGCTTGATTGCCTGGGTCAGAAGGGTCTTTACGGCAGACGACAAACTCGTACAGGTTTTCGCCGCATGGTCGCCAGTCAATACCCATCATTTCGCTGTCAAAGACGAAATATTGCCAAAGTTTAGGGTCAGGCGAGGAATAAAGTGCGTAGGGAAAGAACCTATAATCTTGGTTAGCTGAAGTTATGCGAAAAGCCTTTGAAAGAATACTTACTCTGTCGATGAAATAAGGCTGCCCAACGCGACACCCTTTTCTACCAACATGTTTCCAACTGCTGGAGATAGGGCTCCTGTTTGATTGTTAGTTATCAAACTATCTCCGATTGTCATAAGACTTACCTCCACCAAACTTCATGAATTGAAGTTTGACCAGCGCCTGAACGCCCTCGTCAGTAGCCGCGATGCCTTCCACGATTGATGGAGGAAGCATAAGTGCCTGAACACCAGTATACTCGAGACACTCCAGCACTGAGTCAACACTCAAGGGCTTATTTGGAAGTGGCATCACTGCGGTAGAGCCAGTAATCATGCCCGATAATGTCCCGAAAACACCAGCAGCATGGAACATAGGCATCGAGACAAAAACCTTGACACCATGTCCCCAACTCGCCAGAGCGTATTCGCACCCTTGGTATGGTCCTTGGTGAATCATGCTCTCAAAGACATAAAATGATCCCTGTTTCACAACGATTGGTTTGGGAATTCCTGTTGAACCACTGGTGTGTAGAACAACAAGGGGATCAAAGCGAGATTGGTCGATGGATCTGTTGTAGGGAAATGGTGAAGACTCCACGTTGAGGAAATGGTCAAGACTGTCGATAGTGAAACTTTGCATACTGCGCTGATCAAGACATGGGGAGATTGCCGCACTCATTGACTCAGTGTAGTACAAAGCATTACAACGCGTAGCTTCAAAGAGCGAGAGCTGAACCATGGGTGTGTTGCGAGGTGAAATAAAGAGGGCTTTGAATCCGGCTTTGATGCACGCGAAAAGCATTATTGTGTATCGCATATCGTTGGAGCCGATGTAGGCAATGGTAGGAAATTCTTCATCGCCTGGTGATCTCGTGATGGTTTTTGAAAGTGAGTGTGCCATGTAATTGATGGCGTTGTTAAGTTGAACATAGGTGACGGGCTTCCAACCATCTTGAGCCTTGTCGCCTGAGGGGATGAATACAAATGGCCTCTCAGGTTCATTTGTAGCGATGTTTTCGACGAATTTGACCAAAACGTTGTGGTGGCTTTGAGCTTGTTTGGACGGTTGATTTGAAGCCCCGCCTGGAGCGGGAGCTTCAGTATGTTGGATGTCTCGTGGCACTGTCATATTTGGATTATTGTATGATGATGATGATGATGATGATAATGGTGAAACAAGTAATATGTTTAAAGGCATGGACTGAGCCAAGTTATATATGTTCTTGATCCTATGATAGCTCTGTAGATCCGATCGTAGTGGATGTTACTACAACAGACTACAGAACTAACAGAACCAATCATTGTGTCTAATTTCCGTCCTATCGTCAAAATGCCGCGGGTTTTCGACGTTTGCGATTAGATACTGAGTCCCGGTGATTAGGTTTGCTTAAATCCAGCGGCCTTGTAACAAATGGGTTAGCTGATCGGGAGATCCCTAGGGTCAAAGTCACTCCGTTGACCAATCGAGTATTCAGATTCATGCTTTAACCTGCCTATCGTGACGTGGCTCGGCATTTGGCAACCGGCAGAGGCGTCGTGTGGGATGAATACAAGGCTAACAATGACATCAAAATCGTTGTCCAGTATCGCGGAATGGCCGGTTATAAATGGATATGGACATGGTATCGGACCCACGCCACGCAATATACGAAATCGGATATTTGTTCTGTGCCTGTTCTACGACAAGGTAACCCTGGTCAGTGACAAAAAGCTTGATTATTAAATTGCCCTTGGCGAAATTCTGTCAGAGACTCAGTTCCGAAACCATTCTTCGGAACAGATATAGAAAAAAGCGGATTCTATGGATCGACAGTATCTTGCCGATAGTCGGTGTACTCCCAATAAAATATCTCAATTCTAGTGCTCGGAAAAAGCGGCGCGATTCAATACGGCAATGATGCCGTGTCAATGCCGATCAACCTCACAAGCTAATTGACCACGGAGTTTTTTCTAATACCGACGGGTTTTCCATGGAGATTCAACTATTACTAAAACCAAGAAACGTACTTAAATCCGGGGCCGCCGTTTCGAATATTGTGGACGTCGGGCAGCCACTCTCTATGCAAGTTTTCACAATTCGAGGTAAATATTGGATTTTTCCTCTGCAGTCATCAACACGAGTGGTTGTGTTACACATAGTTCTCCATTGAACAATCATATCATCACCTGATGCTGGTGGGTGAGCTGATTGACTTGCATTTTTGGCTCAATTGATTCTGGTTTTGGGACCTTTAGCGCGCCACCGTGCGTATTGGCAGGTAGAATGTTATTAATGTTACCGTTATACATGTGTAACACCAAGTTAATACATTTCCCTCTTGTAGTAATCGTTGAGCCGATGTGGATGATAAGCACATGGTATTGGAGAGTCCACTCATTCCAATATGTATACAATTGCTTAGAAGCCTTCTTGAGTACAGGTTGATAATAGTCCTATTCCTTGAAGATTATCACTTTCTGTTCCACAGTATCTCGACATTAGGTCATGGTCATTCATTACAGGCAGCAGGAGTAGCAGACTCTGTTGATAGATGATACATCAGAGGTACATCTCAGCTGCAGACCTACACATCACACAGACACACAGTATCAACCGACTTTCCACCGATACAACCTACCGAGGAGCCTTTGAAACCGCCAATGAGCCAGCGCAGCGTAGTTTGTTAAGTAGCCTCAGCTTGTTGAAGGTGTCGATCTAGCCCATCTCTGATACGTAGTTGTTGCATCCTTCGCTACTGGATGTCCACCTTCGGTTAAGCAAACATACAAATATTGACCCCTTATCTACTCAGGACCCTCAAGTGTAATAAGCAGAGCGAGAACATGCAGCTGAACCTCCGATACAATCCATACCTGTACGCCGCATTGCTCTACGTACAATTCAACTTTAACTATAAATAAGGGCTTTCTCTACCGTTGTATTTGTGTCTTAAGTGCGACGTGACACTATCCGTAGTTGACCTAGTGTTTATAGATTTAGCTCAGCCCATTTATCAACATGTAAGTCAACTTGACACTAGGCAACACACAGACTAACACTACATAGGCTTTTCAGCACCATCATCTTGGCTTTCCCATTGGCTGTCGCCTCGTGGCCGCACATCGAAGCGTGCCGCAAAGCCTGGCCTGGTAAGTCCCTTCTTATCATCTCTCATGTCTCCATACACTAATGAATATCGCTATAGCCGAGCCCTGTGCCTACATCGCCGGAAACGCAATGGTACTGGGTACCTGCGAGAGCGTATGCGAAACGACCAACTGTCCCAACAACGTAGTCTGCAAGCCTCGACGATGGACTCGTCACTGCGACAACTGTGGTGGTGATCTCAACACGGGCGGTAATCGTGGAAGCACTCATGGAACGGACCATGGTCCGACCATCCTCTGAGATGAGAGACCACCTCCTCTGCCGGATGAGTGGGGGAGGGTCAAGTTGTTGGTAGAGGAGGTGCTGAAGATTGTTCAAAAACATGCCCAAGCTAATGAGAAGAATGAGGGGAGTGACACATTTCGGGGCTTGGCTCGACTGCTCTTGACGTATTTAGCACAGATACTACAAATGTGAATTCTGTTCTAGTACTTTAAGTCTATTGTTGTTTTTTAAAAGTTGAGTAAAGTAAAATATATATTAAAAAGAGTTAATAAAATTTAAATTCTCTATTTAATTGAAAGTAAATAATATACTTTTTTTAATTAAATACAAAGCTTTATATGTAGCTTAAAATATAGCTACTTAAACGGCTGCAGCAGTAGCCTTCTCTTTAACCTCAACCGAACTGTTATCTCTTGAAACACCACCCTCATTCTGAGATATCTCCTCTGAATCATCAGTGACTACCTTTCTTGTCTTACCCCAGCCAAAGTTGTCCATGTTAATGACGGCATAGATCATAACAGCAATGTTGAGGAAAGGTCCAAGGAAGACAAAGATAGCCAAGCCCAACATGAATTGTGCCCGTTCGACAAGGTTTCGAGGCAGCCAGGTAACCATAACGATATAGTAAAGCAGAGGAATAATCATGACACCAGCGAAACACATAATGAGCCACACAGGTTGGCTCATAAAGGCGACAATCATACAACCGATTGATGCAATGACAAAGATGTTCAAAGACCAAGTCAAGACATTGGAGAAGGCGACAATACGCTCCCACCACTGAGTGTTCCAGGCAGTAAAGAGAAGAAGATCGTTGCTGGTAGCACCAAGAGTCCAGCGACGGCGCTGAGACAAGAAAACGTTCCATGAATGAGGGACGTCTGTATAGGCACGAGCAAAGAGAGCTTGGCGAGTCTGAGCATGGGGAAAGGTGACAAGTAGCTGACAGATGTGATTGCGGTCCTCTGAAACAGTAGCCCTGATACGCTTGATCATACCGTCCATGTGCTTAGGGAAGTAACCGAAGAGGTCGACGAGAACGAGGTCGCCACAAGTTTCGTCGCAGATCTTGAGAAGCTGGCAGCAACCGGGTAGACAAGAGACCTTCTTAGTGGCGATAGACTGATGGAGACGACGGAGGCCCTGGGCTATAGTATATTCGGCTGATTGGTACAGGGACCAGAGGTTCCAGTTACTGTCCTTGTAGTCGACCGCCACATAACCACAGACGCCAACAGTGTTTGGGTAGTAAGACTCCTTGAGAAGTTCGCTAATGCACTGGTCCTCAAAGACCGTATCGGCATCCATACCGACAAGGTGGTCAACGTCTTCCATCTTGACCTCATCCTCAAGCCAGCTGGTCATAGAATCCAGGAACTCGCGAGAGAAGATAGACTCTGGGTTCTGAGCGCGGGTATTGAACTTGTAGAGAAATGATCGAATGACAATGAGGCTGTCACGCTTGCCCTGGTTTTGGTCCTTGACGATACAGTAGAAAGGGGTACCCTTGTAGAACCCTTTACTGATCTCTATATCCATCTGTTGGCCATCCCATGCAGTGTAAGCGCCACGAATCTTCTTCCTCTGCGTTTGGTGCTTGAAGATATCCTCGTTGAGGTAATCACCAGTGGTCTTGGACATTCCAGGACCTCGAACACGGCCATCACAAATAACCATGATACCTTTCTTATGTCCCTCAAGACCAGTCTGGTTAATGAGGGAGTCGAGAGATCGAGTGCACTCCTCGTAGGTTTCGTTGTAGCAAGGAATAACGTAGACGAGGTTCTCAGGGGTTTCAGGCTTGATCTGCTTCTCGGGGCGGATATAGTGGGCAAAGCTGAAAAAGGCGATCGAGACAATCATGACGCAATTGAGGACGAGAGGAAAGGAGATGAAGGGCAGATAGATGTAATAATATCTGGGCCACCACCAGGTAACGAAAATGAACATGAAGCTTTAGATCGATTAGCTTCTGATGAGAAAAAGTTGCTGAAAATAGATCAAGACTTACTTGACAGCGATCAGACCAGCTGTAAGAACATATTTCTGGGTAGAGACCTTTCTCTTGCCACGCTTCATCAGGACAGCCTGATCGACATCATCTTCAGCAGAGACATCGACCTTGGGCTTGGCAGCATCTGCGCCATTTTCCTTGAACTCGTGAGCAGCATCATCATGCTGATGAGCAAAAGGCTGCGGGACAGGAGTGATGTCGTGATCGACCGACGGCGTCGAAGGGCGATCAGCTTCAGAGGTATTGGAAGACCCACAGTTACTGAAAGACAAGGGCAGACGAGCAACGGGAACGATGAGATCGTGGGGTTTTGTCGCAGCAGATCCAGACACGGAAGCTGGAGCGGGGGTGTTGGTATCGGGTGTTCCAACCGACTCTAGTCCCCAAGAGGATCTCAGAGTGGGAGCATGCGAGGATGAGGAGGATGCCTCGTCTACAATGTAGGCTGGGAGCGGAGGGGTGGGGAGCTCCGTGTCTGAGACACCAGAGCCGTTGGAAGAGGTCTTGCCATGGTGAATAAGCTTAGAGTGGGCATAGACTTGATCCTGTGCCTACGTGGCCGCCAGCCATACCAAGATCTTGAACATACCATCCAAGGAATAGAATCAGGAATTGCACGCCTCACTATACAGGTACAGTTTGTAAATTGTGATCCAAGTTTACAATCATGTTGGACATGTCGATCTCTATGGTAAAAGTTGCACGACGATCCAAGATAGGCCCAGAGGTTCTACTTGCTTCTTGTCCTGGCAGAGTCCGACGTAGCCGACAAGTGGGCCATCTCAAAACGACCCCCTGGATGTCGAATCTGGACTCTCAGAGCACCCAAAAACCCCTGGCCCTGGCCCTGGCCCTGGGGATTTTCATGCATAAGGTTTACAGGGTGCATTGCTCACCGTACCAATCACGCGGTAAGTGCGCATAGACTGTCAGAAGCTTCTTCACAGCAAAGTTTTTCGTACCCGCCGCTCTTGTGGATATTAATCTACTTAAAGATTCTATTAAGCTCTTGTCGATTATCTCGAGTCTAGGCCCTGTTAATTCCATAGCGCTACTCAGGTTGCGGCTGAAATCGATAGTGTCGGACGTGTTTGGATGCTAGAACTTCAGGTTGGCTCCGTCCTCGCGGTTCTAGCCTCGCTTGCTTTTGCCAATAGATGTCCATCGGCTTCACCAATCCGCATCATCGGGATGCGCCTCCACCTTCTCAACAAGATGAACTGCATTCTGTAGACGACCAACACGTGCAATGGAGAGATCGTTGGCGAACGAGGCTGATCTCGACCGCAAACTATTACGAGCTATGAGGTACTAGCAAAGTCCAACGGCCGGGATATGATACTTTACGCCATTCATTCGGTGGAACCGCAAAGCTGAGGTGAAGCTATTTCCTTCCGAGTGGCGTCTCAGCTTTGAATCGTGCCAGAGTACACATTGACGCTGTCTAGATGCAGAGTATTCATTCATGCTACTCGGTCTTACCGGAGAGGCTGGTTCAGAATTAACGATCCAGCATGGTAAAGACAACCGAGGCTGCCCGAGGAGTTTGGGATTCATAGTCCAGATCTCGGAGCGGGATATTATAAGAGGTTGTGGATGACCGGCTTTTGGACGAGAAAAAGAAGCAACAGATCACTTCGAGACAATTCCTCGCTCACCTGTGTTTCTTCCAAAGTCTCTTCAACGGCAAATCATTCTAGAATGGCTCAAGTTTTTTCTTCCAGCATGGGCGCTTGTCCTGACTTTGCCATGCTGACACCTTCTGATTCTCCCTCCGAATCCCCCTTTTACCCCGACACCCCTCCCCTAAGCTCTTCACCCTCCGAGACAGACCTTTCTCTCAACTCTGCTGCGTCTGCCTCAAGCATCACACCCGAAACTACCCCAGTGGTAGCAGTTGTCGGTGTCGGCTACGTTGGCACACATCTTGTCAGCTCTTTTTCATCCAAGTACCAGGTCATTGGGTTCGACGTTTCAGAGAGACGTATCAAGGAACTTGATCAAGAGTTCCAAGGAAACAACCACGTCCGATTCCCTCGAACACAGAGCGATCTCATCTCAGCCACACATTTCCTCATCTCTGTTCCTACTTTATTGCGTCCCAACAAGTCCATCAACTCTTCATATCTTCGCGATGCCCTGAACATGGTCTCTCAGGTGGCTCGTCGTGGCTCAACTATCGTCATCGAAAGCTCTGTCGCTGTTGGTATGACAAGAGAGTTAGTTGGTCCCATGGCCAAGAGACTAGGCTTATTTGCTGGCATGTCCCCTGAGGTATGCATGCTATTCTTTCCTGATCTGTGGCAAATACCACATGTTTGAATGTTGCTAACACCTCATGAAACAGCGTGTTGACCCTGGCCGTACCGTTCCTCCAGTCAAATCGATCCCCAAGATCATCTCGAGATCAAGAGTTAAAGGCAGTCTATATGGTGCTTCTGCGGCCATGACGGCTAGGGAGGTGTAACCAGAAGTACCACCATCATTTTTCAAAGATGGCTCGGGTTGGATGGGGTACGTGTCGCTGGTTATGGTATCTGTTGGGACCTCGTGGAGAATTTCCTGACAGAAGTCGACTAGAAATGACATCAAGCGAGCCTGTAATTCGAGAACGAGGAGTCCTTCACCAGGGAGAAATTGTTTGCGTATATGCATCCAATCGAAAGCATCAGGGTGCGAGTCCCAGTCGAGAAGTTTACCGTAATCATTAGCTGTAGCGGCACCATGTAGAATCATGGTGTGCTCATTGAGGAAGTCAGGTACTAAAGCTTTAGCGACTTTACCAAGATGCATGGCGTTATTGTCGACTGCTGCAAAAACCGGAGGTGGATTTCGGCCTCGGGCATTGAGCAACAAAAGCATCATTCTGGGCTGCAATAGGTCTTCTTGGTTGATACAAGGCCACATGAATTGGTCCTTGAACTTGGAACCGGTCTCTCTCTGCTGATTTGTCTCTCGACGAAAGGCCTCAAAGTCAGGGCGATGAGATGCCGGCATTGCTGGCCATGCCTTGAGAAGAATCTGGAGTCGTTGTTGGCGTGTCTTGCCAGTCCATCTCTTCTGGATAGTAGCTTCGTGGCGTTGCAGTATTTGTTTGAGAAACTCGTAACTGGCAAAGATGCTGCTTGAATACTCGCGAGCTTCCTTTCGAACCTTTGCAGGGGATGCAAACTCGGGCATGGGACCGCCCAGAGATTTCATGAATTCCATGGGATTGGACCAGTCAATGTTGGAGTGATCATCTTGGTTGTCGAATTGCGCGGCTTCGTCCGAGAATGAATCAAACTGAAAATCTCGTCTGAAATTCAAGTTCAATATCCTGTCAATAACGAAGCTAGACCAGGTGAATCATTTGTACAGTTGATGCTTGTGTTCTTTTGAGGGGTCAAAAAGATCAAAGATGGTGGCTGCCAGGCTACGATTGGCTCATTTGATCTCCCCAAGATCAACTGTAGCCTGAGGCACAAATACCCTACAGCTTTCCTCAAATTTGCTTCAGGTTTAAACGTGATATCGACAATTGAAACTTCTGCTATTAAAGCAGTAGAATTTCTTGATTTGTTGCTACGACTAACTCGAACTAGCAGCGACAAGACTACCATATGGTCGAAACGAAACGGACACAGTGAAGCGGTCCTTACACATCAAACATCTGGAGTTCGTGAGGGAATGCAAGAAAGTTCAAATATTAATTTAGTGCCATTTACAAGTATAACCGGAGAATACTATACTTACGAGAGGCAAATGGTAGTTACAGACTAACCCTAATCCTGAGATAAGTAAATATCTCCTATATTCCATCTTTCTTTGTTACGACCTGAGCGGTTAGGTCACGTGTACCCCACTTTTTCACTTCCTCGTCCCCACATCTCCCCACGAAGATCATCCAATCAACAGTGGACTGACGCTTACATAGACCGACGACGCTCCAGGACCGCGTCGCTCCCTTCACAGTAAAACTTAGTATATATACATTCACTTAGCATTAGTTAGTACACTTAGCTCGACAGCTATCAATAAAACATCTTTACCTGAATACGCCTTACCAGCTCTATTTACTATTAAGAGACGTGACACTTCGCTTTGCTCAGTACCACGCCCTACGACTCTGCTAACATAAACTCAGAACGGACTAGTTTATCCCTTGGAAAACCCAACCGTCACATTCTTTATATCCCTCTTTATTTCCCTCTTTTCTAGCAGCCAGTAGAATAGCTACGCTAGCTCTATCTCGCAGTAATGGAAAACCAAGGTTGTATTGCCGCCGCTGCAATAAACCGACTCTTAATGAGCGAATTAAACTAATTACTGATCACAGCTTAAAGAATGAAAAGTAACAAACAAGTCCGTTCCTCAGTCTTAAAGTAAGAGCCCCTGTCGTATCGTCATATTCCAAACGATGAAGCCATACGCTACCTTTAAGCGTGCGAGAGGGGTTAATTTCAGCTAGTCCCCAATCAGCACTGGCGCCCTCAGTACTATTAAGAGGCGATTTGGGTCAAATCGCCCACCAAAATGGGGTTGCGGAGTAGTGAGATTTGGTCCATATCGCTTTGGTCGAAGCCGAGTACTTGATCGGTCTAAGATAACCCTAGCACCACCTGATTGGTTATTTCCGCTACCAGCCCTGTCGATGACTGTTTGCCATCAAACTCTGCCAACTCTTTATAAGCAAGGGGTCCTCAAGTGTGCTCCTCATGTGCTCCTCACACCAAACTGGCAAGAAATGTGAGCACAAATCGAGAACCTCATTGAGCTGAACACCGCGAATTTCTGTAGGGTCAGCCAAGATTGCACTAGTTATGATCCTGTGCGACATAATGCTAACACCTTTTATTTCAGATCGTGAACTCGTCCATCCAGTCGGCGATCTCTAAAGTTCCAGAGCCGAAAACAGACATTGTGGCGATGTGGTAGGACTCCTTCACCGCATATTTCTACTCATCAACGAGCCACGTATTTTCTCTTGCACTCGCCTTGATTAACTTGAGCAACAACGTTCGCCAATGCGTTCACGGGCTAGGCAAAATGACACCGACGCCTACTGTTGACCAATTGCCGTCTTTCATGGACACCGCCTCATATTTAGCAAACGACCGATTTCAATGTATTTGGTATTTACCTTACAAAAAGAGATGCTGTATGGTTCAGATCACGCCAAAAGATAACCAAAAAGCGCTTCAGCGGGCGAAAGGTGTTTGGGAATCACGCCTCGCGGCGACATCAACGCTTCAAGACTTGGCGACAATTGCTGAGGATTGTTGCTGCGCTCGCCACCACCGTAATAGAATATGGGGAAGCGGTCTAGCACAGGAGTTGGCCCTTCGATGGCAAAATGAGATACGAAATGCCTTAGGTCTTACGACTCACGGAAGAAATCTAAGCGTGAAGACGGAGGACACGAAAACGTCAGTTCCCATCACATTTGCCAAACACCAGGTTCTAAAAGAGGAAACATTGCTCTCAAAACTGCAATCAGTTGTTGAGCCTCGGGCATGCAAAACTGGATCTTTGTATTTTTACACCCATGCAGACGATGCCTTCGGTGGCATGATCAAGATAGGGTACACCAGCCGGACGATAGATTCTCGACTTCATGAATGGGCTGAATGTGGCAATGGCTATCCAAAACTCCTCGACTCTCTTTCCGGCGTGCGACATCCAGAACGTGTCGAGCTGTTGATACACTTCGAGCTCGTGGAATGGTGGTATGCACAGAGATGGTGCGAGCATCATCGCAAAGCCCATATTGAGTGGTTTAAAGTCGACTTGGATAGAGTGCGAACAGTTGCGCGTCTCTGGTGCCAGTGGATGCAGGATGCCAACCCATATGACAGGCGCGGCCGCCTCACAGCTCTTTGGGCGGGACATATCGAGTTCTTGGTTCAGCATGACAATCCAATCACAGCCAAAGCAATGGTGCAAATTCAGAAAATAGAAGAAGGATCAGACGAGGTGTACGAGTTTATCGACGACAAGGTCCTGCGCAAGAAACAAGACGCCGTAGTGAAGGAGGAAGTCGAAGAAGAATGATCAATTGAAACCGCATTATACCCTATCACCAATTGTAATTGTGGGTTGACCAACCCACGTTTATTTTGTATGGCACTTTAGCGCGGCTCACCTGCCTCGCGTACCTAATCTGTTATACCTTCACTGCGGCGCTTCACAGGCGGTTGCTGCGTCTCCGGATGCACCTGCTTTTAGCTCTAGTGCTAGAGCCTCTACGAAGCGGCTTTTTTAAAGACCACGCAGTAGGTTTGCCTCGCAAATAGGTGATTCCATTCAGTTTATCCTATTCCTGTATTCTCTTTGCAGGCTACCTAACTGATGTTTTTAGAGTTTATCGCTTGCAAGGATTATTTTTCCCCCAATCAAAAATCGTGAAATTAATACAGCTAGATAGAGTCGACTTACAAAAACGAGTCTATGCCTTCTAATCTGTTGAGACAGTGTGGCTAAGTGTGACGGTTGGGTTTTCCAAGGGATAAACTAGTCCGTGCTAGGTTTATGTTGGCAGATGCGTAGGGCGTTATCACTAAGCGATTGCAAAGTGTCACGTCTCTTAATAGTGAATAGAGCGGGTTAGGCGTATTCAGGTAAAGAAGTTTTATTGATAGCTGTCGAGCTAAGTGTCCTAACTAATGCTAAGTGAATATATATATATCCGTGGGGGCTCACGATGGTGAGCTAGGCTTACATCGTAAGTCTGGGCTCGCATCGTAAGTCGCATCGTGAGCCATAAGTCGCAGAGTCTAGCGGCTCACGTCTGACTAATCTAGTGTAGGTGGTTGACTGTCCTGATAGGAGAGAAAAGGGTGGGTCTACGTTATATCGTAACAGAAAGGGGATGTAGAGAAGATACAGAATACAGAGAAAAGGAATAAAAAGTGCTTAGAAACACCAGCAAAAAAAAGGGGAAAGAACCCCAAATTCTAGATCCTGCAATCAGGACCTACAGACATCCAGTCATATTATGCCCGTTCATACGAAACATGTATCTATTTAAAGCCGAATAGCCGAATGAGGGAATAAGCTCAATCGACAGAATCCCCACTTGCACCGCAACTAACCGAACGATAGTAGCCTCGAAAAGAGAACGACAAACCTACCATCTCATCTGCACATGACATGACAAACCCGAAGGTCCAAACATGAACATAATTTACGTCAAATGAACCAAGAGTTAAACGTTTCAACGACAAGAGAAGGGAGTAGTAGACTAACCAAGACACACTAACCTAACAAAAAAAGAAACCATGTACTTTGGATTACTTATTTTGACATTTCGAGTTTTTGATCCAGATGGATCCTTTGTTAAGAGTTTTGAAGATATCGAGAAGACTAGGGCTCCGGCTTACAGTTAAAAAAAATCAAAAGTACGTTAGATTACGGATAGATAAACAGTTAAATATCCGTTCGTGTCCCCCCAACTAGGATTATGAAACGCATTTAGCCTAAAGGGTATAAACAGTATATTCTGAATACAGTTAACAGTAGCTTGCATAGCGTCTTATAGCTTAATGAGGAAGCAATAAACGACCTCAGTAACACATTGTAAGCCATAGCCACTCCGCTAGGTGATTAATTTGTACAGTTGATGCTTATATTCGATTGAGGGGTCAAAAAGATGGTGACCTCCACTCTATGATTGACTCGATTTCTTTCCCAAAGATCATGTGTCGCCTGAGGCATTATCGCAGGCAGCAATGGCTGTTAAATACCCGACTTGAGACAGTTTGAAAGTAGAGTTTCCATTTCACAATCACTGGCAATGGACCTCTACCCGAGAGTAACAGCTGTACAGGTATGACCACCATATAGATTCCATACAATGCACGACTTCTATCATCACCCCAGATTCTCAGTGTCCAGCCGCCAATATCCCTGCTCATTGATAAACTCCACAATCTCCTTTAAATCTACCGGCGAGACAATCCGCTGCACCCATCCAGACTCCATATTGTATAATTGATTTGATCGCCAGGTGCCAGATGGGGGAGATGTGCTAAATAAATACTTAAGAGCGACGCGGAACTGATGCCAGGGATGAGCTGGCTCGTTATTGCTTTTTTTTTTTTTTTTTTAATAGTCTGACCTCTGAACGGAATGGTGTTCTAATGAGGCTTGCAGTAGCTTGTAATAAACTAAGCTAGTCGTAACGATGAGAATGTACGGTAGTTCACTGACTCCAAACTTCTCTCTTGTGAATGACAAAGGTGTCACAGGAAATCATCAATGAACAGCGGTTCAAGTAAATAGTGTGATTAAAGGGAATTCTTGGGATATCGGCGAAAAGACAGAAGCAATGCAACCAGCAAAGAGAATGAGACATGACGCCATATCTAAAGTTCCCTCACGCTTATGCCTCCCTTGCTGACGGGTCCAGTTTGTGGCTGGCTGAATTCAGACGGTCAATGCGCCCAGCCTAGTCCAGCGGGATACCTTGTGCAATAACAAGACAGAGCGCGTCATTCGATTGCACAGAGGTAGTTTGCTTATTGGTCTTGGATTCATACGTCACGTGCAGGTTCCACTGCATACTCGTCCCATTCACCTTCGGTCCCCTATCCAACCCTCACTTCTCCCTCTTGACATAACAATAATAATTTCATGGCGATTGAAAACCCCACCTAGCGCCCACGACTTCCATCCAATTCTTTGCCAACAAGCAGACAAAACATAACAATGGAAGATATAGAGCTGCTACAACTCCCTCTAGCGTTCCAGAACGGCTCCGCCCGTCTTCTCACAGGGGACCTGGTCGTGCGGGACATTGAGCGCTGGTGTTATCGAAAAGCCGACAAAAGTGGCGTCAAGCCAGTCATGGCCGTCGTCTATTTCAACACAGGCGCGGATGCAATAGACTATGTTAAGATCAAAGCCCACGTTGCTGCACGAGTAAGTCAACAGTACAGGGACTAGGGTGAGGACAATAGCTAATTGACCCACTGGGCAATAGGCTGGCGTCAGCTATTGGGTATACGAGATGCCCGTCGATGCATCAACAACACAGGTCATGAGCCAAGTTAAGAAGCTGAACAAGAACCCTCGGATCCACGGCATCCTGATACAGCGCCCATTGCCTCGCCAGTTAAATGAACCAGAGATTATGAGATCCATCAATCCTATCAAGAACATTGAGGAATACGCCAAAGGCCGAGCCAACAACATTGCTGCAGACGCCTTGATCCGCTTGTTGGCAAAGTATGGGCTACTCGAGTCGGCACAGCAGGCCAGGATCCACATTGTCGGTTTTGGCAATATTATTACGAAAGAGTTCGTCAAGCAGATGAAGAGCCAATTCCCCTACGTAAGTGCGTCTAGAGGCTTCGATCCATCTTATGACGAACATGAAGCTCTTCGGATGGAAGTTGAGACACCGCGCGATTCCATAATCATCTCGGAACTGCATCGCGGACCTGGCTTCATCAAATCATCCATGGTCAAGCCGGAAGTGAGTGTCCTGGTTGATCTTGGTTTCTATGTTACAGAAAAGGGCGTTATCGGCGATGCGAGCCACGCTCTCTTTGACAGGAGTAGTCTAGCAATTGCACCAACACCGGGCGGAGTCCTTCCCATTTTATTATGGATTATGATGGAGCGGACAATCAAGGCGAAGAACTTAATTATGAAGGAAGAGCTGCAAGGTTGCCATTGCTTAACTATGTGAGATGGTGGAGGTGGCACTAGGAATACCCCGGATATTAAGATAGCAGAGGAACAACTGAGATACACTTACTCAACAAAAAGAAGAATGTATCATGGAACCACAAATGCATAAACAGTCAAACATGCACAGCATCTTCTTACGTATTTATAGGGACAATCAATGACATGGAGCGTGCTTTTATTGTGACTCTTTGTAAAACATAGCCACTGCACCGCCTCGATTGCTAACCTTGGGAGCATCTGACAACAGACACAAGGCTTACAGATACGAACCAAGAGTAAGGTAGAATAGTACAGGCTTTGTAATTTTTGTATATTAAATCTAATTAACTGATTTATGTTTAGTCTTCTCTTCCTTGGTTATCATGACTGGAACTAAAACGTGGCTGTGGTTAATTACGTATATTGTTCTAATTCTACTCATTGTCAGTCTTGAAGTTAACGAGGTGCAGAAATAATTTATCTCTCAATGGTATGATGACGGACACATATCTTCGTCTTCATTTTCTCCAGATGTCAAAGTACAACCCACTTTATATAGGGTTACAATGAAGAGCCAACCTCATTCCACAAGAGTCATACTTCGAAGACCAATCTTGATTGAACTACAGATCTCAATATTTGACGTCAGAATATTGGAGACCTTAGCTGCTGGAAATATAAACGATCAAATTGACATGTTAGTTCATGTGATTTGGACCAGACTGTCGAAAACAGCAGCATGAACTGGGAAATGGAAACATCGGCTATACGGCAAACCCAAAAGGCACGAAGGATCGCATACAGTTGAAATATCTGACCAAGTGGGGAGCAAATCTTATGCGGACCGGTTCCGTGAAGAGGCTCGTTGGTAAGTGGTTGTTAAAGATCCACAGGATCAAATTTTATCTAATCGATCAGATAATCAGTGGTAATCTATCCACATCATAGCGGGTATGGCCGGAAGATCAGACGCTACGCCTCAGGTGAACTCTTGATCGGTCCAGTAATATGGACTCATGGATGCTATGATCCAAGAATCTGGCCACACATGCGGAGCTTATCAGATCCTTCAGCTGCGGATGGTCTGATTGTTGCAGGAGTTCTTTTCCGCTTGACCTAGACCGGGAGATTCAGTGGAACCCATCAATGACATTCCAAGTATAAATAGCCAACTCTGAAGCATGTTATGTTACATGGCAGATACAAATAATTCGTCAAACTCAAGCCACCATCAACATGTACTCTCCAACTGTATGCATCTCCTCTTCCAGCAATAACTAATATTCATAAACTCACTCATGACATAGAAGCTCTTCGTCGCCTTCATGGCCCTCACCACCTTTGCCACGGCCAGCCCCGTCGCCGAGAAGAGCGACACCCAGACCCTCGAGGCTCGTAGTACCTGCTTCGGATACGCCAACTACGCGGCATGTGCTTCTGCTCGTCGTCGATCTTGCCCCCATGGCGCTGGTCAGAACCAGTGCTTTACTGCCGCCTCGCGTGCTTGCCAGCAGAACTGCTAAGCGTTGGATCACTCGGATATTATTTGTTAGTTATAGGAATAACATCGGGTTGAGAATGGAAGCATAATTACTTGTATTTGGAAAGAATTAAATCAAGCTTTTATTTCCATTCTATTTTTTCAGAGTCAATACCATAAAGGATTCTAATACTTCACTCAGCTGTAACTAGTACACAGTGTAGCATGGGTGAATCGTTTTAGTTCTTGTTTCTTTATCTTTCATTAATCTTGCACCGGTCTATGGAGACGGATAAGTGATTAGTCAGCATGCTTCCTATGACTCAACCCAAGAGTATAACTGTCTTGATCACATTCTCCTCTACCGATTTCTTAACATAAAACAAATATAAAAAATGAGCCTCAAATTCACTACTCTTGATGTCTTTACAAAGACCGCCTTTGAAGGCAATCCACTGGCCGTGGTGATAATCCCGCCACCAAGCCAGTGTCCTCCTCTCGCCCAAGCCCAAAAACAACGCATCGCCCGCGAATTCAACCTTTCAGAAACCGTCTTTGTCCATGATGTCGAGAACCATTCAGAGTCAATTGAGAGACAAATTGACATATTCACTCCGAAAGCGGAACTCCCATTTGCTGGTCACCCGACAATTGGCACCGCAGTCTTCCTCCGTCCTCAAGGTGTCAAGACTATGATCGCCAAAGCAGGGAAGATTGATCTTGAATTTGATGCCAATGACTCTGCTCGTGCTGCTATTCCACACAACGTGCGACTTCATGCCCATCGCCTCACCCAGCCCGAGTACGAAGTTGGTTCAGATGGCCAGATCGCTCAAGTTGCTGCAGCTGAGCATGGCGCGCAGTTGTTCAGCATTGTCAAAGGAATGACTTTTGCGTTGATTGAGCTACCATCTCTCGACCTGTTGGGCGCTGCAAAGATTGGAGCAATGGCTTATATATCCGGAGACCTGCAAGATGAAGGTTGGAAACACGATTTTGACTCGAGGAGATACTACTTTGTACTTCTAGACAGCGAACGATCGTCTGATGGGAAGCAATTCATTCAAAACGTTCGTACAAGACTTGTCAAGCGCACAATGGAAGACCCTGCAACGGGAAGTGCTGCCTGTGCATTGGGTTGCTATTTGGCACTGCACAAGCTTTCTGCTACTTCTGTACAGTTCAAAATTACTCAAGGTGTTGAGATGGGACGAGAAAGTCTCATTCTAGTTGATGTAACAGTTGAAAAGGATGGCAATGGAGAGCGCAGGGTCAAAACAGTCCATCTTGGGGGGAATGCAGTCGAGGTTATGAGCGGAACCATACGCGTCCCTTGAGGAAAGTCTTAGTTTATTCCAATCTCTTTCTTGAGGTCTCAGAACAATTGGCCACTGGAAGCATAAGAGACGAAATTAATAGATCAGCTTATGCTACTTAGACTAAGGTCTTTAGGCTATTTATTTTTGTAACCTAAGACTTAGGAGGTCAACCTTTCTGCTACCCAGTAGCTGGGTAGCTACCTGCCTCATCCCTCGTTATTTTACCCGCAACACTCTGACTTTGTCGACCTTTTTCCTCTCTCATCTCCATCATCAGCCAATGCACCGGTCGCGTTTTCACGCTTCTCAAGCTACTAATGCGACATCAACTCTTGAATCTCCAGCTACACGATTGTATGGAACCCAAGCGGATGGCTCT
Source organism: Fusarium culmorum (assembly GCA_016952355.1). Classification (NCBI taxonomy): domain Eukaryota; kingdom Fungi; phylum Ascomycota; class Sordariomycetes; order Hypocreales; family Nectriaceae; genus Fusarium; species Fusarium culmorum. Next base: position 11,588,505 of record CP064750.1, read on the forward strand.
ACAAACTCGGCCTCTACGATTTCGCCGGCTCAGGACCCTTTCATGTCGCCAGTGGCTTTGGGGCCCTTGCTTGGTCAATGATGCTGGGTCCTCGAATCCCCGATGTCATTCTTCGCGCTTCGTTTCTTTCTTCTATCGAAGTCAACTGGCAACTGATTATTTTTATTGCCTGAACTACTGGCGACTAGAAAATGACAGATCGACAAGCTATAATACTACAATATGCGGACGCCTGCAAGGACGCATCCTAGCAGCAAGACTGCAGTCAGATAACGTATCGGCTCAGTCTAATTCTACATTTTCAGACCACCATTGTCTAGACTATGGCGGGGTCGAGCCTAAGACTGAAGCAGCCAACATGATGCTTCGCTCCCACAATGTCGACACCAACCGCCTGTCATACAGCGAAGTCCACAGTAATGGCAAGAAGGATGAATATGTTCTTATGGCGAACGTCGATGCCCACAGTGGCTTTTTAGCACTAAACGAGGCTAAACGACGAAACGATGAAACAACTTCGGGTAGCGGAAGACTCGAAGTCTCTGAATTGCTCTGGCATACCGAGGTGGAAGATGCACAGGGGCAACGCAAGCCTCTTTCAGCACTGAGGGTGATTTGGGTTGACACTATCGTTAACAAAACGACGCAAGCTATATAGTCTGGGAGGCCCTGCGATCAGCTAAAACCCCTGACTATACAGAAGGGTATGAGGGTGATATAGGAGTTGTGACATATAACCCAGGTACAGAAGTACATGCGGCTTGTTTTGCCTCTGTGCATCTTCCACCTAGATATGCTATAGCAATTAAGAAAATTGACGTTATTAGGCACAATCAATGCTCAGGGTATCAGAAACATTGACCGTTGTAGGCATAAGAGACGAAATTAGTAGGTCACTTTATGATTTTTAGACTTGGCTTCTTAGATTATTTATTTTTATCCTAAGGCTTAAGATGCTGACGTTTCTTCTACCCACCAGCTGTTATCTCAAGTACACACTGCAAGTACCAAAAACATCCATGGTGCCAACAGGAATTGTTCGGCACCACCCGTATCTTGGCCCAATCAGATCATCCATCTCACTTTCGGCGCCATTTCGCCGAAAGTCTTATCTTTTAGATCTATCGCCATCTGGATAAGGCAGTCATCAACCTCTCAATGACATTCATTTCGCCGAATTTACAAGTGAAAACTGGATCATCAGTTTATCTGTATCATAACAGGACTCTTTTATGAAAGTAATATAAGGACGGGATTCTTCAAATGTAGCACCAACACCGCGCACGTCCTGACGATACCTTTATCAACCATTCACTTGATACAAAGTCCCACCACCCTTCATACACTTCAAGAAACCTGCAAGCATGCATTACACACCCCGTGAGGTACGAAATACTCTGGTCATTGTACTTTGTGGATACTAATGTCATCAAGGTTGAGAAACTTGTCTTTTCTCATGCCGGTCATCTTGCCCAGAAGCGACTGGCACATGGAAAGAAGCTCAATCATCTAGAGTCTAGTGTAAGTCGTGTTTCCAAGACAAAGATGATAATAAAGACTGAATCATCTAGGCTCTCATTTCCAATGTTCTTCAAGAGGTATTATCTGTTTCCAACTTGCCCGCTATTGATGTTGCTAACTTGATAAGATAATCCATAATGAAGATTATTCTGTCGCCGATCTCATGAAGGTTGGCAAGGTCATTCTTGGCCGACGGCATGTTCATTCGTCTGTTGTTGCTACGCTCAAACAGATGCAGGTCGAAGGCACTTTTGAGACAGGAACCCATTTAATAACCATCCATGACCCGATCAGTACTGACGATGGAGACTTGAAGATGGCTTTCTACGGAAGCTTTCTTCCGGTTCCCTCTCAAGACTTGTTTCCTTCTGTCAACGAGGCGGATTTTCATCCTTTGGCTATGCCAGGTGCTATGCGACCAGCGGATGCTGAAGACATCATTCTCAGCGCAAATCGTGACCGAGTGAGAATTACTGTTACGAACAAAGGGACTCGAGCCGTTCATGTAAGTCATACAGCGAAACCTGCATATTTGTCAGAATTACTAATTCGTCAGGTCGGGTCACACTTTCACTTCATGGAGACAAACCCTGATCTCAACTTTGATCGCGCAAAGGCCTACGGTTACCATCTCGATCTTCCAGCCGGAGAGTTTCTGCGCTTCGAACCCAATGAGCCAAAGTCCGTCACCCTGGTCAAATTCGGAGGCTCAAATGTCATCCAAGGTGGAAGTGGTCTTGCCAAAGGTCCGGTCAACCGTGCCAGCGTCCAGACGATTCTTCAGCAACTGCAACAGGCGGGTTATCAGCACTCGCCTGAAGCGTCAGAGGAGCAAAATGTTATCCGACCGTGCTCAATTAGTAGAGAGGCGTATGCCTCTGCTTATGGCCCTACAGCAGGCGATCTGATCCGTCTTGGGTCTACCGAGCTTTGGGCCAAAGTTGAGAAAGATTACACGTTCTATGGCGATGAGTGCACATTGGGTTGTGGTAAGACTATTCGTGATGGCATGGGAGCTGCAAGCGGCTGTGCTGATGCCGATTGTCTCGACTTGGCTATCATCAACGCTGTCGTCATTGATTGGACTGGCATTTTCAAGGCTGACATTGGTATCAAAGACGGCACCATTGTCGGCATTGGAAAAGCTGGTAACCCAAGTGTAATGGATGGTGTTTCTGATAACATGGTTATTGGATCAAACACGGACATCATCGATGCCGGTGGTAAGATCGTTACCGCTGGTGGAGTCGATACTCATGTCCATAACATTTGTCCCCAGCAGGCATTCGAGGCGATCTCATCCGGTATCACGACTCTCTTTGGAGGCGGTAGCGGTCCAAGGTACGTGTCAGCACCTCAACACTATTTGAATATTTGGTGCTGACGTAAACAGCACCTCGTCTACAGCTGTCAATGGCACTGCGAGCAAAAAGTACATTCGACAAATGATGCAAGCATGCGATCAGCTGCCCGTCAACTTCGGCCTCGTTGGAAAGGGAAGCGACTCCGAGAAAGTCGGTCTCCTCGATCAGATCAACGCAGGTGTTATTGCACTGAAGCTACATGAGGACTTTGGATGCACACCCTCCACAATTCAGAACTGTTTGAAGTGAGTTAACCTTTCCAACATTGAATGTACCATGCTGACTCCATTTGTGCAGTGTCTGTGAAGAACAGGACATCCAATGCCATATCCATACCGATGGTCTCAACGAAGCAGGCTTCCTTGAACATACAGCAGCAATCTTCAAAGGCCGAAGCATTCATGTGTACCATGTCGAAGGTGCAGGTGGTGGTCATGCACCCGACGTCATCAAGCTTGTCTCGTACCCAAATGTTCTCCCTAGCAGCACGTCTCCTACAATGCCTTTCACCACCAACACAATTGACGAGCATATCGATATGGCTGCCAATTGCCACCGCCTCTCAAAGGACAATCCGGACGATGCCTCGTTCCTCAAGAACCGTATCCGAGAGGAAACCATTTCAGCCGAGGACATTCTTCATGATATTGGAGCGATCAGCATTATGTCGTCGGACTCTCAAGCTATGGGTCGATCAGCAGAGGTGCTGGTGTGCACTTGGCAGGCGGCTCATAAGAACAAGCTCCAGCGCGGTGCTCTAGCAGAGGACAAGGACACTGGTGCAGACAACTTCCGTATCAAGCGGTATATCAGCAAGTACACCATAAACCCTGCCATTACGCAAGGAATTAGCCATGCTGTTGGTAGTGTTGAAACGGGCAAATTGGCCGACTTGGTCATTTGGGATCCTGCTGAGTTTGGGGCGAAGCCATTCCAGGTTCTGAAGAAGGGTTTCATTACCTATGCACAAATGGTGAGTTCAGTTCCATCGCGTCTAAATAAAATTACTAACATCTTCATCCAGGGCGATGCCAACGGAGCGTAAGACTTTGCTGTCCATCAATATGGTACAATGCTAACCTTTCGCAGTCTCTCCGATGTCGAACCCTTGGTCGGCCGACCAATGTATGGAGTAAGTACTGTGTTTCAATGATTCGATGCGCAATTTCTAATCTACCTCCCAGGCCCTGCATTCCGAGTCGAGCGTCATGTTTGTCTCCCAGGCAAGCGCTTCACAAGGTGGTGATGTTCACTCGTACAATCTCAAAAAGCAGATTGAGGTCGTGAAGAACTGCCGAACGGTAAAGAAGGGTGATTTGAAGTTTAACAGTGCTACACCCAACATCGATGTTGATCCCGAGACTTTGGTAAGTGCTTTCTGACGATAAAGTTGACCTGTGCTAATCTCATTTCACGACAGGCTGTCACTTGCGATGGAATGGCAATCAAGTCCGAGCCGGTGAGCTCTCTTCCTATGACGAGGCAAACGTTCTTGTACTAGATAGTTACGGAAGCACACTTTGCTTACCGTCTGGTTTGGATTTGGTAGATAGAACTATAGATGATACATTGAAGAACTGCATTTATTGTCATGTCTTTTGTTTGAAATGGTATCGAAGCAAGCGGGCTTCTGCCTTGAGGTTAGCGGTCGTGTAAACCACTAGCCATTTGAGGTGTAGCGGTGGTGCACTAAGCAAGGAATGGGCCAAAACAGGGCATCTTATCAAGTAACCACCTTATCATAAACAGTGCTGACTTTGACTTAGCACTATTAGCCTTCAAATTTCTAGTCATCCAACCCAAGTCTGTTATCCGCGAACCTCAATATTTGACTCATTTTCTTCCCTACTACATTTCAACATACAACATGGACAATAGCGAAGATGATAGCGGAGCTCACAACGAACCTGGCACACGCGCCTATCGACTCCATAATAGACGTCGGCCTTGTGATAAATGCCGTGCCCGGAAGGTTCGGTGCCAAATAGAGGATGGCAAACAGAATTGCCGTCGCTGCGCACAGTCTCAGACTCCATGTACCTTTGAAGGACGATCAAGACGCACGACACGACAGAACAGGACTACGTCTGTCTCTAGCAGTGCTCATTCACCAGTTGTCAATCATACCTCTCATGATGATACATGGGGTCTTGACAGCTCTTTCGGGATAGATCAAGTTTCTTCCGAACAATGCTCTGCGTCTGCAAAACCAACAATCTTCGTGGCTACTCCTCCAGTCTTTGCACACGAGACCGAGGCCCCGTATGATCACGCACAAACACTTGATAGTGTCGCCACCACAACACGGTTACAATTCTCCAGGTCACTGGATGATATACAAGGACAGACATCAACCCTTCTAGGATCATCCTCCGAGGCTGATCCCTGGCTGCTACGCCACTGCCGGTTCGATGACTATGGACTCAGAAGCTTCTATGGTTTGCAGTTCCGAAATATTGGTGGAGTACCAAACCGGCAGAAGATTCCTGTTCACTTCATCGTGACCCCGAAGTCAACGAATGATGCGACTTTCGATAAGATGATATCCCTGAGATCCAGACTCAACGGGCTCATTCCAGCATCATTGGGAATTAGACTCGTCAAGCTGTAAGTTAACTAGAGTGGAGTTTACAGGAATAAAGACTGACACATTCTATAAGGTTCTACAAACACATCTATCCCCTAATGCCCATTATATCTTCAACCTACTTCAGCCAGGACTTACTCGATAACCCACTTCCTGGACCGAGTGCCCTTGACTATGTACCTTGCCATTTGCTTGGTGCTATTTATGGTCTTGCGTTACCCTTTGCCCGAAACGATGAGCATCTGTCCATCATTGAGATACACCATCAGTTACCCAGCGCAGACGTCTGGAACATTGTGCATGAAAGCCTACAGCAACAGCTTCGTACCCCAGATCTCAGTGTTTTGGCAGCAGGCCTCATGTGTCTCCATGCAACAATGAATCACAGATTCACCACTACAACAGATACGTTCAAATGGACTTGGCTAGGCACTCTGGTTGGAATAGCACAGAATCTGGGCTTGCATCTTGAGACTCGCATGTGCGCTATTCCTGCTGAAGAAAAGCAGCTCCGTGCTCGTTTGTGGTGGGCTTTATATGTTGAGGGTAGCTGGTTATCATTGCTTATGGGTCGTCCTCCATACATTTCTGACGATGAGTGGGACGTTGGTGAACTGGACGATACTGATTTTGCCATTCCTACAAGTATTCCATGCACAGATATTGGACATGCTGAGGTCACGAGGCCGTTTCGAGATATGGCTCGTCTCTCGGTGATTGCACAGTCGGTGCAGTCTTCTTTATAGTACGTTCTTCACTATTTTTGTGTTATGATGCAATAATCTGACGTCTTTGCAGTTCATTGAAGGCGTCACAGAAGCTTTCTGAGAATCTATCGCTTTCCATCCAGACAGCACAGCCCATATTTGAGCAACTAAGCTCATGGCGCGCTTCGGTACAAGTCCCAGAGGCATCAAGAACAAGTAACAATAGCATGCTCAACGACAACGAATCATATCCGGCAGCAATACTCATCGCACACGCAACCTTGGTCACGTACGTATGGAGAGCGCTTCTACGACCCGTCGTGCCATCGGCTGTACCGCCACTTGTTATTGATGATCAACAGCTTGCTGAAGCTTCTCTTTTTATGGAACTCCAGCCTCGTGACGTTGAGAATCTCTGCTGGGATGTACCAGATCTCTCGCATCTAGAGTTACCACTAAGGGCCTCCGCCGATGGCACGAGGTCACATCATACAGTCATTCAGAACCTCCATCAGTCTTCCTTGGCATGGGCTACAAGTCTGTCAAGTCTAGTCAAAAACTTATCACCGGCTCGTTTCCACGAGTTTTGGTATTCCTGTGAGTATTGTCCATCGTCTCTCCTTCTCATGGCCTTGCTAACAATTATCAAGGGTCGAATATCTGCTTCGCCGTCATGTCAAGTTTCGCCATGGTTGTCTTTATACAATCACCTACACAAGAAGCGGCGGCCAGGTCCAAGGAGATGCTGATGTTTTGGCGTCAGATTGCAAGAGACCAAAGCAAAGTGTCTCCATTGTTGCTGATGACGTTGGCGCGAATTGATGGATACTTTGCCGCTGGTCTTTCTGACGTGTTCTCGCTACCGACCCATGTCGAAGCGGCGCTTTCACCCTAGTCTAGCGTTGAGTGGTGTCGGCGAAAGTCTATGTACGTCACTTTTCGGCGAATATCTGGCCGAGCATCTTTCGCCGAAATCCGCCATCTTATCTTGAGTGTTACTGATTTATTCTGCGAACCAACTCGCCAAACTATTTTACCCAAGTTGAACTATGAGTGAGTTGCATTGGAATATTTATCCATTGTTGTCAGCACTTAGAAAAATGGATCGTTATATGGATTTACAGACTCCTTACGCCTCGAGCTCCTTGCCCCAAACCGGATGTCGTTGTGTCGGCTGCAGTTTCACTGGGCCGCGCATGAATCAACGACTTGCCCAAGATCAACCTCCTCCTTACTCAGATGTCGTGGGTTTTGGCCATAGCAGAAACTCTAAACCTGTCGGCAGATCCTGGAAAAAGAACAAGTTCAGATACATGATTTCCCGAATTTTCCGTCGGGATGTGTAAGTAGGTATGTCTCTTTCCTTTCATAACATTGTCTTTACCTGTCTGACAAGAACATCTAGGATATTGTAATACCTGGTTATGTCTCAAGAGCTATAAAATACTCCATTCTAAACGTGTATCGGGATTCCAGTCTATCATTTTATATCAGGTGGCGATACATTTCATTAAAGATGTCTTGCAAAACAAAACCGATATTCATTACAGTAGTTCTCCAATAGATCTGATTTCTTATAATCCAAGTCTATATATCGTTTCATTAAGTCAAGACGCAAGGGGCCTATGAACAGGAACCCATATGATTGTTTAATAGGCAATATGGATTCACGGCGTGGCAGTCAAAGTTGGGCTGTGCGATACATAATAGATGTTCAAAAAGCATAAAAGAAATAAAACTAATCTGACTTAATACCAACTTCGGATTGCTGTCGGCCTCTGAGGCTTAACAGAAAGAGGGTGACTGCATATGGCATAGTCTAACCGCTGGACTATTTTCCCTCTGCCTCCACGACATGGTCGCCCCCGCCCTCACCCTCGCCTTCTCGCTTCTCATTTCCAAATTCTTTGTCGTCTACCGGGTCGGAATCTTTTGCTTCGGCCTCAGCTTCCTCCTCCTTCTTGACCTCCTCAGTTTTCTCAGCTTGCTTCTTTACATCCTTAGCAACCTTCTCGACGCCTTGTTCCGCCGTCTCCTCACCCTGTGAAGCCGTATTGTTCGCGTTTTGCACCTCGTTTTTCAGATCCTCACTTGTGTTCTCAACGGTCTTGTCGACGTGTTTCAAATCTCCCTCAGCCTGAGCCAGACTCGTGTCAGGGTTGTCCGCGTCGGTAAGGTTCCCAAAGGCGCCTCTGAGATCAGACGCTGTTTTCTCGATTGCCGGATCCGAAGTACCATCAGTCAGTGCCTGCTCCAGCTCTTTTCCCTCCCCTAGCACAGACGTTATGTCCTTCTGGACATTGTCGGCCACAGCTACCTCCTTGTACCCAACCTCCGCCTGAGAAGCCCGTTGCTCGATAGTTGGTGACACTTGGCTCAGCTCAGACTGGAATTTCGCGTTGGATTCCTCTTTGATCTTGGCTTCTTTCTCTTTCGCGTCTGCCTCAGTCTTGGCTTCTTTCTGTGCATCGAGGATCCTCTGCTTCTCAGCCGCCTTGCTATCCTTGAACATGATTAAGACTGTCGCAACGCCCGTCAAGATTCCTATCAATGACCCAAGCTTGTCGCTATAATGACAAATAGAGGACATCACACTACCAAAGGTCGGTGAGGTACTCGGAATGCTTGGGATCACGAGCGGGTTGATGTTGCCAGCCACGTTCACGTTGTTGATAGTGCCTGCAAGTGCAGCTCCAATAACGGTGTAGGCATCCCCAGTCTTGTCGCTGGTCTGGACAACACTCATCCAGACCGGGTTGAGTGACACGGATAGATTACCAGTGCCTGCATTATCCTCCTGCATGGTGCCATCGCCTGGCATCACTACCGTAGTACTCTGACCACCTTTGGCAGCCATTGTCAGTTCTGCCGAGCTGGCCGCTGCGCTAGCCGTGATCACCAGGGTTGCTACCAGAGTCGGGGCAGTCGGAGTGGCAGGCGGAGTGGCAGTGCTATCGGCGCTGCTGCTGTCCGTAGTGTAAAGGTAGTATTTACCTTGCCAGGCGCTCGTGAACTGAGTTTGCCACGTGAAAACTGTATTCCAGGTGCTGTAAGTGCATTGCTTGAAACTAGCATTGCCTGGGAAAAACGTGTTGATCGCCTCTGTGGGGACCTTCTGGGCTAACGCTGCGCGGAACCCTTTGGCCAGGGGCGAGGATGGGTAGGCTTGCATGTACTTGATGAACTGGAACGAGTCCACCATGTTTTGCAGCATATCACTAGTGAGAGTGAATGCGAGTGTTGGTGAGAACTCGGAAACAGCCATCACAGCCACTGGGAACTGTTGGTAGTAGTTGCCGTTCAGTGTTGCGATATTTCCCGTAATCATCGCCTGCAGACTGCTACCATCCGGCACGCCTTGCACCTGCTGGGCAACGGCGCCGTTGGGTACAGTGGCCAACTTTGTATAGGTCGATGCCACAGTCGTACCGGAGGTGGGATTGGGGTTGGGCTTGAAGACATTGAAGATGTCCACATCGTAACCCACGTTGTTGGTAACTGTGATGGTAAAGACGGAAGACATGATGAAGTAGGGTAAAGTAGACAAGTAAAAGTGAGTATGGATTGAGTGATTATGGACTGAGTGAGGAGGATATCATGAATGGCTGTCTCTCTCTATATATATACATATATCGAATAGGAATGAAGTATTCTTTGCAACTGATGAGGTTCGTTCGCTAACGTTGTCCAATGATTTGGCACTTGTGTACCCCTACGACGCAGCGGCTTAATGTGATAAGACAGACAGTCTAGATTTTTACACTCAGCTGGCTTTGATTCGACCTGTTGATTTAAACCGTCCAGTCCTGCAGACACTATTGGTCAAATTAGCTCCTCGCCTGGCTGGCTTCAGTGACATCTCTCAATAGCTAGCGCCACTCGTCTAATAGTGCTTGCCAGCTATCATTCCTATCACTCGCCTAGATTAGTTAGCCTCAGGCTCAGCCGCACATTCTTTCTGTAGTTGGTATAGTCTTTTCGAACTCAACGACCAGCTATACTTCACCGCTTAAATTTCACATATGTAGGTAGTACTTAACTATCCTTTGAAGACCTGTCATGCGTTTTGGAAGGTACATTTTGAATGTTAACTCATTCGATCTAAACAGAGATATTAGCTTAACAGTAAACTTCTGCACTACAATGATGCAAGGTACATCATATCTCTGATACACTGATAATATCTACTACAACCGTCATTTTGATATACCTGTAGGCGTCGTTATCTAAGTGTATAAAGAAAGCGGAGTTTGTGAATATTTTTGCTTGAGCTAAAAACGTTTAGCTGAGGCATGTGATACCGACTGCAAATGTTCTCGACCATAACTACGAAAGTCGTCTCAGCCAGCCACTATTGACCATGTGAATTTGAAGTAGCTATCTCAGGACTTACTATTGATAGTGATAAGACTACAGACGTTAAATCGGCTCATCTTTCCCTTTCGTGGCTGGTCCAGACTGAAGCCGTTCGGATGTAAGTGGTTCCAGTACTCACAGTCTGCTTAGCGCCCTCAACTAGACATGTATGTCTCAGCCAAGATGAACTGACGGGGTATGTGGACGGTGCACAGCCGTAGTGTGGATGAGCTATCAGTATGAAAGTGTTGAACGACAAGCCAATTGGTATTTGTTGTATAAAACGGGTTCAGCAACAACACTCACCACCACCATATTTTTGCAGCATCTTGCATCCTACTCTTGTTCTCCCCTCACTTTTCTCACTTGTTACTTGGCCCCGCTACCATGTCTACCATCCCTGTGTCATTCACCAATAGCTTGAGCTTCCCCGTTCAGGTCTACGACTCATTCGCTCCCCAAGATACGAGCAACTATTTCGGGACCTTGACCTTGCTTACAACGGTCCCGGCCAATACCGTAGCTTCAGTGACGCTCATCCACTCAACAGCGACACTGATAGTCAGCAATGCAGCGACCAATTCCCCTCTGGCGCGGTTCATTTACATACCAATGTTCAGCGTCGGGCCGTTTGCTGTGTCTCAGGCTGATGTGACTGCCATGGCCCAGACCATGGACTTCATCACCTTTATGACCAACAATCCTCAGGATCCGGTTGCGGTAGCTTTCAATGCTATCTGGAAAGACCATTCAGCTCCACTGGCGGAGCCCGTAACCAACTTCTTTGCTCAACATCCGGCCTACGCGAGCTGCACGTTTGTTACCTACTTGATGGGTATCACATATGCCGCTGAGCAGCCTGTCAGTAAATCCATGCCCATGGATCAGGCTGTATACTCTCTGAGCAGTCTCGTGACATCAATGGGTGGAACCTGGCCGTCTGGCTTACCGGATATCACGGTGACCAAGTTTACTTGCAGCACCAGCAATGGTGTACTTGCTCTTCAAGCGATGGTAGACAAAAGTCTATTACCTGCCAAGTCAGATGAAGCGTTGACATTCTTCATGTCATTATTCAGCTCCAAACTGCTTCTTATCAGCATCAACATCAATTATGCCCTTGATCAAGGCATTGGCGGAACGCAGCTCACCATCAGCCTTGATACTATGCAAGTACCCTGTGGAGACTTGGGAACCTTGACCATAAAGGATCCCAATGTCACCATTAGCATCAACCCAATGTTCAAATTCGTCACCTTTGAGGTTGCTGGTACCATTCCGTTCACTGTCTTTGAGAAGAAGTTCGACACGAAGGTCACCATGACCATCGACAATCTCGAGGCCAGCTTCGGGGTACAGGTGGAAGGAAGCGACATGACCCTCCCGACACCTACCCTGATGAAGGGTGCACATTTTGATTCGTTTGGGGTAGGCATTGGAGTCTTCTTCGAGCCACCAGGTGCAGTGGTAGGCTTGTCTGGTCAATTGCATATTGGCGACGCTGCTAGCGGGGCCCAAGTGGCACTTGACGATGACTCCTTTGTTGTCGTGTGTCAGTTAGAAGATGGAGTCCCGAACCCCCTCTACGTTTCTTTCTACGTACCTCAGATGCAACTGACGGACGTGATTACTATCTTCACCAATTCCCAATGTCCTTTGGAGTTGCCGGTTTCATTCAACGATATGTTTTTCCAATGGTCCGAGAACCCCATGGAACCTGTGGTACTACCTGATGGATCGCCCTCCCCGATCGGTTACGGATTCAAATGTCGTGCAGACATCCTTTTCTTGAGCTTCTATGGCGATGTAGCAATCGATCCCACAAACGGAATAAACGCCGAGATTGAAATGGCACCACTCTCATTGGGCGACCTTTTCAAGTTTGGGGGTGATGGCAAGGGCGTTACCGACAAGGTGGATGCTGCCGGAAATCCCATCAACAACAACCAGTTGGCGACAACGGCCGCGATACAACAGGCCAACAAAGACTCCACCGTTCAGCAGCTGGTGGCTTCAAGTGGCCCAGTATTGAAGATTCAGACATCAGCCTCACCTTATCTATACCTCAACGCCAGTGTGAGCTTGTTGGAGATAGTGAACGAGCAAATCACTGCGGAGGTCACATCGACAGCTATTACGTTCGATCTGGACTTTGGTGCTATCTTGACCGAGCAGATGACTTGTGTGCTAAATGGGCTTGACAACCTGTCTGCCACATTCTCGTACGGAATTAACCAGAATATTTCACTGCCCACAATCGCCGGTGTCAGCCTGGGGTCCATTGACTTGGACGTTACAGTCAGCGCAAATTTGGGACTTGTTGGTTCAGATTCTGGTGTCAGCATAACACTCGGGGGTAGTTTTGACTTCGAAGGCGCAACCCTCACTATCGATGGCTTTACGGTTACCATTCCCATCTCGACATTGAGTGACCTCCTAGGCGCCATTGTCTCCCAAATTGTGCAGGACGCTAAAAACATATTCAGCAACATTCTGAAAGTTGCAGTTCAGTGGGCCAGCAAGGTTGAGCAAGGCGTCATCACGGCGGTTGATTCAGTTGCCAATGTCTTGCACAATGCATTTCACCAAGCTGCTGACGAAGTGGCTTCTACCATGAAAGACGCGGGCTTCGGCGCTCAGGAGATAGTTTCAGGTCTCAATGATGTCTTCAACTTAGGCCCTAACGAGATCCACGGCCTGATGAGATCGATTGGCTTCAGTAACAAGGAGATAGGTACAGTCTTTCAAATTATTGGTGGATCATTGTTTGGCGGATTTGCAAACACTCTTTTTGGTGGCGGCCACCATGATGATAGCGTACCTGATGAAATCGTGAAAGGTATTTTTGGCGGCGGTATTTTTTAGTGTTTATTCTTAAATTTACTTTGGTAGATTTTTTTGATATCATTCCATTCAGTTCACCCACCGAGAACCAAAAGGTGCTTTTTAGATGAGTTTTGATACGATGGTTGGGAACTGTGCAAAATCACGGGGAGTAATACGGAGGCTTGTCAACACGAGAGAAGAGCAATGATATATCGGATACCGGATGGAAAACAACCTAGAGACTCGCAAGTGGATTCAAATATCTTAATGGGCTTGTCTGGGTGGTACGAGACCTAGTTTGCAAAAGACTGATTTATGCGAATAGACAACATGTTCGACCTGACGTGACGCAAGCCCCTCTCGAATATATCTTGCTATTTTCTGACGGATCGACGTCAAGCTAGTGTCAACTTAAGGTAAGAACTTATCCACCCTCGGCACTGCGTGAAAATACCGAGTGTGGTCTTAAAGGGAACCTGCATCGTTCCTGTGTCACCAACAAGTAGCTTGCCTCGACTGATACAACGCGTCTACCTAGCTCTGACATGTACCAGATGACGAGACTGGCCAGACAAGTGAGACACTAAAGAACAAATCAAATATACGGCTTATCATACTAAACCTGCCATCTCACCGCTGACTGAATCCACCGTATCATGTTATCCATGTTCCACCAATTATTGCTTTTTAGCTTGGCAATCTTACCTCAGATTTTAATAGGCAATCCGTCAAGCCCCAACTGTCATACCGACCTCGCCAAATCGACTATTTGATTGGAGGCGCGCAATTGAGGCTGCATTTTGTGGCATAAAGAGCAGCGAATTCGTTGAACAATCTAGCCAAATGAGGGTAGCTGTGCAGAATGTTGAATGGAGCTTGTGTTTTAAATTCACTGCTTTTCCACATCTCTCTGGACAAGAGTAGTACCTACATATTTACGAATACAGGCACAATATGGCGCTTTTAACGTTTGATAGCATCGACTATCCAGTTCTCGCAGGTGGGCTGTTATTGGTTGGTTTCATTTACACAATCTACCGATCAATACTACCTCGTCCCTTGGAGGGAATCCCGTACAACGTCGCAGCCACGAAGCGAATCTTTGGAGATCTGCCCGAAGTCCGTGCCTATGGTAGCTTGACTGATTGGCTCGCGACGCAAGCTGTCAAACATCAATCGCCCATTTTCCAAGCCTTTATCCGTCCCATAAGCAAACCCTGGGTTGTTGTCACTGACTACTACGAGGCTTCTGAGATTTGCACTCGTCGTTTCAAAGAGTTTGATAGAGGTAGTGCAAGCACGTCTATTTTCAAGGGCGTTGTTCCTGGTTCACAGATCACGCTTCAGAGTCACAATCCGCAGTTTAAGAAAAACAAGGATCTTGTCAGGAATTTGATGACGCCGACTTTTCTGTCTGAGGTAAGAAGGATTCACGATCGTGCTCACGGACAAGATAAGGTGATGCTTACGCTTATGTGCATCCAGGTGTCAGCGCCAGAAATCTACGACAAGTTCTCCAGGCTTGTTGAGTTGTGGAATTTGAAACTTGACCACGCAGATGGAAAGTTCTTTGCCGCTTCAAGAGACATACACCATGCCGCCCTGGACATCATTGTCTGCGCCTCTTTTGGGATTGACACTCAAGACACACAGCTGGTGAAAGAAAAAGATCAACTCAGCATAGAGCCTCGAAGTGAAAATGATGGCGAGATTTCATTCAAAGAGGTGCCTCTGCGCGAGGAGCTAGGCGCTTTGACTGTCTTATCAGAAAGTGTAGCAAAGGTTGTCAGAACACCCTCCCCTCCATTCTTTCACTTTTTATATCGCAACTTGTCATCCCAAATGCGCAATGCCATCGCCTTAACTCGAAAGTTGCAGCGTCGCGAGATTGCAAATGGTATCAAACGGCGACAGAACGGAGAAGCAATGAAGTGTGCGTTGGATGAGATATCGGTCCGAGAAGAAGCCACGGCAAAGAAGGAGGGGAGAGAACCTGACTACCATTCTCAGACTATCGCCAGCGAGGTAAGTACCAAGATACTTCAATATCCTGGGAACGAATCAGACTAACGTGTCTTGTAGCTCATGTCATATTTGATCGGTGGCCATGAAACTACATCTTCCACCATACGATGGGGCATAAGCTATCTCAGCAGAGACCAAAGAGCACAATCCGAATTACGAAAAGGTCTTCAAGAAGCTTATCAGCAGGCCAAATCCGAAAAACGCCCTCCCACTCTCACAGAGATCATACAAACGCGTGTGCCATATCTAGATGCTGTCATCGATGAGACCCTTCGAGTATCGTACACTTTCGGTCTGACCCTACGAGAAGCTGTAGTCGACACACAATTGCTTGGCGCCCACATCCCAAAAGGAACAGCCATCGCCTTTCTCTCCAACGGTCCAGGTGTACTCTCACCACCTATCCAATACGATGAGTCGCGCAGTAGTGAATGGGTCCGGGTGCGAAAGCCAAAGCAGCCTGCTGATCAAGAATACGCCTTTCCTGACTTTGTCCCTGAGAGATGGCTCAAGTCAGTAGTGAGCGAAGCTGGCAAGAAGAAAGTTGTGTTTGATTCTCAAGCCGTCCCTATTCAAGCTTTCGGGCAGGGTCCTCGCGGGTGCTTTGGTAAGAGATTGGCGTATCTCGAGATGAAGATCTTTTTTACTCTCATTATTTGGACATTTGAGCTTTTACCTTTGCCTGCGCATGTGGCAACTCCCAAGGAAGTTTCATCTCTGACCAGGTACCCGGATCGAGTCTTTATCAAGCCGCGCCGGGTAGTACTGTAGCTGGGTCATTCACACAGGTCCTGGCTGTCAATTAAGCAAGACGTTGGAAGGGAATTTGATCATTTGTTACAACTTCTATGTAATTGTTGTTGCTAGACCGTCTCGACTCCGTTTAGTCTATGACTTGCCTTCTTTGCATTCTCTGGTCTATCCACGCTTAACAAACCTCCTCTATCATACAAAACGAGCTCTTCTGGTGCTGTCCCAGCGGTCGTGCCGGTTACTGTCATTTTTATCAGCACCAGAGACCTCTCGACGAATATTCCTTGTGTACTGCTGGAGCTGCTTGGCAAGATGTTTAACCATTTTATCTTTGTCTTCGCTGCGTGTAGGAGGGGTTGGGTATGAGGCATGCAGGCAACAAAGATGCCGACGCCGCTTTCTATGTTGGACCATATGATGATTCCCTGTGAATCAGCTGAAGACGATATCGTGTTAGTCTTGGACCTCAAGGCTAAATCAGGTGGGGAGTCTTACCTGTCGCGTTCAGGGATCTATTGAAATCTAACATATGCGGTATACGGATGCAACTGACGGCAATAAGACTGAGACCAGTTAGTTGATTCGCGAGGTAGCAGATCAAGACTTGCAATATCCCCACGCCGAATATGAGTATTATTCCAATCTTCTTTCTCGCCTTCAAACCCAAGTTATACAACTGAGTCAACGGAAGAATAAACATCCACACATCCAAACCCACATTAAGACCCGCATGTGAAAGGACCAAAGCTTGGATATCCAGACGCGGTCCTTTAGCCGATTTACCATCCCAACCCCCTTGCGATGGTTCTGTGGGGGAGCTTTGACAACATGCCAGAATGCCGATGATTGTTGTGGTGAGAATCGTGAATCCGATCGTGAATTTGATGACTATTCTGAACATCCGGTCGGGGAAGATGCGGAGGAAGAAGCAGAGGATCGAGATTTTGATTAGACATAAGCTGAGGATGTATGCGAATTCGACGACTAGGAGATACTAGATCACTTAGTATTAGCTATGATATCAAATGGTGGGGATTATCTTACTATGAAGAATCGGGTCGCTGTTTCCTGGCTCACGGTCCAGATATCGTGACCTAGGCCAACCCATGTCACTAGAAAGACGGCGTGTCAGTTGACGATCTTGAGACCCACAAACAGATAGAAACTTGCTGAGGGCCATGCATATCGTTTGAACTGCTGTGAGAACCTGGATGTTTTATAAGTCGTTGGCCGTATTAATTAATACGAAGAAAAACGTACAGCTGCAACGATAATTAAATAATCATCCGTACCCCATGTTGTAAATCGGAGGATCTTTGTTGTTATTCTGGTGCCAATTGAGACGACTACTGCTCCAAGGATAAAAAAGTTGATCGCTCGAATATTGTGGTCGTTGTCAATATCTGGTCTGTTGCAAGCTACATGCTCCGTTCTCATGTACTCTGAACGCGACGCGTTAGCCCTGCATCCCTGCGATAATCAAGCACATCGCGTCTTATCCATGACGTAACCTTACCCAAAAGATCCTTCACGTTGCAATCCCGTCTAGCGCACTCAAGAACTTCGTTGCTGATCGTTGACACATTGCACAGTCGTTCAATATTGGCGGCGGAGAATGTCGGCGGTTCGAGGGACTTTTCGAGACAATTCGTCTGGTCAAGTTAGAAAGGCGACAACTTCAGCCGATGCGACAGCCAAACTCACAGAACATTGGGGAACATCTTGAAGTCTGTAATTTTTAGCAAGAACCGCGTCACACAGCGAAATGGCAATGATAAGTATCGGCCACAGAGTCAGTCCTCTCATCGCTCGTGCCTGGTCGAATGCAGGACATGGGGAATATATTTTGTTCAGGAACAAAGGGAGAAAGAATCTTGGGTATTTTTGTTACAGATCCCGCCGTCTCAGCCCTTTAAGGGGAGAAAGTTGGTGGCACACACGGCTGAGATAAGGTTCGTGATGGTAGATCTGAGCGATGCTATTCGTTGTGTGCGTAAAAAGAGTTAAGTGGCGCATAGCGGCTGACGCCAAATCCCGGTCTGCCTGCCGCCTGGTTTCATTCCCAATATGAGACATCATTTTTGTCAGAGCATTCCAGCTGCGTCAGGCTACAGGGGAGACACAAGGCTGAGGATGATGTAGGTTTTCCTTTTGGGTTTGGTTAGTAATAAAGCGATAGGGTCGAAGAAACGGTGGTCTGTGAGCTTTAAGTTTTGAGATACAAGAGAACATAATCGTCAATCACGCAATAAACACTAAATGTTCTAAGCAGCATACACCAGTTGGGTGGCTTCAGTAGCTCAGTTTTAGTTCCAAGTCGCACAATCTAACCTATTGATTCCGCCTCATATTCCGAGCAGACAATGATTTCCGATGACTACCCAAAAAGTGGCATCTTACCCTACAGTGGCTGACTTGGCGTCCGCAAGGATCACCCTTTTCGAAATTGTACCCTTGCTAGTTGCAACCCGAGCTGAAAGCGACTGAAAGCGACTGAAACCTCAACTTGCTTTTTTCCTTGTCGATTTAATCTCGTATGCGTACCATACCTCGCGTCGAAACATCAGAACATGTCCATCTCAATTCACCGTCGCGCTCGGTCCCCACCTCATCAAACTATAACTCGCTGTCACACTATTATTAGCCAAAGCTGGAGTCATGGCTACCACCTGAGCTACCCGTTTCAGATTTGTTCTGGTGCAGATCAATCACACCGGCAACCGAGAGTAAAAGTCATGATCCAATGATGGACAAAGCCAACTCGCAACCTTAGCCTCTTCGCCTAACGTCGAGAGGAGAGGGTTCACATGACTCGTGCTTTGTGAAACATTAGTCCTCATTGGTTGCATCCGCGCCTCGCGTATGCCCGATGCATGGATAAGCTGAAGATTTCCCAAAGCGTACAACAAATCGTGACAGCGTGGGGAAACGACAGTTCGTTTAATCCATAATTTATCTTGAACATCTTCAACTACCTTTAAACAAGTGCACCGTTAGCTTTCAAGTGCCGAAAGACTGTAAGAGGATTTAAAAAATCCCGAGCGACATGCGAAGTCGCTATAGTCTGTTGATTGTTGAGCATGTGGTGTCTCCTTCCGATGATACACGACTGCGTAACATAGCACAACAGTCCCAACAGGCAGTTTAACAAAACAAAAGAAACAAAACTCACTCTCTCCACGCGACCCTTTATTAATGTTAGGCTCTGACCCACAATGGACTATCATGACCAATGCTCAATACGAGTGTCAGGCCAAGTAGACTAACGGTCGTAGGCGAGCTGCATGCTGGTCCGTGTTGTACACCATCATCGGCCTCTTCCAATTTACCGTCATGATATTTCTAGTATTTAAGGTAGCTGATACTCCTCTCACCGAGACTCTCTTTGAATGAACCAGTCATTACATCTCCTCTTATAATAATGATGTATCTTAATCGTCTTCTTATTTCCTCCCTTTTGGCTGTCCCAGCCCTCGCGGCTCCCAGCGCCTCAACCACCAAGGCCTGCAACGAGATCGCAAAGAACCTTCCCGACATCGTCTCTTTCCCCTATGCCATCACCTTCAACACCGAGACCACGGGTTACTGGTCCACAACCCTGCGTGAGATCAAGCCTGCTTGTGTAGTCACTGCCAAGTCAGCGTCCGATGTTTCCACCGCCGTCACGATCCTGAACAAGTATCCCGATGTCAAGTTCGCTGCCAAGAGTGGTGGTCACGACCCCAATCCCGGTCATGCAACAGCTGGTGATGGTGTTCTCATCTCGTTGGCCGAGATGACTGGTGCTGTTTATGATACTGAGAACAAGGTTGCGTATGTCAAGCCTGGCGGAGAGTGGAACGATGTCATCTCTGCCCTCAACAAAGATGGTGTTGCTGTTGTTGGAGGTCGTCTGGGTCTCGTTGGTGTTGGCGGTCTTCTCACTGGAGGTGGTATCTCTTTCTTGAGTTCCCAGTACGGTTTGGCCGCTGATGTACGTCCCCTCCTCAATCTCGTCTTGACTCAGCTAACAGTATGACAGAACATTGTTGCTTGGGAAATGGTCAACGCCAACGGCACCATTGTCCACATCGATGCCGAGAAGCAACCCGAACTTGCTGTGGCATTGAGGGGAAGTGGTAGTCAGTTCGGTGAGTCTCGCATATGTATCCTTTGACTACTATATCTAACCTCTAATAGGAATCGTCACCCAGTTCACCATCAAGGCCTATCCTATTGGCAAGGTCTGGGGTGGTCTTCGCACATACGATGATTCCAAGACCGACGAACTCTACCAAGCCATGCACAAGTTTATCCCATACAACAATGAGGACCCCAAGGCCGCCATCATCACTACCAGCCTGATCCTCACTGGCGGTAGCAGGATCAACCTGATGTTCTATTTCTACGACGGCGAGACGCCCCCGACCACTGGTCCCTTTGCCGACTTTTTGAAGATCAAGTCTACCCTTGATACCACCAAGACCCAGTCCTACCCTGAACTTGTAAGTCTATTACTATACGCAACATGGATCTACCGTTACTAACAAATGATTAGCTCAAGTCAAACGGAGCAGGAGTTTCTCTGCTCAACTCTAGAATTTCCTTCAGAGTAAGTAACACACCCTCAATCTCTCACAACCTCAAATAACAAGTATAGACTGCCACCATCCCTTACTTCCCCAAGGACTCCACTGTCTACAAGCAAATCACCGCCAAGATGCACGAAATCACACTGGGATACTTCAAGCGCCTCCGAGGCCTCGCTTCCCAATGCTCAGTTGACTTCCAGCCCCTGCCCGCCGCCATCGGCAAGAACACTGAAGAGCGAGGTGGAAACGCTATCGGTTTCACTGCCAGCGACCCCGATCGTGTTCTTCTTGAGATCCAGTGTGCTTGGATTGAGAAGAGATTCGATGACATGGTTCGTCAGTTCTCCAAGGACTTGACTGCCTGGATTGACGAGAAGGTACCTCAGTGGCTGGAGGAACAGGGTGAGCCTGCTGATGCTTACCTTCCTCTGTTCATGAATGATGCCATGTCTGATCAGAATGTCACTGGCACTTATAAGAACTATGCCAAGTTCAAGGCACTTCAGCTTGAGGCTGATCCTGAGGGTGTTTTGAGGGAGAGAATGGGTGGTTTCAAGTACTGATAGGTGTAATGGACATTCGGCGATATAATTATATATTTAATTCTCAGATGTATTTAGAAGGTTTATTTAATACATGTTCTCAATGGGAGACATTCAAGACAAGACCTATCATATACTTGTCTCTTATTGGCGCGCTTTTGAATACGAGACGGACGACGGAGCTGCGGGTGATACGACATTGCGGCCCAATGCCAATCATTCAGCTGATCAAGGATCTAGGACTACGGGCCGTGGAGATCATTTACAGTCTAGACAGGCCCGACACGGGAATATCAAACTAAGAACCGTTATCCAACGATTCGTTGTTGTCCAATTTTGAAGATTCAGTTTCTAGCTACTAGAGAATATCTCGTTCATAATGTTCTCAATACTTGGACGAGCTATACAGTCATATCATTTTATCTTCATATTGCTTTTTGTTCCCCACTGGGCCTCAGACGAAGACCCTCCTTGGCTGCTAGTAACTAGAAAAGATCAGCAAATAAGCCTGCAAAAGATGACCGCTCATAATGGACTAGCCATTCATATGGCTTCTTCCCAGAGCCTGCTTTTCAGCCGCTGCAAGAAAACCAATATTGACCGCCTCATAACAACCAACTGCATGGATATACATCCTAGTCTTCATGCCATAGAAACTGTGCGCTTATCTCACATGATGACAGGAAAAAAACTCAGACTTTTCATACGCAAGATTCCTGAGTTTCCATCATCCAACTTGGAACATCGTTTCATGCTATTGCTAAAATAAATTCTATCAACATTCGAATCACGAGTTGCAACGATGCATGTTGCACAATTTCCCTGTTCATTGCTCGTCCTGTTACTAATGTTAGTAACAGAGGTACTTGCTGACGATGACGATACTGATTTCCTCATGAATGTCTTTTCCGATCTTGGTCCGTACGTTACCCCTACTAGTCGATGTCCTGGTTGGATTCGAACGCTTTCTGACCTGAGACTCTAGCGTCCTTGCATTATTTGGCGAACAGTTTGCCCGTCAATTCCTCAGCGAAACTTTCACTTGGTATGACCATGTCATTTTTGCCTGCGTCCCATTGGGGATCATGACGGCAATAGCGGGTGCAATTCGTGTTGAAGGTCGCCCAGTACTCAAAGCCTTTATTGGTCGCGCCCGCGAAAACAAAGCTGCCGCCGAAATAGAGTATATGTCCTCTACATCTGCCGAAGTAGGGGAACTATTTAATGGAAAGGGTATTGTGAGAACTATGGGGCAGTCAAATATTGCTCAGTTTATTGTATTCCAAACGGGATTTGACTCAAACAAGACGACGTACGTAATACATACTTTGCAATCCGCTGCTGAAGAAGGCCAAGATGTCCTGAAAAAAGAGGGTAAGAGGAAGAACCATGCAGCTTTGTGTTGAGGTCTAACGTGTGCATTTCAGATTACCGTGACGAGCTTGATATGCGCTTCATGAAATGGTTGAAACGGTTCAAAGCTCAACCTACATCTCCGGAGAACGCACTTGAACACGGTGCCAACAATGAAAGAACGTCGAATAATTACTGGGACTCTCATCAGTATCTCAACCTACAGCTGAACATTGCAGCCAAAGGGATTACGACAGAACAAAGGAGTGCTGAACTTCACTTGGCTGCGATTTCCGCCGTCATCTTACAGACGTCTCTTCTTGCGATAGCTGCCGTAATACCCTACCAAGTTCCTGGTTTTGAACAACAGCCTTGGGGTCTTCCCTGTTACATAGGCGGTTCTATTATGCTGTTCACTGGCATGCTTGCTTGTTCAGTTGCCATTGAAAGAAGTACGAAAGAGTACAGATGGTGTCCCAATGAATCTAAAAAACAAGGGGAGAAGTTGAGTTTATTCTGGGTACAGGGCAAGCAGCGAGTTAGTGACCAGGAATTCGCCTCTTATATCATCCACGCACAAGACAAGGAATTTATGTCGACATCCAGCCGGAAAGAGGACGTTGGCTCCAAATCTCATGAATGAGATGAGAAGAACGAGGATAGCTACGAAGAACAGCCAACTATCCAGACGAACAGGGGTGGTGGAGAGCTCGCATGGAAGCGCGATATCCGTGCAGTGACTGCACTCTTTGCCGGTGGTGCAGGATTTACCATCCAGTTCATATGCCTTCGAGGCCTTCCCTGGCCTGTCGCTGTCGCACACCTGGGTGCCCTTATCACCATGGCCATCATACGGGCATTGGTCAGGCGGCGACTTGGAGAAGATACCCAGTATCGAGAGGTTCAGTCAGAGCATGAACTTGACTATCTAGCCATCGAACTAGTTGAGAACGACGGCTGTATCCTTCCTCATCCTGAAAAGGATAAAAAACCACTGTCAGAGGTTCTGCAAGAGGTTTTATCTTGGAGAGTTGATACTGCTGAACACCCGAACGGGACTATTCACTCATTTGACTTTCCAGGTGTTCTTAAAGCGGACGGTGTATGCTCTGACCAGAACAATCACAACACGATCGGTGGTAACAGTATGGCCCAGCAACGAGCAAGCCCAATCCCTCCGGAAACTGTGGCCGAGAAACTAATATCGGTTCGGAAGCGGCTTGGAGATCTCTGTGAATGGGAAACAAGGGCATTCAAGCCAGCTCTGACGCTCGTTCACTCTATTGAGCATTTCTTGGACGAGTTTGCTTCTGACGAAATGAGCAGTAACTATCTAATCACCTGGGGAATTCCCATGAAAAGCTCAGGCGATAAGTTTGGGACAGTGAGATTAGAAATCACCAAGACGACTACGGGGTGGAAGGTCGATGCTGGTAAAGTCGAGGCAATTTTGTCAATCTGGATGGCTCATCTCGAGGCCCACAACACGACGAAAGGCAAGAAAAACAAAGCTACAGAATGGCAGAGGTCAAAGGCTGATGTTGCTCTGGGAGTCGACTACTGCAGAATCCTGGGACGTAGCATCAACAACGGGGTCCTGCAGCGTGACATAAACTGGTGGGTAGGCAGTCCAACCATTACTGAGATTGAAGCCGATGCCCAAGTGTCCCAGGTCAGGCCTAATACTCAACCCGAGGGAAGCAGAACAACAAGCTTCCAAATACGTGGCTCGGCTGCAACGAGAAGATCTACCTCACATGTTTCGAGGAGTGAACAAACCACTTCAGCAAACATGCCACACATCTACGACAACTCAAAACACAAGGATGCCAAGATAGTGATCGGCTACACTGCGCCTGCCGACGCCAACGGACCTCAGACGCTTCATGTTCAGCATTCAACTGCCGCTACGGCTACCATTGCTATGCAGCACTTATTCACAAACTTTATATGGACAATTGTCAATTACCTACAAAAAGACACTCTGAGTCAAGGTGCTGCCAACATTGGTGAATCTGTTAGTGTTTATTCATCAAGCAAGTCCGGCATCGATCGGAACCTGAAGCATGAAAAGCTTGCAAAATTTGCCCTTCGTGCTGAAAAATAAGGTCTTGGAACATTTGATGATATTCTACTCTGTCTTATACCTGTGTTCAGCATTAAAGATCGCTTGCCCAATGACGCGACCCTTGATCTTGTCCTGCCTAAGGTTACTGAGTGGAAAGGTTGGCCAAAGGCAGCTGCCAGCTTTTCTGAGCTTCTTAAATCGATGACGAAGACCCCCAAGGACCGTTTCGAGGACTCCCTCACTTTAACAGCAGTAGCCTATGCACTAGATTATGTTTATCTGATGGCCCTGGATGAAGAGTTTTCACAACTCAAAAAGCCTGCGAACACGATTACAGAATCGAACCAACCAGCAATCGAAACAAAGGAACATCCTCGTGAAAAGACCAAAGTTTCAGCTGAAGATTTACAAACACTCATTTCTAATGATTTCCCTGCAATAATGATGAAACTGTGGTTGTTTTGCGAGCACCAAGGACGCGCGAATTTCTTTTTGGATTTGAAGAGGAAGTGCCAGCAGAGGATTCCCGAGCACGAAGGGCAATTGCAGCTCGAGATTCAACAAATGTTCATGGAGCATATCAGATTCACCAACCTCCACCAAGAGATCGTCAATAACCACCAGCTTGATCTCAGTGAGTTGCAAGGCATGAAACTTCAGACGAGAGACATTTTCGGCTGGACTGCTCTACACTATGCTGATGCTTGTCGAGACTTGGAGATCATAGAACACAACAATGCCGGCAAAGTTGCCCACCTGGGTGGGGAGACACCAAAGAACTGGTGGCTAGACAATTTTGGAAGAAGCCCGATTCACGTAGCGTCTTCGACTGGGAATTCGAAATTCTTGCATGCTTTCCTCACAAACATGTCAGACAAAGACGTGCGATCTGCCCTTCAATCACCAGGCCTCGATGGAATGACCCCAGTTCATCTTGCTATTGCAGGAGGACACAAGGAATGCCTTGATATTTTCATCAGGTTTATATTGTCCCTCAAATTGGAGCTGAAAGAGGATGCCTGGAGACGAAGCCCAGTACATCTCGCTATAGCCCTGGCCCAGTATCCGTGCTGCACCACACTACTCTAAAACGGCGACTTGAAGTTCAACCCTAGCACCGTTGATGTTCTAGACAAATCGTCCTTGCCGTACCTTGACGAGAATATTGACGAACAAAAAGAGATTGGGCATCTATTGATCAGAAAGCATTCGGAGAAATTCCAAGTGAAGGACAAGGAAGGGAAAACTGTGTGGCACCATGCGGTCAGATTTTTGAGCGATCAATGGTTCCATCTATTGAGAGACAAGTTAATTGGCACCTTGAAAGAAAGGCACATGTATACCATCAACTCGAACGACAATGACCAGGAAACTGTGCTCCATCTGGCGGTCCGGCGTAAGAATAATGAGCTAGTCAAAAAGATTCTTTCTTTAGGCGCGAATCTGTCCATCAACAAAGACAAACATCAATCTCCTTTGATGCTCGCATGCTCTCTTAACCAACTTGAAATTGTCACGACAATCTTAAACAGATATATTGGTACAATAAAAGACCGAGATGGGGAGGGCCAACTTGCTTTGCATTATGCGGTTGACTCCGAGGAGTGCGACAGCGGTGTCCGTCACGAAATCATCAGAGATGTTATAGACACTATGTAGAGAGTTGATATTAAAAGCATCGATGCTAAGGATAAACACGGGCGCACGCCGTTACACATTGCGACAACAAGGGCCAACAGCTCGATTGTCTCTATTCTCCTTGACTCAGGCGCAGACCCCACTACCACAGATCAAGATGGCTATAATGCATTGCACCTTACAATATATCATTGGCCCGAAGATGGAGAGTCTGTGAAAAGGATGCTCCAAATTGTCAGAAACGTTCTTGCAAAGGCGCCTGGTTGCATGGACATGCCAAATAACATGGGGGATACACCGTTGACATGGGCATGTTTGTCCGGAGGGCCACTCGCTTTCATCTCCGAAGTGGCCGGCCTATCCAGACAAAAAGGATCAAAGATCAATCTCAACTATCCAGATACTGACTGCGGCCAATCTCCTCTTGCTTTCGTATGTGGACAGAACCGCGAGAATGTTGTCAAAATTTTGTTAGAATCGGAACTGGTGGACCTCAACCAAAAATTACCTATGGGGCATAACTACTCGCCACTCTATTTTGCCTTGAAGAGGAAAAATCATGAGATTGTCAAAATGTTGGTTAGCAGCCCAAAACGACATGCTGACATCTATATCACCATCCCTGGATACACTGATGCTCTGGAGTTTGCCTGCCAGGGATCTAATAAAGATTGCATCCAAGCTCTGCTCTTGCACCCAGAAGCAAGATCTCCAAAGTTCTTGGTTTCTGTCTGGAAGCGGGCTCTCCAACGACCCTCACGCATAGAAAAGATGGCCTGGTTTGTACAGGAATGGGAAGATGCAATCCTCAACCCCGCAAACAAAATACCGTTCCCAATTCATGAGCTCGCCGAGGTTGGCAGGCTTAGGACATTCCAGTTGCTTTTACAAACCGATCAACTTCGCCACGAGTTTGATGAAAACAGATGGACGCCTGCCGATGTCGCCACTCGATATGGTCACCATGAGCTTGCATTATTTCTTCGCGAAAACGAACCCAAAAGAGACACCACTACTGCGCACCCTTATGTTGAACCGTCAAACTTTGTTAGCCTTTTTGATGGGCCAGAGCTTTCATCATTCCTACATTCTTCTCATGACCAGTGTTCGTATCAGATCTTAGGTGAATAACATTCCCAAAGTTGGAATAGCTATTTTAACCATAAATAGATATAAAGTTCCCGAAGAACGATCAAGTCGAGTGACAATATTGCTATCTACGCACAAAAGAAGCAATTCCTCCAAACGTAACATCCTTCTACTTCGAAGTGTAGATTCTTCACACATTACAAACGAAGTACGTTGTATGAGCATAGGTTCTATATGACATCTTTACCTATAATTCAAAAGCCTTGTCTTGAGTTCTGCTAATTGTGGACATAGAACTTGTGTCATAGGCTTCTGCCAGTCAGATGTTCCTGAAGATAATCTTCCTGGGTGGCATGATGGTTCGTTTGCATATCATGGAGATGATGGGAAGCTTTTCGTAAGCGGGGGTCATTCTGACCCCCAAGAGAGCGATGAGACATTTGGTGATGGCGACGTGGTAGGTTGTGGCTTGGACTTTGATACCGGGAAAGGCTATCGTACCAAGAATGGTGTCATTCTCGGCTCCGGTAGGTCATTATTATCCACGCTACCAATATGTTCTAACTCATGAGCAGGTGGTCGATTCGAGAATGTCAAGTTCTCAACCGGGCGATTCTATCCTTGCATTGGTGCAAGAACGAATGGTGAAGGGGACAAGCTTAAAGTCGAGGTCACCCTTCGCTCATCTTCAGAGCACTCGTTTGTCTATCAAGAACAGTATTATACGGCAGGGGATGATGATAATCCCTCTGTGTCTAGTTCTAACCAGTCTAATGACGCAGTTTCCGAGGGGGTGATCTAGGAAGAATGAAGAAAGCCAATTACGGGAGTAAGAATCTTAGACTAGGATACGTATTATCGATTGAAAAATAGTGAGACTTGATCTTCTCCAGATTCAACAACATTCCTCCTTCTTTGTAATCAACCATGTTCCCCTACATATAGCCAGAACTTCGAGTTGAAGTGCCATGAAAATCAACATCGCCGTCAGCCAAGTACCACTGGAAGCAGGAAGGTACCTAGTGACACTGACAATGAAGATAACTAACAATATAGTGGTGAAAGTGACCCAGACGGGAATCATAAGTTTATACATAGTGGAGACTGATATTGTTCAATTTAATGTACGCTATTTACATGACTGGTATAGTTTGGGTACTTGAAAGAAAATACAATCTCGCTTTGCAGTCTTGATATCAGTTCGCGTTTACTTGCGACTCTCTTTACTTTGCTCCAGCACCCAAGACGCCCCTAACCTGACTAATTAGGAAATCAGCACCCTCATCAGCATTGCGGCCGTACGAAAGATGAGGTGGCAGAACAGCGGCAGTGAGGATACCATCGCATACAGTGTCACGGGGTGCCGAGGCACAGATAATCTCTGTCTTGGCTGGGTCAAAGTTGGGTATCTGGCCCCCATCGGCGCGATTTTGGGTGTCGCCGAACATGATAACACCAGCGATTCGATCCTGTTGGTCTTGAGGGAGGTCCTCGATGACACGGTGGTTGATGGCTGCGCCCTGGCTATTTGAAAGGACAAAACGTTAGTAAAGATTGAGAACGCGGTCAACGCACAGTGACTTACGAATAACCGCCAGTGACAATCACGGAGTCAGGGCATTGGCTCATAGCATCGCTGAGAATAGATTCCATCTCGCGGATGCCGACAGGGTCAGCACCACCGGGGACGAAGTTGGTTGAGAGCAGAGCAGCGTAGTCAACCCCCTGCACAGCTACCTGGCCCGGGAATGCGTCCTTGAGGTTGTTGGCGACATCGGGGCCGACGATCGTTCCCTGGTTGATTGTAAGAGATGGACTCATTCAATTCCATATCGCGGAATTTAGTAGTAGACATACCATATTGCCAATCTCGGTAGAGCCACGAGCCCAGACAAAGATGATGTCGTTGCAGCCGTCATCCTTGAACTCGTTAGCCGTGCTGCGGACTCTGTCACCAAGTTGGCGCTTGCTCTGCCTGGCCGATTGGTCAAAGGCCATGGCCATAGAGGCGAGAGTGAAAAGACAGAGGAGAGGCTGCATGGTGGTAATAAAGGTGGAATAGGTATTTGTTGGTATAAAAACGAATAATAAGAATTTCTTCAGACACTTGGTGTTATTCTTCTATATAAGGAGACCTGCTCCTGGGGGATGAAAAATGGATAAAAGAAAGAATAAAAAGGTATCGTCGCAGACGATATAGGAAGAACGGGAAGATAAAAGCGAAAGTGTATTGATGATGGTGTCTGTATAATGGGATTTGCCAACACATAGAGACAACCTTATATAGTTATCAGTAGGCGATGGAAGTTTTCATAGACGGCCTTTGAAAACTTGGCGTTTTGTCCAAATACGGCAATATTCACGAATATGAAAATTAACCTTATTGATCATAAGTGGGAATGAGGATGAAACGGCGTATGCCTCGGCAGTTTCACCACATTGCCAGCCGAGAGATGAGACCTAATACAAACCTCGGCTTATTGTCTGTCCCATCATTGGTGTTCTTAATACTGTTTCAAAATTTTCCTAACTGAAACTGAACCTCTAACTGTATAACTAAAGACAATAGGTATATAGGAAATTGATGCAATTAGGAAATATTTGCGAATCGTGTGTTTGTTGTCTTTGAGTTTCGTAAGAAAAAGGCGAAGGACGGTCAGAACTCATTCCGGTTCAAACTCTATCACGTCGTATGAGCCTCGGTTGGGAGCAGGTATTGTAGAGATGGCTACTTTTTTAATCGTTCTTAAGCCATTCAAGAGCTGCCTGATTCAGATTGATTGGAGAAGCCTCATCAGTGGCTATGCTCGACTACTAGCGCCGACAAGAGTAGGACTCATCGTGGAACCAATTCCACTCTGCAACCTATCTAGATAGCACTTTCCATTTGCTAATCGTTTTCTCTTTTTTATATGGCCATCGTGGCCAAAGTATTTGAGTTTTTTTGGACAGTGGCTCTGAGCGCAAGATGGAAACACTCAGAGAACTTCATCCATATGTCCTCGAATGCGAAGTCCTGGATCCTCTTACCATGCTTGAAAGCCACATC
Source organism: Fusarium culmorum (assembly GCA_016952355.1). Taxonomy (NCBI): domain Eukaryota; kingdom Fungi; phylum Ascomycota; class Sordariomycetes; order Hypocreales; family Nectriaceae; genus Fusarium; species Fusarium culmorum. Next base: position 11,618,954 of record CP064750.1, read on the forward strand.
GTCCTCCACGGTATGCTCACTTAAATAGTCGGGTTTGGTGTTAAACTCCTCTCGTACCTGATGACATGTTCCTTTTTAGGAACAATATCCTGATTCGGAACATGGAGATAGACTTACGATATCCAGTCCGCCAACCAGCTCAACATAGACCCATAGTTGAGGGAATGTAGGCCATTTGTCAAACTACTTTCAATCCCTGGCGAACATACTCATTAGAGAGGACATTGAATGTGCTATACAGAACTTTGTGGTCATCTAAGAGCCGAACCATCCGCCGACTGAAACGACAAACCGGCGATTTTGGTGTTCCTTTCATAAACAGCATCACTGGCTCAGCCTTGACCAGCTCCGACAGGCGGGCAACAAGAGCTTCTTGCGATTGTTTGGAGGAAAGATTTGGAATCGAGGGCTCAGGAGTATGGATATCCGCCAAATAAGGCAGATTATCCACCTTAGGAGCAGTTTCAGTAGCTACTGACATGATCCCGAGGTATGAATAATCTAAATGCGTGTCAATGCTGAGTTTCGGGTGGGATATTGTCAGTGTTGAATTGAGTCCCTGTGTGTCGAAGTAAACATCCAGAGACTTACCGGAGCCAACCGCTCAATCAGACTCTTCTTGTATTAGTGATTCTGTTCTCTCGTGCCGCATTCTTGTCGTCATCACAAAGGGGCTTTCGAGCATTTTTCTATGCTAATCATGCATTTCAGTAAGAATTTCTCACCTACAAAGATGCCACTTCATACACCGACTCGAGAGGTGCCAATCCCGAAGATATATCACAGAGGATTGGGTAAACGTCGTCATGGATGATTTATTCTGCCTCACTCTGACCTTGCTTTACAGAATAGATTTTTTCATCGCAATAGTCGCTTTCACCTACTGATATGGATTGACACGTTGCAAATCAATCACTTGCCATTGGACCAGATTAAAGTGATTTCATTCTGTCTATGAGTCCATGCTGCATACTACACCTTCTTTCTACTATAAGAGCATCCGCCTGAACTTCTGTCTTGCTAGTACATCTACCTTCTCATGTGATGAGGACCAGTATATCGTGGATGTGGTTGAGGGAAAGGGCATTAACTTGCCGTATTCGTGCCGTGCCGGGGCTTGTGCTACCTGCACTGGGCGTTTGGTTTCGGGGACCGTCGACCAAACTGACCAGTCCTTCCTGGACGACGATCAAATCAAGGCAGGATATGTTTCGCTTTGTGTCGCCTATCTCACAAGCGACTGCGTCATTGAGACCAACAAGGAAGACGAGTTGTACTAAGTCTTGTATGGGGGCCTTTGCTTCCGCTGCTGTTTTTAACGCAAAGGGATCACTACAGGGCTAGGCCGTTTTATGCGCATTATCAAAGAGGTCACCATTACCTCGAACGCTCAGAACATCAATACCAACCAACGGCGATGGCAGCATTAGCAACAAGGGTTTCGGTAGCTGGACGACGCAATAGAAATTATTTGATTTGTCTTCAAGATGGTGCAACACGACAGATTCAACCTTGAATTTATGCAGATCAGGGCTACCTTGATAGAGCAAAAATTTGCTAAAAACGCATGCGTTGGCAGTCGCCCAAAATATCAATTGGTCAAGTGTTGAGATTGATGTCATGCTGAGACATTGTAGATGAAAAAAGTAAAGATTGACTACGCTCGGCCGCAGGTAGGTAGATAGAACCCACTGGCTATTCAGCCACGGGTGATAAATTGCAGAATGAGGCTAGCTGGAGTCCAAGATAGGGTTAGTAAGTGTCAGCTATGAAGTTGCCTAGCATGTTGGCTAAATGATGAATGCTTTTATAATTTCCCCTCGAACTCAATCCTATCGACTTTGAAATACATATATCAAGCACCATCACCTCTGTTAGTCTTGAAACTGTCGTTGTAATTTCATAACAAACCAACCAATCTATACTATTTCAAATCATCATCATGATTATCTACAAGGCAAGATTCCATCACCAGTGCTCATTGAAGTATATCGCGACTACAACATATCGCTGACCTCGCTATAGGATTTCATTACTACCGACGAGATGATCTGGGACTCATATCCTATCAAAGAAGTTAATGATGTTATTATTGAAGTTAACTGCGCTATGATCAATTTAGATTCGGTCGCCATAGGTGTGTATACATGTATCACTAGAACTTCCATCCGATACTAATAAATTACAGATAATGACGACGATGAATCTGATGAGGCCGCTCAAGACAACAACGTAATTTACTCTTTCCGTCTCCAGCCTACGACATATGATAAAAAGTCTTATGTGTCTTATGTCAAACGTACAGTATTAAACCTAGCAATGTTGAATCTGGTCTAATATTGATATAGATTATCTCAAAGTCGTTAAGCACAGGCTTCAGGAGAATGGAAAGGGTGCTGAGTACATTGCCCATTTCTAGAAAGGTGCGAAAGATTTCTTGAGCACAAGAATTCTTCCCAACTTCGACGACTGGGAATTTTACATCGGAGAAAGTATGGACGTCGATGGAATGTATGTATTACGGGTGTGGATATACTTACATCATGCGTCTGCTAACTATTGTAGGATTGCCATAATGGGATATCGGGAGGATGGTACCACACCTTATTTCATGTTCTGGAAGGATGGCTTTGAAGAGATGAGAGTTTGAGTATACCTAAGTCAGAATGACTAGACAGAAGATACGGACGTGCTCTTAATGTACCACTATTGCTTAGAGCATTTTAAACTACGCTTGACTTATCCGGTGGGTTGAACTAACATCGTCTGATGAACTTTTGGCCAATTTCAATCTCAGTCAAAACGCACTTCTAAATTATACATTTATTTCTTATTAGCTATAAGCATTAAATTCCGTGGTGATATTTTATAATCAAAGATCGGTATAATATCAACATTTTGCCCCCCATTCCCTGTAAGGAACGAGTACCGATCAAGAGCAATTACGCTCTCGACAACCTTGCAGCACATGACACTGAGCGTCCAGAGAATCGCTACTTTGCCTTGATATCCTCGATACCTTTCCTCATAAGCTACCAGGTCAGCATCGCTGATTTTACTCTCGTCAACGTCCAGGTACCGAATTGCTCTGCGTGCAAACGCATCAAAGCTAGCCATATCTCCGTTTAGCACACCCCACGTTGGCCTTTCCTCCTTCTCGAGCTCTATTCCTTTATCATGGAAGATCTTCTCCAACAAGGCTCGGTAGAAGCGCCTTTTGGAGTACACCGACTCTCCCTTGCTTGGATCCGCCCTTTCCCAGTTATTCGGTGCCTGGCAACCCGTCATAAGCGCCGTAGCACTCAGGGAGACGTTTTTCTCTCGCATCATTGTACTGATGGGAAATCCCTCAGGATAAGTGGCAGAACGCGGGACGATGTGGTTGTAGCAGCATCCAACGACACCTAGACGCACAATGAATGGGACAGTGGAGAAGTACCGTAGCATATGCTCAGAGAGATTCCCACACGCGTGGAGGCCAACGAGCATGCACCTCTCCCCTCCGGCCCAGGCAGCTATCTCATCCGCCAAAGGTGGCGTGCCGTCAATGTAGCGCTGCATATGCTGAACTCTGCTTTCAGGAATGCCAAGACTACCTGCGCAGGCTTTTGAGGCTGCAATCTGGGACTCGCTGCCGTCGATGGCTAGCACGTGTAGTCCTGGGAAGAGGTAGGCTAGGGAAATTGAGAGGTATCCCTGGCCCGAGCCCATGTCAATGACGTGGGTTATGTCATTGGTTTGGCAGACGTCGTGGATGTATGCAGCGGCTGTAGAGACCTCTGCAATCTTTTTGGTCTTCATGCGATTTGTTAGAATCTCTGGGAGGGTTATGAACTTGCCAAGTCGCTGATGTCGCGGGAGGGCGAGTGACTGGATACTCTTGAGCCACTTGGACAGCGACTCTGGCCGGTCTGCGAGGGGTGGAGGTCGTTGGACTTTATCTATTTCTTCATTTGCCGCGATTGGAGGATCCGACTCTTGAATACTGTCTATCAAGTCTTGCTGGACTATGCGATGATCTGGAAACGATGTCCACCAGGATGTCCATTCCCTAGGCAGGACGTCCCAAGCATTAAATATGAGTGAGTCGTTGACGTGGATGCCCCCAGTAATCTGGCGGACTAGGGGCGTTTCAATGAATTCAATGATATCTTTTGCATATTTATCGATGCTGTTGTATGTCTTTGGTAACGCAGGCATATTCTAATGTTTGTGTTGTTTTATCGATGATACATTGCTGAAGAGTGGGAAAAGTCGGCATTTTTAGATGAAAAGTAAATATAGGAAACTTTCCTATTTGAAAGCGGTAGAGATTGGCAGAATCTGAGAAGGACTAATAGGGTAAACAAGATATAGGGTAGACTTTGAGAAACTATTCCTAGGTTATATATAAGTAAATAAGGGCTGTCTGTTCCTAATCTAGCTTATCATTTACAGTGCTATGCTCTATTTAGAACGACACTACAGGTGTCAGCGGCCTAGCGTAATCCGGAGTGTCCTTAACCTAGCAAATATGCCATTATACAATCTATACCTCTGTACTACTTTATTATTAAGCTCTCAAGAAAGTTGAAGCCTTGCCTTTGTAGATCCCACGTGTGCGAACCAACTTTCATCTTGGCAGCGAAAGTATGTTCTTCATCCGGAATCTCTACCATTTGACATTGCACGCCATGTTTGTCCATTTCCTTTCGCAAAGCCCTACTCAAAGAAATAGGGACCATTGTGTCTGCCAACCCATGAACGATATACGTTGGGGGAAAGCGAGGACCGATGTTGAGAATTGGATCGATCGTTTTCCAGTCTCGAGAGGGAAAGCATGTATCCATAACCCTTCCGTTCGCTATCTGTGTAAAGGCAAAGGCTTGTCGAGGATCCTTGAAATTGGGACCTGCTGGCCCTGCTTGACCTTCAAGAGAGACTCCGCCGCGTATAGGTACCGGTGTCTCTGCAAAGACCTGATTGGTAAATTCTTGGCTTAAATTCGCGGGCAGCTTTGCAGCTATATGTGGAAGTCCGGTTGTCCAGAAAGGATCATCAAAGCGGCACGGCCCGTAGAAGTCAAGGATCCCAGCAACTGGACGGGGCACTCCAAAGCCCTGAGATATGATGTTAGTATCATAGACTTGGCTCCTACAAGTCACTTGATGTGCATACCAGACACAGGGATAGATGGCCCCCGGACGATGTTCCGAAAGCAAAAACGTGTTCAAGGTCGCAGGTAATATGTGGATGCGAATTCTGGTGGATGGAGCGTTCCAGTTCACCATTGTATACCCATACGAGAAGATCTCGACAATCCTGCATCGGACCGTTGAATAAGTCTACCTGTGGACAAAGGCGATGGTTGGGAACTACTACGATCCAGCCCCGGTCCAGACAGTCCTGAATTTGGTCCTGATTTACCATCTCAGATGCGCCGAGCATGAAAGCTCCTCCATGGATGTTGATTACTGATAGAAGATGACGTTAGGTGTTGTAGAAAATTGACATGATAGAATTTTGAAACACTCACTGACAGGGCATGACGAATTGGAATTTGGCGGTATAAAAACAGTAGCATCAATGCCACTCCCTTGTATGGTTTTGTAAATGATCTTGAACTTGTCTTGCGCAGTCATCGTTTCTCTCTTTATTTTTCCAGTTAATCTTGTTTATGTCCTTTGAGCCAGTACTGATTGGGGTTGTTCATATGGCCGTTTTTATGCCCCTCCCATCCTTGTTGGAGTGTGGCAACTTGGTACTTTGTTTCGGGCCATGGCCATGGTCATCTGGTTCCGAGATACCCCTCACTCTCGGATTTCCCGAATACCCCTCACACCTTTTCCCTACCCGACAGCCTCCATGGTAGTGGCCAATTTCTTAGTGTATCCGCTAATGTAAACCCTGTCACGTTGCAAGTCTGTGACTATATGAGAACTTGTTAGTTGTTATATAACTTCACCTCGCAACAGCATCTCGATATTACGTAGCGACGTGCCCAACTTGACAAGTCTGCCTACTGCATATTTAACCGCCTCTCTGCAATTTTCAAAATGCCTATTCCTATTCATACAACCCCACCGCCGTCAAGGACGAGCTACATCATCCAGCAGCTCGAGGGAGAGCGTCTTTCCATACCTGGAAGCAAAGGCACATTCCGTATCCTTGCTTCCACTCAACAGACCAATGGCCAGATGTCGGTTTTCCAAAGCGGCGCTGTCCTGTCGGATGCACCCGGATTTCACTATCACAAAGAAGCCCACGATGTTTTTCTGGTAACAAAAGGCTTCATGAAGCTTTGGAACGGCGAAAAGTGCCGTATAATGGGTCCTGGCGATTTCGCCTACGTACCCCCGGTAAGTGGTTTCGTTGCTTCTCTGTAGCTACTGATGATTGATCTGACAATGTCCTGTCTAGAACATTATTCACAATCCCGAATTGCTCGGTCCCCATACGGAAACACTAGGTTTAGTCGTGCCAGGTGACTGGATCGACTTTTTTCGCTACATTGGTGAACCGTTTGAGGGCAATCTGGTACCAGAGCATGACGATCGCGATCTGAAATCGCATGTGATACCCAAGGTTATGTCAGCTCCCAAAGACTTTGATGTTCATTTCGTTCGGGACTATCAGCCCCCAGCTGTAGGAGAATGGGAGGGAACCGAAAGCGTTCTCCCAGGAGAGTTGAAGCCGTATTTTCTCCGAGCCAATACCGGACCTCGTTGGATGGCTGGTGGTGTCATGTCTCGTCCTTTTATCACTACTAAAGAGAGTGGAGGGAAATTCGCCATTTCTAGTATTGAGTCATCTGGGTCGTACAAGGCGTCTTTGTTTTCGGATTACTTGGTCTTTCCGGAAGTTGACCATTGTTTGTGCATGCAGGAGGGTACGCTTCGTGTCAATCTCAAAGGCGATGAGGAGTGGGTGGCTCTTCATGAAGGTGAAACAGTCATGATTGCCGCAGGCCAATCTTTCAAGCTTGACTTTGGATCGAGATATGTTCGATTGTGGTCTTTTACGGATGGACCAGGTATTGAAGAATTGATCCATCAGGCTGGCGAGTCTTACCCGGGTTTTGTGCTTCCAGATGAGGCTACTGCTCTGGATCAGGCTAAACTTGAAGATGCAATTGAAAAGCTCAATGCCAGACGGGAATAAAGCGACATGCATAGATAGATAATCAACATAGTCATCAAGTGATTTCCAATCCAAGTTGTCAGAAACTGTCTACAGAAAAAGTGAATCGCTGGTTGTGGACAGTCCATCACCAATCAATCTGGTATACAGCGGAAGAATGGGTTCTGGATTGGTGATATGACACGTTCAGTTTTTTTTTTTTTTATTCTTTTTAACGCTGGATAGATAGAAATTCGAAAGATTTCACTTGTTTTACTTTACCATATTTAGCAAGAGTCCAACTGAAACCAAGATCCAAAATTAATTGGATTACCTAGATAGTTGATGTGTATTATTATTTTACGCGACTTACCCTGCATTTACTGTTGGAATGACCTTGCGCCACTTCCCCGCACCCGGCGTTAGTTATGTGGTAGATTTTGGTTGCTGTAGCGGGTATTGTCACCCTCTTCTCCCTAACAAAACTGCTTCTTTCGTCTGGGGTAGACTTGGTACTCCTTTCGCTCCATCCACCACATCGCCAGTCCCCAATACTGTCTCTGTTACACTATAACCCTTAAGGTGGGATATTCTGATAACTGGATTGATAATTAAAAGCTTCACCCTGAACCGCTCGCGGTCGAGATGGAGACACAGCCAGTAAATGGGAATGACGCGTCCGCACCAGCCACCAAAAGGCGTCGAGTTCCGCGTGCAGTCCTCGCTTGCGACAGGTGTCGACTAAAGAAGTACAAGTGCTCGGAAGCTCAACCATGCAGTCACTGCAAGCGTATGTTGGGTCGTCTCATCGCTAGAAATCCTGACTAAACTGACACGAGATGGCCGGTAGGAAGCGGCGCCGAATGCAAGTATGGTAGAGGTTATCGACCAGTGAACGATCGAGCATCGCTCACGAGGTAAGTAGTCGTTATTGGCCTAACTTGTAAACGTGGCCTCAATGCTAACTACATCATCAAAGCGATATCAGTAATGATGTAGGGCCCCTAAATCTTGATATCCAAGAACCGAGCCCTGGTCCTGGAATTCAGCTCTTTGGGAACCATGTCCAACGACAGGATGAGGAATGGCTTCAATCGCCAGTATCGGCCAGGACCAGACTTCCGCCCACATCCATCAGCGATCCATCAAACGGCCAGGTCCAGGCCCCAGCAATTTCGCCAAGCGAGGAGAGCGAAATCGCAGAATTGAATCAGCATACCAACGGCATCGAGTACCACGGCAACACGTCTTCCATGTCTTTTTTGGATAATCTGCAAAGACTGCGTGAACAGAGACTCATGTCATCTAATGCAGCCGAGCGCAAACCGTTTTCATTTGTCTCAGTATTGCACAACCCCAGTTTCGTGTCAAGACGAAGCTTCGCTTCAGATTTGACTGGAACCCTCGCTGCCAGCGGATTCTATTCAAAGCGGGCCAACACATTTATCGAAGGCTACTTTGGAGGAATACACTATGTTCACCCGATAATTGACAAAGAAGACTTTCTGACCCGCTCCGATGGGCTTTGGCGCGGCACGAACCGTAGCGATGTGCACTTTATCGTTCTCTACTTGAGTGTATTGTCCTTGGGTGCCTTGACTCGTACTTGGAATGAGGATATGCTTGATGGCCTCAGTCGCTTCCAATGGAGCAGAAAGCTTTTTGCTGAAGCCCAGACGCTTCTGGACGATATACAGTTCAGCAGTCAAATGGAGACAATACAGTGCTTCTATGTCATGGTATGTCAATGTGCTTGTGTTGGAGCTGCAGGAGCTGACTGTGTTTCGTATACAGGCCAAGGTATGCCAGAATGAACTAAATCCAAATCGTGAGTATCTGTTAAAAAAACGAGGGAGACACCTTTGAATTTACGCTAATATCGAAATAGTCGCGTACATGTATCTGGGCTGGGCAATACGTTCTTGCCTGGCTGCCGGGATGAACCGCGAAAGGAACAGCCCAAATGCAAAAAGTGTTCTAACAATGTCAAGAACATGGTGGTATGTTAAGACTACAGAATTCCCCTTCGGTATTTGAATTTGGCTGACACGAATGAAACAGGGGCATCTACTCGTTGGAAATGTTCGTATCCTACTTCCTCTTCGGTAGTCTTCTTTCATGAACTAATTGACATTGACCCATCAGTGAAATGAGCTTTCTTCTCGGTCGACCCGACACACTAGGTCAAGACCAATATCACAACCGCGCAATGCCCCCAATCGACGATTCAGAATATGCCATCATCTCATCAATGGTACAGTTCGGTCGGATTATGCGAAAGGTCTCTATAGGGATCTATCACTCTCAATTACCAATTCTTGAGACCATTGGTTTGGCATGTCAAATAGAGCGTGAGTTGGACACTTGGCTCGATGGCCTACCTCAACGACGAAACATCTCTTTGAGAGACCCAGATTGGCGGCGGAAACAAAGACTTGTTCTGGAACTCAGTACGTATTCTCAGAGATATCTTCAACACTAACCCTAACTGGGTTATCATAGGATACCATAATGTCATGATGCTTCTATTCCGACCGTTTGTCACTAGATGCAGCACACGAGAGTCCGACGAACAACCTTCGGATGCATTGAATGGAGCAGTAGACAAGTGTGTGTCGTCAGCTCAAAGGACTATAGAGATTATTTACGAGACGTACAAGGTCCACACCTACTTCCGGACATGGTAAGAATTATCATTGATCATGACAGTTGGAGATTGGCTTATGCAATAATGACAGGTGGTACAACACAACATACATCACAATCGCAGCTTCTGTTCTACTCCTGTATGAGTCACGAAAAAAGGAGCGCCCCAACATAGGCAACCTTGCCTTGATCGAAACGGCCATGGAGATTCTAGAAGCTATGGACGAATCAGTAGTGGCACGGAGTGCTGGAGAAGTCATCAAGCACTTTTTGCGAGAGCTTAACACTATGCCCAGCGGCACATCGGAGAGAACCGTCGTTTCAGATGCTACCAACGTTCAACAGGCACCTACACCTGGTCCATGGACGTCTTTGGACGTAAGTGACCACTTGACTTCATATCACCTTGGAGTATCTACTAATGGCAGGCGGCAGTTTGAGTTGGCTGGCTTCGAATTTTTGGATTTTCCACTAGGCGAAATGATAACTGTCTTTGACGAACTCCACAAGAGCCTTGATCACAGCAGCACCCAGCCAGAGTGAGCAGCGTCGTGTGGCCTTTGTGCAGCCCGATACAAAATGTATAATTCTCAACTATCAAGCCTTTTCCTCCCACAGAAATCCTTGCTCCTTGCCTGGTATCATGGGCCGCAGTGCCATTCCATAGTCACCCCCGTTTGGTGTGCGTAGAAGAGTATGAATGTGAAACTTGGCAGGTTTACTGTTGGTTAAGAAAACCCCAGAATGATGATCGAACTCGACTATAACTACTGGGCTTTGCAATCGATAATAGAAGGGGTCTTGATCACCAAAGCCTCCGATCCAGCAAAAGTATGTTTCGTGAAACCACCGACGGATGTTGTCGAGGCGCATCTCGCGGGCTTTGTCTGGGAGGTAGATGAGATACTGCTCGAATATCTGTTCCACAATAGACTTTTGTACGTCATCCATATCAGAAACTAGAATCCCTTCATAAGGTATAACACGATTATCTCGATATGCACCACAAAGATGCCTTTGATCGTCGTGGTTCCACCGACCGTGAGGCATCTCACTGTCATGCATGTCTTTGTAGATTTGAGCTTGGCATTGTTTCGCTGCGTCGAGACTTTGCATTAACTCCAGACCTAGCCTTTCCTCGGTGTATAAAATTCTGGTCCCCTTGTAGCGACCATGGTCGATTACGTTTGGTTCAGCACCGGTGAACCAAGGTGATATAACAATTTGGGTCTTGTATAGGAAGATGCTGAGACAAAGGTGATGTCCATAGAAAGAGAAGCCCCAAGGTCTGTCCGTTAAAGGTTTACCAAAGAAGACCAAGTTGTAAGAAAATTCATTCATTACTGCTGGTGATTCGACCAAGTCCCCAAGGAAACCATTGATTCTCATGGCGCCGACTGCCTTCTCATATCCGTTGGTTGATAACGTCGCTTGTAGAACCTTCATGACTCGATCGCGAAGATCGCTGCTGACTTCATCTAATCGAATTCCCTTATCGCTTAGGAGAAATTCTGGATTCGACCAAGTTCGCCATTCAGGTGAATCAATATGAAGCATCATTCGGTGGACCTGATCCTTGGTTGATGCTCCAATGACGGCATTGGCAGCGTTGGTAATGTCATGAATTGGAACTCCTTCATCCTGTAGGTTGAAGAGTCCTGGCCTAACATGGCCTTTTGTTTTTCTCTTGTCAGATACCAGCTCAAATATTGGTTATCATTTTGACACTACGTACCGTCGCTGGTAACGCCCTTGAACGGGTCCTCAAGTAAACTGATCCAGTGTTTGTACAAGCCGTGGAGCCAAGGTGGGTTTCCCCCGCTCTTGAAGGCTTCAGCGTATTCATGGGCATCTTGTTTCTTCATAGTGGTGAACCTCGGCGTAGAAAGATCCGGGAGGAATTGGCGATACGCCGCGCCTTCAGTACCATTATCTGATGCCATGGCCACAGGTAGGAAGTTGACTTGTGAGAATGTATGCTGATGCGGAATGATGGGGATAATAGGTTGGGGTTTGGTGATATTGGCACAATGCATGTATTTGAGAATTGACAGTAACTGTTTGATTCGAAATTTGACTGTCTTTCTATTCTTTCATCATATGTGATTACTTCACTGAACTGCCAAAGTGGTACGATAAGCATTGTCGGACCGGACTTCGGCAATGTCGAGGCCCCATAATCCGCTTCCGAGTTTGTGGTAGAAGCCGAAGCCGAAGCTAAAGTCGGGTCAGAAGTTGGTGTTCCGAATGCGGCATTGGACAACACTAGTCAGGGCAAGAGGGTTGTAGGTATTCTAATCAAAACTACCGAGTAAAGATAAGAAAATGGAATGTTTCCCACTGAGAATAAGAAAGCAAATTGTTTGTTATCTATCTGTTGCCAACTAAACCTTTCGTCTGTAGCCATGGCATTACGACAGTTTTCACGTATAAACGACCCAATTCACTCATATTCACCAACCCAACCGTTCTGACACAATTTATAGGTCTCGTGCGTTTCGTCCCAACCACAGAGCCTGCAAAGGTTCTTATCGGTCAACCGGCAGAAGATGGTCTTGACATTGGCGTTGCACTTCGTCAGAGTCGCGAGGTCAAGGTCCATGTCTTTTCTGGTCTCTCTGTCTTGAATCCAGGCCAGAGGACGGGAGAAACAGCTGTTGTAAGCCATATTCTTTCGCCGTTGGACATTAGCGAGGTTGGCACCATTAGATGCATTGGGTTGAACGTAAGATGAAGAACCAACGCCTTGATGTACAGTTAACTAATCATCGCGCCCTAAAGTACAAGAGTCATGCCGCAGAAGTTGGTCTGGATATTCCAACAGTACCTACCCTTTTCCTGCAAGTTGAACCAACGAAAAGCGTACTATGAGTGACATTCTGACCTGTCCTGGTAGAAAGCCCAGCACCGCAATAGGGAACCCCTGGCCATCTATCACCCCTCTGCCTAAACTGACACAGGTTGATGACTGCGGCGACTACGAGGCCGAGCTAGCTGTGGTCATAGGCAAGGCAGCCAAGAACGTAACCAAAGAGGAAGCGATGGAGTATGTTCTGGGCTACACGGCCGCGAACGATATCTCCAGCCGCACCAGCCAATTTGGCCAGTCTCAATGGTGTTTCTCCAAGGGCTTTGACGGCTCGTGTCCATTAGGTCCAGCTTTAGTTTCTAAGGATCTTGTGCCTGATCCTTCCATTTTCCATATCAGTGGTTTGAAGAAGGATCAAGTTTTGCAGGACTGCGGTGTCCAGTAAGTTCCGACCGATTGTTGCTTCTCAACGAATTTATCTAACGTTCCTGGAATAGTGACCTCATTTTCGATATTCCGACCTTGGTAAGCTTCCTGTCTCAAGGTACAACACTCCTGCCTGGAACAGTTATTCTTACCGGTACACCTGCTGGGGTGGGCGTTGGACGTCAACCCAAGGTTACAATCAGCGATGGAGATGAGTTTTCTGTGGAGATTCTGCCTCATATTGGCACTTTAGTCAGTACTTTTAAGAATGAGTCTTAGTGGAGGAGGGAAATGATGTGATTGTTTTGACAGTCGTAGATAGAAAGGGGATAATGTCACGGGTTAGACTTGGTGTACATGTTAACGGGGGATGTTTTAGGCAGAATGGAGTCAATTGCTTTGGATTGGCATCTTATTGACATAATGAACATCACACCAACGACTTGCCTTGTTATTGTCACTCGGACATTTTCCATCAATCCACCATGAATCATATAATGAGAGTCTCCGGGAATGGAATATCAATGCAAACAGTCTGCTCACGTAAAGTCAAAAGCGATGATGCTACCAAGAAGGACCATGCAGTTATTGAGGTGGAAATATAAGAGGTCTAGGAGTCGCGAACCAAGTAGCATAGGTAACCTAATTAATACGTCTCTTATGTTTCTACCTGCCAATTTTTGTGATTACCATGATGTCCGTCCATCTAGATCTATTCATTCAAGCTTCCAGCAATGTTGGTACCTTCTCACTGAGATATTCAACAATAGCGTCAGGACCCTTCGCCACCTGGAGACCATATGGAATTGCATGAAACTTGATTTCCGGAACAATCTTTCTTGCCGTTTCCTCCACTTCCCTGCTTTGTTCTTCAGTCCACATCGAAGCCGTAAACTAAAAAGTGTGAGTACTGAAAATCGTCTGCTTGTACGCTGTCAACATACCAAGACATCAGGGCGATACTCCTCCACTAGAGCGCGAACATCTTCAATTCCTGACCCGAAATGGTTACTATTTTATCTTGAAGAAAGCAGTCATGTGTGACTTACTTTCTGAATTGACGACATAATCAATTGTGTAGCTTTCTTTGAGGTTCTCGACCATGGCACCAATGACGCGTTTGGCCCGTTCTGGTGCTGTGTTGACAGTCATGAGACGATAAGGACCTTTGGAACTCATTGTGACGTTTAGTCGATGATCGAAGGGCTGGTTATTTTGATCGCTGTGATTGCAGACGACTACATCTATAGGACTTTTGTTACTTTCCTTCTTGTTCGGCGCTTGACCGTTTCAAGACAAGTCAGGATCCGACTGCTATAGCCGAGGTCGGGATCTTCAAAAGTAGTTAGTCCCGGGACATAGTGGCGGATCAACGACAAAATACTCGGAATTCCCGAATACACTCGGGCGAGTATGGACCAGGGTATCGGATTACCCCCGGATCCCAGATTCAGATCCGGCGACAACTTGATACGCCGCAAAGCATACTGGGATTTGGTAGCTCTTGTCTAGACTATGGCCTTGGAATGGTAGACATTGAGCCTGCTTAGTTTCAAGAGATGTTTTTGAACTTTTCGCAGTATACATTTACCAAGCTGCCCAACCTTGGCCTAATGATAGTTTTTGCTACACACGCAGTCAAGAGTTTCACACAACGCTGTTTGTCGAATCAGTCGAGATGAACGACCCTAGCAAGGTTGAGTTTACCCACCCGAGGAGCCCTGTCCCACTGGATATCATCATCGTAGGGGCTGGGCTTAGCGGTCTTGCTGCAGCTGTGTCGTGTTCACTTTCGGGACATAAAGTCACCATATTCGAGTCTGCCACCGCACTTCAAGAGGTAAGCTTTAATCACTTAACATCTGTACAACTAACATCTTCTAACGTCTTCTTCCTCAAGGTCGGTGCTGGATTGCAAGTCACACCTAACGCGTCTCGTCTGCTGCGCCAGTGGAACCTGCCCCAAAGGTTCTGGGATTCCGTCGCCGAGCCTACCTACCTCGCTGTCCATCGCTACTCAGGTCAGCTCCTAGCTTTGGAAGAAGACTTTGACAAGAAGATTCGAAAACAATACGGCGCGCCCTTCGTTGACGTCCACCGAGTCGATCTCCAACTATCCCTACTAGAACGAGCACAAGAGCTAGGCGCCAAGCTCAAGTTGTCACAAAAAGTCATAGGCATCGACTTTAATACTCCCAAAATTACCACACAGGATGGAACAGAGGCAAAGGCTGATCTGATTATCGCCGCCGACGGCTTGTGGTCGCGATGTCGCAGTGCTTTTCTCGGCACCAAAGATATGCCCAAGCCGACGGGAGATCTGGCGTATAGAGTTGTTCTCAATTTGGATGACATCAAAGATCCCGAGTTGATCGACTGGGTCAAGCACTGTTCGTGCCATTTCTGGATCGGACCTGGGGCACACGCTGTGGGTTACTCTCTCCGAGGCGGCAATATGTACAACATTGTCTTGCTTGTTCCAGACGATCTCCCACCTGGAGCCAGTAGGCTTCCCGGATCGGTTGACCAGATGAAAGCCCTGTTTGAAGGCTGGGATCCAATCTTACTTCGCTTTCTCGACCTTGTTACCGAGGTTGACCGATGGAAGCTAATGCATCGTGAGTTCACTATTTGGAAGCACTGGGTGTTAGTTCTGAGCTGACCAACTCTCTTTAGACGACGAAATGCAACATTGGATCAATGACCAATCCAACTTTGTCTTTATGTATGTCATCTATTTTTATGAAGCCCAGAAAATGAAAGTAGCTAACTGATTACTAGTGGGGATGCCTGTCATCCTATGCTCCCGTATTTAGCACAAGGCGCAAACTCAGCGATCGAGGATGGCGCAGTGTTGGGACTCTTACTAGGCGTTGTTGAGGCTCGTAACCAAATTCCAGAAGCTTTGAAGCTCTATGAGAAGATGCGTAAGAGTCGCGGAGAGGCGATTGTTAGAGAAACATTTAAGCAGGTACGTGCTCCCCGGTTGCATTTAAACACAGAGGGTATATACTAACAATTTACCTTGACACAGCGGGAGTCATTCCATATGCTCGACGGACCCGAGCAAGTGAAACGCGACGAGATATTCTTATCTCAGCTGGGGAAAAAGGAACTCAAAGCACCCTTTCCTAGTCGCTGGACCTGCCCTGAAGTCCAGCCATGGCTATACGGCTACGATGCTTATAAAGAAGTTCACGAAGCTCTCGCGAAGAATTCCTTTACTCGATTCTCAGTTGTAGCACAACCTACTAGTCCAGTCGTGACTTCGCGGAGCTGGCTGTCACGCTTATTAACGTATATCCATCGATAAGCTTTGGCACTATTAAGGGTACATGATAGAGAGAAACGCTTGCTTTTTATTTTAACTAATTTGATGATTTGGAATCTTTCTTATATGGTTGTAATCCTTAGACAAATAGATAGAATTTGTCCATGTCTTTGCTTATTTGTACCTCTTTTCTACTTTCTCAGGCTCTCATTTAATAGCAGTTGATTTCGATTTCGCGGTTAACCCAGTTTTTGATGTAGACGATTTGCATGATCGTAGCACCAAAGGTAAATAGGCTTATTTTGTCATTAATAAATATCATCAATGGACCTGTTAAGAAAGGAGTAGTCATTGTTGAGTCAGTAACTAATATATATATTAGGTCATATTTGGAGTAAGACTGCCCACCACCGACCCTTCTTTACACATGAATGAATCCCTTCATTAGATGAGAATGATTTATCAATAGATAGATGAAATGACACTTTGATCTAACTTATTTGTATTAGATTTATGCCCAATCCGCCCAATGGGATCCCTTCAAGAAGTCATATTCCGCTTCCTCCTTCGTCTTGCCAAACATTGACGGGACTTGAGGGCCTTCCTTGGAGATGATAAAACCCGGCACACATTCCTCAAAAAATACTTGTGGCATATCCTTTTCATAGAACGTGTCATAATTTGAATGAAGTGCGTCGCGTAGACTATTCACATTACCCTTTGGATGAAGTGTATTCCAAGGGTAGACACATTGTTGACCCTGACATCGCTTGAGAACCATCATAAGGCCGTTAAGACGGGAGGCTGCCTTTTCGACTGGGTTCCCAAGGAGGTAGCCCTTTGACTGGTAAAGGTTGACCATTTGATACGGGTCTGTCTGCGATTGTAATGAGGTTAGATATTGGATGCAGTGCATCGAGTAATGGAACCATAACTTACACGCATGTCGTACAGCTCGCGTTCATTCGTACACCAGGAGCTGTACATGAGGTTATATCCAGAGCCTATAATACGAATGGACTTGTACGTGTTGTTGAACACATGGGCTATTAAAGAAGAGGATTAAATTTAGAATATAATGATGGAGTAGAGATTGACTGTTGTGGAGGGTGCTGGGGAAACTTACAATCGACACCATACTTTCCCTCTTCAATGTCGTCTCCACCCCAAAACTCTACATTGATGCTCTCATACTTCTGAGGTTTCTTCTGATCTTTTATGGGCATTGGTGTTCCGTCGAAGTCGTCGCGTAGGGGAATTCCTGCAAGATCGAAGATCGCGCTGTTCAAGTTTCGCAAATATGTCATCTACCATGTCATCCACTGATGCCAAAGCACGTAGCCTCATCCGGTAGAACTCATCCAAGTAATCAACCACGGTCGAGTTCAACCTTGGCATGTCTTTGAGGTAGCTGATATTCTTGGGTGATGATGGATTGAAGCTCTTTGTGCGAGGAATCTTTGCGTCCGGGTACAGATGTGCATGGCGTTGAGCAGGTACTGGGGATGTAAATACAACTCAATTGCCAGTAGGAAAAACCTCTGTGTGAGGTCCGATTGGCATGGCAAAGAGAAAAAAGGGCCGTGTGTTGACATTGTCAGCAGCATCGTCAAGAAAGTCGAGCGACTTGTTCTTCACCAGATCAGTGTTGTATTCTCATGGGTAATATACTGGCTCATCGTGGTTACGCTGAAGGAGGTGTTCCAATAGTTGTAAATGTTTGGTTGAATAAGAACTACGATAACAGTCATTAGTTCAAAGATTTCGTGCCTATGAAGAAGTCAATGAGGAAGGCTTACAATCTGTTCCATTGAATCCGGCGGGGTAGGGTTTAATGTAGTTCTTGTCACTGTTGAATACTACTGATTGGCGCGAGAGATAGCTAAAACAAGTTTGAATGGGAGGATAGAAGACCGGATAGCCAAACAAAGAACTGCCTCAGTACCTGATATATACGTATGTCCAATGTTGACATCTAAGGCCAGTCGTATATTACCCTGGATCCCCAACGGTGCTATTAGTGGTCTACCAAAGTCCGAGACCTGGGGATGAATATCATACTGAATATGAGTCAGACGCCCAAAAATGTTTCCTTGGTATTTGACGAAGTTAAGATCGACAGGAATCGGGACCTAAATGCCGAGTAACTCGGAGACAAAACTCAAGCACACCAATATCCATTTCCGTTTCTAGAGCTGAGTTCCTGCCGCTTTAGGCTGAGCTTTCGCTGAGCGAGGGCTGAGGATCCCGGAGCCTGAGCTGAGGCTGGCTGAGCTGAGAGAGAGGTGTACTCTGTAGGGGGCCCGCTTTTGGGTTCACAGATCATGTCCCGTGGCCCTCTTCGCTACTTAACGGGAGTTAAGCAGCCCGTCTGCGTGCGAGCCGTGTCAGCCGGGTAAATTTACATCTTGGAATTGATGTAGTCACGTCAGGAGGCTGGCTGACACGGCAAGCCACGGGCATCCCTCGATTCATGCCAAGGACCAACTCTGATGCAGTGGGCGAAAGTGCGCGGATTGTCTCTGTCCAATTGTTGATAATAATCGCTCGCCCTATAAACACCTGATGCTGCATTAGCCGAATTCGCAGCTCCGACTCCAAGCCTATTAGTGTATATTTACTTCTCTGCCGAGCATGAAAAGGCTGGACTTGCACTGCCACTGTAAGGATTTTTGTAATGACACGCGGCTGGTCGTTCATGGCATAAAAGGCCCCGTCCAACCAGACGAAACAACAAGCCAGATTTCATCTGAAGCCACAAAGAAAATGGAAGCCATCTCTAGTATCACTTCGTGGCTGTCGATAGTTCCCCTGGGCTTGCCAGAATCGCCGTGGCAAGGTCACTTCTGCTTGGTGGCTAGCTGAACTGCAGGTCTCAAAACTATTGTCATTCTTTGACCCCCTGTCACATTCCATACCCCCACGTCCAGACGGTACCCTGAGATAGTACAGCAGCTGGTTTGGATGTCTTGAGGATTCTTCAAGTTCCTGGCGAGTTTGACATATAAATGCCGCCCTCTTCCGTCTTGTTCCCTGCTCCAAAACCGATTGGAGCCGATGCAGCGGATCAGAATCCAGGGGCATACAGGATCATTTTCGAGTACCCGGCGACAGGTATGAGTGCCAGGTATTGTGGAATTGTTTATCATCAAAATCACCTTGTTGGTAGCCCTTTCGCACAATGTGTAGAATAAACCACCATACTTTAGGGCATGTAGATAGAGGAGAGTTATTGGATGACTGAGAGCAGTATTTCTCTGAAACTGGCATGGTTGAAATATATTTTGAGGACAATAGTATTACTGCTATTTAGAAAGCTAGATAACTCTATATATTTGTTTGAAGAACAATCTGAATATGGATAAATTCGATGCATCAAACTACAATGATCACTTCTAGGGAAGTCATAAAATAATTGAATTTATTGGACTATACAAGAGTTGGAGATAGGTCACCATCGTTGCTTCAGGATAGATCATCAGTCATGTTGCGGCAGTACACATTACTCCCGCAACTCTAGTGCATTGATTCTAGGATACCTGAAGATAAGGTTTCCATCTTTGATTTCGCTTTTTCGAGCATTATGACTCCAATGCTCACACGGGAGATTCTGGGATACGAGTTTGTCCTCATCACGTCTTCAATGTCAAAATGAAGGCTGCGTTGCAAGGGTTGGACAGCGATAGGACCAGCCCACGGTACTGACAACAATGATGATGTAGCCGGCTGGGGGTTTCAGCTAACCGTCATCTACTGCTGGTAAGCTTGAACTCTACGGAAGAGCAAAAGACTACAAAGTCGTCCTCTTCCAAGCCAATTCAGACGTGTTCCAACCCAACTATCCTTTTATCAAGGAGCATCACATAGCATTCACTGTGTCTTCTCTCTTAGTCCTCGATAGAACACACCTCATACTTATTTCGTTACCTTCCGCCTGAAAGATGGGTTTCAGAAACACTTCAGTGTGGAAGAGTCTCAGTAATCTGCCCTTCCTTCGCAACTTTACCTTGCCTGTGGGTGGATATTGCTTCGTTGTCGCACTCAATGTCCTTAGCAATGGCTTCGACGTTGCAATCTACAATACCATTCAGACAATGGATGCTTAGTCTTGATTCTATGATTCAAATCATGTTTGGCACAGCTGAGCATTCATCATGATAGCATTCCAACACACCTTTGGCGATGTGTGTGCCCCCAACGGCGTCTGCCACATCAGCACCACGAATCTGTCGCTCGTCAACTCGATTCCATACATCGCCTATGCTGCAGCACTTTTCATAGCTTCATTTATCGGCGAAAGATTCGGCCGCCGTATTGTCTATATTCTAATGAACATCATCTGCCTATGTGGCATTGCCGTCAGCTATACCGCTAAATCGTACGGCCAGATCCTAGCGGGCCGCTGCATTGTCAACATCTACACAGGTATGGAAGGCTGGCTCATCCCCATGTTCACCGCCGAGCTGGTCCCTCCTCCAGTTCGTGGCGCCATGGTGACTATGTACGTCTTCGGTCGCCTCATTGGTTCTCTCATCATTGGCATTGTCGCCTACGCTACAGCTTCCATCCCTGACAATGATTCGTGCAAGATCCCCGTCGCTGTCTTGTTCTCTGCGCCTTCTCTTGCCTTGCTTCTTAATTGGTTGATCCCCGAATCTCCCAGATGGCTCATAAGGATGGGCAGAGAAGACAAGTCCATCGCCAGTCTCAAGTATCTTAATGACGGTTATCCTGGATATAACGTCGATGAGGATATGGCGCGAATGAAGGATTCCCTTGAGAGGAGCCTTGAAGCAAGTGGCTGGATGGATCTATTCAAAGGCACTAACTTGGCAAGTTCTTCACCCACAACTCGCTGTATACTGCGGCTAACATGGATTTGTAGAGACGTACAAGTGTTGCCATGATTTCCAACTTCTTTGCCCTCGCTTCGGGCCAAGCATTCGCCAACACGTATGGCACCCTTTTTATCAAAAGCCTCAACGTATACAACCCCTACGTGTTCACTATCATCATCAAAGTTGGGGGCATCGCTGGTGCATTGACGTTCCTTTTGCTCCTTGACCATGTCGGCAGGAGAGTATTTTACTTCACCCTTGCCCCTTTGGCCGCAGTATGCATGATGGTGGTTGGGGGGATTGGTACTGTTCCCAATCCAAGCAACTCAGCTAAGCTCGTCATCGCCTCGATGTTCCCCTGCTATGGTTTTTTCTTGCTGGGATCATTTGTTCCACTGTAGGTCACATTTGAAACCAATTACGTTGGCTTCAATGTATTAATCGTATCTCTAAGGGGCACACTTATCCCCGCTGAAATACCCTCTCCTCGGCTCAGTGACAAGACAGCCATGGCCGCTTTCACTGTTCAAAACCTGACAAACTTTGTTACCACCTTCACACTCCCCTATCTCATGAATCCTGGATACGCCAACCTAGGAGCCAAAGTTGGCTTTATCTATGGCAGTTTCGCCTTTGTGGCTTGCATCTGGGCGTTCTTCTACTACCCTGAGCTTAAGGGACGTAGTCTCGAAGAGATCGATCTGATGTTTGAAGAGAGGATTCTAGCTCGACATACGCCAAGCAAGCACTTTCAACTCGTGTTTTCTAACCCTTTCCATAAACATATGCTAACGGCAGTCGTGTGTTGCAGGCTGGAAGGCACCTTACCAAGACATTGTCGCAGAAAAGCTGCACACTGATGGTCTTGAACCTAAGACGCGAGCTGCAGATCATGTCGAAGGTCTATAATAGATCCGTATTGTACTTAGTTTAGTTGTTTACTGCATTAATGCCTCTCTTGTGGAATATCGAACCATTTCAGACGACACATGATTTACAGTCGGTCTTGACTCCACCGGAATACTTCGCTATGCAGCTTCCACCCTGTAGTTATAGACTTATATGTATTATTAAATATAAAGGCCATCAATGAAGAAGATAGAACTTGGTATATGATAGGTAGCTAAAGGTTAACCGTTAAAAATAATGCTAAGGGAACTTATAATTAATATAAAGATTTAGATACGGCATGTCTTTCGCACACTCGAGTTTTCTAGAAAAGCTGAGTGGCATACAAGATACCAAGGAGTGAGAATGACAACATAAGAAGCACGGAGGCTTCCTGCAAACTCTCCCTTTTCCAAAATAACCACAGGAAGAAAAACATCAATCCTGGAATACAAGAGACCAATATATAAACAACAACTCTCAAGCCACACTTCTTTTCTCTCCGATGAAACTGCCAAGTTCTTTCTTCTATGTAATCCTATCCACTGCATCGCACTCGTTGCATATTCTCTGGCGTGTCACTATACAAGCCTCAGAGTCAATCCTTCCGTAGAAGCGATCGTAGAACTCGTGCCTCGATAATGGAGGCTCGTCAAGTGGCCTGGGCTGATAGTAATAATCCTTGTCGCAAAGTGGAGGGACACCACTACGGCGTTCGCAATATCGTTTCTCGTGCCACTGCTCAAACTAACAATCGCACTACGTCAGCTGTGGTACAAGTATGTCATGGACCTAGGCCTACCTGGTGGAAGTCACAATGGGAAAATGTCATGAGACCGAACCATGTCTTGAACCAGCCCTTGGCTTGCCGATACTCAGCTCTCAATTGGCAGAAGAGCTGCTCGTTACATAGAGACTTGGACTCAATGGGTCTTAGTTGCAACCCTCCAGAGTTAACAAAGAACATAATGTAGCGACTTGTTGATGGCATCGATATTGTTACCGGAAGAGCGTCTGATACAATAGAAGTCCGACTGAATGGTGTAGGATCTTGCATTGGATTTTGCGGATAGATATGTAAGCTATGGCTGCCAGATGGAGTGGGAGATGGTTTGGTATCAGCCATAGAGAATTCCGGTGGTGCCGTACATGGTGGAGATGACATAGGTAGTGTCTGTTCTCAGATCTTGATCACGCCCCTTGCGAATGTTTTTGGAACAACTTCTCTTCGGATATCTCCACATACCTGTATTTGTTAGAAAATCTCCAGTAATTTGGTCGGATACTTACTCAAGTCCAAGTGAGTGTAACACAATTGGGTAGTGGCTGTAGTCGTGGCTCATTCAGCGGCCACCAGTCCCATTCATCCGGAAGCGCCGCCCTGAGAGAAGCCATAGACTTGCCGATCCATGATATCCCCCCATGTGCCGACAAGGTGATGGTTTTTGGTTTCGAGTATGAGAGTTCTGATACCACCTCTGTGATGTGACGAATGTCAGAACCGTTCATTTCTTTGGTCTTTGACTCGGCCAGTCGTTTCAGCCGTGCCTCAAAAGACGGATCAACGAAGTCAATTAAACGCGTGATAAATGCGTAAAAAGAGTTTGTTGAGGCAATCAAGCTGTTGAGGCCGGGCATGTTGGGCCGAATATCTGCTTCATCTCCAGAATCAGATTCAACTAGCTCGTCCTCTTCGGATACCGGATCGACTTCCTTATCTCTAGATACTCTTTCTTCATATCCTCTTTCTTCTTTCGACAGTCCAATAATAATCTCAGAAGACAATTGTCTGGATGACTTTTTAAAGAAAAGACCAACACGTTCCGATTCCGAGCTGCGTATTTCAGCCTCCAAATCTTGCCCGAGTACCTTCAGTAGTTTTCGAAGCTTTCCCACTAGTCTTTTGCGATCCATCTCTTTCCCATACAGAGATGGATGTATGAGTTTTCGCAATTCCACAGTATTGTAGAGAAGGTCGATGAAAGCGTCGTTCGCTTCACGTTGTTCTGGTCCCCCTCCACCAGATACTGAGGTAGGGGCAGTAGACGAGGACATACAGCTACCAGAGCCATCACTGCTGAGGTCATCGTCGAGATCATCGCGGTATACTCTGAAGCTGCCTTGGGTGGGATCTCCAAAGAAAACTGGTGCGTCTGGGGGAATCGTGGTGAGTGGGCTGATTGGCTGGATCTCGTCGGTAGTTACACCAGCAGCACCGGGGTCGTTATATGTGCCCATAACTGAATCTTTAACCACTTCAGACGACGCATGATTTACAGTCGATTTAGAACCCCCCGGAATACTTTGTTGTGCAGCTTCCATCCTGTAGTCATGATACTCTCTCATGCGATGGATCTGGTTGGCAACTTCGTCCATCTGACGGCGTGCTTGTTCGATGGCGGCGGTTCGATTGGTGTCTCGTTCCCAACGTTGAATATCTCTGTGTATTTTGTCATAACGACGCTGCCATTTCTCGTTCTGTTGGCATAGCCGGCATAATCCTGGCTCAAATTTCGTTTCATAGACGAGCTTCAATCCGCAGGTTTCTCCAACTCTATATTTCTTGGTACAATGTTGTCGGAAGGAGCCCCAACTCCAGTAGCCGCAGGTCCAGCGGGTTTGTTCGTAATAGCACATCCTGATAACCTCTATTAGGACCTCGGGCGCAGATCGAAGTGGACGTAGTAGTTTAACTGCGACTGTTGTTTTGCAGGGTAAACACAGAAGTTCATATTCACGTACGGCATTCAGAAGTACATTGCGGCTGAAAATGACGTGGCATAAACAGAACCAGTTGTAAGCCAGTAGGTGCCTGAGGTTGTAGTTATCTAGGTTGCATAAAGACCGGTGCTGCTTACATGACCTTCTGCATTCAGCATTCCTCTGTCAATCATATTCCTCGGCTTTAGTATGTTGATTATTGCCTACCCTCAGGGTACCAGAGAAATTAACCGCTGGCACTGTAAGAGATGAAAGTATTAGGGCAGCCTGTGTTACTTAGGCTATACTTCTTAGACCAGGTACTTATATTTATTTAATAGTACTTAGGAGGGTACCCTTTCTACTAACCACTTGTATGCATAACTGCAGTTTTCCAGTTCAAGGATAAACATAGCTAATCACAGAAGGTATCTCTTCCACAGACTAAAGTTAAGTTGCAAAATGGTTATTTTGTATTACATGTTCTTTCTTAAGCTATACCCGAAGCCTTCTCGATGTCGCTAAAGTTAGATGTTGACATAGAGATATGTGATTTAGGTAATAACACTTCGAGATAGTTTAATATGTAGAAGGCGTTAGCTCATCAACCATGCATTCATTCACTTATGCCCTTCATAATAAATTTACTAAGGAGCAGTGTCAGTGATAAGCAATCTAACAAACAGAACGAAACTTACCACTTCAATCCACCTCGCCATCCACTTGTCAACAGCTTGCTTCGCCTCATCAATAAGACCAAGTTCTGGCAACCTGTTAGCAACCAATCACGATATCACCGGTTAAGTTCATACCTAGCAGGAGCTGGACTGCACCACGGATTCCAGAGTCCAGCGCAGAGGCAATCCAAGCATGAGTGTAAGATGTGTGCTCTCCCACAAAAATCATCTGCACCAAAATGTTAGTCAGAAACAGTTAACATGTCGTAAGGCTCTTACCTTGTCGTATGTCTTGAAGTACTCGGGGATGTAAAGCTGATGTTGTCCAGCAGTTGGACTGGCCCAGCTACCAGATTGAAGAGGATCCAACGCCCAGCACCTTCTGTTGAACTTGCCAGTGTACAGCTCCCTGACAAACTCGCCGTGGATATCAACCATAGCATCAAACACCATCTGGACATGTTCTTCCTCAGTCATACTGGCCAATCGGACACCCATGTCGCCGCTTTGGTAACTAGCCAGGATAGTGGCAGGACCAGTGCCATTGATGTTGTATGATGGATAGCAGATGGATCCGATTCCAGGGATATCACTAGTAGTACTGCAGCCTCCAATGATGGGGTTCTCGTAGTGTTCCCAGAATCGCTCTGAGAATTCAAGGGCCACTTTGCAGGCGGATCCGTAGTTGAGACCCTTGATGGCGTTGGAGATGGTCGCTGGAAGGCTAGGAAGACGCCAGCGTCGGACGATGGAGAATGGCACGGCAATGACGGCATAGTCAAAGGTGGAGTCTTGGAACTCTGTGTCATTATACTGCTTGCGCCACTGGAGTGTCACCTTGTCATTAGAATCGTCGTATCGAACACGTTCGATCTTACGACCCATAGTTGTGATATCGTCAACAAGAGGGTGGAAGGATAGAGGTAGTCTGTTGAGACCTCCATCGATAGTCTTGTAACTCGCAGCCGAGAAATACAAGCCCTCGTAGAGCGTATCCCAGAATGTCGCAGCAGACCAGTCACCCAGAACATCCGTGCTGTTGGCGGTTCCCTTGAGGTAGTTGACCATGAAAGCGTATTCAGACCATTGGTCACCTCCAAGTCCATTCAAGCCAGTCTCAAGCCACTGCTTATGAGCCTTGAACATGTTCTTGGCCATGAGAGTACTAAAGTCAGACCCGGGCATGAATGAATCCACCTTTGCCTGGAGATCTTCCTCTTCAGGTCCAAGGCTGGATTTGGCGCCGAGTGAAGCGTTCTTGGCAATCTGGGCGAGTGTTGGTGGCATGCCGTTGGGAAGCTTAAACTCATTTTTGTAAGAGAGACCATTAGGGCTAGCCTGGATCCAAGGAATGAAGTCAACACTAAGATTCTTGTCGTGGTTGTTAAGGTTGTTCATCTCGTCAGCGAGTTGGAACACCAACTGATGATCTGTAATGTTCATCGTCTCATTGGTCTCAGGACTCGTGTAAGTTGAGGGAAATCGCATGGGTCCCATCTCCTGGTAAGAGTAGTCAAAGGGACCGCCGGACAGGTACTCTGTGTGCACTCGACCACCGAGACGTTGACCAGCTTCGATAATGCTGATGTTGGTCATGCCGGCTTGCGAAAGGACGAGATAAGTCATCAGTCCAGACATTCCTGCACCGACAATGGCAATTTCCTTTGACTTTGCAGCGTCTTCATCGACGAAGGATGTTCCTGTCTTGGCGAGATGCGCAACACCATCGAACCAGGGACCGAGAACGTCGAAGCCATTCTCCTCAGTCATAAGGATCGAGTCTAACTTTATATTAGTACAGGGATAAAAAATCATAATGGATTGACATACCCTTTCCACGCTTTTGGGGCGCTCTTCGTTTTATCCGATGAAGCTTTTGTGGCTCACTGCGTCCCACGAGAGCTCCATCGTTTGTCCACGCTGAAATACATCCATTGTCGTTTGTGTTGGTAGGAATAACCCAAGCTAACCGAGAAACACTCTTGCTGTCAGTTTCAGCGATGGTGTGGTGAGCTTCTGAGATTGATTTAGTGTCGCAAGGACCATATGTGAAAGACAAAGAACCCTGAGTAGGCTTGTTGAACCTGACATGGATATTGGCAAGGTGAGATGTGAGTGGCTCACGAGTCTCGAGTTGGATAGGAAGAGAAGAGGCAAATGAACTGCCAACGCTCAAGGCAAGGCTTGCGATGGAATGCTTCATCGCGAATGGTTATGATGCAGATGAATTGACTCTCTAGACACCATCATATTCATTCATTCTCATATATATATATACAGCTACAGGTAAATAACTCATAAGTCTTATCGACACCAGTGACCAGAACAATAAACCCTCAGTAACTGATAGGCGAAGCATGATAGACACTTATCTCCGATTCTGTGGCCGATACACCAGGATCCCAATGACCGCATGTCTGCACTTTACGGATTTTGGGTGGTATAGAAGTCTTATCTCTTATATGGGGTAGCTAGGGCGTGGAAGACATACAGATTCTTGGCCGATGGACTTAGCCGGTGGATTTGGGTTGCACTACCTTATCAGACACCATGCCCCGCGACAGAACCTCGACGATCCTCACCGATAGCCCGAAGTCCGGGAATTTGGAAGCTAGTCTAGAGAAGGCAAACGTTCCTTAGGCTGTTGGAACTAGAAATGGTAGGCACTTTTGTTTCAATTGATAAAATCCCGATAGGTAGAAAACATTGCCAAGATAAGCGATGACCCGACCCGACACGACCCATGTTGAGGCTACCCCACGTCGGCGAACACTCTGAGGCTTAGGCTATATCCGGACAGCCGATCGAACAACGATAACGCTAGATAACAATCCATGTGATAAGATACTCTGGTGATGCTCTCACAGACATTGCTAAACATGACCATGAACCAGCTGAGGCACACAATGCGCTCTCGCTCCGCTCTTCCCGTACAAAAACATGTTCGTGACAATCGATCAGTTTGCCATAATACTCTTGCCTCCATCCGCCGTCACTCTCTGCCTGACACGAACTTTCAGACGACTGTTGGCAAGTCGGCGAAAGATGACCTGCCCCGAAACATGTCTCTCAGATACGCTGGCCAAAGCGCTGGGACAGAACAATAGTGCCTCGCCAGTCTTTAATTCAACAATGTGCGCCATGAGATCAAATGCATGTGAATCCACGCCAGCGAGATGCTTCTGCAAGACATTGAACCAAGCGGGCGACGTGAATCGGTGCACAATGACCGTGGAGCAAAGGTCTAGTAGTTTGGGCGAGATTGTCGGCTCTTGCGTGGAGAGAATGACTCTCGTTCCGAGGTGGCGCTGAAGACGGATGACTGAGAGGAGAGATTCCGTCAAGGTTTGGCTGTCGCAGCTTTCCGTCATGTATTTGTGCGCCTCATCGAGAGCGACGATACGGCCGACAGTGCCCTTCTGTTCCAAGAAGAGACTTAGGCAGATGTTGAAGAGGGAGCATGCCGCCTCGGCGGTGACACAGGGGCATGAGAGGTCGACAATCGTGAGTTGGCCAGCCTGATTGATCTGTTAGTAGAATGTCTCGAAAGTGAGATTGGGACCTACCTTGAGGGCCCAACTAATCCCCTGGTCCGCGGTTCTGAATTTCGAGGCAGCGGTTTGCCCCGGGACCATGAAGCTCTCAAGAGTTTCCAGTCGTTGCTGTAGCGGTACCATCTGGCCCTCTTTCAGATCCTCGCGGTCCACCAGTGCCCTGAAATTTGAGTAGTCAAAGGCGGAGCCGTTCGCTTGTTGCTTGATGCGCATGTCGCGCAAAATACGGCTGACGACATGAAGATACAGCGGGAGGCCACCTCCTTTGACAGAGCTGACAGCCATCAAATCAAGCATGCGCTGGGTGTTGAGGTCGGACTGGTTAATGCGAAGCATTTCGACGGCGACATTCGGCAGACCACTGTAGATGCGCTGTGAAGTGGAAATGAGTCAGTAAATTTGCGTGAAAGATGAGGGGCAAGTATAAATCACCTTGATATTCCAGTAGTTGGAAGGCGCACAGAGGACTCGTACAGATACACCTGCGTGACTGGAGAGGTAGGCGGCCTCGCACGGCATGCCTCCAGTGTCTGAAATGAAGGTATCGTAATGGAACACCAGCCCACATAGAGGGCGAGGGAGCTGGTTGGCGGGACACGGGAGTAGGCAGTTTTCGAGAATGGTGCTGAGCGTGTGGCTCTTGCCGGAGCCTTGACTTCCGCAAATGAAAGTACTCGTTGGCTCCGCAACGTTGTAGAAGATTCGCGCTCTCATTTTCGCAGTTGGATCGAGAAGATGTGAGGGCTCAGGCGCAATGTCCAGCGCGAGACCAAATTGAGGTGGTCTTTCATCCTCGGGGATCGCTTCCAGAACGTCGGCGGTGAAGATGGGAACGAACCCGGACAACTTCGTCTTGGGAAGCTCATTGCTGAGGAGCTGAAGATGCGGATGGGACTCGTTGTTGGTGGGCACGGCGCCGCCCGTGTTTGAGCGTAGATGGTCAAACATATTCGGAGCGGAATGTGACGATTCTCCCAAGCCAGGGCGCAGATGGGTGAACATCTCGGCAGAGGCAGGTGAGGATGAGAGAGGAAGGAAAGTTGAAAGGATCACGCCCTAGATGTCAAGAATCTCTAGAGAGTAGCGCTGGTGCTGTTGCTGCCTAGAGAGAGGTCCGTGGTAGTTGTTGTGATTGCTTCCGTTTGTGAATCACAGTCGGGTAGAGCTTCAATTTCCCGCGCGTTTGCTGAGAAGGCGGGGGGGATAATATAATGCGGGGAGACTGGCCGTAATTGTTTTGAAATGCATCATCTAGTGCTGTTTGACGTTGTCAACAAAATAAATGTGCGCCGGCAAAGTAGTCGAGGGCGGGCGTGGGAGTGTTGTGACCTGGTCAAGAAAAGATACAGCTGGCAGACACTGTCATGGGCTCGCAGTGGCAATGGCTGATTATCACTGTAACTTGTGGTATTAAATCAGAATTTGCTGAACCACTTTGCACGGTCTGGGAGATACAATCTGGGTATTTATATGCTGCAATTTGACATCTGTTGACTTGACTTGAATGTTTGTATAACGAAGATCAACGCTATGCCCCTACATGAATTAATCTTTCACAGCCGAAATCAAAAGATAAACCGGCCTTTCCAATACTCTTTGCCAACCACATTTTTCCATCTCTTCTGGCGTGGGATACCATTCATCAAATCCCGCTATCTGGAACCCTGCCTTGAGAAGGAGGTTGACATAACTAGCCACAGTCCTGTGCTGTTTCTGAACTCCCTCCGCTAGCTAATCTGTCACCCGAATGCCTTCCTTCTGATAGCTATCAAGTGGCCAATATTCTCGTCCTGATACCGCATCAGTGATGAACTCGGCTTTGGTAGGCGCTGTGTAAATTGGGTGCTCAACGGAGAAGACAAATGTCCCTCCTGGTTTGATAACTGTCTGCACTTGTTGAATGATCCCGGGTAAATTGGCAAGATAGTGAAGCGTCAGTGAGCTAAACACCACATCGTAGATTTCGGTACCATGTTCCGAAAGTCTGGCATTGTTGAGTCGTAATTATTGCAAATCGAAATTCGATATTGGTTTAGTATTATTGTCGTTTTTTTATTCATTTACTCCCATCGGCATGACTCATCGGAACTATCCATTAAACCGGGTATTGCCGATGACGCAATTATCCGTTGACCTGACTTGAATGTTTGTGAAAGTAATATCAACGCTCTGCGCCTATCTTCAACACGGAGCCGATGAATAGCTCAGTACAAGGCTTCGAGAAGAAAGAGACGTATAATAGTAAAAGGCGCCTTTAAAAAGATGGAAATTCCCTCATGTCAGTCTCTTGTCTATACCCCAAAATGAACATAAGGTGCCCACTGTAACTGCTCGCCAACTTCAGGTTCATCGTCTTCTATCATGACGATATCTCTCCCACTTTCATCCTTGCAGTATTTTCTGTCCGCAGCAACATTAATGTTGTCATTTCTCAAGACCCGAACTGCTCTTTCCGACAAACTCCCATCTTGTTTCTGCCTCTTGACCCATTTATCGCGAAGCTTTCTAGTAGCCCTGTGCAACCCCCAACTGACACCATAATCACTCAGCCCTGAATCGATCATGCTCTCATACGTGACCCTAGCTATATCTACACAGCATTGATCACTCACCTTCCACAGCGTACCGATGACATGACGAAAGCCAGCCAACTGGTAGGCGCTGATCAAATGGATGCTCTCATCAACCAGGTTATACCGCTTCATCTGTCCAGTGCCACAGGCAGATAGATACGCGAGAAATGGCGCGTGTTCGCGTAGGTTCATTCGTTGCAAGTCAGCGACGCAAAATCGGTCTTCTTTCCAATCTTCCAAGAGTAAATGACTGTTGGAGGGGTCTTCCTCATCGGTAGCGCCATGACCTGCGAAGTGAAATACTTTGCAGCCTAACAAGCCCTTAGAGACATCTTCTTTCCGTGGACTTGGTCGCACAGTCTCTAGACCGAGCGACTTGCATAGATCTTGTACAATGTCCACTTCTTTGATTGCAAAGGGCAATGGTCCGCATTCTGGAGTGTATTGCATGCCTACAAGCATCGCTCGCGGTACAACCGTGCTGGTTGACCGTATTGAAATCTCGTTCTGGCGACCACGTATGATAGCCCTGATGGATGACGCGTACGATGAGACTACCCTATCAATGACAGTTTCTGATGACTCTCGTCGATGATACCCTGCAGCGTGCAGATGGAAAAGAGTCAACAAGTCTGTAGGTATCCACCACACGTGAGGCCATGCATCCTCACCAGGAGGATGAGAATAGCCAAGAGCGTCCAATATTGGCTCAGTAATATGATCCCACATCCATTCTAGGATCCTTGAGCTACCGAAGTCACTCTTGCGAGCAAATTGATGTAGGTCGTTTGTAATATTGCGAAGCGCCAAAGATCGCATTTGATCTTTGGTGATGATAATCGCATCGCATCGACCATCGCTAATATTGATGACGACAACTGGACCATACGCAGCAGCCTCAAATATTTCTGCCTCTGTCGGTGCGGTCCAGAGGTCCTCAAATCCAGGCAACTTTCGAATCTCAACGATCAACTCCTCCAGTTCTGTTGCCACACTATGACGCTTATTCATCTGCGAAATACGACCCTTGAGAGAGCTTCCTTGGCTTAAAGTGTTCGAAACCTGCAATTCATCGCGCAGGTGGCTATAAGTCTTGGCTTGTTCAGGTGATAGAAGACCTAACTGTACGGGATCAAACAACATCTCCTCGCTGTACTTCGCAAGCACCCCGCGCCCCATCTCAAGCACCTGTAGTGCCTCAAAGAGTGGCCTATCTGCTTGCAACGCTGCAGCAGCAGCACTACAAGTCATACCAGCTCTCGACCCCGCAGCGTGCTGTTTATCTGAGGTCTCATGTGATCTCGTGATCAATTGAGGTAGAAGACCCATGATGACTTGCGCAGCTTGGTAAGCTTTCTGTTTATCAGGACAACACTGCAGTAGAGCCGAGCCAGCTCTCACTCGAGTTATTGTAGGAGCATTTTTGTTCTGTAACGCCTCGAGAAAACACGCTGAAGCCTTCTCAAGGTCCTCATCGTTCTTTGCTGCATCTCTGAGACGATAACCTAGGGTGTTGAGCATTTCCGATCGGTATTGATGGTCTTTTGTAATTTCGTCGAGTGCTTCTCTCTGGAGTCGAGTACATTCATCGAGAATTGGCTTTTCCTTTGTCAAGTCATACTTTATGATGAGCATAGACTGTAGGTTATTCTTGAAAGACCAGGTTGGGCGATTCTTGTCTGCGATGGCAATTGCCATTCTCTCCAGTTGTATGGACTCTTCCAAATCCTTCCAAAGGTGAGGGTCTGTCCGAGATCTTGTCGATCTGAGGTTAAGTTGCATTGCAAGCCTGTCGAGATATATCGCTTTATAGGGGTTGTTATCGGAGTTTGCATCAGCAGCCTCTCTGGAGAGTTCTATCGCTCTGTCCAAGTCTTGGATCGTGTCGTTTCGCAGGTATTTGTTGCTAAGAAGATCTGAAAGGGTGGAGGCGACTTGTGGTCTTTTTGAATGGTGAGTGGGAAGCATCTCAAGAGCCATTTCAGTCAAGCGAATAGCTTCTTTTAGATCTGTCAACAAGCCCATCTTTTCGTATTTTCGATTCAAGCTACCTGCGACCACTTCGAGATATCGAGCCTTGCTAGGCCCGTTTGGAGTCAGATCTGAAGCCTTACTTGCAACATCGATGGCATCTCGCAAGTCGTCCAAGTCCCACGATCTGTCGAACTTTTCTATCAGATGGGTCGCGAGGTTATTTAACCATTTTGCCTGATCTGAATGTCCATCTGGCGTCAGATCTGAAGCCTTCTTTGCAACTTCGATCGCCTCCTCGTATGTGTTCGCATTACCAGTGACTTCGCCCTTGAGATCTAACTTGGCCGACAAGTTGTTCAAGAAAAGAGCTTGCAGTTTGATGTCTGGTGTCGTGGCAACTGCACGCCGGTTCAAAATGATTGCTTCCTCCAAGTCCTCCATGGAACCTGTGCCATTCGTATAGCCTCTTCAAGGTCTGTGTTGTCTTCCGTGATTAGAAATCTGTCTTGGAGCCGGTAACTGAGGGTTTTCGAGCAGTCTGCCAAATCGATATCATCGTTTATTATCGCATCGATAGCTTGCTTGGTCGTAAGAATAGACGCATCAAGATCCGCCAGCATGCCAGTGCTAACATGTCTGTCATTTGGAAGGTTGCCAAGTTGTTTTAAGTATTCGACGTTTGTTGGCTCGGCGGCAATCGACTTTTTCGCATGTTCGATAGCCTCGTCGACATCAGTCATTGTGCCAATCAAGATACCAGCAAGTCCGTTGCGGTTATTGATCGGACCTCGACACTCGTGCCGAGAAATGCGTTATCTTCAGCCGTTACTTGGGGTTATCGGATTCACAAGCACCGTCGCTCAATTGATTGACTCTGGGCGCCATCGACAGATAGTGCGATAAAGGAAGCAATGTCAGCTTGCGCACTTTTATGCCACCGCACTGACTAATAATATTAAGACAATGCCTTGCTGCGCTTTCCCATGCCTCGCTTCGATGTTCGCTTACACCTTGAAAGCGGGGTAAAAGATCCAAACTGGGCGCCTTATTTTCTCTTACTTTCTCTTGTTTTTATAGGAGACAGAGTACTCAATAATGAGTAAATCGTACCCTGATACAGAATCCACGACACATGTCTGGTCTGACGCAGAGTACCACAAGGGATATCGTATCCATAACGCCAACTTAAAAATAATGAAATTAGTTACTGATAGCAGTAGCGCGCAATCATTATGATCGATCGTGGCTAACGGTAGATTGTCTGGAGAAAAGGCTAAGCTAACGCAACCTAGTCCTATCTCTGGATGATTCCTTGCACCATTAACCCAAGTACTTTTGCCTTTATACTAGCAATAGCCAATCATTTACAGGCAGTAAGCTCTCGAGGGGTTAGTCACAAACTATTGCTTCAGGGGAAATTAGATGATTTTTGTAGTAGTTACTCAACAAAGGGCCCTATAAGTAACTCTTTCAATCTTTTTCCTTGCTTTCTCCATGTTTGTTTGTCTCGTCGCAACTCGCCTACCCAAGTCAATCGTTTTTAACATTCCAACCCTAGCTCAATATGCGATCTATTGCCTTCCTGTTGGCTATTGGCCTTGTTGGTGTGGACTCTGCGCTTGCTGGTCCATGTAAGCCTCAAACTTCGAGTAAGTTGCGACATGATTACAACGGGGAACATAGTTACGACACTGGCTGACAATAGTTTTTCTCTCTTCAGCAACCGATGCGGGGACTTCGACTTCAATTGATTCAACAACACAGTCACGTACAGCAACGGCAGGCGGAACCTCGACGGCGTCGTCTGAAGCGCTTACCGAGACCATCGCAACCACACTGTCTTCAGAAACTACCACTGCTATCATCACAACATCCGAAACCGAACCAACCACAGTCGCTTCTGGAACCACCGTCGCTATCGTCACATCATCATCTGAGACCGAAACAACAACAACCACAGAAGTCACCACTACAGCCCCCCTTGCAACGCCAACCTTTACCATAGTTGGAGGTGGCGGCTCTGTGAACGGTAGCCCCATTAAAGGCGTGGATGAAGACGGGAGCATTATGCTATTCAACCCAGAAAGAGGAAATTCTCGCATCCGGACATTCATTCTCAGTCCTGATACTGGCCGATTGCGAGACAAGGATACCAGAGTTTCTGTTTGCGCATACTACGGCTTTGCCGAATCTCCATCTGACCCGGCTTACTTTGGATTTTGCCAGAATGGAAACACTGGCCCCGGCATGGTCTACGACTATCTGACTTGTGAGATAGCCAATGGCAAGCTTGCATGTACGGCTCCAAAGGCTTCTTGCTCAGGTGATGGCGACGAGGATATAACCTGTGTCTCTGATCCCAGCAGCGGCGTGAACAACCAATTTTACTACAAGTACGATGCTGGAAATGGTGATTATCTGTACATTTCTAGCGGTAGTCCGAGCAGCTATACTCCTGTTGATATCGTTGCCCAGGACGCTTGATTTCATCTAGTTAGAAAGACGCCACATGATGTAGCAACCTTTGTTATACAAACTACTCAACCCCATTCTATCTAAATAATATTTAATTGATAGATAAGTTTTAGTTTAGTATGGTCTTATCTTCTGTTAATTAGTTTATGAAACTATTCCTCATGGTGTGAGAAAGATTGACCACGAGAAAATGATAGAGAAAGTCATCAGGCCAGCTTATGCTACTTCGACTCTAACCTTCAAGCAGAGGCCAGTGCTTCTGGTATCCAGTATTCATTATCTCTCATATTATTTCTACTCTAGAAGCACTCAGACTCCTCTGTTTTGTAGTAGCATTTGGATAGCTAAGTATCGGCCTGAGGTCAGATTTCTCTGGTCCGTGGAACCTTACCACCACCCCATCGATCATAATCCTCGACCCTAAACTCAAATATACCACTTCCAGGACGCTCCTCCACGGCCCGTATTCTGCTCCTTCTATTCTCATTTTGGTCCAGATCCATCTTCCGCGTCGTCTTGGCGATGGAGGAAAACGACATCTCTCGTAGCTCCTTCACTCCATCTTGCCACATTACTACAAGGCCATATGCCACACCCATAACCCCAACAAGAAACGACGCTGCATACACAAATACAAGGACACCCCAATTGTAAAAGAAGTAACTGCCTGTGCGCATACGAATGCATGGGTATTCTGTATCAGGTCCACCCGGACCCCGGCCCGAAAGCTCATTTGGGTGCGAAGCCCAAGCAACAGCAAGTAGCAATGGGTCTGAGAGAAGGGATATGAGTAGGTCCTCATAGAGCTTTTGTAAGGCGTTCTCGAAATTAGGAACAGGCAAAGACTCAGGACGGGCGACCAGCTTCGAAGTTGTGATGGAT
Source organism: Fusarium culmorum (assembly GCA_016952355.1). Lineage (NCBI taxonomy): Eukaryota > Fungi > Ascomycota > Sordariomycetes > Hypocreales > Nectriaceae > Fusarium > Fusarium culmorum. The sequence goes on from CP064750.1 coordinate 11,655,765, forward strand.
GAGTGTGCAATTGGTCCTGGTAGCTGGATCGACCCTTGGAGAAGATCGCGGATCTTCTTTCCTAGAGAGTGGTACGATGCTATTTTGCGATAGTATGGCCAGTCCTTTGGGAAGACATAGTTTTCCACAGGCTCAGCAAATATCGGGTCGAGGGTTCCGTCGTTGACAGAGGACTCATCGATATATGTTGTGTTGATAACCTTTCGTTTGTAATCTCGATTGGTGACTTTGTATGATTGGCGACCACCTGTATAATTCAGGTTGACGGTATACTTAATTTCCCAATGCTCACAGGCAGTGATGACTGGTGTATAGTCCGTGTTCCAGCCCTTCATGCTTCGATTCTTTGCATGTGCTTCGTCTATGTTATCCACCTCGACGTAGCCCATCCAAAGTACTGGCTCTGTTCTCAAAGCACCCAAGTTTTTGGGAAATGGAGGCTTCACCACTGGTTTGTTATTCTCGTCGACTTTGATCTGATTCACCTTGTATTCCCCCAAATCCGCAACGACATACAAACTTGCATTTCCGACGGGCAACATCTTTGTAAGATTAAAAGGTGTCTTGTAGTCTTTGAAGCTTTTCATTGTTGAGTTGGTTCCTTTGGCCAGTTGCTCGCATTTGTATCCGGGTCCAAGAAAGCTAATAGTGGTAGAGCAGTCCCAGTCTTCTCCACAGATCTCATCAGCCACTTCATCTCTCTGGATCGGTTGTCCTCCGGCCAAGACCCTCGACGCGATGGAATCAAGCGGCGGTGCGGACTGGAGCCAGTAGTCGAAATGATAGGGAGAGTTCCTGTCTTCTATGACTTGATTGAACGTTGACAGTGAGATTCCACGCATGGTCTCATTCTTAGCTCTTTTATCGTCGTCCCAGCTTTTCTTAGCATCATTTCTGAAGTTGAGGGTTCGGACGGATGGGCAATTTCCATGTTCGGCTCTCGTATCTGTTACTACACTGAGTGTTGCCGAAGTAAAAATGACTACAGCAGGTGACATCCAGATGTATATAGCAAGAACCATAGCGAAAGCCGACTTCTTCCATGCCTCTCTATTAAAGAGTTCGAAAGCATTGTGGGCCGCGCCGAAAAGAGAGTCGATAGCATGGACGGTATAGCTATTTTGGCTTACAGCACTCCAAGCGACCTGCTGATGGGCTGTTAAAACAGCAACAACAAAACTAGCTTTTGCAATAAAGGCGAGAAATTGACCCAGTCTGAGCCACCATTGCTGGTTTGTCGCTATGCGATTGTGGAGATGGCTGTAGAGAATATGATGGCCCACGGCAGCTGCGGCCCCAAGAACGAGACATGCTACCATGGACCACTTATTCTTCACAAGCCTCTCCCACCATGGACCTTTCGGAGGTTGTGCCGGGGGACCAAGCTGGTGGTAGACACCGAGTCCAGCGGACAAGTGATGTGTCCGGTCAGCGGCCAGCAGATCGACCTGACTATGTTCTCTACCTCCTGGGGTAAAAGGGTCATGCAAATTAGGGCTGAATGGATCCACATGAGGTGAATCAAATTCAGACCGGGGTGAAAGATAAGAGCCCTCTCTGCCAGGCGATGGAGCAATGTTGGGTTGATCTTCAAAGCGGGTGAGACCGATGCTTTGGTACTCCTGGGGGGATCCAGAAAAAGACTTTGGTGCCGATCGCCTCATGTTGTACGCGAAAAATATCAGCCAGTCCTGAGGGATTATGCTTCGAAATGTAAGCGTAAGCGCGTTCGCTTCAGTGGTGAGGAGCAAAGGCTAAGTGAGGGATATGTTCGACGCTCAATTTGACTTGATCAAGATAGGCATGAGAAACTGTCTTCACGATAGCCCTACTTTGAGACATCGAGGTCTCAATCTGTGATTCTTCCCAGTTGGATTTCCCATCTCTAGAAGAAAAAAAACAGAATGAGGCTGGGGCTGACAGTCTGACAATCTGACACAAAGCGGCACGGACTGAGTCGTCGTTCGTTCGCTTAACCAGTAAGCATGACTCGGTCCAGCCACAGCTGAGTTCGTGTGGCGTCGAGCCTGGGGTCCAAATGCTGTGGCACAACCGTTGACAACGATGCTACCCTATTGCTCTCCATTGTGACGCTCACAACCGTCACTTTAACAAATCTCACCAACTTCAGTTGAGCATACATACCATTCCACACAAACGCTTACTTTTGTTATGTATACGCTAGGGTTTAATAACTTATCAATGGTCTACAACGACGACTCCGTGATTTGTCTTTACTTGTTAATGACTGACATGTTTGCGCAAAATTGAAAAACCATGACAAGCTGCTATTACAACATACATGTGAAGAACTTCTACAAACGATAATTTTCCAATAGCTTAAATAAATGAAAAGTAGCATCTATTAGTCTCTCTACTTTTTGTTATGAAAGTAAATACTGTACAGAAGTAATTATTACAGCAAGAGTTATAGGCTTGCCTTGACCAGTCATCTACCATTGTTCAATTTCATAAAAATATACGGATACGGTACTCCAGCACCCTTAAAAACGCGTAAACCCCAGTCCCTGCTAGCGCATTGCGCATCAGCTACGCGACAGGCTTTAATAATTCCCGAAAGTGCAAAACTCTAGTGGCTGAGTGTATAGCGGAAACAGACAACTTACCATCCCAAGTCTCAGGGTACATGCACAAAAAAGTAGTCTAAAAAGCCAAGGTTCACGTCGTATAATTTTGTCTCTTATCCTCCCAGCGGTAAAACTCTCTGATACCCTGCCAACGTCCAACTGTCACATTCATGAGTCAAGGGAGAAAGCGACGGGGCCGACGGGGTACTAGCTGCGTTTGGACTGTCGATCTACATTGCGGAAGACGGGTTGTATAAAAGCCGGACCCGATCCGCTGCTTGAGACAAATACTGGGTCAGTCTTGGCTAACTTATATTACAAGAGCGCACTAGTATTATTGTCTACCCTCTTCCCAGTACCTGGTTATTTGCGACACGTCAACACGGAAGCTAACGACATGGTAATGGGGAGAATGGAGATCAATTCAAATAATCTGGCTTGTCTTGAGTAAAAGGGGGATAAAAGACTGTTTTCATAATCTTGGCATTATATTCTCAAGTTCAAGCTAAAAAAGCGTTTCAGTCTTGTGTTGTGTACACCGCTTATAAACTATTCTTTTTGTCCTCTGTATACATTTTACGAAACCGAACTTTCACCCAATGGCACCTCTCAAAGTCACCATCATCGGCGGCGGTCTTGCTGGCGCATGTCTGGCAAACGGTCTGATCAACAAATCCAACAATCAAATCGATGTCTCAGTCTTTGAACGCGACGAAGCGGGCTCAGAACGAGGAGGCTACCAAATCCGTCTGGGAGTGTACGCCTTGGCCGGCTTCAGGGCTTGCTTGACGAAAGACCAATTTGCATCTCTTCTCCCTTTGTTCGGCAAATCCGGTGGTGTGGTCTCGTCAGCACCTTGCATTTTCAGCCCTTCCGATCTGAAAGTTCTGGTTGATTTGAGCAAAGCCCCTCTATATGAGAAGAGCGCCCCAGTTGCGCGAGTACGTCTTAGGGATTTCCTCCAAAAGCCACTTCAAGAGAGAGGAGTTATCGAGTATGGAAAGAAATATGTCCGTTATGAGGTATTGAAAGGCAAAGCACCCGGACAGAGCAGCGTCAGAGTCCATTTCGATGACGGCTCTCACCATGACTGCGACGTACTTATGGCGGCCGAGGGAAGTGGAAGCCGTGTCAACAAGCAAATTGGACTGAACAACATCATCACCGACGCTAAGCCCGGCTATGGAGGGTTCTTGGGTAAATGCCATTTGTCATGGCCTGTACTCGAGACACTACCACATCAGCTTGTTGAAAAGGGCACCATCTATACTGCAAACTCCAAGGCCATGATGTTCTCTGCTGTATACCTTCCCGATAGCTTCACCTCGAAATCTCCGAGTTCGAAACACGCTGTTGGGAAGCCCGGGAAACATGGCGAGGACGAGGCATCACTGTTCTTGGGCGTGTCGTGGACAACAGGACCCGAATCAGCTACATTGGATCAAGTCAAAGACAAGAAAGGGTTAATGAGGGAGAAGCTCATCGAGGCTGGATTTCATTCTGAATGTCTCAAAATCGTGGATGCAGTTGATGAAACAGCCATCTTGACCACACCCTGGAGATACGCCAATAGTGACACCCCAGTTGACTGGAGACAACGACTTCTGGCCAAGAATGAGAACAAGTCGGACCCTACTATTGCAAACTCACGAGTCTGGCTAATAGGCGATTCCATTCATCCCATGCTTCCATCAAGAGGCATGGGTGCAAACAATGCTATCCATGATACGGCTGATGCACTCGAGCCATTACTGGAGCTTGCTCGGTTAAAGAATTCACATGGAAATGTCACAGACGATCAAGTGAAGCAACAGCTGGCGGTTTACGAGAAATCCATGATTCCAAGGGCTTTTGACTGGGTCAAGAAGAGTACGAATCAGCAGGTATGAATGATCCATGTTCTTCTTTCTGTACTGAGACACCGAGCTAATATCATGACAGTTACCTGACCTTGATAGCGTGACTGGAAAAGCAATAATATTGGGTCTGCGAGTAGTTCTCTTCGTGCTCGGTATTGGTGTCAAGTGTCTTGGGTTATTTGGTTGGCAACCAAAGGACGAAGCTCCTGAACTGAGTTAGTAGCGAGTGTTTGTTCTCGTTACTGTGGAGGATAGCTCGTTTTACGCGTATCTTGGTTTTAACTTTAGCATTGAGCAATGTTATACAGTAGTCTCCCCAAGCAGGTAGCAACAACAAAAAAAAAAAAAGGGACTCAAAGCAATCCAGATGAAATCATTACACCACTTTTAGGCTACATAAACACTAAGAGTGATCTAATGTTTATGTTAACGACTAAATTAGTATCAGTTCTTATGCAACCCGCCTGTCTACTCAATAAACATGCTGTAAGCTACACCTTTGTCCACCTGAAACCCACCAGAGACCAGCGTGCAGCTCCATAAGCAAATACCGAAGCGATCATGGTACAACCGCAAAACAATTGCAATCCAATGAAGCTATTCCCGCTTCCACTCTTATCGGATATCAATGCACCGCCCAGTGGACTTCCCGTCAAAGCTCCAAAGGAATTAACCAGCGCAGCAAGTCCAATCCTCGTACCAATCTCCTCGATTGGGCTGATCTGTGCGACGCACCCGGGAAAGACGGAGACGTAGCCACCTGAGCCGTAGCCAAAAGTAATTGCGTATGTGATGATAGCTGCCGTGCTTTGACTCCCTGGTATCCAAAGGAAAAGTGTCAGGATTCCAGTGAAGGAGGTGATTAACAACATACAGTTGAACTGGCCGATGGCATCCGCAAGTGCGCCTCCTGTCAAACGGCCAATCAGACTGATACCATTGATCAGAGGCAAGAGATATGGAACGAGATCGGGCGAAATTCCACTCGACTTTGCCTGTATGATGATGTAGTTCAAGGGCAGAAACATGCCCCAGAAGAACAAGAAGCCGCCAGTCATTGCTAAAACCATGACAGGCTCTTTAAAGCAGCGCTGGTAGTCGGAGATTTTGAAGGGGCGGGGCTTCGGGATACCATTCGCCTTGATCAGAAGACATGAGATTGTCATGAGAGCCAGGAATAGGAAGCCTACTGCTCGCATAGTCCACCCAAAGCCGACAAGCTTGAATAGACGAGACAACATGATCGGCAAGACGATGCCGCCAGTTGATGATCCTGAGTTGACGAGACCAAAGACAGTTCCCCGCCTTTTTTTGAACCATGATGTCGTCGAGGTTAGGGATGCGGTAAAGACAGCACCAGAACCCAAGGAGCTGACCACGGCCTGGGAGAGAAGGATTTGGTAATATTGGGTTGACAAGGACAGCATCATCAGGCCAAAACAGTATACAGGAGCTCCAATGAGAAGAAGCCATCGAGGTCCGTATGAATCATAAACACGACCCCACTTTAGGATAGTTCAATATCAGCGTTTAGTCGTCGATAGAACGAGATTTCGAAACATGTTACTTACCACTGCTGAGCCACCAACTTGGATAAATACTTGTAAGCTCGTAATCCAGCTGATGGTACTTGGGCTGTGTTCTGATAGGGGCCCAGTTTGATAATGCTCAAGAAAGACACCGACACAGGCGACAAGGCCGAATGTGCAGAAGAGACCAAACCAGCCACCGAGAACGACGAGCCATGCTTCTCGACCACCTTCGGGATATTCTACCTCGATCGGAAGAGAAGATATTGGCGCATCTGGAAGTGCTTCGACCTGGTGATCTCCATTGGGGCTCTTGTAGTTTACATCCTGACCTGCCGTACTTTTCGCGTTCGAGAGAAAACTATTAGTCTGGTTCATAGTAAACTGGATTCCGATAGATGACTAGAGCTACCGAGTTGTAGGCCGTGCCGAGCCGATAATGTTTAGCCAAGCACCCTCAAGGACAAAATCAACAGAACATTGCTGATGGGAAGGCGGAAAACACTAACTCCTTGCTGTCATCCCCGCAGGGTAGCGTCTGCTTAAACCCGACGGGGCGACGGGGGCGGGGAAATGTCCGACTCATGCCTTTTCAGTCACAATGTGTCCATTGGTCAACGGCGACATGGGCAGCTGGGTAATTGAGAACGGTTCAATCTGAGTCTTTGTCGAAGGTACATTACGATGTTTCTTATGAGTAAACAATTATGAATGGTGAATGACAGGTTATGAGATAGAGACTTAATCACACTGAGTTTCCTTCATGTAAAGAACCGATAACTAGTAGAGTTTCTATTATGCAGCCGCTATATATCTAACTCAACTGGCTGAGCATGATCCATTGTCAAAACTTTCGTTTTGCCATTATCCTCGACGGACTTTGTAGCTGCCTCAGTGTGGATCCTCCACGGTGGGATGCATCTTCGAAATGTTAGTCAATGTCTTTGTCATCACAAGCGATCAAATTAGGCAGGATAAAGGAAGACAATAATACTTACGCTTCATCATGTAAACACCAAATTACCTGAGATGGGTTCCCAAGCCAGCCGACCTTCATAGCCGCAAACTCAGCTGCGGAACCATCGAAAGGCCTGCCGTTGAGATTCGCTCTTCCAGCGATAGCCATGATGGCAATATCAGGTTTTGGCTGTAAGTTCTTTAGAATACCATCATAACCACCTAGATGGGCGCTCCATAGTAACGCTTTGTCTCCAATCACGAAATTGAACATCAACTGGCCTCCATCACAATGAGACATGACATTCCGCTTCCTGTCACTCACGTACTCAATGAATGAACGATGACCTGGAGTAAGCTTCTCGGGTGGCATGAGCTGGCCAAGTTGAAACAGGCCGTATTTCATCCCGATGGTTATATCAAGAGTGCAACTATACGGACTCGCAGTGCCTTTATAGACAGTGGCTGTATCGATAACTTCGGGATGGTCTGCAGGCATGAAGCAGTGGAGCGAAGGCCAGACATCCACCGAGAGCGCTGCGAGTTTGTCAAGTGGGCGTTTCGGTGCATTGGGTAGTCCGGGGGAGAATAGTGATGGGTCGGCCCTGGCTTGATCCCAAGTCTCGCGAGTGAATAACGGGATACGCTCGCCACCTTGAACTGGGAAGAGTTGACGGTCGGGGACACCAGCTTCTCTCAGAAGATTGATCGCTTCATTGTTTGCTATGACGATGGCGCCAGTTTTGATAGCGATGCGATCTGCACCAGGCAGACTTTGAGTTCGTTGTTAACATCACATTCTGGTCTTTATTTCTGTTAATTTACTCACTGGTCAAAGTGGGCATGAGAGATAAAGATGTAGTCAGCCTCTTGTACATCATCAACTGGAAGATATGTTTCCAATACGGAGGGTCTATCGAGCCAAGTATCAAGGAAGATAGTGACACCTCTCGTTCGCAGGCGATACGTTGTGGCGCCTGTATAATTGCTATCAGTATGAAGACATGTCTAAGGGACTTGGACTAAGCATACCAAACCATTCCAGTGTAGAGTTTGTCATTTTCATTGTAACCTTGCTTACGGATAGAGATATCGGAAATTATAAAAAGTTAATGCAAACAAGGAGCATCTCCGACGTTTAGTACTTAAGCGAGACTAAGTGTGCGGGGCCGACGGGGTAAATAGTAGTGTCATCATGACCCCCGCTGGCTATGTCCGAGAGCGAGAGCAACTCTCCACCGCTTCCCTCCTCGACCTCTGTGAATTCCTCTAAGAGAACAGCATCTTCAGCACGGGAAACCGACGGAGTAGCAAAGATGGAGCCGAGTGGCCTATCTTGCGAACATTGCGGGGAAAGATTTCAACGCCGGGAGCACCGAGACCGACACCTTCTTCGGCACACGGGTCACAAGCCGTTCCAATGTGATGTTTGCTCCAAATCCTTTCCGCGCCAGTAAGTAAAATAATAACGTTCTAGATGAAAGCGATTCATCACGCTAACAGGCGTCAGCGATACTCTTGTTCGTCATCGGACTTTACATGATACCCGATCAGGGTCTCACAGCCGAGGTCGTCGTCCCCGTGGTAAGGCCTGTGTTGCTTGTTCAAGATTGAAGCAAGGTTGTAGCGGAGGCAACCCATGTTCTAGATGCAAATCAAGAGGCACTGTGTGTATCTACAACTCTGCCAAGTCTTCTGATGTTCCCAGTCGTGACAATGATCAGCATGGAGCACTATCGTCGCCTTCTACAGCACGGGCTACAGATTTGGGGGACGAAGACACAATGTCCTGTGATGATTACAACATGCCAAATGAATGGAACGATGCCCCATCAATTCCTTCTGGTATCAGTAATGTCCCCACCTTATACACCACTGTCGCAAATAATTCTCCATCTACCTGGCAGCCCACGCAACATCTATCCCACGAGAACTTCAGTGGTCTGTTTCCTATACCGGGTGTTCCATGGATGCCTTGGAATCCGTTGATGGACAGCTCTTCTTTTCCTTGGCTTGCCGAGGGCTTGGAGATTTCGCTGGGCTTTCCTAACCTGCCAGACCTGATGGATACATCTCCAATAGTAGTTGAGAACGCAACTTCACCTGCTACTCACCTTGCTACAGTGTCAGCTCCAGCCATACCACCATCGTCGACAATAAATAAGCATACTGACCCTCAGACCTATATTCATCCCGAACATATATGCTCTAGCTACACCAAGCCATGCCTTCCCTTTCCCAAGCTCCAAGACATCGGAATTCAAATGGCTAGGGCTGAGCTTTTTGGACACATCCATGATATTCCGCAACAAGGTATCGAAGGGCTGAATGATTTCTACAAGACACAACAGCGCGACAACTTCACGGAAGCCATCCCTCATGACATCCTCCATGCCTTTGTGGAGCTTTACTTTGAGTACTTTGATCCACAGTTTCCCTTTCTACACCCCTCTCGCGTAGAGGACCCGGGCCTATCATGGCTTCTACTGTTAGCCGTAGCAGCTGTTGGGAGCCATTACACCGAGATACAAGTTGCAGAAGAATATAATCTTGCACTTTCTGATCTGCTCGCTCGAGCTGTCGAACAGAGTGTAAGTCATAACGCGTCTCTATGATACACAGCTGCTGACCTTCCATTCCCAGCTATCTAATCACATAACACAAGTCGAAACTGCTACAGTTCAGAGTGTTTTTCTGTTGCATGTTCTGTGGATGTTTTCTAATTCCCACAGAGACAAAGTCGTACTAAAACACAAGCGAAGCAGTCTTTCAACTCTATGCTGGGACTTGCTTAGCAGGGCGAATAAACGAAGACACCAAAGTCAACCTGACATTGGCACTGAAGGTGCCTGGCAAACGTGGCTCACTACTGAAAGTGAGATACGCTTGGTTACGTGTGTTCGACTCCTGGAATGTCTAGGACATATCTTTCTCTTCATGCCTTTGTCTATCAACCTTCCCGACGCTACAAAACAGCTACCTTGCGATGAGAGGGTGTGGAAGACTCGAAGTGCCCTTGATTGGAAGTCCAAACTGGAGACTTGTGTAGAAGCGCAACCCGTCATCAGTGGACAAGGCTGTCTTCATAGTCGCTCTAATGGGCTGTCTACTAAAGATCCTTTCCCTTGCAAGGTTGCTCTCATCGAACTATATCTCGATGAGAGGGATATTTCCCACCAACTGCTTACATCGAAGATTCTACGGTCTTCATTTGCATCATACTTCGGCTCAGAGTCTAGTACTGATGCTCAAAGGGCTTTTGAGAAACTTGATACGAGGAGCCTGAACCCTCAATTAGACGCAATCATTGACCAATTAACGTTTGCAAATTCGGGGACTGGAGGAGATACAATATTCCATTGCATTGCGATTCTACGACTCATACCAATACCACTGGAAACACTTCATTTCGCCACTGGATGGCAGGCAAACAAGGAACAGATGCTTGAGTCGAAGATGCGTCTCAGGGACTTTTTCCAGAATAATAGTTCCAAAGCGCGAAAGGCCTTGTGGCATGCGGTTTGCATATTCAAGACAACACGGAAGTCACAACGTCTCATGTGCTACGACGCATTTAGCCTTATCTCAGCCATGGGTTACATATACTCTTATAGCGAAGCACGATCGTCATTATCTGAGGGTTCTCCAGATTCTCATGCGTCGCCTCGTCCTCCGATCGTTCGCCTCGACCAGCTTAACGAGAGGTCAGACGTTGAACGGTGGATTGATAACGACACGGAGAGTTTGGTTCATTTAACTGGAGTCGGACTGCTTGACGGTTCTGATCATTGTGTTCGCTTCCTTCGAGATCTTGAAAAGACATTCTCCTCTCAAATTGCTTGGAGGGGGTTTTGTCGTATCTTGGCTACTTGCCTTTCCCAGTTAAGGCGGGGTGAGATACCCTATTCAAAAGATTATAACAAGTATTATAGATAGGCTGTAGGGTTCATTTACAGCTTATAATCTGAGGCACGCAAATTGTAGAGGGTGAAGAATCTTGTGATGACATTCTTACCAGTATTCACTGTACTTAGAACAATAGAATTAAATGGGGAAAATGGATACCGCCATGTAGATTTCGATATCTGCACCAACCTTAGTTGGTGACCAAATGATACGATTTTGTCCAAGATTTTACATCTTGACACTGATGTTAGGTTATGAGCAGACCGTACTGTTACAACAAAGATGCCTAAAGGCTTAGAATTGTGATGATCACTGCTTGATTGCAATGGTTTATGTGATCTAGGCGCAAAGTAAATAAGGATGAAAGTTACTCTAATCTATTGTCGCAAATGAGAGAAACATCGAAACGGTCGTTACCCTTCCACACTTGAGCACCAGAGTTACAAGCTGCGACGGCAGATCGCAAGTCACTAATCATACTGCCTGGCCCGCTTGCAAAAACTGTGGTTGAGCCTCTGACAGTATCCTCCACAAAGCTAGGAATCATCTTCCTCAAGTCTGGATGAGAGTTTTTGGAGTTTCTGTCAACTTCGCTCCTCACTTCGTCCGATTCCGACGGTGCCGATGCAGATGTGCCAACATCAGCTGCTTTGTCGCCTTGAACAGTATCGTGTGTGACCGTTGAACAACCCGTCTCACGAGTGACATACACATGTACTTCAATACCGTGTGAATCACGGGCTTCGTAAATCGATTCTAGCTCATCTCGAACCCACTGCTTGTCTGACTCCTTTCTGACAGCCCAGATCAGTTGCACCTTGCGCAGAGGTGATGATCGCTGGGAGATCAGACTCAGAAGAACAGGTAAAACGTAAGTGATGCCAGTACCACCCGCGACGCAAAGGATGTTTGTCTCCGGTGTCAAATCCTCTGCGATGGATTCTCCGTAGGATCCGGAAAGAATGACAGGTGTCACTGACGGTCCGTTCTCAGCTGCTCGTTTCTGTGCCAATTGTGCGAGCTTCTTTGTCTCGCCCTGCTTTGCTCGTAGGATGTAGGAATGTTTGACAACTCCATCTTGAACCACTGGCAGACTCAACGGGGTGAAAGGGTGCGATTGCCAAATACTGCATTCAGTAAAACAGAGGTAAAAGTGTTGACCAATATTCCAAGGATCCTGGGAGTGCGTGAAATCTAGCCGGAGGACATCGCCATTGTCGGAATCCGGAAAATATTTCATGGTCGCATTGATGCTCTTAAAGCCGACAGAACCGTCATCCATATATTGATAATGAATCAATCCACTCCTGATTAGTCGCAGAGCTCGGTCGATAAACCAGATAAGTAGGGATGAGTAAAGGAAACAAGACAGCTTGTCCCAATGCGCATAGCACGCGCCAATATAGACCATTGCCAGTACATAGTGAGCCTTTCGGAAGAATTCGTAGCCTGTTCGACGGATCACAACTGGCAAACTGAGTACAAAAAGGAGTAGTATCAGCAGCGTCGCGACGATTCCCCAGATCATGTAAAGCTCCGTGATCAATTGCAGGGCGGCAGCTGGTTGTGGAGCATAGAGCTTCGTCTCAATGACGATCCATCCGATGGTGTGGAGCAGGGCCTGGGCAAGGATAATGTATCCGAGCCATCGATGCAGAAAGTTGAAGCTTTGGTAAGGAACGCCAGTCAATAGACTTAGGATTGATTCGCGGCTAGCCAACATGACAGTGAGAGGTGTAAGCGCGTAGGCGAGGACACCGATTCGATTCGACCAGGGGCCGAGTGTTGTTCTGGTGGTGTAGACACCTTCCATGTCTGGTACAGCGACAACCCATATTCTGTAGCTAAGACCAGCAAAGCTGACTATGATCATATAGGCTGTCAAGATCGCCAAAAGAGTGACCTGCAAGCGTGTGGTGCGACCAAAGATGATACGTATCGAATCTGGTAAGAGGTAGGATCGGAAAAAGGATGCTATGGCCCTTTTTACCCGCGTGCGTTGATTTGTTGTTGAGGTAGCTGTCTTCTCATTATCCACGATGATGAATTCATCTGCTCTCGGAGAAGAGAAAATCTTGCGGCTAAAAGCCCAGATCAATAGAACACCAACTGCCATTGCCCAGAAGATTCCGACGAAAAGCATGCTAAAGTCGTGGCCGGAATAGACGAGATCGAGGTACTGGCAGGTCTTGACGTCTTTCACACATGGAAGAGCGCGGTCTGCATAACCCCAATGGGGTTCAAGTGTGCTAGCTTCGCTCATGTTCTGTATGTGGCGAGCGCCAAGAGGACTCCCGTGAGAATCCATGCTGAGCGATCAGTGATGCCAATGGTGGTTGGGAGACTGGCAACTGGTACGTTAGGGTTGAGAGAGTCAAAAGCAGACTGCGGCATTCCATCAGGGGCCTTATGTATAAGAGAAAAGCCTCTTAGCCGACACAAGTGGAGTGTGAGAGTAAATGAGCATGTTGGCAATCGAAACACTGCTACGTTTTGCCTTGGCTTACCATCAAGATGGTTCGCTTATTCGAAACCATGTAGTCATTTAAGTAGCGTTACATCTTGGCTCTTATCAGTAGATCAAAAGAACGCGGAAAATTACCTAGTTTTAGTATCGTGTTGAGCAGCCAAGAATGATGCACAGGGACCGCATCGCATTTCTAGCCTGATACAGTAAGTTGAGAAGAATTGAGCACATTCCACACTCCACAGTCAGTCCCACCCACCTCGAGAGGCCGAGTGCATATAGATACTGGCTGGGTTGTTGGAAATTCTCAATGACAGGGTTCTTGATAGGGCAGACCCTGGTCTTGACGCAGCTGTTGAGAAGGATTGAGCACGTTTTATACTCTACGATAAGTCTAGGGTATTAACCTTATCTTGTGGGACAATGGATCAAGATTCAGCTTCATCTGTACAGATACTAAGATGAACCCTGCTAGGTAGCAGAAACGTTAGCCTCTAAGCTTTAGAGTATGAAAATAAACGACCTAAGCGTATCGTCTAAATATCATAAACTGACTTAATAATTTCATCTATTATGCCTCTATCGGCCCACCGTTCTGGTACCTTATTGGAATTGTATCACACTGAGGAACAATCTCGAAGTGACATTTAACTCGAAATGAAACAACCCTAGATAATACTGTCAAGACATTTTCTTGACACAATGGTGGCGGTGAATCGATGGACAAAACGCTAGCAATCAGTTTCAATAATGCAAATAGGTGAATATGGTTGCAGTACAACCCTTGATCACAGCGAAACAAAATGTGACCCAGACTGCCATTTCACGATAGATTGGACTTGAATACCCTATGAGCGGGGGAATTGACGATGCAAACTACCTAGTAACCGTCCGAGAATGTACCTATGGGTTTTCTACGACGACGCGCCAAAGGATTTGGTTAGGCTCGAAACCAGCTAAGTTGCGGCGCAACAGCCATTGTTTCCTCTGCTGTCCTGGAATCTACATTGAAGACAGCACATGTCAAGCGCAGGGAAAGATGAGATCATGCGACATGGCCCGTGTTATTTAACAGTCTGGAGGATCTTAGGGTTGAAATGTGCCTTGTGCAACTCAATCGCAGGGGGCTAACCACGAGTCATGTCAAGTTACAATTGGGCATGGTGATTTCACGCCATGACTGGAGTTTTAGGCTAAAAGATTAAAAGATCGTCAACCCCGACAGCCAGCTGTGCCTCTTGTAGATGCCACACACCAGTAAGAGGCCCCGCAAATTGAAACATTCTACCAGGTGACGGACTTTTGCTAGATATGAAGGATGATATGGTATATCTGGCGAAAAAGAGAAATAAACAACGTCTAGGCATCTGGAATATGCAACATGAACCAAATACCACCCTGCTATACGTCAGCCATCAGATTTTACATCAGCGGACTCCCTCGTGCAAAAGAAAGGTGCCTGCTGCCAATCGCCACGCGCTGCAGGGTTACAGTCAGGATCAGTCCCGGTGTCACAAGACATGTTTGTTTATGGGAATGAAGAAATGTTCCTTGCACTTCGACCAACAACTTCATCTACCACATCGTATCATGAGTTACGATAAACGTCGGGAATAACGACGGGGACAATGCTCAGAGTGTGTAACTGCCAATTATAATTTATCCCCAACCAAGAGGTCTTGCTTGAAGTTGCAGAATCCCAGGGATCGATATTGAGTATATGGGTCATGCAAGTAAAAGCCTCATGATCGCACTTCTTCCTGCATGTACCACTTCTTCTCCAACGGCGAACGGCAACCACTTGATGGCTCATGTGGAAAGAATAGCAGCTGGTTTTGCTTTGTGCAAATGAATTTAGATCAGGGGACGATAATGCAGAATAAATAGATGTATGTCGAGTCGAATTCAATCGGAGAGATGAGTCATATAAATATGCACTATATGCGTCTGTCTTTTGTGATAGTTCAACTCACTTTTCTCTCATCGTATTATAGAAGCTGAGTTCCCTCACTGGAATCAGTCACCCTCTTGATATTATTAGACGAAAAAGACATCTTACCCTTCCCAATATTCCAAACCAACATGAAGATCTCTAGCGGGCTCTTTGGAGTCCTGACTCTGCATTGTGCACAGTCATGGGCCCTATCCGGAGAGGCGAAAGCAATGGTAGAAGACTCAACGGCGTGGATGGACAAATTCTACGACCCAAAGATCTCCCAGCTGTATGACCTTGAATCCAAGGCGGCTATGAACCACGAGACACTAGCCTCTACTTGGTATGCAGTCGGACTTCTTGCACGGAATGGCGACGGTGATGCCTCAAAGGCTGAGGGTATCATCAAATATATCATCAAGGACCAACATAAGAACCCCAAAGACTTGTGGTACGGCGACTATACGCGAGAGCCGGAGGAGCCAACTGTTGGAACTTCATGGTACCCCGCTCGTGCGTACGGTTCATGGGACCCCAACTGGCGAGGGTTCGTCGGTCTCAGCTTTATCACGATATATGAAGAGTTTGGAGACCTGTTGTCTGGTGATCTGAAGGCGCTTATGCTCGAGAGTCTTCATAACTGCAGCATCGGCGACTCATACCGGAATGGTGGCATCAACGGAGACAACCTCTATCCATCCTACAGCAATCCTGCAATCATGCGTGCAATTGGGACAAGCTGGACTGGTCGGCAGATAGGCGACGACAATATGACACAAGCTGGAGAGGATTATGCGAAGGAGATTATCGACCTTTTCGACATGCATGACACACTTTCCGAGTTCAACTCAGCTACCTACACCGGCATTTCACTCTTTGGTCTTACGCTATGGTGTAAGTATGGCCACGAGGATAGCATTCTTTCCAAAAGAGGCCCTGATCTTCTGCGCGGCGTCTGGAATTACACATCACAACTCTGGAATCCCAAGATGCGAAATCTCGCTGGACCATGGGACCGTTCTTACTCGTTAGACATGACCAAGTCTCTTGGTATTCTTTCGCACTTTCTAGCACCAATTATTGGGAGGAAGGAGGCAGGTGTATGGCAGTACCCAGAGGTTATGAGCCATGCCCGTGATTGGGCTTGGGCATCACTCATTGCAGTTCACTCAGAATTCCACAACTCATTGCTTTCGGGTGATCTGAAAGAGTCACTGAAGACTCTTGATGGAGAGAAGACATACAACGGAAAGGCCTACTATCCACCTTACGATCTTGATACCCGTAATATCACGGCGTGGCTAAGCGAGTCCCTGATGATCGGAGCTCAGTCGTATCGAACAAAGAGCGCAAACGGACCCTCTAACAACAAGGGACAGTTCCATCCCGCTGTTGCACATTGGGCTTATGGAAATGATAACATCGGGTGGCTTAGTGTAAGTTGATACAGATCAAAATTTGACTCACACGTTTCACTAACAGAATACAGCTCCGTCCTTCTGAGGCTCATGTCCTGATGCAAGTCACGCCCAACAAGCTAAAAGTGACCTATCCAAAGGGTACCAGTAGTTCTGTTTTCACTTTTATCGTCTCTCCATCGCTCGCGAAGAGGGATGTCAAGTCGTGGGCTGACATTCAGGGCATCTCGATCTATGTCTCTGGAAATACGAATCCTGTTCCGCAGATCACATTTGCTGGCCGATATGGAGGTTCAGGAAGTCCTATCTACGACCAGAATTATTGGAACTTTGTGCATACGATGCCTGCTGTGTTTGAGGGCAACCCTGAGATTATTATTGAGTTTGAGTCAGCGAGTGCCGGGAACCATCTTCTTACTGATAATAGACAAGCTGAAAGTGAGTATAGCGATCTTTGAACATCAAAGCAGCTAGAGTAGTAGAAGAACAAGTGACAGAAGAGTTAATAGCTATTAAGACAATGATTATTAGTTCTCTCATGAATATACTTTATTACAAGGTAGCCAATATCGAAACTAGAAAACGACTAGTAAATTGCCTTGTATAATACAGATTAAAAGGTTACAGAGAAGATAAAGATAAGAGACATGTATATAGCGCATTGATCGCAGTTGAATCTCTAGCATGTCTAACCGATTACTTGTTAAATGTACGCTACCGCAATGAAGCCCAGCTTGTAAGACGTTGCAGCACGGGGACACTTGTTGGAAAAGTCAACACCCGGGCTCACCAGCACAAAGTTCGAACCACACGTCCAAAAGTCCGCATTTCCCCTATTTCCGAACTGGCACTGAAGTATCCGGTAGCCATTTCCAGTAACGATATCACAATCAATAGCAGATAGACCACCGTCCTCGATAAATGTGGTCTCGGCAGCAAGCACGAAGCTGTGGTCGCCTGATGAAGAGTACCCAAGGAGATTTCCAGCGCGAGGGCCGTTGCCGATCTTGACCTTGCCAGTGCTTTCGCTCAAGGTGAAGTATAGTGGGGAGTTGACGTCGTCGGTAAAGGCAATGTATTTTATCTCAGAGCTTGACGTGTCGGAGATTACGGGGAAGCCTGAGCCGTCGAGGGCTGAGAGGGAGGGGTCATCGCTGCCGCGGGCGTACAAGTAGATTGATTGAAGTGCTTCAGGCTCCTCGCCAGTGGTAGTAGCTGCGGCAGTGGTGGTTGTGGCCTCGGTTGTGGTCTCAGCAGAGGTAATAGGGTTTGTGGTCGTAGTGATATCGGCAAGGTCTGTAGTTGTTGTTTCGACCGAAGAAGCACTGGAGGTAGTTTCGACATTTATAGTTGTTCCAGTCTCGGTCGTAGACTCAGGCTTGGCCGGGCCGGTAGTAGTCTGCGGGACATCGACAGAAGCAGTGGATGTCGCGGTCTCACTTTTGGTCGCTGTCTCGCTGGCAGATGCAACAACAGTTGACGAGAGTGTACTTTGTTGTAATAGAGCAAATGTCAATACTATAAGAAGAATAAAATCTGCCTCAGATAGGACATATTAGGAAGCAGTACTACATCAGGCACGCCTTAGCTATTCTACTATCTAGATAAGAACAGTGAAAAACGTATGATTCTACCTAATAACTAGGACAACTTTGGGTCGTTAACCAGGGTTAGCGAACCAGTTGCCTCAACCCACAGTAAGCAGTCCACTTGAGAAACCCCTGTCCAACTAATGAGAGACAAGCATTTGCTAGCATATCTGTTATTGTCTCCACAGCCTGTCTGACATCTTGCTGAACTTCAACCCGACGCGTCGAACCTTGGTCTCTATCGTCGTCAGTTACATGATAATGTCCACCAAGCTTTGCTCGCCTTGTCGGCAGGCATTTAATAATCCAAAAGCTCCTAAAACATTACCAATTGACATATGTTATTATCCATTTCACGAGGGACCATGAAAAGTCTTCCAAGAGCAGGCGGATGCATCACACAATAACACCGAGGCTGTCGCTGCATGTGACTTTTGTGCATTCGCAGTCGCCTATGCTGTTTCAGACAAAGCCCTTGGCGAATACTCAATCGGTTCCTTCGCTGACTTTGATACAACGTTGCCTCTTCACAAACAGGGCGAGCCTATGCTTGCTCTCTGGGAGCGAATCCCGTACCGATTTGAAGACCTATTCTCCAAAGGCCTTGGGCTTCGAAGACAGCTAGTCGATAGCCTCAACCAAATTGATATGCGGTTTTTCCAAGCAGAAGGTGAGTAACTGTTTTCTCTTCATAGGAAAACCCCAAGCTGATTAAATTGCAGATCCCCGCATGCAATGTCACAAACCGATCGACAAATCGTCAAAAAGCACATCTAGCGCGTCCAGTTCCAACTGTCTGTCAGCTTGGATCCAAAATTGTTCAGAGAATCATCGGTCATGCCAAAAACTACACACGCGAAGCAGTCCGCTAAAGGATTGGCTACCAGCTCGGCTTGTCAAGATTATCCTGAATGCCCAGGGCACACCAGAGGCTATACGAATCATAGAAACTAACAAAGTTGAATTTGAGTCTTCCCACATTCAGTATGCTACTCTGAGCTACTGCTGGGGCAAGAAGCCTCTTACCAAACTTCTCAAATCCAATTTCGATACCATGACAACTAGTGGAATGTCAGTTCACGACCTTCCCTTGACATTTCGCGATGCCATTACTACCACAAATCGCCTTGGTCTAGAGTACATCTGGATAGACGCTCTCTGTATTATTCAACTCGACTTAGAAGACTGGATATCGCAGTCAACTACAATGGCAAAGGTCTACAGATATTCCACAATCACTCTGGCAGCAGCAGCCTCGTCAGACTCCCATGGAGGGCTATTTCGAGACCGAGACCCCACAGGTATAAACGGTACCCGAGTAAACATCGCGTGGCCTTCTGTTGAACTCGATTAGGAGTTTTTAATAGTGCCTACCGATCCATGGCTCAAGGCTGTCGCTAAATCGCCTCTCTTGAAACGCGCTTGGGTTTTCCAGGAACGTCTTTTATCACGTGGAACTGTCTACTTTGCCCACGATATGCTATACTAGGAATGTAGTGAGCTCTACGCATCAGAACTCTACCCCGAAGGAGGGCCGTGGGATTTGCAGTACAGATATAAAGAGATAAATGCTTCTGATAGGCTGCCCCCTGGTGTACAAGCTGCAGGAGATTATCGGTTCAAACACATTTACACTGATCTTCTTACGAAGCAATTGGACCAGTACAGACCTGCAACAGACGAAGAGATGTTCCTCTACGTCTGGGCTTCTGTTGTGGCACAATACAGCGCTGGGAAACTCACAAATGAAACTGACAGGCTTATCGCTGTTGACGGTGTAGCAGAGCAGATGACGTGTATCGTTCCAAGGAAACATTATCTCAATGGTGTTTGGGGTCAAGAAAGCCTTCTGCATTTGTTACTTTGGCAAATAAGCTGGCCTGAAGACATGCCACCAAGCGTTAAAGTCGCACCGAGCTGGTCTTGGGCGTCTGTCAACGCACCAGTGGAGTTTTTATTTTTGTTTCGCGCCCAGACTGAACCTAAGTTAGTTGCGCAAGTTGTCAATATTGTTACACCGGAGGACGCAAAGTCGAACGCTCTGACGAACTTCCCCTTTACTTCCCTTGTTCTCCGTGGTCGTCTGACAGAGGTACGGTTTCGGCAGGCTTCACGCAATTTTCTAGGGCCGTTGCACTAGTGGTGGTGACGCCAGGGTTCAATGTCACAACGATGGACCACCGTCAAGCCGATCAACTTCAAACCAATGCTTGTGTTTATGAGAAATGGTCTGAAGGCAGACCGCCCGTGTATCATTTTGTTGGATAGGGAACTGCCAAAGAATACGCGAGTATTCGCTTTGAAGATTGCAGAAGCAGATGTTAAGTCGGATGGGGTGGTTACAGTACCGTCCGATTGCGGGCTACTACTGATACCCTGTACAGATAAAAGACGAGGACGAGGAACCTTTATCAGGGTTGGGATTTTTGAGATTGGAGTGAGTCGAATGCATAGGGATTGGCTTGATCATACGGCAATGTTTAAATCCAGAACCAGATTGAGGGAAGAAATATGGAGCGACTTGGGGATAGACGAAGGATTCTACAGGAGCAAAGATCAAGATGGTATGTATACTGTTGAGGTTGTCTAAGAATGGACATGGCAGAACTTCACTCGATACTCACTGAGCACTTATGCATATCATATATTAATTCGATGGTTTTTTATTGGTCTGGTATCCCTCCACTGATCCCGCAAGCGTCTCTTAATTTGCAGACAGTCACATCTTCCTTTGAACGCATTGATAACTGTATAAACTTAGATAGGCTGCTTTGACACACACAAGTGTATTACCTACAGTAACAATATTTTGGATGCCCTCTTCGCCAGCGTACCAAGTAAGATCTCTTCTGACTCGATTTTGGGTACGAGTTCGCTTAGCAGAACTTGTTGCCGGGCACCGAGTCCAGATTAAAACAGTATTCTTAGATACAGGACACCGATATAAAGCCACATTCTTCGGGTCGGCAGAATTGAGGTGATGGCTCAGTGACTCCGGTGTGATGTCTCTATCGACACTCACGAATTGAAACAACTCCTCTCCATGATCCACGGCCTACGATGATAGTCAGCGTGAAGGTATGTGTTGGAAACTAGTGTCGCACAAGTTGCAATAAATCACCTTCTTGTAGACTTTGAAGGGATGAACGGGTGCGATCTTCGAGATCGTAACACGGCACTGTCGCTGGCTGGTCTCTAGTTGATGGAATATTAATAGTCCTACGTTCTACGGACTGTGATGACATGTCGATGAACGTTTGTGAGAGTGTGAATGTGTTGTTCTATGGGTAAGATGAGACATGTAATACAGTCGGCACGTGACACGCTTCGGGTCAACTGGCCGCTTTTCCCATTTTGGCAATAAACTCTCGTTTGGACCTTCGATGTGTGTAGGGTATTAGAAAAGTCGGTCATTTCAGGTACATGATACGAGAGATGAAATTCGCGAGTGGATTTATACTATTTATCGTATGGTCTTAGGGTTCATAATTTTACTCGTTCAACCTGATAGCCTATATTAATTACAGGTTACGGGTATATGTGAATGCAAAACTCTGGAGTTCTCACGAGGTTGTGTCACTGTGACGAGACTGACTACTCAATCAAGTCATTATTTTCAGCTTGCATTCAGTCAAATGTAATTTTATTTAAATTCAAGTTTGATCATATATCATTGATTCATTTCAAAATCTTCTTCCAATCAAACATACTCGAATATGTCTTGGATCTCCTCCACAGAAAGCTTCTTCTCAAGCGCAAGCTGCAGTTGGATTCTGGCCTTGGAAGGGTTCAAGTACCCAGCACCGATACCGAAAGGCCTCTCTCCAACGTAACCCCAAGCAGTACGACGGCTGACAACAACAGGAATGTCAGTCTCGTTCAAGACCTTCTTGATCTCATCAGCAGCTTCGTCAGGCCAGCCTCCAGCGCCAAGACCAGCGAGAACAATGCCCTGGGCGCCGCTATCGATAGCAGCTTGGAAAAGCTCGGGGTCCGCTTCTTGGTGGCCGTACAAAACGTCAACCTGGGGAAGAGCCTTCTTAGGTGAGCTGGCACTGATGTTGAAATAGTGGTGACCTAGTGGTCGACTAGCAGGGTACCAGAAGACGGGCTGAATGTTTTCAAAGGCACCAAGGTAACCTTGATCTTCGGCAATGAAAGTCTGGACAGCATTGGCGTGGGATTTAACGGTGTAGCGTGCAGAAGCGATCTTGTCGTTGAGCACGATCATTGTACCACGACCCTTAGCACTCTTGCTACCTGCCAATCGAACAGCAGACAGGAGGTTGATAGGACCATCAGCGCTGATGGCAGTGGCAGGACGCATGGATCCAACCATAACAACAGGCTTTTCGCTTTGGACAGTGAGATCGAGGAAAAATGAAGACTCCTCGAGAGTGTCCGTGCCATGAGTGACGACAACACCTTGGATGTGAGGGTTGTCAAGATCAGTCTGGATGCGATGCGCCAAAGTGGTCAGGATGGTAGAGTTGACATCGCCGCTATCAACATTGGCGATCTGCACGCCCCTGACGTTGGAGACGTTGCAGAGTTGCGGGACAGCGTCGATCAACGCTTGGATGCCCAATGCACCAGCCTGGTAACCCGTAGTCTGATCGGCAGAACCAGCAGAACCAGCGATGGTACCACCAGTCGCGAAGATGGTGATGTTGGGAAGACTAGCGTTGAAGCACTCAAAGTCACCAACAGCCCGGGGGATAAGCTGCGGTGTTTCTGGCTCCGGGATCGGGGATGCAAGGGCAGCTGAGCCTGCAAGGGTTGCGATAGCGAGTAGGGAGTGGAAAGAGGGCGACATGCTGGGCTAACACAAGAGGGCACAACACTTGGAGAGACTGGAGATAGAGGAGGGGGGAGGTAAAGAACGAGAAGAAAAAGACTGCTCCTCATCTGCGATCGCAGACATATTTTATACTGGCCATGTCTTGGCTAAGACAATAGCTGGATGCTTATCACCGATCCGAGGATATGCGTATAATCCACAGTGTTACCACATCGTTATCCAGCACAGGTCCAGGACCATGGTACAAACCAACACAGCCTGCAAGCCAAGACATATGAACAAGGTTGATTTAGAGTAATGCACCGCCAAATCGGAAGCGTAGCGTGGATAGTAAGCTCGGGTCGCACACTAATTACGTACCGTGAGACCTTGTCAAGCACGCTGATCGCACAAGGATACGGAATGGTTCGAGCAGGTTTCTATTGTTTCCTTGACTCATGCTTGCATTGCATGAGAGGCTGAATTCAATTAGCCTCACCGAAAGTTTGCGAGTGGTCTGTTGCTCCAAATTGAAGCTGTCATTGTCAGAATCTGGAGACGCCCGTTTAGTACTAGCTCTCCTTTATTCTTGAAGCGGGGTACAGATTGTCAATATGAAGAATGCTACGAGCCAAGCAAAAGCCAAGTTTTACCAGCCTCCTCACTGAAAAAAAAAACCCAGTCTTGACTCGTTGGGATCTGTTCTGTGGAGGACTTCCACTCTTTGTTTCCATTATCTTTTCGTTACCTCATCCGAAGGAAACGGGTTCCTTATCTGGCCAATGCTCAACTCCACTCCTTTCTCCAGTCCCACGCGTGTGCGCGATTATCGCAATCTTGGATAACCAGCAGCATCTGCTATCTTTCCTATCTCCTACTTGTCTGTCTAGTCTATCCCGTCCACACCCGTACAGTCTCAATGTGATGGCCGACGATATTCCGAATCCACCCGCCAAGAGGTCGCAGGTACCGAGGGCTTGTCAACGCTGCAAAACCCTACGCAGAGGCTGCAACGAATATCGCCCCTGCAGGAGATGTGTGGATGCAGGTCTTGCAGATCGATGTATTGGACAGTCTGGTTCTCCCACCATTCTTCAGCCTATCCACGCGTACCCGTATCCTTACCAATCATTCCCAAACACACACAATGGCCCTGCGGATGCCCTCTCCAGACTGACTGACCTCGTTCCCAGTCAGGTACTGGACCACTGCGTTGAGCGCTTCTTTGCAAGACTGTACCCTACTATACCCATTCTTACGCGCGACTATGTTGGCCAGCTCCGATCAACCTCTCCATCTTCACCGGAGGAGAGATTGGAAGCATACACTGTTCTTGTGGCAATGTGTGCCCAGGTCTTGCTCCAGTCTGAAGAGCCAGAGAATCTTCTATCACAGGGTCTCATCGCCCAAAATAACGCGACATATGGATCCATGATTGTTGACCAGACTGTTGCACTTCATCAATCAACTCCGAGAACCATGAGACCGCGTTTGAATCAATGCCTCGTGGCCTTTTTCCTGTACGCGTGTCAAGCGAGGTTGTCGCATCATAGCCAGACATTCTTATTTCTGCGCGAGGCAACGACTCTGTTCTGTTTACTGAGACTCGATGACATGGATCACACTTCTAAAGCGCTGGCACATCGTCTATTCTGGGTGCTCGTGATATCTGAACGATCCCACGCCATCCGATATCGTCGTCCAATTACGTTACAGATAACGGATGAAGCGCCAGAGATTGACGTGAATGATCCTTCATTATCCGGATTTTGGAGTCTCTCGGCCCTCTTCAGACCAATTGACACATCCTTTGTTGCCCTTCTCAACCAGGAACGTTTCGCAATCACGCCACCACTTTCGTCACTCGATTTTGTTGAGACTGCTGTCAATACAGCAATCAAGCCAGACGCACTACTCCATGAGACACAAAAAGCAAACTTGAGGATAACACAGCTCTGGCTACGTATGACTGTATGGAAGCTACGTCTCCGACTCGGCCATCTTAGCGAAAACGCTCAGCAATACAGTCTTACATATCAATATCCTCTAGTAATTGCCAAAGACTTGACCCTCTCAACGAGAGATCTCTCCATCGACAGTATTAGTATCCACGGAATAGGCGTCACAGAGAAGCTATATGATATCGTCTCAGCAGTAGTAGACGTTCTTGCTCGCGTGCCTGTTGCGCCTTCAAGTCCACAAGGTTTGGCAATGGGGACAGCACCTGAAGATGATCTGTTGTATATTCGGAACCTCATCACTAAGCTACCAGGTGGCACAAGCACGTATGATCCTCTTCTGGAAAAGCACATTCAACAGGCGTTGCCCAGTCCTGACTCAACTGTGCCGGAGAATAGTCCCCCGTTACCAAGAGTAAATCTACAATAATATTACATCAGATATACTGTCAAATATGTACACACTCGCCACATTCTCCTCCAGATGACTACTTCAATCATCTACTAAATCTCTTTCTCAGCTGTCGGCTTCTTGTCAGAAACAACCGAATGGGAATACGGATCAACATGTGTCTTGGCAAATTTCCTGGCCGACACGCGTTTCTCGAACAACACATCCAACTCTGCATATGTCCTGTTTCTAGGTTCAGGGAGCCTGAAATATACCCAGATGGCGGAGAGTAGACAGGTTCCAGCCCAGAAATAAGCCGTACGAGCGCCCCAATTCCACGCACTTGACGACAACTGGTAGTTGGTCATGACGTTGACAAATATGTTACTAGCGTTGTAAGCAGCGCGAGCCATAACAATTGTCTTTGCCTTGAGTCGGGTCGAGGAAAGCTCGGAGATCAATGAATACGTGACTGGCCCAACGGTGAAGTCGTACACAAATGTAAAGACGATGAGCATCGCGCCGATGGCCCAGACTGAACCGTTGTTGTTGGCAAAGGACAGCGACCCAACAATAATGAGAATAACAAGTTGGGTGCATAGGCCAGTAAAGTGAATCGTCCTGCGACCAACCCTGGCCATCAAGAACCAAGACCCAAATGTGCCGACCATGCCAAGTGCGTACTGTGCCATGGAGAGTGAGAACGAGTTGCTAGCATCCATGCCGGCTTGAGTCAAGAAATATGAGAAATATCCCATGAGATTTTGACCGCCAAGAGTCTGGACGAGCCAGATACCAATCACGATCTCTGTGCGTCGGAGATCAACGCCTTTGAAGCAGTCTCGATAGCTGGTGCCCTCCTTCAAGTTCTTTTCCATCTCGTTTGTGTGCTCAATCATGGCAATGGTTTCATCGGCGTTGAAGTTGGGTTGTTGAGGAGATGTGAGTCGGAGAAGAGACTTCTTTGCGGCGGCACGATTGCCTTTGCGGACATGCCACCATGGGGACCTTGAACGCCGTCAGTTGGGTTTGAAGGAAGGTTAGATGATCTGATGACTTACTCGGGAGCAAAAATGACACCTGCAAGGATTGGAACAGGCCATACCCATTGTACTCCAAACGGGATGCGATAGGCCCACTCATCCCCTCGTCCAACAGAGCCCTTGTTAACGGCAGCAGCAAAGAACTGCCCGATGACCCAACACATATTGATGAATGTCGTCAGGTAGGGTCGGAGCACGACGGGTGCTACTTCAGACGCATACGCGGGTGTCACGCTTTGGAACGCGCCCCATGGAATGCCTGTCACATCAGCAAATGTGTACTTGTAGTCACCAGATAGATACATACCACAAAGAACCTCTCCCAGAACAAGAATCTTGATGTTTGGGGCGAAGAATAAAACAAAGACAAATGCAATCATCAGAACAAGTGCTCCAACAGTAGTCATCTTGTATCCATATCGGTCAGATGCCCATCCCGCAAGGATCAGACCAATGATCTCTCCAGCACGGGCACCGTTTGACAACCCAGATTGCCAAGCGGCTGAAACAGCGAACTTCTCTTTTTTGGCATCATATGTGCCAAATTTCTCGTTGAATACAGGTGAAGCGTACAAATTACCTAGCAAGGCAAGGTCGTAGCCTTCCATGATAAGAGTGGTAGACAACAGAACGGACCAGCCAATGGCTTTTGGGTAAGTTTTGACGGCTTCCCATAGAGTCATGTAATGTTCAGCTTCAGCAGCGACCTTGGCTTCCGAGGCAAGGGTGTCGGGGGTGACAGCCTCGTCATGCTGCGCGTTGGGTTGTTTTTCTGGAAACGATTTGGGAGACGCCATTGCGAATGGGTGAAAGAACAAAGTAGAAAAATCTTTACTGCTAAAGTTCAACGCAATATGAAAAGGGAGAGAACCCGGTCTTTATATACTTGAACAACCGATGCTGTCTGTCAGAACTCGAGGGTAAACGGGTTCCGCGCATATCCCCCAGAAAGAGAGCAAGGGCCGCTGGTCACTCGGTAAAGCCCGTGGGGAAAAGGAACAAAAACCTGGGGATGACAGACTGTGCAGTGTGGGGAGAAGATCTAAGGAGAACAAGATTGGACACTCAAGTTGAGCTGGTTCCTAATGACAGGAGACTCCGTTAGTGGTACGGAGACTCCATCAATAGTTCGGCACAATTATTGGACAGTGTTGGAAAGAACGCTAAAAGCGGAATGACTCCGACGCTTTCATTGCTGCGACGGAGTCTCCGCCTCTAAGAACCAGCCACAATTTTAGACCAAGACACTGAACATGGCGTGAAGGCGTCGCATGACAATACGAACAGCCTCGGCCGATCTTTACCCAAAGTCACAAACCGGCGGACAGTCCGATGTATGCGGCTCTAATCTGACTTATCTCCACAATGTCTTGCATCGGGGTTCGTGAGGTTGATAAACCGCTCGTTTCCCCTCGTCCATTTTCTCATCTTCACCTCTGTTTGTCGCATTCATCAACAATCCTTTCTTGTCATCTCTCTTGCTTGACTAGACTATCATAATCTTCAGCACCATGGGTTCCATATCTTGGGATGAACATCATCAATATGCCGGTACTCATCCCTGGTGGAAAGCCGCATCCTTTTATCAAGTCTACCCAGCCAGCTTCAAAGACTCCAACGGCGACGGTTGGGGGGACTTACCTGGTCTCATCTCCAAACTGGACTATTTGAGCGATCTGGGTATTGACGTCGTCTGGGTCTCTCCCATTTTCGAAAGTCCCCAAAAGGACATGGGATATGACGTGTCAGATTATCAGAAGATTTACGAACCATACGGAAGTGTTGAAGATGTCGACACTCTTATTGACCAATGTCATGCAAGAGGGCTCAAGATCATACTCGACCTTGTCGTGAATCACACATCTGTTGAACACGAGTGGTTCAAAGAGTCAAGATCCTCAAAGGATAACCCGAAAAGAGACTGGTACATCTGGCAACCTGCACGCTATGATGCAAATGGTGTGCGTCACCCTCCCACAAATTGGAGGGGGTACTTTGCATGCTCTACGTGGACATGGGATGAGCATACACAAGAATATTACCTTCATCTGTACGCCCCAGACCAACCGGATCTGAATTGGGACAACGAAGAGTGCCGTGAAGCGATTTATGAGAACACAATGCGTTTCTGGCTTGATCGAGGCGTTGACGGGTTCCGAATCGACACAGTCAACAAGTATTCCAAGAGGAAGGACTTTGTCGATGCGCCTGTGACGGATTCCTCGTCGCCCCATCAACCGGCACCTGAGATGTGGTGTAACGGACCAAGGATTCATGAATTCATCCATGAAATGAACAAGAAGGTACTCAGACCGTACAATGCTGTGTCTGTGGGCGAGCTTTCCAATACACCTCATCCATCGCAGGTCATACCTTATGTATCTGCGGCAGCGAAAGAATTGGACATGGTGTTCGAATTCTCTATGATCAGACTCGGCAACGGTAACGGCTTTGGAGACAAGTACTTCTATCAAGATTTCCCGTTGTCGAAGTTAAAGTCGTTTGTGGAAAGGTGGCAGAGCTTCATCGAGGGAACAGACGCCTGGACAACAGTATTCTGCGAGAACCACGACAACGGAAGAGCAGTCGATCGTTTCGGCGACACTTCGTCATCGGAATGGTGGCTCAGATCTGCAAAGACCATAGCGATGTGGCAAGCGACTCTTACAGGTACATTGTTTCTCTACCAAGGCCAAGAAATAGGCATGACCAACATGCCACGCTCCTGGGGAATTGAAGAGTACAAGGACATTGAAAGCAGCAACTTTTTTGCTGAGGCTGTTGCATCTGGTAACGAGAAGAGAGTCAAGGACACGATGCACGGACTCCAGATCATGGCGCGTGATCATTCGCGGATTCCATTCCAGTGGGATGATTCCCCAAATGCAGGGTTTACGAGCGCACAGGCCAAACCGTGGATGAAGGTCCATGATGAGTACCGCGACATCAACGTTGCGAGACAACTGAGGAATCCTGATTCTATTTTGAGCTTTTATAAAGAGATGCTGCGATTGCGCAAGCGATACCAAGATCTTTTTGTCTTTGGATCATTCAAACTCGTGGATCCGGAAGATGAGTTTCTATTCGTTTATCTCAAAGAAAGTGTTGTTCCAATCAAGGGTGGCAAGGGACAGAAGAGAAAAGTCTTGATTGTGCTTAACATGAGTCAAGAAGAACGTCCCCGCCCCGATGTCTACACTTATCTCAAGTGTCCGGCGAATGAAGTCAAAGTACTTCTATGCACAACGGATAGGTTATCAGATATTCAGTGCGAGAGGACGATGCTTGCTGGCTGGGAAGGTAGACTTTACGTAAACTTTGATATAGAATGAGGGATGAAGTCGTTACTGGGCTTTCGACATCACCCAGAATCACCCAATACAGCTGATTGCTGTGTTCTCCTCCATCCTTAGCCATCCGCGACCTGAAAAGGGCCGAAGTTTTTCCAGGTACAAATTCTACAAGCATTCCATCCCCACATCTACCAATCTCCTCCATCTTCAACTTGACTGTTACATATCACTGGAGACATTGCTGACACTTCAGCTGACACAGTTATCTGCTCTCGCCGTCATGTCGTTCTTTATCTCACCCGACAAACTCCCCCAGGGCTCTTCTGTTACATTTTACGATTCCTCATTTTTCACGAGGGTTCAGAAACACCAACCCTGCCGACTCCGTCTGAAGTCCTAGCTAGGCCTAATTTTGTGCAGAACCCACATGTTGAGACGATGAAAATACGTTAACCAGCTGTGTTTAAAGAACTCGGGGTCGTCGTGAAACAGAGCGAGAAATCCAGCGCCATTATTTCAGAAGGACAATGTCTTCGGGCCGTTCGCCGGTTTTTACCAGAAGTACCTGTTCCAGAGGTTTATGGGTGGACACAGGAGAATGGCATCACGTTCCTTTATATGGAGTATATTGAATCACTTTGGAGGGCCGTTGGGATAGTTTGACTGTCCCAGAAAAGGGGAGCATCTGCGAAGAGCTCAAAACGACCATCACCAAACTGTCTCATCTACGTCGAGAACCTAACAGTCAATTCATCGGTAGGCATCCCCACTTATACTCAAGGGTTCAGTTGGACTAAACCGCCGCTTAGGTAACATCAACCATGGGCCACTGACGGATAGGATATTTCACGATAAAAGTTTTGCCCATGCTGGTCCTTTTTCTTCGGTAACTGAATTTCATAACTGTATGTCTGATATGTTCAAATGGCCGGCCAAAATGAGACAGCCAGATCTTGATCCTGCCGATATCCTGGATCCGTATCGAGAGAGCTTACCGGATAATTGCCCTATACATTTCACGCATGCTGATCTCAACCCTGTGAACATCATGGTGTCAGAGGACTCGCCTTGTCGTGTCATGGCAATTCTTGACTGGGAGCAGTCCGGTTGGTACCCAGCCTATTGGGAGTTTTGCAAGGCTGAAATGACCACGGAATTTGATTCAGAGTGGCAGACTACCTATTTGCCCAAGGTGCTGGATGAACCGGATTGTATCGAAGTATTCTACTCTTACATTAACGCGTTTGGACCTTGAGGGAGTCAAAACCTAATTGACTAATCGTTCACTTCCTCGGTTAACAAGGATGTCTTACACGTTGACATTGGACCTACCCATGTTCTTCTGGTCTCAATATGTGCAGTGGGCCTTTGAGAAAATAGCACCCATTCATTGCGCCGCTTAACCGCCCGCAATAAATATCGCTGTGAAATGTAATTGGACTGCATACCAGCCCCACACTGAACTTAAAAGATCTCACTAACAATAATTAACTATCACTAACAACACAACCTATCTCAGGGAGCAATACAGCTATTATCAAGGGTGAGAGCTATTTTAAGAATGGATAATGTTTTACCTGGCGCTGGCCAGTCTCAACTATGCGCTGCCTAAATAGTAAAAATAGTTATACTGTTTAATACTTAGCTGTAATAGACTAGCTCCTTTGGTAATATAGTAAGGATATTAATAATAGTATTATTAAGCTTAAGGAAAAAGAAGGGATTTTCCTAGAGGAAAATCCCTTACTTTTATCACTATAGATAAAGAGAATATATAATTTAAAAGTAATATAAATAAAGCCTAAGTATATTACTATAAGCTTCCTAACTGTATATACTAAAGCAGTAAAGACAGACTCTTTATAAATAAGATAGACTAGCAATCTATCGACGGAGTGTTAGGAGACCGGGACGATATGGCAAGAGATTGTAGTCGACGTTGATACTAGGGTTGCGTCCTTGATACAGAAGCTTTAAGTTACAAGGGTCAATAGGGAATGTCTCATCGTTGGCAGTGCGGATCAGCTCGCCGTGGCTGATATCGTTGGTCCAGGTGGCGCCTGAGTTTGCCTTGCCGGCAAAGGGGTTGCTTTCGGTGCCAGCATTGACAGTCCACTGACCATCAAGGCTGTTCGCAGTAAACGATCGGAAGAACCGACCATTTCTACCCTTAGCCTCAACAATCATCAGATATTTATTCTGTCCTTGAACGGAATAAACCTGAACCGCTTCGAAGAGGTTATCTTCGGTATCTTGTAGGATAATCTGGGAATTCGATCCAAAGTTTCCGGGGAAGTTGCCGATAGGCATGGACGTGCGGTAAATTCTACCATTATCGCCACAGAAGAACAGGTACATATTTCGGCTATCGCCAATGACAGTTTGATCGATAGGACCGAATGGTGCATTGGCAATTTCTCCAGTAAATAGAGGTTGCGGTTGAGACCAACTGTTGATGTTGGCAGGGTTATTCGAAGTCCTGTACAAGAACTTGGCAGAGCCCCATTGATGGGTCAAGATCCAGATACCCTTAGGTCTGAAATAGAACAGAGTTGGGGCCACAGCGGTACCGGTCTGAAGAGTCTGTGAAGCAGAACCAAGGTTGTTAAGATCCGACACAGGGCTGAAGCCCATAGACTTCCAACCACCTTGGCCATAGGCAGTAGCATAGACTAGCTGCTGACCATTGTAAGGGGCAACGGTGAAGTCCTTGAGACTGTTCCAGCCATTCGCAGGTTGAGCAAGAGGGCCACTTGATGTCCAACGGTAGCTAGTAGGGAGGGAACATTGAGCTGAGGCACCTCCAAGAGTGGCAAGAAGGAGGGTGCTTGAAGCAAGTAGATCGTTGTTAAGGAACTTCATTCTCGCGGTTGCTGATGAAGAGAAGGGCTGGTTGGTGGGAGAATGAACTGAAAGTCGATACTCGTAAAGCAATCGATACGCGTAAGGCAGTCGATATTTATATTCATTTACATTATCCGAGTAGTTCTAGTTCCTTGCCCAATTGTGTAATGAAATCGCTCCTACTCTGCAGTAAGCATTATATGCGCCGACGTAACATTGGTGGAGGAATTATTACCATGATAGTATGATCCTGTATTTCGTTTCTGGAAATCCATGTAGGGTTCCCAAGTCCGAGTTGAAATATTGCCTATTTGAATTACGGAGGCGGGTCCGAGAATTGCGTTTTCAGATTAGTACAATCGGATTAGAGCAACTGTGTGCAATGTGACCCGGGGTTTCATTCCCCCACACTGAGATTGATTGGCGCGGATCTATTTGAGTTTCTCGAACGTCAGTTTTTAAGTCGTGTAGTTCAAATCAATACATTGAGATTGGCGCGGATAGCTGGAAGATCAGTGATTCATTCACTCTTTTAGGCTCAAATATGGAATTTTGGATATGACGTTTATATTGAGATAAAGCTCCATTCCTTGTTACCGGTGTAAGACGCAGTACATATCTTTGCGGCACATAGGTAGCGCCTGATTTCAGGGTTAAAAGGTCTGCCCCAACATCTAATTTTCAGCATTAGCATTGCCGATCTCTAGTGTTGTTAGTGCCGAACAAATCATCGACCCCTGCAAACTCAATCTTTGTGAGCCCTGTGTCTAGTAATGAGCCCCGTCTTTCCCAGCCGAATGCTCATCATCTACTGAGATCGGCATGATGACTTCCCTAGTTTCTGATTCAGTACTGAAACATCTCTATCGTTGAAGGAAATATGTAACCTGTAAAATGCCGATTTCCTGCCGCTTCTGATAGACCTAGGATCATAGATACTAATGACATTGAGTGTTATATACATCCATTATCTTGGACAAGACGAATCTCATGTTTGAAGTTAGTCCGCGATAGAGACCTGCCAGGAACTACTGATGTAAGTGTTTCGGGAAATTTCTGTTTGTATTACACCTGCATGTGTATAATAAAGACCATGAATAACAGGAGACTCAGCCTTACGTTGAGAAGCGTATGTACCTACGCTAACAAAGAAATCCCTTGCGCAATTCTATAACTATTCTCATCAACAAGAGGGATCATGTGGTCCAGTGCTACATGAAGCAGGATTCGACTACCTAATCCAGGCGGCAATAACCCCAGCTTGTCAACCATGGCGAGATCATGGCGAACACGGCGGCGGTTGGCGTTGCTATGATGTATAGTGATTCAATCACGTTTAGTCACGAATCTAAGATACATACATGGGTAAACGTATGTAAATCTGTTCTCATCCAGTTAGTTATTTATCCCAGTAATCGCGTTATTGAACACACGCGGACATTACATCGCGTTCAAGGAAATATGGAGTGACGCGTTTCTACACGTAATCTTCACTTATGGTTGGTTCTATGACACAGACCCTTCTACTAATGAATGAGAATGATGCTTTCGGTATCATCTTACCCTACACAAGGTTGGTTATTGAGAAGGTTATCTCATTCTCCAAACGAACTACGCTATAGTAGAAACCCAACAGATTGTAATTATTTATGTATATTTCTGGGAAACTTATGGAAGTGTCAAGTCACTTATCGTAGCTATGTTATTCACAGTGGGTGTTTATTTTCATATCCCAAGTTAGTTGAAGGCCACCATGACTATATCCCGTCAGCTAACTCCCACCTCTTGGACCCGAAATAGAGGCAGAGGTTAAATCAGGATATCACGAACACACCGATATTTAAGTCCCAGGCATTGACCAATCCCAGATACGGGATACCATCTCCCTGCTGAAATTATGGTATGTTCATAACCATTGAGGGTGTGGAAGACATCTTTGGTCTCTTGATTGGCACAACATGCTTGTCTCCTGTCTTTCTAATTGATGAGCAAACCAAAATGCGTTCGACATTTGACGCTCAGCGAATCAAGAGTAGATATAAATCTTCAGTAGCAACAATGACGTAGAAGCTCATGATATGGATGGACCTGGTCTATATCAAAGCTTCATTATTTACCCTGGCCAGTGCCCGTCGAACCGCTAACCAAGAATACTGGTAAGTATCCATTCCGACCTCCTGTGAATGACAGATAACTTTACCAACCCATGACTGACACCACTCTTCTTGTTCTCATTTCGCTCTATCAGCTGCATGCATATATCTTCTTAAAATTTAATGGTCCAAGGTATCCCCTAATGTCCAGACTGTAGACTTTATAATTTTCCTTAAACTCAACTGCTCAGTTAGGCTTTTTATTACGTGTCTATCAAGTTGAATAGGAGCCCAGCCAGGTAACCTATCTCTATGGGTTGTTGGTAGAGTTCAGCAGATTATCAACTACCTTTCTTCACCAACCCTTCAGTTTCATCAGTACCGTGCAGCCGGTCTAACCACAGCATGCCTCCAAAATTAACATTGAACCTCTCATGATGTCGATCATGACGATATGCGGCACCCCCGAAGAAATCATAGCCACTATGGACAGTCGTTGTCTCGACGAGCTGCCAGGAAACAAACGCCCACATTGTCAGGATATGAGTCTGCAATAGTATAGGTGGAAGGACTATGGGAATCGTGTTTGCTACAATGTGCTCAACAGGGTGAGCATACTGTGATGCGAATGACACGGGCGCCGTGAACTTGTGATGAATCTTGTGGATGCGGCGATACAGATAAGGTAAATGAAGTAATCGATGAGAGTAATAGAATAAAATCTCTCGGGCAATCAGACAGATTGAGAAGTGAAAGATGAAATCCTTTGCAGATGGTAATGATGGGGTGATCTGAAAGGCGGAGGACCTGGTTGAGGTTGAGAGGACAGCCGGAGTGACTTGTAGTCCCATGATAATAAATTGATTTCTGAGAGAAATAATGACCGCATCAAAGATTTCACAAGATGTCGGCTGCTTCGGGGCAGGTTGGATCTTGTGTTTTGCAGCAAACGAAGGCGCGAGTCGATCAAGCAAAACAAAGCCGGCAGAAGGAATCCACCAGAAGAGGACCTGGATAGCAAGAGATCCAATGACTTCAACCGTGAAGGGGTCATACTGAGTTACTGCTTGAGCCCAAAGTCCGGACATTTTGGAGTGGCAATGACGGTGCGGGAATGAAGTGGATGGATGTATCACGCAGATTTATACGAAGACTGACTGGATCAGTTAGGGGATTTACGGCAGGTCCTCACCCCGCAAACTTGCAGATCCAAGACTAGCATGGAATTTGTTTTGGAAAAGCCTCTTTCCGCTTGCCCTTTTCGAGTCTGGGCTGGTTACTAAGGGTCAGACCATGCCGAGGTTCAATTGTCATATGCAAGGAGTTGAATTGCAGTCTTGATGCTTGATGAATGTCTGTGTTCTGTCCCATAAAGTCAATCGTCAAGACGAGCTGATACTTAATGCATTCGTCGCTGAGTAACTAGTTATATTCACTAACTCAACGACAATTATTTGAGTATTGGACTTGGGAGACATAAAGACAGTGCATCAGAGGATGTCTCTTAGCTCGTCCAGCGCGAGCAGCGTTCTTCAGGACAACTTGTTAGAATAGAAAACGGTACAGTTGAATCGTTAGATAAGGTCATGAAGAGTGCGAAAGAGCGGGATCCAGGGATTTGTTGAGGTGGCTCACGCTAGATTCTGTCCTGTGCTACGATGGAGCGACATGAGACGAGTTGAAACGTCTCTTCAAAGCAAACGTTGGAGAAGGAGAGAAGAAGGTCAATTAGTCATTACTCAAGAGTTAGAATGCTATGATGGCGCTCAAAGAAGTCAACGACACAGTCAAGGAACGCATCGATCTCCTCGAGGATTTCACCGGACAGAAAACGAGGGAGAATACGAAGACGACGGTTCGAGTGAGCGATTTTTCCAAAACCACCAGAATTACAGAGATATAATTCTGTGTCACGAGTCTTGTCCGCGTCAAAATTGTTCACGTATTATTTAGTGTAATCCGACATCTGTGTCATTGCGCCGACTAAGTGGTGTGCATTTTAGCTTTACAACTAGTTACAGAGCTATTGTTTCAGTTTTGCCTGCTACGGCTACTAAAATAAACACAAGCATTGAGAAATAAGGTTTGTTTATATTTCAAGAGGTGATAATGATAGAGTTCAATGCGTATTGTAACTTTAATAGAATATGTTAGATTGCGGGCGCATAGCTATGCTACGAGACAGTGGTAGTAATATAATGATATTAACCCTACCAATGGGTTAGAAATAACACATTAATGCAAGGCCCGTTGAAGCAGATAAAATATCAGTAATACCCATAAGATAAAACCGAGTAAACTATTTTATTTCAAGCTGTCCAAACATTGTGACTCACGAAACAACTGTATGCAATGGCTTCCAAAATACCAATCATACTCAACAGAGAGATTACAAGAGCCAAAAAGGATACCAGTTTGTCGCTCAAGAGCATACTCTTACTTCTGGCAAGTTACATCTACTGTCTACTATCCTATACTTACTGACATGTTGCCAGTCCATCAATCTAATCTACTTCGCCCAAGTGGCCAACGTCGTTGGCTCAGGAGCTTTGACGCGGGATATTGCAGCCACGGTAGGTGACTCCTCCAATTCAGTTTGGTACACGCAGACCCTCGCAATCTTCACAGCCATACTTGGCATTCCCGTCAGCCAAGCCGCCGACCTCTGGGGTCGCAAGATATTTCTCGTCATATTGACCACCTGTGGTTTTATCGGTTCTCTCATCATAGCCCATGCCAATTCCCCATGTTTGGCTATCACTGGTTTTGCCGTGACAGGTATATCTTACGGTGCTCAGCCTTTACTCCATGCGATCGTATCCGAGGTCTTTGCGAGAAAATATCGTCCCTGGGCACAGTCTAGCGTAAATGTTGCTGCGTCGTTGGGAGCGATCATGGGGTTGTTGGTTGGAGGTGCAGTCACGAGAAATGAGAATCATGTTGGGTTTCGCGTGTATTGGTATATAGTGGCTGGCTTGTATGCCTTCGCTGCTATCTCGGTACAGCTACTATACTCGCCTCCCCCAAGAGCATGGCAGCTTGTTTATAGCTTCCAAGGGAAGTTGCGTCGCTTGGATTGGCTTGGATATGGCTTCTTGACGCCTGCCCTTGTCCTCTTTTGCATGTCCCTTACATGGATCCAGAATCCGTACTCTTGGACTGACGCACATGTCTCCGTTACTTTTATCATCGGCCTCTGTTTTGCCGTTGGATTAGTAGCTCACGAGACGATGGTGAAGAGAGATGGCATGTTTCACCATCGTTTGTTCAAGGACCGAAACTTTCCATTGGCTCTTGGCTGTATCTTCGTCGAAGGGATGGTATTCTTCTGTGCCAACGACTACTTCGCGTTTCAGGTTAGTATGTTCTTCTCACAAGACAGCCTGATCACTGGCGCACATTACTCCGTTGCCTTTGCGGCTCTTGGCATATCCGCCACTCTCTCAGGTCTCTGGTGCTCAAAGACGAAAGCTGTGCGTGTACCAACCATCGCCGCCTTTTTCTCTTTTGTGGTCTTCAATATCTTGATGGCAACCATATCTACAGAAACAACCACCAGTCAGATATGGGCCTTTCCCATCTTTTTAGGGCTTGGATTGGGTATGTGTCTACCATCGCTCGTCACAGTAGCCCATTTCGCAACGCCCCAAGAATTGGTCGCCATCGCTTCGGGTCTCATGATCTCTTTGAGGAGCTTGGGAGGTTCCGTTGGTCTTGCTGTTTACAGCGCTGTCTTCCATCACGGGTTCTCATCTAGCCTGGGTCCTAAAATTGCTGACGCGGTTTTACCACTCGGATTCCCAAGCAAAGAACTGCCTCAACTTATCTCTGCATTCGTCAGTAACAACGAAACAGCAATAAAACTAATCGATGGAATTTCACCTGAAATAATAAAAGCTGGCCATGAAGGTCTTCTCGATGCGTACAGGGTTGGTTTTCGAGGTGTCTGGGTAACTACAGCCTCTATATCATTTGTTGCAGTCATTGGTAAGTGGAACACAGTCCAGAATATCGTTGGGTTGGTGACTGATATATCAACAGCCGCATCATTTCTCCACAATCCAACAGATAACTTTACTGCGGAAGTCGACGCACCGATTGTTATAGTTACCGAGGCTGAGGAAGAGATGCAAGGGTCAACTGTCACTCTGGCCAGAATGTCATAAATAATTCACACTGTTATCTACATTATACTTAGTTATAAGAATGATAGGACATACTACTGCTATGCTCGAAGTATACAACCAATTGAAATCTACAGTTGTGGCAGCGTCGGGTCCAAGTGAGGAGGCGACCGAAACTCAGAGCAAACAACAGCAGTACTTAGTGCCACAGTCAAGCCAAATGACCAATTAACAGCCCACTTATCTCTCCATTCCCACCCGAACGTCGCTAGAAACTAATCTAGATAGTGACGAGAGAGTTCGTGGGCGATGACAATTCAGAAGTGCCACACCCTTGCGGCTGTTCAAACTTGTTAACCGGTAGCCTTTTGAAAGAGGTGCGTAGATTGACAATTCTGAGGAAGGCTATGGAGATTTGTCTGGGCTAGTAAGGTAGACGTGCCACCCCTGATACTATTACAAGATACTTGACTGGTTGAGCAAAGTTCTAGTTCCTGGAACAAAACAACTAACAACTTGCTATTCTCCTCCTCCACCACCGCCATCACCACCACAACCTCCATCTCCTCCACTAAATCCAGCTCCTCCGCCTCCGCTTATGTCATCGTTTCTTCCCGTCCTCCGTACGACTCTCCGTTGCCTCACTGCGTCTACCCCATTGACTATACTCGACAAGTTAGTCCGCCCAATGTCTGGAGGAGCAAGCTTGGCCGCGCATGGAACGTATTCTGTAAACCATTGACCAACTGACGTTCCTCTCTCGGTGTCTTCCGAATATCTATGTTTCCACTCCCCCTTTGTATGTTTTAGCAACACATCACCCTCTCCTGCGCCAGATGTATGCTCTGGTTCCACTATCCAATTTGCTTGCTCGCAACAGAACAGCCAGTAGTGTGCCGGGTAGAGTCGGTGGGTGTGCCAAAGAAGATCTATCTGTAAAGTCGGAGGGAGCAACCGAGTTAATAGCGGTCCGAAACGTTTTGTTGTTGACTGACAGTCTGACCTAGACACGGGTTGATTATTTGGGTCATGTTTCGACTCGTAACGGCCATATCTGCCTTTCCTCCACAAAACATGACCAACTAGACCCATATAGTTCATATAGTCTTTCGTGTGTTCGTTCAAAGTATCAGCAAACCCTGACAGCGTGTTCTTCGCATGTACCATAACCTTCCAGAATGATATCTGCTGTTCTAGTTCGGTTCTTAAATCTTGGAGTACCGGCCATGGTCGAAGTCCGCAAGTTGCGTTGAACTGTTCATGCTGACTCTGATTCCGACACCTTTCTTCAATGCGCTGAGTTCTTATTGCCGTGTATTCCTCGATGCCCCAGACTTTGAAGCCTTGCTCCGGAACAGCTGTTCGACAACGAAGCCAATCATGCATAATCACGACACGAGACTCCTGGTTCTTTGATTTACCCGGAGCTTTCGTATCGGTGTGTGTATTCCATCGTGATTTTGAGCTGGGAGACCGAGATGCATCTCTACCGAGTACCGAGGACACAACCTTGGAAGCTCGCTTTGGTTCCCAAGGAGGAGAAGACCAGAGTTGGTATGGAAGGTTTGGACCTGGACAACCGGCACGGTCAGGTGTATTAGATTCTAACCAATGTTTCCTGCTTTTTCTTGGATACCACTCTCCTGAAAGTAACTTTGTCATTGGGAAGTGACGATGACGAAGGCCAAATATACCATCGAATACTGTAGAGCGATTGTCATATATGTAGTGGTGAAAACGCGGCGGCGAAAGCATATGCAGGTACATGATAAGTGCAACGTCCCTACCAGCGTTGGTTATCGGCTTCCATGCTAGATGACGCCTACATACCATGGTGGTGGAATGTCACTCGGAGAATACCCTCGTAGATCGATCATTTGGACGTAGACGATATATCTCCATTCTGAGTATGCCAATGTCTCATCGCTGATGTAGCCATTATCGTCACCCAAATGTGTGATGACTTTCAGGAATATCTCAATAAGCTCGAGGTGTTGCTAGTCTCGATGTCAGCTGGAGAGACTCTGAAACAATGGGCACTCGACTTACTGTTGCGGCATCTCCTAGGGGAATAGGTTTCTTGGACCACGGGTCATCAAAGACGGTTGCGAAATCCATACTCTACTGGTACGGTTGTAAATACTAGTCGGAAATTTGAACATTACTTTCAACGCGAAAAGACCGAGATGGAGCGTACACTCTGTTATATGGTACTCAACGAGGCTGTGCAATCATTGTTGTTACTTGGCAGATGGTTACAGCTAGCCAAGGCATTTTTGGCCAGTGAGTATATGAGATTGACGAGGGCGGAATTGTTCCGGGTGGCACATGACGGGATGCAGATATTTCTTGGCATTTCTGGTCACCTGTCCATTTGGATTAAGCCTCACGGCATAGGCTTTTGGTGTTTCCACCTGCCACTATGTGGTTTCTGATTTACAGTTCATACTTTGAATTCCTGCAGTTATCTAATTCATTAAATTTACAAATCAAGTACTGTCTCTAATAGATTGATCAACGGAAACATAATTACCGCCCTGGTTTTGGTTAAAAAAACATCGATTATGGGCGCTCTCTCCTGCATAAAGTTGGCCCAAACTGTGAGACAATTGTAGATAACTTGCTACACCTCACCGAGGCTTTATGCACCATGCCTTATCTCCTTTGTAATTAAACCAATTGATCCATTGCTGAATTGATGAAAATTTTTGAAAATGCAAAAGTTTATAAAATGTGTCTCGAACGGGGATTGAACCATCACAGTTGAGTGAAGCGGGGCAGAACGATATCGGAGCTTGACCATGTCTGATAGGAGATGACTCTCGTCCCAAATGACAGTATCCAAAACCGTCAGCATTGAAATTTAAATGAATTTGGCATCAATTGGTACTTCTAGACTACTGCTCTGTAAGAACCTGTCCTTCCATCTTATGCCATCGCGCCTTTTGCTGCTATCATCATGCGTGTCCGAAAACAGAGTTGTGCTTAGTCATCCTCTTTCCACCCCGCGCCCCACATTCTTGCTCCGATCCAGAAATTTTCCCTACCTCTGACCTCATCGCACAAATCCAGCAACAACTCCACGATACCTCAATACATCCCAGCCCAAAAAATGAGTGGAAAGCCAGAGCTCGGACTTCTCGGTGGTGGCCAACTCGGCCGAATGCTATGCGAGGCCGCATCACCCCTCGAAGTTGAAATCGCCATCCTCGATGCTCAGGATGCCCCAGCCAAACAAGTCTCCCGCAGCAAGTACCACGTCGACGGATCTTTCAAGGACCCCGCCAAGATCAGGGAACTTGCCTCGCACTGCAAGGTCCTCAGTGTCGAGACGGAACACATTGAGACTGCTGTCCTCGAGGAGCTAAGCAAGGAGGGCAAGGTTGTCGTCTACCCTTCATGGAAGACGTTGCGTCTTATCCAGGACAAGTATGAGCAAAAGGATTATCTTGGCAAACAGGGCATTCCCATCGCTGAGCAGGTCGCTGTCAAAGCTTCGGGTAGTGATGATATGCGGGCTGCTCTCAAGGACATTTCCAACAAGTATGGTCTGCCTTTCATGCTCAAATCGCGAAAGGATTCTTACGATGGACGTGGAAACATCAAGATCGCCAATGATAACGACATCGAGACAGCCGTGACCGAGTTTGGAAACCTACAATGCTATGCCGAAAAGTACGTCCCCTTCCAGCGTGAGCTGTCTGTCATCGTCATCCGCACAGAGGACGCCGACGGTAAGACAAAGCGCCTGGTACCATACCCCGCCGTGGAGACTGTCCATGAGGACAATGTCTGTTCGCGCGTGTACATGCCTCCACGCGACACCCCCGATGCTGTATCCAAGCGTGCCCAGGAGGTTGCTGTCAGTGTGGTTGAGAAGCTCTGGGGACGAGGCGTTTTTGCTGTTGAGATGTTTGTCACTGAGAATAATGACATTCTTGTCAATGAGATTGCTCCCCGACCTCACAATTCCGGGCATCTCACAATCGAAGCAGTGCCCTACATGTGAGCTTCCCCAGTCCAATCAATATTATTTTCTGTGGTACGAGCTAAATATTCCAGGTCTCAGTACAAGGCCCAACTTACATCCATCCTCGACGAACCCCTTCCCGAAACGCTCGAGCCCCACGTCTCGTCCAGCATCATGATCAACATCCTCGGCGGCGCTTCACCAGAATCTCATATCCCTCTGGTCAACAAGGCCAAGTCCATGTTTGCCCCCAAGATTGGCGTCTATCCTCACCTTTACGGCAAACAATCCAAGCCCGGGCGCAAGATTGGCCACATCACTCTCACTGGTCTGGAGGGGACCATCAAGGATCTCGAAGAGTTTGCGCAGCCTCTTGTCCAATTGGCGGCTGACATGCGCCAGGAGAGAATTGAGGCGAAGAGCAAGGCAATGAGACCTGAGCAAGCTGTTGTCAAGACTGCAAAGGACCCATTGGTTCTTGTTACCATGGGTTCTGACTCAGATCTCCCTGTTCTCAAGGCTGGTCTTGATATTCTCACACAGTTTGGTGTCCCTTGGGAGGTTGATATTACTTCTGCACACCGAACGCCCGTCAAGATGGGGGATGTCGCTGTTGCTGCTGCTGATCGTGGCATCAAAGTGATTATTGCTGCTGCTGGAGGAGCTGCTCACTTGCCAGGCATGATCTCGGCTTACACGCCTCTCCCCGTTATCGGAGTTCCCGTCAAGGCTACTCATCTCGACGGAATGGATTCCCTTCTCAGCATCGTCCAAATGCCTGTAAGTTTCAATGTCTTTTCTTTTTCACTCTGCACAAACTGACACGTAGCAGCGAGGTGTTCCAACTGCCACCGTGGGTATCAACAACTCCACTAACGCTGCCCTCCTTGCCATCCGCATCCTCGGTGCTTTCATCCCTGAATACCTGGAGAAGATGAAGGGATATCAAACAGACATCGGAGAGCAGGTCAACGGTAAGGCCACTCGTCTGAGGGAATCAGATGTGGAATCCTATCTCGCCCAAATGAAGAAGGGTTAGAGGTACGAGATCACTATCCTCCCGTGACGTATATTGAGATGAAAATAGTAAAGCAATTAGACTCGAAGTTATGATTGGAGTTTTGATGATGTTGTCTCTGTAGAAAAGGTGTTTTGGAATCGTATAGACTTTGGCTTTTAAAAACATGTAGTGATGTGTTATTATGATATTTGTGCTTATTGAGC
The DNA here is from genome assembly GCA_016952355.1 of Fusarium culmorum. Taxonomy (NCBI): domain Eukaryota; kingdom Fungi; phylum Ascomycota; class Sordariomycetes; order Hypocreales; family Nectriaceae; genus Fusarium; species Fusarium culmorum. The sequence goes on from CP064750.1 coordinate 11,699,731, forward strand.
AATTATATATGTGCTGACGAGTGATCCTTCTTAGTGAGGAAATTGATGCAATTATAAATCGCCTTCTTCTTCAAGACAATATGATCGCAATACTTACGGGGGTCATCTGCATAGAAACATTTAATGTGACGGTCCTTGGCAAATTCCATCATCATTATCATTATGGGATCTGCTACCAGAACACATTCATTCTTACGATACCAGGATCCTTGGCCGTAAGAAGTACAAGATCAGTAAGTCATTTATGTCATTAGAACTACAGAGTATACTTCCATGACTACGTAGTACTTGGATTTATACGGATATCCCGGCACGTAGTGACTCGGTAGTTGAGCTCTTCCTATCTACCAGACTACGGATAGTCATGCCGGAATCTAACCAAAATAACTCGCGTGATGGATTAATTCATCTCGCCTTGGTCAATGCAGCGTTCGCGGGACAGTGGAGACTGTCTTGACCCAAAAGTTCCAACCCATCATTTAAGTAAATTTATCTGGAACAACGGAACATGTCATCTTCGGGCCGTCGGCAACGGATACCACCATCCGTCATCACCATAAATGGCATCAGATCAGATGGCTGTCGAATCGCATTGTGATGGCCGATCGTAAAACGCAACTTGTTTCAACGGAAACCGATTTTTGTTTATCCACCAATCCACTAACCCTGTCGAGAAATATATCCGAGCACCAGGTCCCTGAAACAACCAAGGACAAGTTATCATGAGGCGACGCAAGGTGGATAATTCATGCATGCATGGGCTGTACAGTCTACTTCGATAGTTAGATAAATACTCAACAAGGTGCTGTTTACCAGATCACTCAAATCCAGTTCATCGACAAAGACAAAATGCGTGCCTCTCTCGACTCAAGCCTTCTTCTCATCCTCGCCAATGCTCTGACGGCAAAGGCACAGGCCCAGTCATGCCCCGATATTCACATCTTTGGCGCCCGTGAGACATCCGTGGCACCTGGTTTTGGCTCAACTGGCGCACTGATCGACATGATCAAGGCTGATCACCCGGGGGCTACTTCCGAGGCCATTGACTACCCTGCTTGCGGCGGCCAGGCGTCTTGTGGCGGCGTTGAGTATGGTGTTTCGGCCAAGCAAGGTACTGAGGCTGTTACCACTGCTGTCAACGAGCTCAATAAGAGGTGTCCCAATACCAAGATTGTCATGATTGGTTACTCTCAAGTATGATAAAGCCTCTTCGATCCCAGTCATGGTGCTAATTCTCTTGTGTAACAGGGTGGTCAGATTATGGACAATAACATCTGTGGAGGACCAGACAACGGGGCTTCAATCTCTGATTCTAAAGTTCCTCTCTCAGCAAGTGCAGTTGAACAAGTGAAGGCCGTCATCCTGATGGGCGATCCCCGATTTATCCACGGTCTGGCTTATGAAGTCGGGACCTGCGACGCTGGTGGCGTAAGTCATGCAAAGACAAATACTCGTTACAAAAAGGATGAAGCTAATTGTCGACAGTTTGATGCTCGACCCGAAGGTTTCGTCTGCCCCAACGCGGGCAAAATTCAGAGCTACTGCGACTCTCAAGATCCCTACTGCTGCAATGGTAACGACGCTGCTCATCATCAGCAATACGTGGGTATCTACGGAAAGGAGGCCTTGAAATTTGTCAACTCTAAGCTCTAGGGTGCAGCTGGAGGAAATGCCGCAAATACTGGTAATAACGGAAACACGGGTGGAAACTTTAGGGGTAACTTCGGCCAGGGTGGTAACTTTGCGAATGCTGGCAACGCGCAACAAGTGCTAAGAATAGACGATAAAACCTACATATTCATTCTACATTTAAGTTTTCAACATATCGCCCAGAACCTTACAAACCGCATCCCCAACTTCACTACACATCGCACTTCCTCCAAGGTCCTTTGTCCTGATCTCCAAGCCACCACCATCCTTGGTGTCGAGAACCTTTGCAACAGCCTGTTCAATGGCATCCGCTTCCTTCTCCAACAGAAATGAATAGCGAAGCATCATAGCCAGACTCAAGATCTGCGCCACGGGGTTTGCAAGGTTCTTGCCTGATATGTCGGGGGCACTCCCATGAACTGGCTCGTATATCCCTTTGCAAGATCCTTCTCCAGGGACGCCAGCAAGACTCGCGCTAGGGAGAACGCCAAGTGTACCTGTTATACCGCCGGAAATATCAGAAAGGACATCTCCAAAGGTATTATCGGTGTGGATGACACCGTTATTAAACCGCTTAGGGTCAAGCACCATCAGCATCGCCAGACTGTCGGCGAGTTGATGTTTCAGGTCAATGTCTGTGAGCTCTCGATTGAAAATGTCGGTTGTCGCGCGTCTCCAAAGTCTCCCACTCGCGAGGACATTTGCTTTATCGGCGCTCCAAACAACCGGTTTGCTTCCGTCGTTCGCCTTTTCGCTGCCCGCATGCAAGATCCTCGCAACGGCAGCACTCACACGGGCCAACCTCTCAACCTCTGATCTCGTATAAATCCAAAGATCGGAAGCCTCATCCTCACTCTCTTCTTTCTTTCCAAAATACGCACCGCCGCAGTTTTCCCTTACAACGATGAACTTGGTCCCTTCCACAAGCTCAGGCTTTATTGGTGATGCACTGACAAGAGATGGTACTAGGATCTCGCATGGACGCAGGTTGGCAAAAGCATCGAGGCGCTGACGGAGCCGCAACAGGCCAGACTCTGGTGTTGGCTCGGCTCCTGCCCACTCCGGACCACCGATGCTGCCGAAGAGTACGGCGTCGCTAGCCACGGCTTTTTCAAGAACAGATTCTATGATTGGGGTTCCGTGCTTGTCGATACTGCAGCCGCCGCAGATGTCCATATCTTTTTCGAAGTGGATGTCAGGTCGACTCGCTTCTATCACGTCGAGGACTTTTAGAGCTTCAGTCATGATTTCTGGGCCGACATGGTCTCCTGGTAGGACAAGAATTCGGAATGTCTTGATTTGGGACATGGTCAATACGATCAAGTATCAGTTGTGTGGTTGAGGATTGATGAGGGGAATTGGTGAAACGAGGTCTGATGTCTCGGTAGTCAAGAAGGTTTGACAAAGTAGTTGGTGATGGATGCCGGGTTCCCCATCATGCGATATCTCGAAGCAAGATCAGACTACCGACTTCGGACTTCAGAATATCTCCGGTTATCGCCAATAATATTCCTGTGATGGAGCAAAATGCAGCCAAGAGAAATTGTTATTCCTGTGACTGATTGTTTTACCCCGCTCCGGATGTTAACTTGGACATTTGCTTCCGTAATGGATGGATAGGGGTGCAATTAACAAAATGCGGGGAGACACCAGTCTGACAACGTGAGCAAAGACAACAGAAGAAAGAACAGAACCGACAGAAGCCATGCATAAAATCTCGCTTTCCTGGAAGATCCCACACATTTCATTCCCCCAAATCTCTTCATACACAATAACAACATGACAGGACGACTTCAAGGGAAGACAGCGATCGTGACTGGCGGTGCATCAGGCTTTGGCAAAGGCATCGCTACCAAGTTTATTGCTGAAGGCGCCAACGTCGTCATCACTGATCTCAATGAGCAACACGGCCAGGCTGTCGCTCAAGAACTCAACTGTGTTTTTTCACGTGCTGATGCTACGAGTCCAGATGATTGGCGTCACGTTCTTGAATTTACTCTGGAAAAGTTCAACCAACTCGATATTGTGGTCAACAATGCTGGCGCTGCATATCCAAAGAAGCCCACTGAGCAGGTTACTGACAAAGACTTTGATCTCGTCATGAACGTCAACGTCAAGAGTGTTTATCACTCTACCAATGTCCTTCTGCCTTATTTTCTTGGTGGTGGCCGACCTGGATGTTTTATCCAGGTTGCTTCGACGGCTGGCGTCAGACCGAGGCCAGAGTTGACATGGTACAATGCGTCCAAGGCGGCTGTCATCAATGCTACCAAGACGATGGCTGTTGAGTATGGACCCAAAAAGATTCGGTTCAATTCTGTCTCTCCCGTTGTTGGAAGCACTGGCATGCAAGTACTCTGTCTCGGCTTTGTTGAGAATCTGCTTGCTAACTGTTATGCGTAGGACACACCTTTTTATCGGAAAGCCGGATACCGAAGAGAACAGGGCGGGTTTTGTTTCCACTATTCCCATCGGCAGACCATCCACTCCAAGCGACGTTGCCAATGCTTGCTGTTATCTAGCTAGTGATGAGGCTGCATTTATAACTGGTGTTGACTTGGAGGTGAGAGTTTTGTGTGATACCTAATTGAATCTAAAGCTAATTTTGCTATCTAGGTTGATGGAGGCCGATGCGTGTAGGCAAACGATTTTCAACTTGAATTTGAAGATATGAGCCAAAGGAATTGACATTATGTTCTTTCGTAGATGATCTGCAATTAAACGTCTTGTATGAATTATAACATCCTTTCTTAATCTACTTGGAACAATTAAAATGTGTCGATTTTCAGCCGTCTACTGGGTAGCAGAAAAGTTAGCCTCCTAAGTCTTAGGGTATCAAAATAAGTAGTCTAAGAAGCTTACTCTAAGTGCAATAAGATGTCCTGATAATTTTATCTCTTATGCTCCCAGCGGTCAATTTTTCTGATACCCTGAGGCCCATCTTCAAAAGAACTCTGTCTCTGGAGTTTGTTTTCCTCCCAAGTTCTACAGTCACGCCAGTGCGATTGTAGTACAGGACATTCGCCCTCTCCATTATCAGAATCCGTTTCTGATTTGGATAAATGGATCCATCTAGCTAGATCCCTTTAGGAAAGGAATCTAAAGTCGTTATGGGACGCGTTCTAGTCGCATTGCACTGGTGCGGGGGAAATGATTCCTGTGACAGTTTATCAATGTCTGTGATTGGTCGGCATGCACCTTTGAAAGAGGCACAACCTGATGGACAATAGCGGTAGGCAAGCGTCTTGATCACATCAGCACAGATTAAATATTTGGACAATAACTTGTAAAGTTTCATTATCGGCCAAATCAAGTCGAGCAGTATATCACCCATAATGGCCAATCCTTTTCAACGCCCATTCCAACTCGAGAACGAGTCCCTCTTCCATTGCAAGTCTTTGATCAATGGAGACTTTGTATCCGCCAAGGCGGGTAAAACCTTCAACGTTGTTGATCCGGGATCCGGAAAGACGTGGGCATCTTGTCCAGATTGCACGACGTCAGATGTCGATTCCGCTGTTGCATCCTCATATGAAACATTCAAGACTTACTCAAAGACGACACCACGGTTCAGAGCACAGACTCTGATGAAATGGCACAATCTGATCCTTACCGCCCGTGAAGATCTGGCACGCATTCTTGTCCACGAGACAGGAAAGACACTCGTGGAAGCGCGAGGCGAAATCGATTATGCCCTTACTTTTGTTTGGTGGTTCTCTGGAGAGGCTGATCGGGCGCATGGTACTTCAATGAGCTGTGCTATCCCTGGTCGGCGCGCGGTGACCATTAAGCAACCTATTGGTGTTGCCGCCGCCCTTGTCCCATGGAATTTCCCAATCGCCCTTGCACTACGCAAGGCTGCTGCTGCTTTGGCTGCAGGGTGTACCATGGTCGTCAAGCCTTCTCCAGAGACACCTTTGACATGTGTTTCAATTGCACACCTCGCTTTGGAAGCCGGGTTTCCTCGTGGGGCTCTGAACGTGGTGACAACATCACTGGAGAATACACCAACCGTGGCCGAGGCTTTGTGCTTGGATGCGCGGATCAAGAAGGTGAGCTTCACGGGCAGCACGAGGGTTGGAAAGATCATCGCCAGCTTGTGTGCGCCGAATCTAAAGAAGACAACCTTTGAACTAGGGGGTAACTGCCCATTCATCGTGTTTGATGACGCAGATGTCGACCAAGCTGTATCTCAACTCATGCCTCTGAAATGGCGACACGCTGGACAGGCGTGCATCACCTCCAACAGAGTTTTCGTGCATAGCAGCATCTACGACACGTTTGTCGAAAAGGTCGTACAAGAAACTCGTGGATTGAAACTAGGACACGGTATGGAGGAAGGCAGCACTATGGGCGCGTTGACAACTCCACGGGGGCTCGAAAAGGCAGAAGAATTGTACCAAGACGCCATCAGCAAGGGCGCAAAGACTGTCCTTGGTACTGGAAAACGTGAAGAAGGACAAGGTTACTTCATGGCGCCTACGATATTGACTGAAATGGAAGACGACATGCTCATGACGCACGAAGAAATATTCGCGCCTGTTCTCGGATTCTACCGCTTCGAGAGTGAAGAGGAGGTTGTGCAGAGAGCGAATGACACGCCTCTGGGATTAGCAAGTTACGTCTTCACGAAGAATGTCGATAGACTATGGCGATTGTTCGAAAATTTGGATGCGGGGATGATTGGCCTGGTAAGTCGCTACTTTAGAAATCACGCGTTGAATTTGAAGCTGACTTTGTACAGAACGCGGGCAACAGCTCATCTGCAGAAGCTCCATTTGGCGGCATCAAAGATAGTGGGCATGGCAAGGAAAGTGGAAAGGATGTCGCGATTGATGAGTTCTTGATCACAAAGACTGCGACGTTGACGATTGATGGACATTATTGACGCGTTCTGAGCTGTCAACAACACGATGGACAAAAAGCGCGACGAGGAGTGATTAGTCAGTAAAAGGGGTACATGTCGCCAGGGGTTGAAAAGTGTAATTAGAAGTACATAATGGTAGACAAGATTAAATGACGTCAAGTGTCTTTATACAGCCAACCTTTCTATCGTCGAATTCAGAGATCATCTACGGTACCATATTGTGCACGCATGAGTGGAGTAATATATACATATATTCAATTTACTTTTGTAGATTTCTATCGCTGTTTAAATGGAATCAATATGGATGAGGACTTGGAGCGAGTGCGGATATCCCCCATCGAGCAACGTCATGTGTCATTTGCAATATGTTGTGCTTCTGTGCATTGAGGTCCGTGTCGTTCACGACATGAACATTCACTGCGACAGTTAGAGTAGTTGCTACAAACCAGTTTTACTTTTTAGCACTAGACATTGAATAATAGTTAATAATTTAAGAATAACAAATACTTCGCTTTTAACTGACGTCGTTTGTAAATTTTAGTATTCCCTCTGTAAGTTGGCTTTGGAATCTTGGTCTAGGGTGGTGACCCATATCCATCATCCGTATACGGTAGATAAGATAGCGTCAATCTTATCACCTCTTATCTTCAATGACAAGGTTCTCGCTGATAGAGAATGCGAGGAAAGACTCTAGAGTTGCCCGATCTGGACTATTCCCAATGGGGAAGGGAATCAAATCTCCCTCGATGTTACCATGATAGCCGTTTATCACTGCGATAAGCAGCATGTCGCCCATGTCGTGTCTTGTCTTTCCTTGCTCCATAACCACGCAAAAGAGGAAGGAGATCTAATAGTCCCAAGTCACAATATTAATCTCAAAATCTCTCAGTAATGCCGAGGTCAAAACTCAATCTTCCACGGGGCAAGCCACGGGGCAAGCCGCGAGGCTTACGCCGAGATCGGGACTGTCGGACCTGCAAGGTTCGAGGAGTCAAGTGTGATCTGAACAGGCCTCGATGTCTCCCTTGCGTCGAATCTGGTCTGGAATGTGGGGGCTATCCTCAGAGAGTCGTTTGGGCGGCGAACCCTGTTGCGACACCAGTCTCCAGACTGTCTTTGCCATCTCCTGTCGAGCAACCGACTGAGCCAAGGCGCGGTTTATCTGATGAAGCAAACATATCATCATCAGTCGAGTTGAGAAACTCCAGTTCTATATCTGTGAATGATGGCAATGACTTCGCCCAGAATTCATTGGCTGCAGATCAGCCTCATATCGTGGAACATCTTCTCGCCTTTGGCCACAGCTTAAAAGTGGCAAGCTTGGCATCGGGTGACAAGACAAACAATTTTCAAACACTATCATCAGACCAGGGATTGAGGCTCATTACCCAAGTCGACAACTTTCTACAAGCAAGGATCAGGAGACGCAGAAGATCAGATTCTAGTACAACCTCGCATCCATCAACCCTAGCCTTCTCCGCTGCCGAATCCGTCCTTCCTCAAGATGTGGATAACGAGGACATATTGGTCTATCACCGCCTCGAAGCACTCAAGAGCCTTAGTCAAGCACTCAATACTGCCGATCCGGCTGCTTTTCTGGGCATCGCTGTCTTTGCCTTTTTCGAGGTTGTGATGGATGGTGTCTTTGGTGAATGGGACTGCCACCTGCGTGGTGCGCGGTCTCTTCTCGATTACCACTGTCAGAACAGTGACGAGTTCCAGCAACTATCCAACAATTTCATCGGATTTGAACAAATCGTTGCATATTTCGGCTGGTGGGACACAATTGGTGCGGTTGTCAGGCAATCAACCAACAGGGCTGTTGGAGACCAGGAAGGTCTCATATTCGACGATTGGCATCGCAATACTCTCACGAAAGATTTTCTTGACATGGTTGGGTGCCCGACTGAAACATTCTGGCTATTTGTATCGCTTGCAAAAGGAAACAAGACGGACAATCTTAGCGAGATGCTCACTCAAGCCATGGCTCAGCTTCTCAAACTGGGCATGGACACGACTGAGCGCGGAAAGTGCATGGATACATACAGATGCGCGGCAGTGATTGCTCTCCTCTCATGGAGAATTCCAGCAACCGAAGAAACGCTACCTTCTGAACCTTCTGGGACAACATTAACATTTGCCGTTGATAGAATTTGTCAAATCATTGACTCTGGCCGCCCAAAATCTACACTCTATGTCCACATGGCTACACCTGCTTACTTGGCTAGCATGTGGGCCAGTTCGCCGAATCATTGCAAGACATTGCGGAACTACTGGAAGAATTGTCAAATGGGAGACATTCCCCGTTACTTGGGTGCACAATTAAGATGCGAGGAGTCATGGCGAGACATGGGGCTAGTCTGAACAAATAGCAAGCTTCGCCACTAGTCTGGTAATGGACGAAAGCGACTGCGAGATACTTCAAAGAATGCGCCGATAGGATGATATAAATGCGCCGAAAATATTTTAAATGCGCCGATAGGATAGAAATACGATTTCGCTTATTCCTGTTCCAAACAATTAACTCATTCCTACTATGTAACATTAGTCTACGGATAAGCCAATAGACATACTGCGTCAAAATTAACATTCGAGATAAACTATAGACCCCTGTACTTAGCCAGACTTATTTAAGAACCGTCTACTGCAAAAACAGTACAAGAATCACTCATTACAATTCACAAGTCTTTAAAGGTCTACAATATGCGTCTTGCTCCGTCTCCACAATCTGTGTTAGGCTTCTTGCCGCTAGCAACTTGCATGCTGAGCCCTTTGCCACCTGACTACAAAAACGCAGCCGCTCAATGGGCGTTTTTGTCATACAAAAACCCTTCACTAGCAGTTCTACCTGGTCATTTTAATCGCTCAGTCTTTGTTCCATTTACCAACAGTGAGGTTTCTGATCCTTCGCTTGCTAAAGAGTAAGTCGTCGTTCAATCGACCCTTCCAGCGTTACCCAGCTAACCGCAAGTGCTTGATAGCCTCGACTACATCAATTCAACAAACTTTGTGGCCTATGATGAAAGGTTCTTCGATCTTCTTGGGCCAGATGCCAAGATGCGTAAAGTACATCAGCTCCCCTTCCAAACCCATGAAGCACCATGTTACAATCCTGTAACCAAGGATCTCTTCTTCATTGAGTGGGGACCGCCTGGAGGTGACAATGGGTTCCATGATTGGCAATATCTGTTGAACACTGAGACGCACAAACTGCGTAAGATCAAGACAGATCCTCCAATTCACAATGTTCATGGATGCGCGGTCTATGACGGAGACTACTTTGTCATTACGGATGGCAGTAGCAACGAGACTGCTTCTCTCAACAAGATTACTCCCGAGTTAAAAAAGACTACCCTGCTTAACAATTACTTTGGATTACCATTCTCGGGATTCAATGACATGGATGTCGACGACGAGGGTAACTTCTGGATAACTGATGATCATTATGGATTTGTAAGTTCTAGTGACTCGAAAAGAGAAACAGACTGACAAAAGTTGCTTAGGGAGCTGGAGTTGTTAAGTATACGCCACCAACGCTGTCGACTGTTTATTTCGTCAACAAAACCACACTTCGACCCCGGCCTTTCCATACCACCAACGGCCAAGCAAATGGCATCACATTCCACAAGGGACAAGACAGAAAAGGTACAATCTACATCTCCAACACAGCAGCATCCCAGCCTGGACCTGCTCCCCACAAACTCAACTCTTTCGGTCCCCGAAAACTCACATCATTCGATGTGTCCTATCCTGGAGCTATTACAACGAACAAAAAACTGTTGAGCGTTCCAATCGCCTTTGTGTACGATGGAATTAAAGTCTCTAAAAACGGTTGGGTGTTTGCGGGTTCTGGTAATGGAGTGGATGTAATTGACCCGCGAAGTGGTGAGGCAGTAGGAGTAATTCGTGTGGGTGGTGGTGAGTTTATTGCTGTTAATGTGGCATTTGTGGAAAAGGAAATGTGGATTGTTGGGGCAGGAGGTATTTGGCAAGTGACAGGCTTTAAGGAAACTCTAGCTAGAGGCTTTTAGATAATACCAATTTCTGTCTCGGCCAGATTGGGAGCTTGAGAGAGCCTTTGTGCATCATTACCGTGATCATATCAGCCACAAGTTCAGTCATGAGGCAAATTAGAAAAGAGGTAGCATGCTATTTGAATCTCCTGTTACTAATCAAGCTGCTGCCCTAACTTAAATGCTATCTCCTCCATCCAGTCTTAGCGCCATAAAGAAGAAGTCAAATAGAAGCTTTCCAGATAATGCAAACGAGCAACTGACAAGTTGTGCGGATTGATCCGAGGTGTAATATTGGTATGTAACAAAAGAAAGAAAGTAACAAGAGCGATAAAATTAACCTCCGCGTCCAAATGCAGGATAACCAGGTGTGCTGGAATCACAAGCAAATCTAACAAAGTATTTGCTCGATGACCCAGAGTCATTAACAATTACAGTACCGTCCGGAGCTGTAACAGTAACTATCATAGAGTAGTCTCCCTGAGCATTGGCCCAGAAAACTCGGAACGGCGTGTAAGTGCCCGCTGTTAGCTGCATCTTGAGGGTCTTAGAGGTGGAAGGCCCTGATGAAAAGTTCTGCTCCAGATCTGCATTGGCACGTGTCCGTGTTGACAAAGCCTTATTACCAAACCAAACCAGTGTAACCTCATCTGAGTATGGGACAACAACAGAGTAAGTACCATTGATTGGCGCATATAAGAATGCACGATGGTTAACAGCCTTGTACTGCCATGTCTGACTTGGTGAGCCAGGATAAATAGCCTGAGCAGGGCCTGAGTTTCCTGCTTTGACTCCTCCTGGTTCTGTAATGCCGATGGAACTCGTAATACCAGTATAAGTCGGTGCCGCTGTGCCAAAATATGCTAAGTTGAGGGAAGAGTAATTGGGCGGATCAGCGTTGTAGTACGAGTTGGTATAGATGGCGTATTCCAGACCACCATTGTTACATGACTGATCTGCAGCCTTTGTTCCAACTGGGGGAGCGACGACAACTACAGTGGCAGTCTGCCCGGCAGAAGCAGGTGTCCCAGTGGATGTGCTCTGGATTGAGACAGTGCTGGTATAGCTAGTTACAGTGGTGTATGGTTGGGGTTTTTGCATAACCACTGTAGCAACGCCACCCGGAGAAGTTGGCGATAAGGTAGTAGTACCACTTGACGAGAAGGAACCCCAGGTTGTAGTAGTCGTATAGGGCTGGGGTAGGTTTACGACAACAGTCCCTGTACCGCCTTGGTACGGCGGTGCCATTGTAGTGGTTGATGCTGCTATAAAGTTGCCATGGCTAGTTACAGTCGTATATGGCTGGGGCCGACCTACTACAACAGTAGCAACACCACCTGGAGATGCTGGTGCCATGGTGATTGTTACAGCTGTTGTATACGTACCATAACTGGTAACTGTTGTGTATGCCTGAGGACTCTTGATAACAACAGTGGCCGGATCCCCAGCCTTAGCAGGCTGGTTCGTTGTGGTAAGAGGAGCAGTCATTCCATCAACATAAGTCGTGACTTTTGTGTAGGACTGAGGTAGATCAACCTCGACAGTGCCTGGCTGTCCTGCAATAGAAGGTGGATACGTTCTAGTGCTGGCTGCGGTAAAAGTGCCATAGCTAGTAACTGTAGTATAAGGCTGAGGAAGATCGACCTCGACAGTACCTGTCTGTCCTGCAGCAGAAGGAGGATATGTTTTAGTGCTGGCTGCGGTGAAAGTGCCATAGCTAGTGACTGTAGTGTAAGGTTGAGGTAGATCAACCACGACGGTAAGAGTCGGGCTGGACCCATCACCGCTTGCAGTTCTTGTAGTGGCCGCTGTGACGATTCCATATCTAGTGGTAGTCACGTAATACTGAGGATCAAAGACAACCACGGTGCCAGTTTGACCCGGAGTGGATGGAACTATCGTGGTTGTAGATTCAGCCGTAACGCCTCCGTATGACGTAATAGTCGTGTATGGCTGTGGTTCGAAGACCATGACAGTGCCTGTTTCCCCTGGATTAGACGGAGCTATAGTAGTTGCAGATTCAGCCATAACGCCCCCGTACGAGGTAACGGTCGTATATGGCTGCTTTGCTACAACTAAAACAACACCTGTCTGGCCAGGAGCAGGAGGAGGCGAGGTGTATGTAGTATCGGTGGAGACGGATACGTACGACGTAATGGTTATATAAGGCTGCGGTCTGAAGACTACTACAGTGCCAGTTTGACTTGGAGTAGATGGGGATATGGTAGACGTCGATGCAGCTGTAAATTCTCCAAAGGAAGTGACGGTCGTCCACTGGTATCCCTGGTACACAACAACAGTGCCCGTTGCGCCTGGAGTAGCTGGATATATAGTGTTTGTAGATGCTGCCGTGTCACTTCTATAGGAAGTAAATGTGATCCAGGGATCTGGCTGGTAAACCACAACAGTACCTGTTTGGTCTGGGGAGGATGGGGAAATAGTCTTCGTAGATGCGGCTGTGATTGTTTGGTCAAATGAGCTGACTGTCACCCATTTATCTGCGATATAAATGACTACTGTGCCTGTATGACCAGATGCAGAAGGCCACATAGTTGTCGTATAGTCAGATGAAGCAGCATCGTCATAAGAGGTCGTGGTCTCCCATTCGTATGGATCATAGATAACAACAGTACCAGTTTCTCCAGGACCTCTAGGAGCTGTTATACTTGTGACTACAGCTGTGATTGAACGATCATAGGATGTTACGGTTACGTATGGAACTGATGGGCTCGGTACCACAACAATCACCGTACTAGGGCCGGATCCTGACGGGGCCTCAGTGATGGTGGAGGTACCGGTGTCTGTGCCTGTACTTGTGATGGTGGTATAGTCGATTGGGGAGCCATCTTGCGGAACGGTAGAAATTTCGGTCTTGGAAGGAGATAAAGCCAAGGTCGGATCTTGGGAAAGAGGAGCGTTTGTATCGCCTTTCTTGTAACCTTGCATTCTGACGATGACGGTTACTATGTCGCATGGATTTTCGGTAGGCAGAGTGGTTGTCTCAGGCGCAGTGATTATACGGTCGGTCGACGATAATATAGTTACATGGCTTTCCACCATGACAGTCCCACATGATAGCCCTCGAGAGTCCATGAGGGGAATGTTGTATGTAGTGTTTGCTTCACCATGTCCATAAACGGGGGTGGTGGCAGTGTAGGTAGCATCAGTTCGCATGAGAAATGTACTACAATCAGTAGCTAGAAGAGGCAGATGATAAATCCATACATCTCATACCTTGTTAGAGTATCGTACTGCGTAGATGACCCTATGACAATCTCGATGGGCTGTGTTTGAATGTCCCGTTTGCCTACTATAGTTGCATTGGATACTGTGCCCAAGAAGGCTAGGGCCCAGAAGCCCAACATGCAGCGAAGCAACGTGATAGAGGAGCTCAGGGAACAAGATTGTTATCGGTTGGTTGAATAATGAGAAGAAAAAAATGAAAGTCTTGCGGGTTAACTAAAGAATCGAGAAAAAAAAATACAAGAAAATAAGAAAATGATACAATGTGAGTAAATATACCAGAGAGAGATCTGAGAAAACGAGGCTGACATCTAACTTTCATCTCGAGATACCATCGGCAGAACTTATTTTGTTCTAGTTCATCCGCCTCTTTTCATCTTGGTTGAAAGCAATGATGCGTGGAATTTTCCGTGGGCTGTCTAGTGCGGTTCTGGTGCTTACAAAAAGATTCGAGACCGGGTGCATTATCCGACCTGATCCAGGAACCATGTTCTTGGCTAGCTCGGTAATGTCTTTGCTGCAGCGAGAAATGATTTCTCTTATTACAGTTTGGGCTAATAAGTTCTGCATGTCTTTCATGACGACATTACATGAGGGCAGCGGTGCCGATGGAATGCTCAGTTCTCCATGGGGGACATAAGCTCTAAGCCACATGTCTTAACTGCGAACAAAATATTGAAGGAATGCAATTCACTCAGTGGTATTCTGTTCGGGTCTAGTCTGGGAGAGTCTTTCTACTGCTGTTCCACACGTTATTGGCATAAGGAAGAGAAATCTGGGATCTGATACGGATAGGCATTGTAGCCATGTCAGGCTCTATTAACAGACGTAGCTTGAAGAGCTACGTTTAAGATCTATCTGGAGGGGTCAAAAATTTAGCTGATAACGTGTCACCACGTGATACCGGTCCACTGTTCGGTCTCGGGTAGGCTCGTCTGATCTCGAGCCGTGACACTATCATGTCTTAACCACCGGGGTTTGTCTGAAGACTTCCACTTGGGTTGAAAGGAAATTTAGGAATCTCAAGCTCCCCAACGAAGGTATCTAACTTGGGTGCGGTTTTGGCCATATCAAACGCGCAAGTAGGCTGCTTCGTTCCAAACATCTTGACACCAGTGACATTTGATTTTTCATCGTAGGAGACACGCACTTGATGCATGGTCCGTCGTGAGATATCGCCTGAAAAGTAATTCTGAGGTGAAATCATCATTGACGAAACGGCTTTTGTCGTCACAGTGTTGGGCAGATCAGCCGTATTGGGTAAGTGGTGCATGCCGAGGTTGAAGTATCTTACGCAACTGTTAGTCTCGGGTAATAGTAATGCTCAGGAAGGGCTACTTACAAAACGATGTCTTCTTGATCGAGACTCTCACCATTGAAGAATGTATTGAAGTCTACAGCTGGATGGTGCGGATCATAACTATTGAAAGCGTAAGCGCTTTTCGGCTCGGTGTCGTGGTGCTGCAGGGCGAAAATGTTGTGATTGGCCCAGTTTGCGGACTGTCCAAGAGCTGAGGATGACTGCACCGTCAGGTGCCCTGTGCTGCCGCTATCTGCGAAAACGGTTAGTGTCGTCCAGGTTTATATCCATGCAGGGGATACTTACTTGGAGAAATCGCGTAACCAGGTGCCTCTCCGAAATCATTCAGAGCATCCTTGTTGACAACAGCATATGCAGCTGCCCCATTCCTAGCCCATGTAATCTTGCCATCGTCCTCACTGGCTATGTACGACCGGTTGGCCTTCATAGTGTTGATTGATTGTCCCTCAGACCAGGGGTATCTGTTTAAGTTAGTACATCGTAGCATAATGGATGGAGAACAGCGTACACTTCTGAGATGGGCACAAACTCAGTCTTTAACACACTGTTATTCCTGCCTTTAATATCCAGATCAAGCTTGAAGTTTATAACATGGTCATGCATAGAACCTGACAAGTTGTCATGGATATGAAAGCCATAATCACCATCCCCGGACCAAAACGCTCCCTGGATATAGCCAGACGCTCTAACAGTGACGCTGATAGACCCATCGTAATGAAAGGTATACTCGAACAGATAGTCATAGTTGCCAACTGTAGAGACGCTGCGAACAGTAAATACAATGTTCTTGGTCGCGGAAACATGCATCCCTGTCAAATGTCGCTGTATAGGATATCCAGTATCATGTTCGAAAAGACACAAGCTGTTGGGGTGGATGCGAGTCACCTCGCTGATGTAAAAAGATGTGTTGAGGTAGGTGGAGTGAGAAGGACAATCAAAGCCGTCGACGAGATTCCATTGGCTGGTGCCAATGCCGTATGAAGTGTCCAGATATGCTGACGAGGCATGCAGCGGATCCTGGGAAGCGTAATGAGCCATCGCTTCCTGGAGGCCAAACTCATAGATGATACGCTCGCCTCTATATCTGACATCATGGAGTTGCAGACCAGTCTCTTTGTGGTTTGAGATAAAAAAGCTAAAGTCCACTATACAGTTGTTAACTAAAGCGTGATAACAAAAAATACAATGTGCACTTACTCCACTCAATGTAATTCTCCTCTCTATCCAAACGAAACCGTGGACCATCGGGTTGAACAGCAGTAGGGGGTTGCAGGTGGTCAAGCGGTAACTTGTCACCTTGCTGGTCAGTGGAGGTCCAAAGCCCATCAACGTTGGGTCCTGGCTTTCTCTTGAGCGTCTTGGATCCCTCTTTAAATTCGGCGGTCGTCGGCCAATAGCTGCCGTCGTAATACCAACCGACCACCTTCCATTTGGAAGGATCTCGACCGGTGATATCGACTTTGAACTGCAGACTGGTAGGGAGGATTGTCTCGGAAAAGAATTCACCCGTGTGAGCAGAGTAGAACTCGTTCCACTGATAGACCCTGTCGTCGTTGTGGATCAGAGGATCACTGCCTGCGATTAGAAGACTATCGTCTTTAGCACCTGTAGCAGTCTGTTGGCGTCGTTAGCATGGATCGTTGAAAATGAATCCAAACAGCGGTCACTTACGCCATTGAGAAGCTGCTTGGTTATGTTCTGTATTTCCGTTCCAACAGCGAGGTTGAACTCAGCAATGGCCTCAGTATCAGCGTTGTAAACGTTAATGCGACCACGTCCAGATGAGAACATGTAATTGAGCTCTTCGTATCGAGTGGATCCTTCCTGGACAGGTAATGGGCCAATCATGTACTCTTGGATGTATGGTTGCAGTTGCGAGTTGAATTGCAGCGTGGCCCGCGCATACCGAGCTGGAGCTGGCCCATTACCTTCGAGATATGTCAAGGCATCAGTCTTGTTTGGCTGCAACAAGTCCATAGACACGATGACATTGTCCCAACTTCATAAAGTTAGCTAAGACTTGTTGACGTGTAAAGGTAGATAGTAGAGTAAGGGATTTTGGTAGTTAGTAGGGTGGAGAAAGTAAAAAATTCAAGACTCACGATGTCGAGTTCACAATAGCAGTCAAGTTGAGTTCCTCCTGCTTGTGAAGATATGCAGTAACATCAGCATACTCTTGATCTGTCAGGCTCTGGAAAATATTTTTCCATGGGGCCTTGACACCGACTTCCTTGTTGTAGTCACATTGTGACGTTTCGATTTTGTAACGGTTCAAGGAATGGTACCGTTCTGCTGGACCATCGGAGCTAGAACGAGCCGAAACTCTCCTATCAAATATAAGGGAAACAACTTGTAAGCAGACTATTAATCGCATAGCTGCCACAAGCCAGAGAATTATATGAGTAATGATTCGAGAACATGTGCGCAGTTTGACAAGAATATATACTGACAGTATCGTCAAGATTATGGTATGATGTGGATAGGCTCGCTTACTTAGCTTAGTTTTCTCCTTACGCATGGTACAAGACACCGTAGCGCGGAAATGTCGGCACAGTTCAGCTCTACTAAAGTTTTCGTAATGAGAAACTAAATTGGCCATTTACGTAGCACAAAAGAAAAATACAACAGAAGAGACAGGGTAGAAACAGGGCGAGTGGGTGAAACATGCATAATGGGCTTACAGGGATACGTGGAAGAGGTGATAGAGGACTGTTTCTGCAGCGTCGATCCCACAGCCGCTCGACCAGGGTCCAGGGGTAAAGTACCCTGATGATAGGTTTATGAAGCGAGCTGAAAGAAATGGCCTGTTATGTACGGTAGCCATAGGCCAGCAATGGGCGTGGGGCACAGGATGGACATAAGTAAAAAATTTAATCTTATGTAGACTAAAGTATGATATGATCCGGGTAGCAGATGCCGCGGGTATTCCCGGATTTTAGAGATAGAGTGTAACTGTGACGGGTGTAGTGTTCAAGGGATAAACTATGCCGTGTTTGGTTAATATTGGTAGAGTTGTAGGGCCTTGTTACTGAATGTTGCAAAGTATTACGTTTCTTAATAGTGATAGGCTGTAGGGCTGTGTTAGTCCTAGAGTGAAGCGGTCCTGGATAAGTCAGTCCTGGAGTGTGCGTTCCTGTGAGTGTTGGTCCTTGGTTAATTGGTGTAGGGTAAGGTGCGAAGTGGAGAATGTCAAGAAGAAAAACGATGGTACACGCTTCGCGAAAGAATTACATAAAACACTAACACTTGGGCAAACCCTTTTCATCCCCGACGGCTGGGATGAAGTAGCGGGCACTGGTAGGAATTACGATGTGTTCTATTTTCCATGTGAACTTCTTAGTAAACCCACTGTCATCAACACTTCGCGGCCGTCTGCAACTATTCTACATGGCATCGAGGGCGATCTTGAGCTTGAGACCATCGGGTTCAGCCCAGCGCAAGTAGACAAATATATCGAAAATGCCCACGGGGAGAATGTAGATGAGATCAGGGAATTTCTACGAATCCATGAGCTTGTTCGCGGCCTTGTCCGCGTACCCATACAGCTGGATGCTTTCTAGTATTTCCGAATTGTGCTAGATCTTAATGATGTCAATGCTTACTACAACATTAAAGCGGCCAGGACCAGACTACCGCCCATATCCATCTGATCCATCAACGGGCCAGGTTCAGGCCCTAGCAATTTCGCTTAGCGAGGAGAGTGACATTACAGAGTTGAATCAGAATATCAACGGCACCGAGCACCATCAAACCAGTCGCCTACATGTATCTGGGTTGGGCAATGCGTTCTTGCCTGGCTGTGGGGACGAACCGCAAACGGAATAGCCGAAATGCGAAGAGCGTTCTAACAATGTCAACTGTTTGTCACTTGTTGCATACGAGAGTCCAATAAATAATCGTCGGATGCGTTGAATGGTGCAGTAGATAAGCTTGGCAGGTTCACTAATCGTTAAGAAAACCCTATAATGATGATTAAACTCAACTATAAGAGGATAAAGCTGTAAGAGAATTCGTTTATCGCCGCTGGTGATTTGACCAAGTCTCCAAGGAAACCATTAATTTTCATTCAGGTGAATTAATATAAAGTATCATTCGGTGGACCGTTGCTGTATTTGTTGACTAAGAGGTAATCGCACTTGATGTTGGCCTGGCAAAGCATCACCAAGCCTCACTAAGAGTTGCATAATATACTTCAGTGATTTGCTGCCATTTATAAAGCATATATCAGACGAGAACTGCTAAAATCCTCCTGGTCCTTTCCATTTTTGGACCATTCCCATCGCGCCTTTGACCAGCCCCATCACAGTTCCTGGATTACCCATATATCCCTTGCCAGGTTTCCCACTATCATCCCTCCAAATTCCATCCTTTGCAACCCTGCCGAACTTCTTTGTGTTCTGATTCCTATCAATACCCTCTCTCCATTTCTGACATATTTCGACGCTATCAACCATCACATTGATTTCCTGACTATGAAACCAAGACTGCGTATCCTGGTTACCACTTCCCTGAATCCCAACACATTCGTCCACGATCAACAATTTGATGTGACATGACCGAGATTTGAAGGATTGGTGGATGGGGTGGTCTTGGTCTTTCCCCACATAGTTGTATATATGTAGAAGTTCGCGTTCACTGCTGTTTTCTGGAAATGAAGCGACGAGTGTTTGTGAAATCTGGTCATTCGTTCCACCCTGCCCAGGAATCATTTCCCCGGGATCATTATATCCAAAACATACATAGTAAGTGACTTCCACGCCCCTCTTGACTGCATCGATGATTGCAGGAATCAGGGGACCAGCATTGAGATCAGGAGTTTGGATAAATATGTTGCGTTGCGCATTTCGGATGAGAGATAACCAAGCTTCATTCTGAGGGGCACGAACACTCTTCGAGTCGATGGCACCGTAAGGAGGGCGTGATACAAGAGCCATAGGAACTGGCTTGGTGTCGTTGCTACTGAGAATGTATGGCGCCATTTCTTCACCGGCTTGGATTTCCGGCCCTGAAGGCTCAATTGGAGTAGGTGCGGCAACGTTGAGTTTGCGATTAGCAGTCTGTAGACGTGTTTCTCCCGCTTTCTCAGAGTAGCTGGCCTGCATGCGTTTGACTTCACCTGCGATGTCATCATCGAAATGAGGATCCTCTGGCGTATGCTCTCGAGTTAATTCCTCGTTATCCCTTTCTGTGACGGTTCCAGTTCTCTCTTCTGTAACAGTGGCGTCCTTGTAATCAGGTCTTTTCACGGGCGATGTGATACCACCTTCAGATGCAGGAGGAGAGTCGCATGAAGGGAGTTGTGGATGGAGCCCATTTTGCCACGTAATCAACGCTGTGTCGTATATGCTGTCGACGATTGACCCTTCGACGTGAACCATCATTTCAAGATTATCATTGTCCTCGGTGTTATTACTCATGACCGCTGCGACTCTGCGATCGACCACGCAGAATTTTGCGTGTAATGTCCCCAAGACAAATCTATGTAGACTGACTACTTCCATGTCGATGTTAGGTATCTCCTCTGGTGACGGCAGATCGACCGACTTGGCCGTGTAAGACTTGGGTTTAATATTCTGATGCGGATTTATAGCGTTTGCAGGACTAGCCTTGTCATACATGACCTTGACAATGACTCTCTCTCCTCTTTGACCTGCGCGCTTTGAAAGTTCAATCAATGCGCCCCTGATCAATCTTTGGGCTACAGATGGAGCCCACGAACAAGTGATAAGGAAAACTTCTTTTTCAGCGCGCGCGATGAGGTTTGCTGTGTGTTTCATTACATCTGCCAACGGCGCAATCACCGTGAGGGGCATGGTGCCGTGAGAACCCATCAGAGGAGGAGAGACAACTCCAGCTATTGGGTCCTCGTCGAGACATTGCAGAGCGTCGGCGAATGCTTGCAAGAAGAATTGGCTGGGTACAGTGGAGCCCCAGTGTCCACAATGAAGGGCTTTTTGGATCGTTTCGATGGCTTCATTTGGAGGAGAGGGTGGCGGCGTGGTCTTTTGGGGTGATGTGTTGTGATGTAAAGCATGTTCGTGGTGGCCATACAGCTTCTTGACAATGTCTCCTGGTGATTGACTCGGATCCTTTGCTAGCTCAGATGTCACAGTCTCAGTCGCCTGACATAAATCGTAAACATATGGAGAAACCATGATTAAACGACTTCAAATAGGATAAAGTGCAATAAATATTGAGATGCTTTGCAACAGGCGAATGAAAGTTTGATCCAATGCGGAGAACTCAATGGAATATAATGATAGAAAGGAAACGACGTCATTTTATCAAAGTTGGCGCATATTTATGTCTTCTCGCACTCTTGAATATTCTGAGCTCATCACCAAGACTTTTGTGCCTTGATTCTGGACGAGCTTACGTGCTCCTGCAAAACATAATTGTTTTATGGAGACTCAGGTACTTGGTATAGACACTCTTGGCAGTATGGAAATGATGTAGTTTGTTCTTGGCTGACTGCCAAGAAAATTCGAGTTAAAACGGGACATGGTGCCGCGACTCGACACGGCACACAATTACCGGCCGCAATATCCGGAGATACGTCAAGAATTCACCACAGGCCAGAGCTATTGCAAACCCGATTATCTGTAACTCTTATTACCAGGGAGGTATGCTCGATGTATAAGCCGATGCGACACCGACCATGATATCTATGTTTTTGCTAAACTCGGACAGCAGGATGTCACTGGAACTCAGTTAGTCAACACGAACGTTCCTCTGAAGGACCTTATTCCTCCTGTCAACGAATACACAGAGGCTGATCATGCATGCTTCCTTAAGTATCTTGGACTTACTCGTTTAGTCCGAGGCAGCTATGCTGTCACAAAGGTAGATCCTAACCCTAGAAGATTGATTGGCAAGTGGCCTGAGTATACCAATACAACACGCAAGGTTATACTCCCTGGCACTGCTACGAAACTTGAGATTCCTATCTGGCCTACGGGTATCATCTTTCAAGAGAGCGAGTACCTGACTTTAAAGGTGTCTGACCACTATATGATCTTGGGTACAGGGTGGGCCAAGGTCGTATCTAGACCAATAAGACAAAGTCATATTCTGAGGCCCCTGTTAGTTGACTGAAGTCTTATAAAGATCCTGAGGCATTAATGAATCCTTCCGGCTATAATGAATCCTTCCGGCTACAATGGGGCTTTATCAGACTTGGCTTAGGGCTTATTTACTGTTGCTTTCTAAAAACTCCTAAACCCGACATCAAATCTCCCAGCCTCACCATTTAGGCTTCACGTTGAAATGGCGCGCCGGAAATTAACGAGACCTGACCTTGACAGTACGATGACTGGCGAGAACGAGCAACTGCTGTCTAGGGAAGACGAACCAGGTCAACATGGACCTTTACATCAATTCTCAAGACACGTAGACCAGAGAGGTCCTGATACCTGCACCGAAACACATGAGCTTCGGCAATGGAGATCGACAAACAAGAACACAAAGATCGATGAATCCCAGATACTTCTGGAATCAGATACAGAATATGTAGGGCTTATCTTACCTCCAGCACAGGAGTCCGACGTCAACAAGCCTCAACGGGAAGATGATTATGAGGTTGCCAGTACCTACACAGAGCAAAACAACACAACTGACCACAACCACAACCACGACTTCAATGCCTCTACTCGTCTTCAGTGCATTGTTGGCATCGTCACAGGAGGTCTTCTCGCCCTCGCATGTATCGCGTCTGGTATCTACATCCTTGCAACACAAAGGGAAAAGATTGCCTTACACGTTGGACTTGATACAACGACAAGAGAAGTCCTGTCTCTTGTTTTCAATATTATCCTTACGTTCTGCATTGACAGTATGGCTTTTGTTCATTCCCTCTCATTGCGATGGGCCCTCTATGGCGAACATCGATTGGAGTTTAACACAAACCTTCGTCTTTTCACCAGCTCGACCAAGAGCGGACCCAATCGGTGGTACGCCAACATATTTAGCATGATCTGTTTGATTCTCTGCTACGGAGCCTCCAGTTACTTGGTACTTCCCAGCGACATGAACGAGGTACTGATAAACGGCTTTGCTCTCTTGACTTTGGGTCTGGCTCTTCTGGGACACGCAGCACTTTCAATATGGTGCATATGGACCCGCTCCGGTTCTATATTGAACTGGAGTTCTAATCCATTGAGCAATTGTCTGTCCGCTGTGCAAAACGGGATGCTTCAGCGTCGCCATGGAAGGTGTATGCGATCTGTGCATGATCGGAACCCTCCATTGCAACTTGGTGCAGATATCGATACACCGCCAATTTGTCCTCGGCAGAGGCAAGAGAACATGTACACGCTGAGCAGGCGTGTAAGGAGAATTATTTGGCTGCTCTGGGCGCTGGTGATACTGGCTATTGGATGGATGTTTACCATCTTGGGTCTAGACCTGGCATATGCAGCCGATAGTGGTTTGCATTGTCCACCTAGCACAGACTCACTAAGATGGGAGATCGTAGGTCCAGGCAGTTGCTCCAGCAATATGGCGAGTCTCTCCATGTCCCCTTTTTCCCAAATTCCCGAAGGGTACAACAAACACCCGCTCCTCCAAGTCTTTCTGGGGCTGCTATTCATCAGTGCAGTCCAAGCAACCCAGTCCATTGCTCTGCATTGTACCGAGCTGCTTGTTAACATTTCACGAGATGAGACTATTTGGAGGAATGCGTATAGAAATAGGAGCAGGAGTAGGAAAGAGCCCAAAGGAGCCTTACTTGTAAGCGACTCACTGAAGAACGCAGTAAGCAGCTGGGAATATATCATCCTCAGCCTTTTCAAATCTCTTCTGCACTGGAGTGTCGGTCAAGCTGTACAGCCGAGCTTCTATACAGATTTCCCAGAGGACATTGCGACCCTAGATCCAGCTTCGTTGAACGAGGAAATGACTGTGGTAGGGGTTATCTTTTATATGGTTTATACTCGGCTACTTCTTTATGCTGTCCTTGCTATACTAGTGGCTTCTTTTGCTACTTTTCTAGCAATGAGAAAGCGATCGGGACCTCAACCTGCTACTATGGGCCACTTGCAAACTATTGCAGACCTAGTTGACGATTGGACTCCAAGTGAGAACAGACGTATTTACTGGGGAGATAAAGGGGAAAGCTCAACAAGTGCAGTCCGCCATGCAGGGACAACCTGCAAACCTGAGACTTTAGGCCAGATCTTACCTAATGCGCTTTATGCTAGCTAGCCTTTAAGTAGTACTTGTTGATGCAAGAAGAGGATGGCAGCCTGGTCAGTTGGATTTGGGGTCTTAATAGGCTAACTTCTCCAGGTCAGCTGTACAGTCGATAGTGGCAGAAACACTTGCATAGACTATAAAGATGCTAGAGTTAATTACTCATGGACTGACTGACGTAATACCCTAATAAGAAAATTAAAAATTAAAAATAATAGATAGAATATGTATTGCCTTAGTGTATGTAGTTCAAATTCCATAGCTAGTAAGGGAAACACAAATCTCTAAATCTATATAATAACTCGAAATAGTCTCTATCGTCCTTTACTTAAATAGGTGCTTGTTTACCGGGGTAAGCGGCTCCCTTCCCTCAAGGACAGCTATAACATTTTCCATAGCCAACCTCTCAAACCCAATCGAAGTATCCAACGCACCACCAGCGGTATGGCACGTCAATGTGGCGTTCCTCATTTTTTGCAATCTCGGATTCGGTCTTGGCTCATCTTCAAAAACATCCAGCCCTACCGCAAACAAATGTCCAGAGTCCATGGCATCTGCGACAGCCTCTTCATCTACCAAGCTGCCCCTTGCGATATTGACTAGTCGGGATCCCTCCTTCATCTTGGCAATCTCGGCTCGTCCTAGAATTTTCTTCCCCCCTGCGCCTGGAGCAGCAATGACGACACAGTCGGCGATTGCTAGCATGTCTCCAAGCTTTGCATAGTGCGTTGCCTCTACAGCGGCTTCTTGCTCTGGTGACTTTCGGAAAGGGTCGTGGTAGGCGATGCGCATGCCCAGTGCCTTGTGAGTCTTGAGGGCAATCTGATACCCGATGTTGCCCAAACCAATCATTCCCAGTGTATGGCCACGGGGATTATATGCTGTGAGTTGAGTATGAGCATGAGCATCTCTAAACTCTTCCTCACTTCCTCTAGCTGCCATGTTCGACCATTGCATGTTTCGAAACACAGAGATTATATGATAAAGTGCCATATCAGCAACTGCCTCAGAAGATGCAGCCGCGCCATTGCAATATAGAATGCCTGCTTCGGCCATAAAATCAACATCAGCCCAGTCGTAGCCAGCTCCAGCCGATGCATACACCTTGACTGACTTGGGCAAGAGGGGAATCAGCTCTCGATCCCAGCGTCCCATTTCACCACCGGTAATCCAAAACGGCCGCATGACGGCTTGAAAGTCACCCCATTTTTTCTGTTGAAGGGCTTCTAGAAACAAACCCCGCTCGCGTTCTTCTGCGGAGGGTCGGATAATAGTGAATTTCTCTTCAAGTTTCTGATAGAGTTCATGGTTGTATTTGATTGGATCTCCGATATGGAGGATCGTAGGCTTTTGGCTGGATGCCATCGTGAGAGAGATAAAGAAAGCGTGGGGTAAGTTGCAGTAGCTGGGTTCATTATAACGTCAACAGTCAGTCTTATGCCGGCCTTAATATCTTTAGAATGCATCTAGATGCAGTCGGTCAACAAACCGACAACTTTGACTGCAAATCATCGGTCTACTGTCCGTCAACCCCTCATCATGCCGATCGGATATCGCTAACATGTAAGATTAATGGATTTCGATTGCATCTCTTCGGCTCGGCTGTTCACAGGAAGATATTACTGGCGCAAGATCGTCGATCCGTCGGAAACGGCTCGGAATATGTTTAGATTGGCCAAAGATGAGAAACTACATGATTCATGCGGTTGGGTTTGCAGGGTTTCTTCCCCTCCTGGTTTGTTTACCCCAGACTCTTTACCCCAGGTCTCCAGTTTTACGGTGGGTTATCGGCAAACTTGGCTGTTAGTAAATTGTATGCGGCGAAGCGTGGTTGCAATAAATACAGCGTTCAAAGTCCTGCTCGTTTTCCTAGTTGACAGGCTCCATTTTTGTTTCGGAATACATAATTTGAGTCAAAATGGCTGGCGAAGACATGATCAAGCATCTTGGCCAGGAGGTCCGGCTTGAGACTCTGAACGGAGTCTCAGCTGATATCCATGACCGTGCGACCAAGGAAAAGGCTCTAGTCAGACGAATCGACAAGCGGATGATGCCCTTGATGATGCTTTTGTGTAAGTTTACGCGATGTCGCAATCTGGCCCTACTTGACGTTTTCATCATGCAGATATTCTCAACTACCTCGATCGCAACAATATCGCCACCGCGCGGCTTGGCAACTTTGAAGAGGACATCGGTCTCGTCAACGAACAGTACAATACTGTCATCAGTATCTTCTTTGTTGGTTACATTCTCACTCAAGTACCTACCAACATGATTTTAAACAAGATGCGACCGTCTATCTTTTTGGTACGTATTAGCGGTGTTCTGTTCTTATGAGATCGTGACTAACACCTCAGCCTTCCGTTATGGTTTGTTGGGCAACCGTTAGCGCTTGCACTGGAGCTGTTCAGAATTATGAAGGCATGATTGCCCTTAGGTTCATCCTTGGCTTTGTCGAGGCACCTTTCTTCCGTAAGCTTCACCCAACGACCACGCTCATTCACTATGACTAATTTGCACTGAAAGCCGGTGCTCTGTTTCTGTTCAGTTCATGGTACACCAAGAAGGAACTTGCAGTCCGTATCTCAGTCCTCTTTGCTGCTGGTCAAATGGCCGGTGCTTTCGGTGGCCTTCTCGGAAGTGCTATCATGGCTGGAATGGATGGTAAAGCGGGACTTGCCAACTGGCGATGGCTTTGTACGTCCCTTTCCCTATCGTATCGATAATCCTAAACTAACAACCTTGCAGTTATCATCGAGGGATGCGCAACGTATCCCGCGGCGGCGGTAACCTACTTTGTCGTCCCCGATTATCCTGCCACAACGCCCTGGCTCAGTGATGAAGAACGCCGGATCGCCGTCCTAAGAATGGCGGAAGATGCAAATAAGGAAGATGATCGTGCGGATGTGTCATCATGGCAAGGTGCAAAGATGGCTTTTGCCGACCCTGCACTTTATATGATCTGGATTATGCAACTTGGACTAAACACTGCCGCCGCTTTCACCAACTTCTTCCCCACCATCGTCAAGACCCTTGGATACAGCTCGACCATCACACTTCTACTCTCAGCGCCTCCATATGTCTTTGCTGCTATTCTGGGTATCACCAATTCTTGGCATAGTGATCGTGTCAACGAACGATGGCTCCATGTTGTTTGGCCGCAGGTATTCTGCAGTGTCGGCTTCGTCATCTCGGCTGTCACTCTCAACACTGCTGCGCGTTATATCGCTACATTCATGATGATGTCAATTTATGGTTCCTTCGGGTGTATTCTATCCTGGGTGTCATCTTCGCTGCCGCGACCCTCTACAAAGCGCGCCATTTCTTATGCGGTTGTCAACGCTGGATCCAACCTTGCTTCTATCTATGCTTCATACTTCTACCCGGCCACTCAGGGTCCACGATACTGGCAGGCAAACGTGGCAAACGTAGCCTTTAGTGGGCTTTGCATTATTATGGCGACTGTATTGAGGTTCTTCCTTGCTTGGAGGAACAGAAAGTTGGAAAAGGCGAGGGAACATGATATTCAGAACGAGGGTACACTTGATGGAAGTGAGACTAGGGCTTTGACAGAGAAGTGGCAGTGTGGTTCTGAGTATGTTTATACTCTCTAAGTAGGTTACAAGTCAGACCGCTTTAAATCAGAGAACAGTTGAGATTGGCATTTGCTGTAACCTTGAGCCGTTGAAGTAGATTAGGATCAAAATTTTAGTCCGCAACAACATCCTTGGTCTCGAATGTCGCTTTCTCGCTGGAATAGCCGACCCGCTAGACGAACCAGTGTCCTTCAACTCGTCTGGTGGTGCGGTTGCAGGGATCCAAGCCAGGACTCACCATCCTGTAAACTTGAGACTTTAAGTCAGATCTTACCTAATACGGTTTATGCTAGCTAGCCTTTAAGTAGTAGTTTTTAATGTAATAAGAGGAGGGGAGCCTGGACAGTCGGATCTGGGGTCTTAATAGACTAATTTCTCCAGGTCCGCTGTGAAGTCGATAGTGGCAGAAACACTTGCATACCCTACAAAGCTAATAGAGTTGATTGCATGTGGACTGATGTGATACCCCAATAAGAGAACTAAAAACTAAATATAACAGATGGAATATACATTGCCTTAATGTATGTAGTTGAAATATCATAGGGGCTATAGGTAATAGTAAAGACAGGCCTCCCTTACAGGTATACAATCAGTGCTTCCGATGCTTTGAGATCTGTAACAAGTTTTCCCTTCTTAACATTAAACGTCTCAAACCTCTGAACACCTTTAAGATCACAGTTCTGGTTAGAAAAGTATTGTCCTATAGGTAGGAGAAGAAAATTTAGTAAACTGTTAATGTGGCTGAGCATGAGCGTTTACCTGCAATACTGGGCTCAAGATCCGGATTAGTCTGTGTAAGGGGAACTATAGTTTCGCTGCTTGGGCCAGTCATGCGAAGTGCTTTTACAGCACCGTTTCTGAGACCAGTGACTGTGAAGCTTGTAGTGGAGCGAGAACCAATACCTGAGTAGTAATCGGTGTTGACAAAGATAAGCTTGAACGGCTTGCCCTTTCGATAGATGATATACTGTGCGTATCGGTCGCTGCCGTTGTCACTTGCCATGATGTGATCGCCACCTGCTGTAGCAAGAGCTCCGAAGTAGGCGCCGTAGAAATTAGCGTTCAGTTGATCGCTTCGCCACCAGTTAAAGAAAGCTTCGAGTTAGGTTAGTTTGTGCACAGAGAACGTTCCATGCCCTTTTAGGAATTTACCTTGATTAATAGTTCCCTGATGGTAGAATAGTCGCTGAGTCCCAATAGACAAAGCACGTAAGGTCTTGTCGACGGTTTGGATGGCAGAACCGAAAGTCGCGTCCATTTCGTAGTCTAATCCATGGAAGCCCGTCTTACCTAAAACATGCAGTTCATCATATGAGGAACAATAAAAGCCCACAAGGCTGGTCATTTACTTACCGATGATGTATGGCCTGCCGACAGACCTGGCGGTTGAGATGGGCAGAAGGTTCAGGTCCTCAACTGTTCTCTGATGTGACATCTCGACATCCAGATCGTTCATTGACGCGTTTCAAAAAGCATACAAATGTCCATTGTACACCTTTGTCGCTGCCCTGACAGTCTTGTTATAAGCCTCGTTGACCAGATAAGGTAAGTTAGGTCCCTCCGATTCGAATAGGTATCTTCTTATTATAGAGCTTGTTGAAATGACTTAGACAAGGAAGGGTTAATGAGATGTTGGTCGCGTATGAAGGCCACATGAAAAATTCGAATCTGATAAACAAACTTAGCCTAGACACCGTTTACTCGCACACAGGAAACTCACGATACTCCTACTGGTGAGGCGTCCAGTGGCAATGCGCTTTCTGGCAGAGTCCCAGGTACAGTATAGTTTGGAGCCGCATTTGCGACGCTGACTAAACTGAGAAGCTTCAAGTACTGAGAGATGCCCATTTTAACAAGTGATATGAGGTGTGTGATTTGAATCGATATACAAAGTTTAATTTCTCGGAAGGACTTCACTTTTAAATATTCATATGGCACAAGCTGATTGATCCACAGCTTCAATGACTACGTCGGGCAATGGGACGGGCTCGATCCTTCCCCATGGGGATTCTCTATGATCACGGGGGAGATAAGTCCGATCTTGCATTACCGCTGGTCGAGTTCATGCCGGCATGATTGATCCCAGTAAGATAGATGGTGTAGTATTGTCACAAATTAACCTGGTGTAGGGTTGGTTGCGCTAGTCAGCGGCTTGAGACGCCCCGTCTTTGTCCGTTCCTTTATACTGTGGGGCGAGGCTTGGTAAGGTGCTGAGGCTGTTCTTCGTTCAACCTCGTTTAACCCTCGCTCAGCTTCGTTCTTTGCCTGATTGATCCAAGAACATTCGGTGCATCTGTCTCCGGGACGTGCAGTGCCTGGGGAGTTTGTGATCACTGTGAAATAATCCCGAGGCGATTCCTGACTCTAACGGCGTTCGGTAAATCTCATTTCGAGCACAAATAAGCCTGTGATTGAGCATTGGGTCTTTCGCATGTCCCTACCAACACCTCTCTTACCGCTTCCTTGTCTTACCCTACGTTATTCGTAATGGCTGCCGAAACTGTTGACACGTCATGGATGTGGCATCCCAGATTCCATGAGACTGATCCTGAAACCGCTGGACGTTTTGTTCATTTTCGCAAAACGCTTTTTGTCGACAGACAGATACCGACAGCTCTCATGATTAGCATTACCGCTGATACACGCCATAAGTTATACGTCAACAAGAAATTAGTGGCATTTGGGCCTGTCAAAGGTGATGCCGCTCTGTGGTTCTACGATGAGGTCGACATCAGTCCGTATCTGCACCAGGGACATAACCAAATAGCGATCCATGTCTTGCGACTCTTCCACGGAACTTCATACGGCACCAGCTTTCTATGACTGGGATCTGGCGGTGTTCGGATTAAAGCAACTATCGACGATACCTTCTGGTCTTCGGAGTTTTGCAGCAGTGCTTTGTGGCAAACGGCTGTCGATCAGTTTGTGTCGCTGCCCATTGATCAGGCCGAAGATGACTTCCTTCATATTTACGAAAACGTCTCGAGAGAGGAGATGGATGTACTTTCCTTGGTGTGGACTTCGGCTAGTTTGTTGCAATACCAGAACTCGACAGGTGTGACAGCGCCGTGGAAGTTATCACCCCGTATTATCCCTCCTATGAAGACCTGCAAGTCTCAGTTCAAGGCCATTTATAATGTCGAGAGCGTATCGCCCTCTGAAGTTTAGGAAAGAAGCTTAATCAATCTTGACGATCAATGTTGTGCTCTGCAACTCGCACCCGGCACCACGCACCAGTTAGACCTGGAGGCTTAGACTCATACCACTGCCTTCATTCGTTTTCGGTTCAAACGTTCCGAACGTCCAGGCGCCAAAATGATGGTTACGTACTCGGAAAGCTATGAAGACACCCCGGTGCTAATCCCGTACCTCCGACGGAAGGGGATTCGGACCAATATAACAAAGTCTTTGATCGGACCGCAAGACATTTACAACTTCCAGGGCCAAGAAGGGAACTTGCGTTTGGGTTACTATGATGGCGAGGATGAAGAGGAGGTCTATATGCCTTTCCATTGGAGAACTTTCAGATTTCTGAGACTTCGCATATGGGCGGGCTCTTCTGGCCTGACGTTACGTGGAATTGATATTGAGACGGTCAATTATCCTCTCGAGGTACTCTCAGATATTAGTACCGGGCCGAACGATAGAGATGTTAAGGCTCTGTACGATACAAGCATAAGAACACTGCAAAACTGCATGCTCGACTGCTATAAGAATTGTCCATTCTACAAGCAACTTCAGTACGCTATGGATACACGGAGTTCGTGTCTGTTCACATACTTTGTTTCTGGTGATGATCGTCTGGACAGACAGGTGATAACACAGCTCCACAACTCTTTTCAGCCTCGCATTGGACTTACAGCAAGCCGAGCCTCGACTGAGCTTATATTCTTCTTTCAAGGCACATGTGCCTTTCCATAGAAGGGGGAAACTTGGACTGGCAAAGGTTTGGTGGAGCTCCTCAAATGATGAAGTACTGGTTGAGTTGCGTATTGAGGGATTAGCTGAGCTAGTCTCGTGAGTGTACAACTCCCTGGGGAGTTGGAAAAGGCGATGGATAGCTCTGACAAGATGACATTTTGTTGCGCACCAGTAAGAAAGTAATATTACATAGTCTACTAAACTAGTATTCATCTTCATTTTAGTCCACTGCCATCGACAATTTCACTCCTGCCGAACCTCATTAAAACTTTGATACGCGGAGGAGGCAAACAAAGGACCACGGAATCAACTATCCGGACTGCTTTGAGAGATATCCATCCAAG
This sequence comes from Fusarium culmorum, assembly GCA_016952355.1. Classification (NCBI taxonomy): domain Eukaryota; kingdom Fungi; phylum Ascomycota; class Sordariomycetes; order Hypocreales; family Nectriaceae; genus Fusarium; species Fusarium culmorum. Next base: position 11,731,875 of record CP064750.1, read on the forward strand.
CTTCATCATGAAAAATGGGAAGTAAAGTGTTAAATGTCTGCATATCTGCTCCGGTTGAGTTGTCATCGGCCAGACTTGGACTGACAACAGCATGAAGCATCGGATCTGGTCTAAGATAGTCCTCTAGACGAGCAGTAGTAACTCGCCAATCGGAGATGAGGTGAAGAATTGTGCTTTGACCCCCGTCATCGCCTGATTCGACCTCGAAAAGGGCTTGACTGAGGAGCCGAGCATAGGTGGAACTGATCTGAGAAAAGCGGCTCATTCGACCAAGGAAATCCGAAAAGACGGTGATTTTTGTACTTGTTTCTGTATCGCTTGTGTCCAAGGTATACCTCCGTGAGATCAAGAAGCGAGCAGCAACCCAGACAGACCATGCGACAGGCCACCCAAGCTTATCAACCACGTGTACAGCAGCATAGGTGACAATATCTGCTAGGGCTCTAGAGCTACGGAGACAGCGTTCCTGAGACCGCTGATGGCTCTCAACACTGATTTCAGGAGAGATACTAACCCTTGTTGGGGCTGCTATGAAACCATTCAGGTATATAATCAGCGCATGGAAATAACCATGCAGCATCAAGACCGCTGGGCGGTTTGCTCTCTGCATACGACTTAAAGAAGCGTCTCGATCATTCCAAGCGATCTGAGGGGGGAAAGAGTCAATCCAGGCGTCAAGCTTCGAAGAGATTGCCTCTACGTCTTGTCCCCAGGAGGATGTGGCTTCGTAGCTGTTGCAGAGGTCACCACGCTCCATTACGGTTCTATGAGCTATTCGAGCCAGGTCCAAGAGCTCCAACTGATAGCTAAAAACGAAGGCAGGAGACAAATCCATATCTCCCATGTCAGGCAGACTATTTCTCCAGACTGCCTCACGGGTCGGTAGAAAGTGCTGGACTTGCAGGTTGCTCAAAGTTGAGATGGAATTGGTTGTGATGAAAATCCAGGAGTCGAGGGCGTAGATGGCCCAGAACAATCGCTGTCGGAAGTCGATGTCCCTTTTGCTCAAAGTCTCATGCGTCTCAACTTCCGCCGACGTTCTAAACATCAGACCATCTGTATTTGCCAACTGGAGAGCCAGCCTTGTTGCGACAGCGAGAGGACCAGAAACCTGTGCACTGAGTCATGCTAGAAAGGTCCAAGATAAGGACAGTCAAGGCTTCAAGAGAGCTGTAAGATGGCTCTTCGAGAACGTCGACGAAGATCCGGCGCTTGGAGTATTTCCAGAATGAGTCGCTAGAGATCTGGTCTAGACGGGAGTCGAACAAATAGGGTAGCCCTACTCCGAATAGGGCATGGTGAAGTATTGAAGGCTCATCGGTGGAGCCCAGGTCGGCGAAGACGCGTTGCACGTCCAAGAATGGAAACCAAGGATGGATGTGACGGAAGTATAGGGAAGTCACAGAGACGACAAGGTCAGTCGGAGGATGGCGTTCTTTGACCCGGCGAGTACGCTCAAAGGTTGGAGGAGCAGCCTGTTGGGTGAGTAGCGTTGAAGATGAGGGCGATGGATCATGTTGGGCTGGTGATACAATGGCCTCGTTGCTTCCCGAGGTGCCTCTAAGGGCTCTCAATTCGGCCTCAAGTCTCTCTAAAGACAGTTAGACTGGAAAACACAAGGTACAGTAGAATTAAACTTGACAAAAGCAATGAGCATTAGCAAAGGTGGAAACTTACGAATCTTGTCTTCAAGCTCCTGACGGTGACCAGCTGGAAATCCCGGCTTTCGTCGCCCTGCATAATCGCATTCGACTCCCGAACGACCACATCGTTTGCAGCCTGGTAATTGTCTGTCACACTTTGCCTTTCGTTGTCTGCACCGCTCACACCTGTGATAATAGCCATTAGCATCATCCACCATGATCTTGGTGCGGACCCACAACGTACGAGACTAGGCTTCGGACCATGTTGGGCCGCTTTTTGAGTGTGTTACTTAGCCCGAGGTGTGGGAAGCCTGACCAATTTATATCGGTCTTGTTCGACCGGCGGTCACGCTGACATGTCAAATCTAGCCAGGTTTCCCCGCAGGGTCGCACCACTCGTGGGCCTGGGGTAGACGACTTCCGCCCAGTTACATCCGAATGTACTGCATTGACACTCAGACTGGGGACAATTATGCTTACTTATAAGCCCAACTTGGCGTATCACTGAATGCAAGTAAAATAACCACTCAAGCAGATCCTATGCTGTCCTCTAAACCTTCTACCAAGTTTGAAAATAATGTCTACACCAGAACCCTCTAAGGGCCTACCTGGTCCGAATCCCCACTCGTCCGTCGATACGAGTTGTTGGTGGAGATATCCGAATCTACGAGCCCTTAACCTGCTCATGATTATTCCGCTCCTGTCGATCTTCTCTCAAGGGTCAGTCCGTCCAACACATAATTGGATTACTTCAACTAAACTAGAAATTCCAGTTTTGATGGAAGTATGATGAACGGTCTCCAGTCAGTGACTCACTGGCAGACTTACTTCGGGTCTCCAACCGGTGCTCTTCTCGGCTTCTTCAATGCTGCCTATCCACTCGGCGGTATTCTTGGCTCCTTCGCTATCTCGCCTGTAGCCGATACCTTGGGGAGAAGATGTGGCATTGCCTTCGGAGCTGCCCTCTGCTGCGTTGGCGCTGCTATCCAAGGTGCTTCCGTCAATATCGCCATGTTCATAATCTCTCGAGTCATCATCGGTTCAGGAAGTGTGGTCGTCGCCGGAGTTGGTGCTCCCTACATTACCGAGATCAAACAAACTTCGAGTGCCGAAGTGTCGGACCACAACATGTTTACCTTTCTCAAAGACCTGGGTAGTACTGCTGGTAATCGTAGACGCATGTTCATCATGGTGTGGGCCGCCATATCATCCCAGATGTCCGGCAACGCTTTTGTTTCGTACTACCTGTCTCCTATCCTGTACTCCGTTGGTCTCAAATCCGACCTTCAACAAACCCTTATTAATGCGACCAACCAGATGCTTTCTTGGTTCACGGCGATCTACTTCGCTACGTTGCTCGCCAAAGTCGGCCGTCGCAAGCTTTTCCTTTGGTCTTTAGCCGCCATCTGGGTTGTTGACATCTGCATCACTGCAGGAAGTGCTGTCTTCGCTAAAGACAACACCAACAAGGCTGCAGCTTACACCGTGGTAGCCTTTCTGTACCTATTCTCCCCTGCCTATAACCTCGGTTTCAACGGCAACCTTGGCCTCTACATACCCGAAATCCTTCCCTATCGTATGAGGACTAAGGGTTTGTCCTTTTTCTACTTTGTTCAGTTTTGCTTTATGATGCTTTCCACCTTCACTGTGCCTATCGGCCTTGACGACATCACTTGGCGGTTCTATATTATTTTTGTCGGTTGGGTCATGATTGAGCTTGTTGGTGTCTGGCTTGTTTCCTGAAACACAAGGGCCGCCACTGGAGGAGATTGCCTATATTTTCGATGGTCCTCAGAGTGTTGTTGGGCAGGCTGCCGAGGTTATGGTTGAGGGTAAGACCCAGGGCCTTGTAGAGCATGTTGCAAGTAAGGAGGCTGTTTAGCTATCTCCTTCATTAGACACCCTTCAACTATGCGCAGTCGGATCATTATCTCTATTCATTGTCAAGATCCTTTTGTGAGAGGCCACTGTTATACATAGTTCTGTAGTATATTTGGTTTGCTTATCCCTGGTAATGATATTTTAGTTGCAAGATCATACACGATTTTGTTTACCCCAGACGCTAGATTTGCCGTCTTGTTGACGCCTGTGAGGGTTTCAAGAAGCGAGTTTAATTGTTACACAGCATCTTCAACTGCAATAACAAGTGACTATTGATGGAATTGCCGTGGTTCATAAACGCTCAAATATACTATTTCTTATACTTATAGCCTCACTCAATCTTAAATGAAACATATCTTTGGTAGAAGACTCAAATTGACATAGAGAGTCTTTCGGATTAGAGCGTGTTTGAAGGACCTACCAAGATAACAGGAAGGTTGCTATGCCTCGCAAGTTCGAACATACCGAGGCTGAATTCAATAACCTTTGTCGATCAATCAAAGGCTAGGGATGCATGACCTTCTACTTTTTCAGCGCCGGACTAACACACAGCGAAATCCCTCTATCTTTTCACCAGCCAATCTTTGAGGCTTGCTGTTCCCCTCATTATGTAGCATGCATGGGTCGCTGATTTCCCCCGCGTCTATCAGCAAGCCTAGTCCGGGGTAGAGGATAATGTCCGGCACGTCCATGTAAAGTTTTGCCATGCTTCTATACAGGAATCAGCAGATATTCTTCTCGGGTCATCTTCCACCGATCCATAAAGCTCGTGTCATGGACTTTAAAAAAGCTACAGTTCTCAAAGAATACTTCACCTACTCCAGAGCTACGAGCATCCAAGCGTATTCTGTCTGGCTTTTTGCTTACCCCAAGGATGGCAGATCTTGCAATTTCGACAGTCTTCTTTTAATATCACCGCCAGGCCTTCGGTATTGCCGAGACGAAGCCTCGCATTACCTGTAGGTTCGAAGGCACCGTTTCTGATTGGGAGCAAAGCGCCTACGACATAGAAGTTGCGCGCAATGGACCCAAGGTCGATAAAACAGCTCTTTTCTCCTTCAACTCCTCCAACTCGCTCTACGTACCGTGGCCCGACGAGGAACTCGGCGAGTCAGAGGCTGCAACTGTACGTGTGCGCGCTCATGGCATCGACGGGCTGTCCACATCTTGGTCTGACTGTGTCAATGTGGAGACGGGACTCCTAACGGAGGATAGTTGGGTTGGAGCAGTCCCGATTACAGCCGACATCTTTGACCAATCTAACAACACCGCCAAACGGCCTTTATACATCCGTCGCAACTTCCAGATCCCTCAAGCTATTGCTTCTGCAAGGCTATATATCACAGGTCTCGGAATCTACGAGGCTGAGATCAACGGGAAGAGGGTTGGCGATCTTGTTCTTGCGCCCGGATGGCAGTCGTACAACTACTGCCATGTCTATGACTCATACGATGTGACGAACCTTTTAACAGCTGGGAAGAACGCCATTGGAGTGGTTGCAGGAGAAGGATGGTTTCTCGGCCGGCTAGGACCAGAAAGTGTCAGGAACAATTACGGCGACTCAATTGGACTTCTCAGCAAGCTTGTTGTTACCCTTGAAGATGGTAAAAAGATCACACTCAGCACTGACAGAGATTGGCGGGCGATCGGAGGACCTGTCGTCTCGGGCGAAATTTATGATGGCGAGACCTACGACGCTAGACTCGCAAAGCAAATTCGGGGGTGGTCAACGGCAGCCTTCAACACAAAGGGAAAGACATGGGGTAGGGTTCGCACGCTCCCACCTCTCAAGGGGAAGCTCACTCCACCTGACCAGCCCGGCATCCGAAGGATAGAGGAAAAGGAAGCCCAGCGGATGTTCAGGTCCCCGTCGGGAAAGACAATTATTGATTTCGGACAAAACCTCGTAGGCTGGCTCCGGGTTCAGGTCGATGGGCCCGCTAATACCAACATCACGTTTCGCCACGCAGAGGTATTGGTGGATGGCGAGCTCGCCTTGAAGCCACTACGTACAGAAAAGGCAACCGACACCATCATACTCGCTGGCGATGGTCCAATTACTTGGGAACCCAAGTTCACTTTGCATGGTTTCAGATACGTTCAGGTCGACGGCTGGCCCAAGAACAGGTCATTGAGGGGATCCATCAAGGCTGTCGCGGTACACACGGATCTCGAGGAAACCGGCTGGTTTGAGTGTTCCAACCATGCCCTGAACCAACTACACTCCAATGTTCGCTGGTCTATGAAAGGGAATTTCCTGTTCATTCCAATGGACTGCCCCCAAAGAGATGAGCGTCTTGGGTGGACAGGTGATGCACATCTCTTCGGACCCACAGCAAAGTACCTCTACAACACTGCTAGATTCTGGCGAGGATGGCACAGGGATCTCGCGAGTGAGGCGGCTTCAGATGGTAGCATGGTACCTCGATGGTACACCCCAATGCTTCAAGGGCCCACTAATCAGACTATTGCTACTGCCGTTTGGGGCGATGTGGCTGTAGGTAATCTTTGGAACATTTACCAATCCTTTGGTGATAAGGGTCTTCTTCAAGAACATGTTGCGCAAGGTGTCGGATGGCTGGATAAAGGCATCTATCGGAATGAGGCTAGACTTTGGAATCGCCAGACCTTCCAGTACGGTAACTGGCTTGACCCAAAGTCTCCCCCTGACGACCCTAGACAGGCCACAACTCACAAGTTCCTAGTTGCATATGCCTACTTGGTACGCATGACGGAGGTTATGTCTGAGATCACTGCTTCGCTCGGACAAACAGCTCTATCAGAGAAATACGCAAGCCAGCATAAGTACTTAAAGGCCCAGTTCCAAAAGGCGTGGGTGAATGTTGGAGGAGCGCTGGCAAACCGTACGCAAACGGCTTACTCTCTCGCCATCTCATTCGGGCTGTTGGAAGACGACACGAAACGTACTGCAGCTAAAACGCTGCATGACATGGTACCAGCCAATGATTACCTCATTGGAACGGGCTTCGCAGGCACACCAGCTCTCAGAGACGCATTAAGATCCATCAATGCAACGGAAGACTTTTATCGCATCCTCCTCCAAACAAAGGTTCCCTCTTGGCTATACCAAATTGATACGGGCGCTACCACGATCTGGGAGCGTTGGGATAGCATGCTTCCGGATAGGCAATTGAATCCTGGAGAGATGACAAGCTTCAATCATTACGCGTATGGTTCCGTTGCGCAATTCTTGCACGAGACCTGAATTTTTAGCTGTAGGTAAAGAAATACTATAGTAAAGTAAAGGTATAGATATTTAAATTTAACTTTTAACTTCTTATTAAAAGTTTTTATTTTTAATTGCAATTTAAATATATTTATAAATTAGATATAATATAGTTAATAAGTAAGCTAGCTAGATAAGTAAGTTAATTAAAAATCCCTTATTTTATATTTAAACTATTTAATTAATTAATTCTTAATTACTTAATATATTATAATTATTAAATTGTAATAGTATTATAGAGAGATTAAGTTGCGACTAATTAGCGAGCGGCCGCCGGAAGATCTTTAGGTAATTTACCTTAAGAGAAGTCAGACCGAGGGATCTATAGTTAGATTCCTTAAGTTAAAGTCTCTAGTGACTGAGTCAATATATAACCAGATCTATCTATTATTTAACTACCCTAACTTGACCTTATCTACTTATAATTCTTTAACTTCTATACCTAGGAAGTTAGTGCGGTTAGAATAGTATAAAGATGAGAGATTCTTACTAAAGATAATCTAATTAAATAGCAATACCTTACGGAAGATAATATATTATATAAACCCATAATAGATAAACTACGATTTTTATAATAGGATGGCCCTAGCGCCTATTTAGATATTAGCTATTTAATTGAGGAAATATAAGAGGATTTTCTATATATTAAGGATAATTAAGAGATAACTATATAGGAACCTTCGCTAAGCCTTTAGTAAGACAGTCCTATAGGATATATTAGTAGTTTATAGCTATATAAAGGCCGCTCTTTTATATAGGACTATAATAATAGGAGTCCCTAATTAGCATTTAGGTCTATAAGATATAATAGTAATAGAACTCTAGATTTATTTATTATAATAATAAAGTCCCTTATAGACTAGAATAGTATATAGATGCATTTATTTACTAAATAGTCAGTAAGATAAGCTGAGATATATTAGATATTAATTATATAACTAGTAGAATATTTAATATTAGCTTTTTATAAAGAGTATAAGAGACTACTAAACTATAATTATAAAGTATTAGATAAGGATACTACTTCTATTTAAGTGGATAACTGAATTAAAGCAGTTAAAGCGGTAAATAGTCTCTAACTAATTAATATAATCTAGCAGAGAATTAAGTAGTTATTATTTAGACTTAAGTTAAAGAAATAGACTAAGTAGCGGTATTATATCGCTAGACTTAAGAAAGGTAAACCCAGATAGGAAGACCTTATTAGCTTTATTAAGTGATAATATATTAACCTGGCGTTATAAGAATGTTATATATAGGATCAGTTAATAAGAATCTAAATAGAGTATAAGGAGTCGCTATTATATTATTATATATAGTAGAGGGCTCTTTATAACTTACTAGGAACTTTAAATATCGATAATAATGCTATATTAAGGCACTAATATTAATATAAGCTCCCTATATAAATTAAGAAGGAACTAGATAAAATGACAGTTAACTTTAAGAGTGCTAAGGATATAGTATATAAAGTAGAGTGCATTAGCCTATATTTCGGTAATAATATGCAATTTCAGAAGATAAAATAGAGTAACTTTCCTAAAGAGAGGCTAAGTAAATATATATCCTAACTATAGAAGTATAGCTAGCACTTAGTGCAGTTATAATAGAGCTCTTTAAGCTAAAAGAAGAATTTTCTCTCCTATATGCATAAAGAGAATCAGTTGCATAATATATCGCTAAATAGTTAATAATCCTATAGGTCAGGGAACTCTACTATTAAGTGTTTTACTTATAGAGACTAGGGTTATATCTTACTTAAGTGCCTTAAAAGGAATACTAATTATATTAGGTTAAACTGCCCTTAGGGTTAGACCTAATAAGGGGCTACAGTTTAAGAAGTTTATACCCTTAAGCGATCTTTCGCTAAATAATTAGGTAATAAGTTATAGTACTTAGAAAACTAAAAGGTATAGCGACTAGGGTTAAAGATATTATACCCTATTAGAATATAAAGACCTAAAAGGTAAAGATAGCTCTTATAGGGGAATATATTACTATATAGGCAATTATCTTATAAAAGGCTACTGAAAAACTATTAAGTGTCCTCTTAAATATAGGAGTATAGATAGATATTATTAGCTATAGTATAGTGTAGAGGCTTAGTCTTTAACTAGCTACTAACTATAAGCTGGTCCCCCTTAAAGGATTTTAAGGTAAGGTTTAAAAGCCTATAAAGGCGTATTAGCTAATATTCTTCCTCTTAGATAGATAAGGTCTTCTAAGGAAAATTAGGCGAGTGTTCTCTAAAGTATAGATAAGACCTAGAGGCCCTTATATTATTCTCTCCTAACTATCTATAGGGATAGAAGGAATTATTATTAATATAGTAATTAATATATTCTATTATAGTAGTGTTATAGATGCTAATATTAAATCTTTCCTATAAGATATTATTAAGGATAAAGAGAAGGTATATATACTATATATTTTAGCAGTCTTAACGCTAAAGGAGTTAGATCTCCTAATGCTTAATGAAGAAATAGAGAACCCTAGAGCTAAAGAGAAATTACTAAAGGAACTCTAAGGGTATAAGGCCGTATTCAATAAGCAGTCAGTAAAACTTCTGCTAATACTTAAAGAAGCTTAATATACTATTAATCTTAAGCCAGATAAGAAACCTCTATAGGGCCCCTTTTACCTTCTAAATAAGAAATAATATAAAGTATTAAAGGAGTATATCCTTAAGAACTTAGTAAATAGGTAAATTTAGTATTTTAAAAGTAAAGCAGGAGCGCTAATGCTATTTATTCTAAAGAAGGATAGTATACTTCGCCTATATATCGACTATAGAGGTCTAAATAAGGTAACTATAAAGAACCGATATCTATTACTGCTTATTAGCGACCTATTAGATAGGCTTACTAAGGTAAAATAGATTTCTAAGGTAGACATTTAGGATACTTATTATTAAATTAATATTAAGGAAAGTGATAAGTAGAAGACTGCATTCTAAATAAGATATAGCTACTTTAAGTATAATATTATACTATTTAGGCTAACTAATATACCTATTATATTTTAGGTATATATCTACTAAGCACTCTCTAATCTCTTAGATATATATTATATTATATATATAGATAATATATTTATTTTCTTAAAAAATCAGAAGTAATATACTAAGGACCTTAAGAAGGTTTTATAATAGCTATAGGCCGCCTAACTGTATATAAAACGGTCTAAATGTAAGTTCTACTAATAGAGGGTAGAATTCCTTAGATATATTATTACTGCTAAAGGTATAGAGATAGATTATAGTTACATTTAAGCTATTAAGGACTAAAAGACCCCTAAGTATTATTAGGATATTTAGGTATTCCTTAGATTTTATAATTTCTATTAGAAGTTTATTATAAGATACTTTAATATTATATTACTATTTACTGCCCTATTAAAAGGGAGTAAGAATAGGAGGAAATTAGGAGAAATAACTTAAACTGAAGATATAGAAGAAGCATTCTAGAGATTAAAATTAGCCTTTTACTTAGTAACTATTCTCTAATATTAAGATCCTAAGCTGCCTACTAAAGTAAAGATAGATATATCTATTAAAGCGATTATAGGAATTCTTATGCAGTTAGTAGATACCTAATAGTAACCTATTGCCTATTACTTATATAAGCTTACTAAAATAGAGTAGCGATAGGGTATAAGATAATAAGAGCTTCTAGCTATTATTAAGTTATTAGAATATTAGGGATATTACCTCTAGGGACTATTAGAGAAGTTCTAAGTCCTAATAGATTATTAGGCGTTAAAAGGAGTAGTTAACTCTTCGGCGAGAGACCTCTAAGGCAGGCTAGCCTATTAGGTTTATAGATTATCTGCATTTAATTTTAATATTAAATATCGACCTAAGAAGACTAACCTAGCTAATAGGCTATTAAGAAGACCTAATTATATATTAGGTGAAATTACCTATAAGGATATTATTTTAATATTAAGTTAGAAGTTATCCCTAATAGCCTAATTACTAGAGAACCTCTAGGGGAAAATCGCTATATTAAGAGGTAGATCTAAGGTTATATAAGTATATATTTAAGCTATATAGGCCTATACTAGGACTTCTCTATCTTAGGGTATATAGCGTCTATAGAATGCCTCTGCTGTAGCTTAAAGAGCGACTATTACTGTAATAACGACCTAAAGTAAATATAAAGGAACAGTTAGGTCTAAAGACTAATAGAGTGCTATATAAAAGGAGCCTAATAGTCAATAGCTTAGAGACTCATTGCTAGCTAGGGTTATTATTCTAGAGCAGTATATTTTACGCTAGATTATAAGAGAGCTTATAGAAGGCGAAATAGTATATATTATAAACCTATCTTAAAAGTTTAAGGTATTAATTTAAGAGCTATAGATTAAGAATTAATAATACTAAGAAATTTCAGGGAAGTATTATATAGCCGCCAGTAAGTATAAGAAATATACTATTTCTAAGGGACTCTTATAGTTTAAAGATAGATTAGTAATCCTAGAAGAGGGGACCTTAAGGCTAGAAATCCTCTGCTGATACTATAATGACCTAAAAGCGGGATATATAGGACCTTAGAAAATGTTAGACTTAATAAAGAGAAAGTTCTATTAGTCCAGTTTAGCAGAAGATATCTAGAAGTATATAGATAAGTATAAGATATATTAGGGCATATATACGCTGAGATATCAGCTATATAGCTACTTACAGTCTTTACTATTATTATTATTTCTATTTTAAGAGATTAATCTTAATTTTATTATAAGGTTACTGCAAAGTATATAATATAATAGTAAGACTTATAATGCAATCTTAATTATTATATATTAAATGATAAAATTTATAATATTTATTCTAATATAGAAGACCTTATAAGCTATAGACCTAGCTGTATTACTCTATAAGTATATTAAGTGCCGATTTAGCACGCTAGAGGGCATTATTAGTAATTAAGATAAGTTAATTATTAGCTACTTCTGGGAAGACCTAATAAAAGAATAGGCAATTAAGCGCTAACTATTTACTATATATTACCTATAAACTAATAGATAAATAGAAAGGACTTACTAGATACTAGAGAAGTATTTATATATATATATTAGTAATGCATTAAAATAGTAGTCTATATAACTAGATGAAGTAGTATTTATATATAATAATAGTAAATACTTAATAATTAGAGTTTTACCTTTAGAGGCACTTTATAGGTATTATCTCTATTATATTAAGTATATACTATCTTTAATAAAGAGTAAGGTATAAGGAGTTTATAAGTATATAGAGACGCTTCGCTAAGTGTGCAATATAGTATAATAATATTAGCAATAGGCCACTAAGGCTTAAGTGAAGTACTATAACGTAAGATATATATTAAAGGAATACTAAGTCGGCTAATTTATCGGTATATTTATATAGAATTAGCGCTTTAAGAACTAAAAGCTTACACTTAAGTATATTAAGGTTAAGATTATAAAATAGATTAGTAAGTAAGTATATTAAGTTAGCCTACCTAAGGTATATAAATATATATATAATATGTTTTATATATCCCTCCTTAAACTATAGAATATAGCGAGACCTTATGCAGAGCGATTGCCTATAGTACAGCTTGAGGATAAGCCTAATAAGTAAGAGGTAGAAAAAGTAATTATATATAAAGATAAAGGTAATGACCGATTTTATCTAGTTAAATAGGCAGATTAGCCTATAGAGTATAATACTTAGGAGCCAGATTACTACCTAAATAATATAAAAGGTATAATTGCTAAATATCTTAAGGTTATAAAAAAATAATATAAGAAATAGGATAACTAATATAGAGAGATAGCAGTAATAAAGCGCTAGGTTATATTCCTAGATAATCTAGTAGAAAAATAAGACCCTTAAATAAAGAAATAATTAACTAATTAATCCTTAAAACCTTTAAAGTTAGGTAAATTATCGACTATAGTCTTTAGATTTAAGTTACTTATATTAGAAGACCTAAGAGACTTAATGAAAATACTACTATACTTAGGAAGGCCGAGAGGTAAGAGAACATCTATAGACTTAATGCTCTAAGTAGGAAGAGGCTTAGGTAAGTTAATGCTACTAGTAAGAGGAGCATTAGGCAACTTATCGTCTGTAATAAGGTAAGGCGAGATAAGTACCCTAGTGTTAAGGGCGTAAGCAGAAGCCGCAGAACTATTACCAGCAGATTAACTAAAATAAGAAGAGCTAATAGGAATAGCGCTATAATAAATAGGACCCTATCTAATTATATATATAGTTATAGTAGGCATAGAGTTATTAATATAAATAAGATAATAAATAGTGCAGTAGATATCCTCCTTAAAGCTATAAAGGAGCTCAGTAAGATGACTTAAGCGCTTCTCCTTAAAATAAATGCAATTAATATAGCTATTAAGGCTAGCTAAGCACTTAGCTAAGGTATTTACTTTAGTATAAAATAAGCTATATATAGGTATAAAGGACGCTAAGTTACTTTTAACCTTATTAGGTATATAATTCTCACTAATTTAAAAAAGGAAGATATTATTAGCGGTAAGGACTTGCAAAAGGAGCGCAGAATATACTATTACTTAGTAAATAAGGGTAAAAATGCTATAATAGGCAGCTAACTCTTAAGCCTAAATAATAGGGGTAATACTATTGCAATTAGATATTATAATACAGTAAGGGTTAAGTATTATATTATAGGTAAATATAAAGGCAGAGATAGTATCCTTATGATATTAAGTGATATACTAGCGCTAAAGAGGTATAAGATCGTTCTAGGTATTAAGATTAATATAAGCGTCGTAAGAGTTAATAATAAGCTAGGCGGCATTAAGTAATTCCTTAGGGATCTTATAAATGGATTAGCAATAGACCGACGAGGAACTAGGAAGTAGGCAGAACTTATAGTATAATACTTTTAGTGAGAGTCTTTATATATAATGCACTAAATAGCGTTATCCTTAGTAATGCAGATATAATAGATATTATAACCGACTGAGAGTATATAGTAGTAATATAGGCGCTTACTCTTAATCTGGCTACTAAAGTTTTTAGTAGGGATAAAAGGGAAGTCTGCTAATATATTATAGATAGCTTAGCTGAGAGATATAATAAAGAAGAGGAGGCTATATAAAGGAAGGTATTATAAAAGCAGTAGAAGCAGCAGTAAGAATATATAGAAAGATCGGTATAGTATAAGTAATAATAGAGCATAAAGGTCAATAAGAGAGAGATATTAACTAATAAAGAAAAAGGAAGAGGAAAAAAGGAAATTTAATGCAGTTAATAAAAAAACACTTAATTACCTAGACTAAGCGCTAGCAAGTAGTTAACTGTAATTTACAGTCTTAATAGCTGCTAATAGCTATTATAAAGAGCGTAAGATTTCACTAAATACCTTACGCTAGAGGATCTATAATTGCTAATAAGAGAGTATAGAACTATACTTAACTATAGGATTTATAATTAGAAGAGGCCTAGATATATAAAGCTATTGCCGAATAATTCTAGAGGCTAGAATTATAGAGAGGGAGGCAATTATAAGAGTATTATAGAGAGATTAAATTGCAACTAATTAGCAAGTGGCCGCCAGAAGATCTTTAGGTAATTTACCTTAAGAGAAGTTAGACCGAGGGATCTATAGTTAGATTCCTTAAGTTAAAGTCTCTAGCGACTAAGTTAATATATAACTAGATCTATCTATTATTTAACTACCCTAACTTGACTCTATCTACTTATATAAATAAAGCTAGAATCCTTTTTACCTTTTTTACCCTTTAAAATAACTTAAAACTAAATCTATAATATATTATAAAGATAATATAATTAATAAATATACTAATTAAATAAGTATATTAATTAAAAATCTTAGCTTTTTTATTAAGAATTATAATAAAAATACTATAAATTATCTAATTAATTAAAACTACTTATTATACTTTTATAACAGTTAGGTTTTCTAAGGGATAAACTAGTCTATATTAGGTTTATATTAATAGAGTTGTAGGGTGTAGTACTAAGTAAAGCGAAGTATTATATCTCTTAATAGTAAATAGAGTAGGCTAGGCGTATTTAGGTAAAGAAGTCTTATTAATAGCTATTAAGCTAAGTATATTAACTAATGCTAAGTAAATATATATATACCTAGGTAATTATAGGTAATTAGTAAGGTTATCTTAAGATTAGTACTAATTTAGATAGATTAGTATTAATTATATTAGATTAGTGCTAATTATAAGGGCTTAATACTAATTATTATTAATCGTTCTAATAATATAATTAGTAGAAAATATAGGGCTATATATAGGGTAATTAATCTACTTATTTAAGTTATAATATAATTTCTCCCCTTCTTAAGGCCTTATCCTTAAGGTCTAGTTCTTAATATTTTTATTATTAATTACCCCTAGTAAGTAAACTTAAACCTATAATCCCTCTAAGATATCTAACTGTATAGTAAAATCGAAGAAAATATTAACTGAAAATTATTATATGCTCTTAAGTCTCCTAACTGCCTTTAGCGCTTTTAGAATGCCTTATACTAATTATATAACTTATAGTTATAAAAGTAACTATATCTTAAACTTAGATAAATTAAACTATTATAAACCTTATATTATAGCAGGTTACTCTTATAATAGTTATAGATTATTAATAGCAGCTAGTAAGTAATTTTCTTAACTTTTAGTAATAATTTATTATACTAATAATATCAGCTTATAAAATTATTAATAAAAAGTATTATCTTAAGTAGGAAGAGGAGGCTACTAAGGAAGAGTTAATATAACTTTAGGTAGAGTCTATTTATATTTATAATCTAATAAATACTTAATTTTTAAAAATTACTTATTTAAGGCGATAGTGCCATTAAGTAGAGGAGAAAGGTCTGAATATAATTTAATATAATTTAAACTTGATAAATAAGTTAGAAAAGGCAGAAAAGGATAAGGCAGCAGTATTAAAACTTGCTTAATCTAATAGTTTATATATAGATTAGTCTGCTATTTTAGAGTGAGAAACTCTTAAGTCCTTAGGCCTTAGTTCCTTTATTAATCCTTCTTTTTAATCCTTTAGCGTTAATAGTAAAAGTTCTTTAGGAGTCACTAGGTATTAGTAAGGTATTTTAGTAGTTCTTATATATTTTCATTTTCTAGGTAGTTCTTCTATTTTACTAAATATATTATTTATCTATTAATTTTATTTATATCTCTAATTTCTTTAACTTTATATTTTTTAGGTCTATTAATTTCTTTTAGTTTATTATTTATTTTAATATATATTATATTAGCTGCTAATTTAAATAAGGAAATATAAAAAATTAAATAGAGCCTAATCTTTAGTAGTAGGTTTAGTTTATAGTTATTTTCTAATATTTTTTATAGTATTTTATAAGGTCTAATAAACTTAAAGTTAAGTTTATATATTAGCCGTTTTATTGTAATGTTTTTTATTAATAAGTAGACTATTTTTCCCTCCTTAAAGGTTAGTCTCTTAATCCTTTTTATATTATAGTATTTTTTTATTTATTTTCTAATAAATTCTAGTTCTATTTTTATTTCTTTATATAGATTTTTAAGTTTATTTACTTTTAAAATTGCAATAAGATTAATTATATCTATTTCTCATTTTTTATAATAGGAATTAGATATAAAACTGAAATTAGTAAATATTAATATTAGTTTAGTACTTTTATTATAGGCGGTATTATAAGCTAGTTATGCGATAGGTAGCTTTTTAACCTAATTATTTTATTTATAGTTAATATAGTATTATAGGTACTATTTTAGTACTTAATTTATTTGTTCAGTTTATCTATCTATTTATAGTCTAAAGGCTATTAAAAGCCGGTAGTTAAGTTCTAGATAGGATATAAGCGCTTATTAAAATTTAGCTATAAATATTAGTCCTCTATTTAATAGGATCTTATTTGGCAGTCTATATATACTAATAATATATCAGTAAAAAATATAGGAAAGTTCTTCTGTATCTATAGATTCTCTATAGGGTAGGTAGTATGAGAATTTAGTAAGTCGGTCTATAATAACTATAATGCTATTATAAAAGATTCTAATTAAGGGTTCTTTTAATAAGGGTAATTTAATTATAAAGTCTATTATAATTAAGTCTTAGGGTTATTATATTACCGATAGGGGTTATAGTATCTTATAGGGTTTATAATATTATACTTTTATATATATATATATAGGTTATATTATTTAATTACTATTTCTATATCTTATTATATATATTTATATCCTTTTTCTTATAATCTTTTAAGTATCTTTATAATACCTTAATATCTATATAGTAGGTATAAATAAAATTTATAAAGGAAGTTACTATCTTTTATTATTTATATTACTATTTTTACTAGAGTAGTAAATTGGTATTCTCTTTTTCTATTTTTCTTAAGGAGTTATTCTTAGGATTTTAATATAACTCTAGTCTTAAGGTCTAGTTTACAGCTAATAGCATCTATATATCTATTATTAGATCCTTTACAGTATATAATTATAAAGTTAAATTTATATAAGTATTTAGCGTAATATAGTTATTATTAGTTTAGTTCTTATATAATTATAAAGTGCGAAATATTCTAGTAATTAGTATAGACTTTAATTTAGTAAAGGCTTTCTATAAAGTAGTATTTAAATTCCTTAAAGCAGTTAATAATAGCTAGGAATTCTTTATTATAGATAGGGTAATTAAGTTCTACTCTATATAGTTTATATAAATAGAAGGCAATAGGGTATAATTATCCTTCTAAATCTTTTTATTTAATCTGTCTTCCTAAGGTAAAGTCTAAGGAGTCTATTTCTAATTCGATTTCCTTAATAGGGTTAAATATAATTAAGACTGGTTCTTTAAGGATAGCATTATATAATTATTTAAATATATCTTATATATCTTTAATTTAAATAAATTTATAATCCTTCTTTATAAGTTCTATAAGTAGGTTTATAATCTTACTAAAGTCCTTAATAAATTATCGGTAGTAGTTAGTGAAACTTAAGAAGCTTTATATTTCCTTAATGGTAGTAGGTAGTAGCTAATCTTTAACTGTAATAATCTTCTTTTAGTCTATTTAGATCTCTCCTAGAGAGATAGTATATCTTAGGAAGTTAACTTCTTAGATATAAAAATGGCTTTTCTTTAGTTCTATTAGAAGGTTTGCATTTTATAGTGCTTTAAAGACCTTATAGATATATTCTTTATATTCTTCTTTATTATTTAAGAAGATTAAGATATTATCTAAGTAGTATACTATAAATACATCTAGGTATTACTATAGTATATTATTAATTATTCTTTAAAAGGTTATTAGGGTATTAATAAGTCTAAAAGGTATAATTAGGTACTTAAATAGTCTGAATTTTATTTCAAAGGCAGTCTTTTATTTATTGCCTTCCTTAATATAGATTAGGTTATAAGCTCTTTTAAGGTTAAGTGCAGTAAAGATCTATTTTCTTTATAGGCAGTCCTTAAGTTTTATAATAAGTAGAAGTAAGGTCTTATCCTTAATTGTTAAGTTATTTAACTGTCTATAATTTATAATAAGTTATAGTTTTCCATTTTTTTTAGGTATAAATATAATAGGAAATCCTACTGCAGATATTAATTCTTATATATTATCTTTCCTTAATTCTTCTTTTAGGTAGTCTCTAAATATAGTAAGTTTTAACTTATTAAGGTTATAGATTTTCTAGAAGGGTAGGTTATCTAATTTAAGTATAATTTTATAGTCTTAGCGGCTATACTATAGTACCTTTATATTAAGTTCTTCTTTAAATAGTTTCTTATAGATATAATACTCTTATAGTATATTCTTAAGCCTATCTTTAGTAGCTAATTCTTTTAGTTATAATTTTAACTTCTTATTTATATTATATAGTTATATAGTAACTATTATAATTATTTACTAAATATATCTCCTCTTGCCTTTTTTATATTTATATTATATCCCCTTTAGGGGTAGATAAGTATCTATTATTTACTTACGCTAGACTTTACTATTTATCTCAGTTGAAGTTTAAGATCTCTAGTTATTATTACTTTCTAAATTAGTATCTTTATTAGAGGGATTATCTATATTAATAATTTAGCTAGTCTTCTAATAAAAATGCAGGTTATAGCAATATAGCTATAAGTATCCTAGCATTAGGTTATATCCTAGTATAGGGATAATATTAAGGTTAATATTATACCTTTAGGTTCTAATAAATACCTTTAAGTAATTAATCTCTTAAGTAATTAGTCTTCTATTATAAGTAAGTTTTCCTCCTTTTAAATTAATTAGTAAGTAAGGCTACTTTTTAGGTTACTATAGTAGCTATAATATATTTACTATATAAGGGTTAATAGCATTAATATTAGCTCTACTATCTACTAATATAGTTAGCTATTTTCCCTTAATTTATACTTATATATCTAAGTAAGTCTATTAACTATATTTAGTTATTCTTAGAGCTCTTAATAGTAGCTTCTGCTTTATTATATTGCTTATTTATAGCTCTATTAGTATAGTAAGCTATTATCTTTTCCTAATTAGCTTAGGTATTTAAGGTTATATTTACTATTATAATAAAGCGTATTATTTAGGTAATTATTTTATTCTTAATATTTATTATCCCTTTACTATTCTTTTTCTTTCTATTATTTTTATTACTTTAGGGTTTTAGGGTTAAGTATATCTTCTCTATTAAGGTTACCTTTAGTATCTTACCTCTATTATTTAATAAGGCGTTATTTATCTGCTTCTATTTCTAGTAGGTTTTTATATATAGTAGGTTTTATATTCTAGTTCTATTAGCTAATTATCTTTCTATTCTAAATGTAATTAAGAGCTCTTTCTTTAGTTTCTATATAGGCTATAAACCTTATGACTTTATCTTTAATATATTATTCTACTAGGCAGTATCTTACTGTATTAATAATTAGGTAGGGTTTCTATATAGTGTATTTAGTAATAGTTATTAGAAAGTAATTATTACTAATTTTACTTTATCTATATAGTATATAGTAGTAGGATATATAGGATATTTAAGAGATTTAGTAGTATTTTATATTACTTAGGTATTTTTATAAGTCTCTATATACCTTCGATTTTTATATTACATTTAGTAGACTTTATTCTTCTTTTATTATAATTATGCAAATATAAATATTATTATCTTAAATTATTTCTACTTTTTCTTTTAATCTTCTAATAACCTTTATTCTATTTATACTATATTTCTATATAGTGAGGTTTTTAGGTCTTCTGTCGTTTTATTATTAGTTATTTGCATTCTATTTCCAGTTTTAGTCTACTGGCATTAGTATAATTTAGGTCTTTATAGTATCGATTTAGTTGAGTTTATTGGACTGGGATGTTATTAATGCTTATTTTTTTATTAGGTCTTCCTATTGTTTCTTATAGCGATTTAATAGTTCTATTAGCTTGCGGGACTAGGATATTAATAAATACTTAATCTATAAACTGGTCTAGTCCTTATTAAATTTCTTTAGGTATAAGTATGCTTTCTAGGTTAGGGATAACTTCTTTCCCCTTTCTAGTGACTATAACTGTTTATTCTGTAGTTAGGCTATAGGTTACCTTAGGTACTGGCTTCTATTAAGTTTCCTTTTATTTAATTGCAGTATCCCTTCTTTTCTATTTTTATCGCTTATTTACCTTAGCTTTATTTTTAAGTTTACTATTATAAGCCTTCTTAATTACTGCTTTATATACTTATTCTTCTTCTTTAGCTGCTTACTATTATTATAGGAGTTTTATATAGTATATATATTCTTTTTATCTTTCTTATTCTTTATTATATTTTAATTGTAAATTTATTAGGGTATTTATGTTATATCTTAATTTAGTTATAGCTATATATCTAGATATTTAAGTAGCTATTTATAGTTCTTTCTATATATTAGTATTCTATAAGTTCCTACCTTTAGGTATTAGTTTATACTTTTAGTTAGTTTTTATAGGGTTTTAGTATTTTTATTCCTAATATCCTTTCTTACTATAGTTCTAGTAAGTAGGTAGAAGTTAATTGCTTTAAGTTATATTAATATTTATAAGTCTAGCCTAGGTCCTATATAATATATCTAGTTATTATATTCTCCTCTAATTAATATAGTTATAGTTTCTAATTATCTATTATCTATTTTAAGTAAGGTAATATATACCTCTATTCTTAAGGGCTTATTTTTCTTTTTATTATTTATACTGCTAGTTATTAATATCTATTACTATCTTAATAAGGTTATTTAGGTTCTAGGGTTTCTTACGGATATATATTATTATGTCTTTAATTTCTAGTTTTAGTCTATAATAGACTTAATCTATATAGGTAGCTTTATTTTAGTCTAGTTTAGCGGCTTAATATTAATATTCTGAGAGATAAGATACTATTAATCCTTTTTAGATAAGTTTATAGATTTTTATTTTAGCTTCTCTTTTCTTATTTATTATCCTAAAGGCATTTATTAGTTCGCTTTTAAAGTGTTTATACTTTTTATAAATATATTTAATTATTTCTACTTATTTATTTAATAGGTTTATAATAAAGTCTTAAATAATAGGTTCTATAAGTCATTTAGCTTTATCTTTAAGAAGGCTTAAGCCATATTAAACTTTAGTTTTATTAGAGCTGAACTAAATGGGATAATATATCTAGTAGCTTTATAGGTTAGTTAGGAATCCTTTAAGTCTTTCTAATTATCTACTATAGGGGTTAAGTTAGTATAGTTTAAGGATTTCTCTTAGATCTTTTCTAGTAGCTATAAGGGCTATAGTATATTTAATATACTCCTTATAGAGCTATTAGCTTTTTTTTACTTCCTTACTAAGGTTTTTAGTAAGGTTAGCGATATTAAATACTTTTCCCTTAAGTTCTTTAATTTTATTTTTAGCTACCTTAGAGTTAAACTTAGCTATATTAAGTAGGTTATTATATCTTTTCTTTAGTTCTTGGATTTTATTTTTAAGCTTAGTTACTTTATCTTTATAAGAGTTAGGATAAGTTAATATAATCTCTTCTTTATCCTTATTGCCTATTTCTATAGGGAGGTTAAGTTCTTCCTCTAGGGTAGGCTAGGCATATTTAGGTAAAGAAGTCTTATTAATAGCTATTAAGCTAAATATACTAATTAATGCTAAGTAAATATATATATACTTAGGTGATTATAGGTAATTAGTAAGGTTATCTTAGGATTAGTGCTAATTCAGATGGATTAGTACTAATTATATCGGATTAGTGCTAATTGTAAGGGCTTAGTATTAATTATTATTAATCGTTCTAATAATATAATTAGTAGAAAATGTGGGGCTGTATGTAGAGTGACTAATTTACTTATTTAGGTTATAATAACTTTTACTTAAATAACTTTAAAATTACCTAATAGGTCCTTATATTATATTTAGCTATATTATATATATTATAATATTAAATACCTAATTTAATTAACTTTCTTTAATTATTACTTTTTAATAATTTTATAATTACTTATATATTAATATCTATTTAATTAATTACTTATAATACTTTTTATATTATTATTATCTCTTTTTTTTTATAATTTAGTCTTTTTTAACTTTTAATATTAACTTAATATTTTATTTATTTATTTAAATTCCTTTAATTTAGCCTCTATTAAGACTAATTAATATATATTGCTTTTAATTACTTTAATAAGAAATTAAAACCTTTAATACTTAACTCTAAAGAGCTATTATAATACCTTTTAATTCTATCTTTAAGGTATTTAATTTAAAATAATATTTAATTTATTCTTATTAAGGTCTTTAAAGTTTAAAGAGAGGAAATTTTAACTGCTTCCTTAAGAGGCATTAAAGTCTATAGCTATATATTAAGCTTTAAGATTATAATTTTTAAATTAAAAGGAGTAAGCTTAATACCTTTAAAACCCCCTTAATTATTACTTTTTATAAAAATAGTTTTAAAAGTAATATAAAAAGTATTAAAAAATTTAATCTTTAAAATATAATTTATATAGTATTTAATTAAATATTTTATTTATTAACTATATATATACTTAAGTAGCTTAAAGTATTTAATATTAAGAGGCTAAAGTAAATAAAATATATAAATAAATATATAAAAAGTAATAATTTTATTATTTTTATAATATCTCTTAAATTTAATAAAGTAATAACTTTTATAACTATTAAGAATTAAAAGGTAATAAGAATTAATAGATTATTTAATTATAGACTTATTAAAGTACTTTAATTAGTTAAGATTTAACTAATTATTTATCTATTTATTTTAACTTATTATAATAGCTTAATTACTAAAGAGGTTATATTTTTAATATTAATTTATAAGGTAATATTAACTTAAATTAATAATAAATAATATAATTAATTAACTTTTAATATTAATTTATTTAATTATAATAATTTATTTTTAATTTTTAAGTTATATTAATTTTAATCTTTTTTACCTTTTTAAACTTATAATAACTACTTTAAATATAATAAGGCTTATTATAAAGCTAATTTTATTACATTTTTAAATATTATTTAATTAAATATTATACTTTAAAATTATATTTTATATAAACTTAAACTAATTATAAATAATAATTAGATTTTTATATTTAGCTTTTTAATAGTTATATTTATAAAATAAATATATTTTAAGCTCTAATTATTACTTTATAAAGTTATAAGCTTAATACTTATTAATAAGTAATATGTTATAATTAATTAATAGAGAATTAGCTATTTCTTTTATAAAATATATTTAAGAGGGAAATCCTTATAAATTTAAATTAAAAATAAATTAAATAATTATTTCTTTTTTTAAATTAAATAGTTTTTATAACTTTAAAATATAATTGCATTATAATTAAATGCTATTCTTTTAATTATAAAGGGTATTATATAGTACCTTATATATAGTTATAGCATATTAAAGATTTAATTTTAAGTTATTTTAAAGGGCTTAAAGTATAAAAAGAATTTTAGCTTTATTTAATAATTAAAATATATTAAATAGCTAAAAAGTATTTAATTAAATAGAAATAATATAAAATAATAGATTTTTAATAAGTATATATATTTAGTTAGTATACTTATTAATTATATTATATTAAGTTAATTATAATACTTTTAATAATTAATAAAATAGTATTTAATTATAATATATTACCTATTAATAAGTAATAAGCTTATAACTTTATTAAGTAATAATTAAAGCTAAAGATATAATATATTTAATAAGTAAGTATTATAAATAAGTAAGTATTATAAATAAGTAAGTATTATAAAAATATTATTACTTTTTATTATTTATAAAATAAAATTACTATAATTTATTTAATTAATTAAAATTAGTTATTATACTTATTTCTAAAGATTTAAATATCCTCTTAATAGGCTCTTATATTATAACCAGTCTTACTATATAATATACTTAATAAGCAATTAGATTAAATAAGCGAGTAAATTAGTATACTGTATAGCTAATAACATCTTACCCTATAGCATTTTAATACTTAAATAAATTAGCTAAAAATCTAATAAAAATATTTCTTAAAATAGTATAGTTAGCCTTATTAAATAATATTTTTAAGAGATTTTTTACTATTTTATTTTATATAAAAAACCTTAAAATACAGTATATTTTATAGTGTAAATAGACTGTAAAGTTTATAGCTATATAGGATTTGTTTTAAAATCTAGATAATTTTATATAGTTTATTTTAAGACTTATATATAAGCTATTTAAATTCTAGCGATTTTAAGCTTAATTTACAGTTTTTATAGGCTTTTAAAAACCTAGCTTTAAGGTATATAAAGTAGTAACTTACTTACTTATTTAATCGACTTACTTATTAAGTACATTAAACTAAATAACTTATATTATAGTTTAAAATTAATATATTTATTTTTTAATTTATAATAAATATAAGCTAATACTTACTATCTTATATCTATAGACTAATATATATAAATACCCTTTATATAATAGTTAGGTTTTCTAAGGGATAAACTAGTCTATATTAAGTTTATATTAATAGAGTTATAAGGCATAGTACTAAGTAAAGTAAAGTATTATATCTCTTAATAGTAAATAGAGTAGGCTAAGTATATTTAAGTAAAGAAGTCTTATTAATAGCTAGTAAGCTAAATATAACTAATTAATATTAATAGATATATATATACTTAAATAGTTTATTAAGGTAATAGTAAGCTTTTTAAGAAAGCTTATAAGGCTTATAGTAATCTTTTATAAAAGGCTTATAATATCTTAAGTAAGCTATAAGTTAAGCTCACTTATGCAGGAGTGAGCTTTTAGTAGGTTTACTCTAATGTAAGTAAGACTTAAAGTAATTAGTAGAAAAAAGGTAAAATACTATTACGACCCAACAGGACATTACATAGACCCCACTTATTTTTCACCAATTATAGCATACATCGCCTACACTAGCTTAGTTAGAATGTAAGCCGCCAGACTCTGCGACTCACGGCTTATAATACGACTTACAATATAAGCCAGGACTCATGCCGTAAACCTTACTCACTACTGTAAGCCACTATAGGTATATATATATTTCACTTAGTATAGTTAGTACACTTAGCTTACTAGCTATTAATAAAACCTCTTTACCTAAATATACCTTATCTACTCTATTTACTATTAAGAAATATAATACTTTATTACCGCTTAGTTTATATACCTTATAACTCTATAAATATAAACCTATATAGACTGGTTTACTTATTTAGAAACCTAACTGTTATAAATACATATAATATAATCGCTAGGGTTATAACACTTTAAGTATTAAGTAGAACTTAACTTACTAGCTATTAATAAAATATCTTTACTTAAATACGCTTAACTTACCTTATTTAATATTAAGAGATATAATACTTTACTTTACTTAGTATTATGCCTTATAACTCTACTAATATAAACCTAATATAGACTAGTTTATCCCTTAGAAAACCCAACTGTTACACCTAGCACTTATAAGGTCTACTAGACCTTATTTAAACATACTTTATGTAAAGTTACAATTTATATTAGCCGGAAACATAAGTACTTCTACTAAGGCTAAAATTGTTATAATAAGAAGATACTTATTACTTAATTTATCTAAAAAGTGCAGCAGGGGAACTACTGTTTATATATAGGCACGATCTCTTATAGAATGTTCTTCCTTCTTCTACACCTTGCCACCGCCTTAGTCGCCTCACACTTGTAATCTCTAACAAAAATACATATAAATTCGAAGTTGCCTTTTTCGGCCCTGGTCTGACTGGATTACTAGTCTTGGAAGAAGTCCTGATTTGTTCAGACGATCGGAGGGGCACTTGCCTATAGCTCCCTTACTGCCAAAGGGATAAGTAAATACAACCCCCAGGTTAATGAAGTTTACGGCAGACCTTTACGGCAGTTTCAGGGTGTCCCAAGAGGGTTGCATTTAAGAAACGTCACAGTGGTCGGGCGAGTTTTGCGGAGACTCCGGGGGCGGCTGTTGGCAGCATTTTATCCTATCGAGTGCTAACTGACGCCAGGTACAACTACCCCGCTTTTATCTCCATCTTACGGATAAGGTGCGGTTTCTAGTTGGGTTAAAACTTTTAGGGCAGAGCGCTAATTGGCTTAACTCTTTAGCTCCATGTACCTGGCGTCAATTAGCACTCGATGGGATAATACTTCTATTACACTTACCTCAATCTCGTTGGTTCAACCAGCAACCACTTTCTGGTCGCTTAAGAGCAACCAAATGAGGTATTTATGCGAGGTTACCTGTGATCCCCTCTTGCCTTGTTGATCGACCCATTTAGAAGAGTTAGCGTGTTAAGAAATTGCGGGGAGCCTAACGCGGGTCGCCCCTAGGCATTGGTGTGTGTCAGACACACGATCATACATTGTTTCACTGTCAGGGAGTCAGGATTGAGAATTAATGGGCTCTCGGAGATTAAGGGATCTTGTTGTTTTAGTGCGGTCATATGACGGCCGATCATCAGTGTTAGGCCGTACTAGTTCTGTGTCGGACCCAATCTGATGTGGCGGGTATATATACTGCGTTGGTTCACCAGGACTAGAGGTATGAACAAAGGGAATCATCACATTTACCTTATTTTCTCTGCGAAATACCAAGATAATCTGAAGGCACTTCCATCATCGCTACCATGGCGATATTCTTCACATTCTTCTCGGAGATGCTGGCGTTCCGCTTCTTTCCATTGCTGTCGTTGGCCCTATACGCCAGTACGATCCCACTTGCTGCCAGCCAGACCCGACCCAGCTATCACATCACTCCCGAGAAGAAGTGGATGAATGACCCCCAACGTCCGTTCTTCCTGGGGAATGAATGGCATCTCTACTACCTGTACAACTCCAACTGGGACACCTCAAACCCCGGTTTAGGAGGGACGGAGTGGTATCACATCACGAGTCCCGACATGATATCCTGGACTCGCCGGGGCGTAGCTATCGAGAAATACAGACCGAACCCTCCCAGCGGCAAAATCCTCGGAGACATTGAAACCGGCAGCGCCGTAGTCGACACGAAGAACACGGCTGGCTTTGGCAAGAATACCGTCGTGGCCATGCTCACACAGATGGCAGATGGGGTGCAACAGCAGTCTCTTTTCTATTCCACCGATAACGGGTATAGCTTTACCCCTTATGAAGGCAATCCTGTAATGCCAAACCCGACCCCGAGTACCAAGCCCGCGTTTCGAGATCCCAAAATCTTCTGGGATGACGAAGCGGGGCATTGGGCTATGTCACTCGCCGAGGGTAGCAAGATTGGTTTCTACACCTCCAAAGATCTCAAGACCTGGGCATATATGTCTGACTTCGTACCTGGGGATGGGAACGTAGACCTGGGTACCCTCGAGTGCCCAGATCTATACCAGATTGACCTAGATGGAGACACCACAAAGCGCACCTGGGTTCTCGCCATGGGCGCGAACGGCTACCGCTACGATAGGCCAACGGGAACAGCATATTGGACCGGAAGATGGAACGGCAAAGGCTTCGTCGCCACAAACAGCCTCCCACAGTGGATGGATGACGGGCCCGACTTCTACGCCACGGTGAGTTGGGAAAATTCGAAAGACATATACGGCAGTCGCTACGCCATGGCTTGGATGAATAACTGGGACTACGCAGCGACGCTGCCTTACTACGGAGACTTCGCTGGCCAGACCAGTCTGATTCGGGAGGTCAAGCTCAAAACTGTCAACGGTTCTCCTACCTTGGTCAGCAGCCCGATAGGAGGGTGTGAGACTGACGAACCTCCCAACTCGGTGAGCGGGAAGACCATCACCACGGATCCCGCGACTGCATCTCTCCCCAGCAACCTTGCCGAAGGTGCATACGTCATCCACGCCACCATCTCCAAGAGTGGCGGTGACAAGGGCAACGAAGTCCGCTTTCGCATCAAATCCGACGGGTCTTTCAGCACGACTGTCGGTTACAACTTCGTGAATTCCGAAGCGTTTCTGGTCAGAGACTCGGACGGTTCTGCGACGGATTCCCTCGCGGAGGGTCCGAAGAAGGCGTATAACGCTATACGAAGGGCACCGAATCCTTCAGGAACAAATACGGTCAAGCTGGTGATCTATGTGGATTGGAATTCAGTCGAGGTGTTTGTGAATGACGGTGTGGCCGTGCTATCGGGACTAATTTATCCGAATGAAGCGGCGAGTGGCATTCAGGTTGTGTCGGATCAGGGAAGTTTGTCGTTAGCGTCGTTTAGTTATGCTGGTTGTAAGAAATAGTTTCTAGCTATTTGTACAACACCTATCAACTACGCAGTGGAGAATAGTCAAGGGTTATCGTGCCCCACACTGAGCCTTCGGATGGCTTCGTGTCGACGAGTAGGGCGTCTGTTTTTTTAGCTTTAGCTTGTCAATCGTTACCACCATCGCTTGATCATGGAACTAAACATATTATTATACGCCAGAGCTCAATGAAACCATGCAGAAGCCCAGTCACAGGTTCCCAATTCCACCGTGAAACTATCTCATGGGAAATCACTAGCCATATGCTACCATTTAACGCTCCTCCATGTCATCTAAAGTCTCTTCCAAGATTGTGTAGAGTCTTATAAAATTATGCAAACACTATCAAATTTATGTGAAGACTGTGCCAGCGCAGAAGCCAGGGTACGGTAAGCTCTGTTTGAGAATCGCTGGCTGATTCCTGACACGTCCAATCAGGTCCATGGAGACGAGCCGCCTCTACGAGAGAGCATGAGTAGCGGCTGGTATAATCAGCAAAGACCATCAGGTAAAACGGATTGGCACACAAGCCCCCTCGTATATTAACAACATTTATTGGCATCATATTACACTCATTATTCTTGCCCATACATAGGGAACAGAAGTGCTGAGCGCAGCGCAGACTAACTCTTCAGTACGTTCTGCCTAAAAGCCCAGCATCGGAGGTCCTTACTATCCGTGCTGGAGCACGAATTATAGAATCGTCGGCCTTTTCCAAATGCTCAACTGTCACGTTGAAGCTTTCAAGACGGCAGATATCCTCGAAATCTCCAACAGTTCGCCTTGGCATCTGGTTCTGGTTCTGCATCTGACTGCTGCTGGGCCTACTGAAAGGAAGCGGATAATTCTGGTTCATCTTGTATCGACTCAGCTTATCTAGTGCGGTTTTGAAGTCGTCCAGAACGATCGTATCGGTGAAGCATTTGAAGATAAATGCAAACTTCCAGAAGGGATTGATGTAACCGATCGGGATAACGGGGGTGACAGACAGAAGATCAACAGTGATGAAAATGATACTGAGAGACATGCTCAAGAGTAAAAGACCGAAACGGGGGGATATGCGGATAATCTCTAGAGGATTAAACTCATAACGGTATTTAATATTCCAGAAAAGGTTAATAGCTGTAAAAATCCACCAAGGGTCACTACTGTCTATTAGTCTGACTGTCAAGTATATCTGGTAGTAATACTCACCGGCAGACAGCCTCAAGAGGTCGGGTTGAGGAGAAAAGGTGGCTGTTGGAAGTATTGAAGTAGGCAAAATTGGTATATATCTCAAGGACCCAGTAGGGCTGGACCAGTATGATAGTGCCGATATATATATAATTATTTCGCTTTGAAAGAAAGGGCTTGTTCTTTATCCAGGCAATGACGTTATGCAGGTTCCACGAGATAATGAGGAAAATCGCAGTCGAGGAAAGATACCATCCCCAGGCCGGAGGATCAAAGAAGGTAAAAAAGCCATTTGGTATGGCCAGAAGGAGCTTACAAAATGTGTGAGACGGTTATTGTTGTATATTAACGCGGTAGCGACAGAGATGCTCACCTCGATCAAGATAAGCTTATGCAGCAACACGCCGCGCCGCATATTAGCTAAGGTGATACCAATCATAATGATCAAAGCCCCAATCATACAGCCCTGCGACCAAGCTTCCAGGGTGAGTTTTGCTGGGCTCGCGGGCCATGCCCCAGGGACTGACATTGTGACACAGCAGGCTAGGGTATAGATAAACAAGAGAGTTATTCTGTGGGGACAACACAAGTTTTGACGATAAGAAACGAGAGAATGGCTCGGTGTGGAGACGAGACAGTATTTAATACAAAGATCAACATGGCGCAAACCATTGCACTGCTTTACCCCGCGTCTTTACTGAACCACTAGTCCCCAGCAAGCAGGCCATTAATTTAGTTATCCCCACGGGGTGGCCTGAGCTGGGCCTCAAGCTTGCATGATGAAGCTGGTCTCTCGACACTCGATGTAACGCTACGATGGAGAATGGAGTAGAGGGGTACGTACCCTTTGCTAGCCTTTTGCAGTTTCCGGGGTGACAGGTCCACGGGTTAACGGCTGACCTGGGGAAGACTAAACCAGCCGAGAAGAGTTGGCATTCGACACGCTGCATCACATCACACAAGACCAATCATATCAAACTGAGCAGCGCCACGCCGTTCGTTGCACGGGTTTTATTATATGAGAGGGAGCCAATTTAAAGCGGCGGTGTTTCTACTTATGGTACTCTGTACAAGGGTAAGACAAAACCACGCCACCCTTTCCCAATACTGGAATTTGGTTAATCAGCACCAGCTTGAGCCTAGTGGCGTAAGAGCAATTGACTTGACCGCTAAAGTACCACCGCTCGCGACTAAATCAATGTCCTGCGATTCTTGATACCTCGGAAAGACAGTAGCCGAAAACACCGTCCCATCGCTGGCAAAAATCTCAAGCACAGACCTATCGAGAAAGATATCCAGGGTGAACTTTTTGCCATCAGCAATGTCAACCAATGCTTCCCACTTGCCCGCCTGCCCGTAACCAGAATTGGTGGTGTCAAGGGTGAGACTTCCAGCCTTCTTGTCGAATGTCAGCACCACAGCTTCACCAGCCGACTTGAAGAGCGAGAGAGTTAAAGATGTGGCATCTGAAGAAGCAAGATCGAGGTCGAGGGTGAGTCTGGCGCTACTGGAGCTACCGACATGGAGGCCCTTTCGGGTGACCTTTGTGGCTCCAATCTTCTTAGTGCGGTCAGAGGCAAGGGTCTTCAGCTCTGGAATTGGACGTTGGCCTAAACCACCATCTTTGCGGATAAACATCTCGCGGGTGATGGATTGCTGTCCAGCCCATCCGTTCACGCGGCTTGGCCATTTGGGACTGGGCCAGTTTGCCATCCAAGTAATGGCTAAATCACGCCCTGATTCGTCCTGGTACCACTGCATGGCATAGCTAGAGGGCCCCGCATCAACAAGGCCGCGCTTCTCGCTCTTAAACGTTTTTCCGTTATATGTGCCAGTCTCGTAGTAACCAAGGCCATTGCCGCCATAGAAGAGCACCCATTTGTCTCCCAGAGGGAAGAAATTGGGGCACTCCCACAGCTTTCCAGTGCTTCCATCGCCAGTATATAGAACGCCGACGTGAGACCACGTATCGAGGTTGTCGGATTCATATAGCTGGACTTGGCCGCTTTCACCGTTGGTGGCGCCAACAGCCATCTTCCATTTGTTATCCGTGGGATCGTGGAAGACCTTGGGGTCTCGGAAGAAGGGGTCTTCTCCCTTGGGAGGACCCGGGACGATGGGGTCCTTTGCAAGGTCAAACTTCTCTCCATCTTTGCTTGTTGCCATGATAACACTCTCCTGGACTGCATCAGGATGATAAGCAAGGTTGATATAGTCAGTCAGGATAAGTCGCAGCTCATCCTTCTTCTTATCGACAACTCCGCTTCCCGTAAAGCGACCAGAGTCATCGCTCGCATTGGTCACTTTAGCAGGATACAAAGCAACCGGCTGTTCGCTCCAATGAACCGCATCATTGCTCTTCGCGTGTGCCCAATGCATCGGACCCCACAAGGGAGCCTCTGGGTTATACTGACTGAAGAGGTGATGAGTCCCATGGAACTCAGCCAAACCTGCCGGGTCGTTGATCCACCCCTGGTAAGGCGTGTAGTGATACTGGGGTCTGATGGGATCGGCAGCGTAGGAGGAGCAAGCGGATGAGCTCTGGGAGCGTTGGTTTGCCTGACCAAGGATGTTGAAGGAGAGGCCTTTGCCGTCTCCAATAGCATGACAGCCGACGCGGACATCATCAATGTTGATGTGGCCCCAGGACTTTGCTGTGCTGCTGTCGTGCACGAGTATGTGCACCTTCTGACCCTGCCACTTGCTTGTGTCCCAGGTGATACGAATGAGGGCCTCATCGTTGGTGGCTGTCTGCTTGAGGAGGGGCTTTCCGTCTGAGTCTCGCACAAGAGCAACGTAGAGGTGGTCAGGGTCGTAGCCGCCTCCGATGAGAAAGCTCAGGACAGAGCTGGCTCTGAAGGTACTGGACTTGAGTTCGCCAACGGCTTCCTCACCAGCCTGTTTAGTGCCGAGAAGAAATCGTTTGCCATTTTGGTGAAAGGGACCATCCCAGTAGGTTGTCTCACTGGAGATGGAGTCTTTGCCGAACGCAGTGCCACTGATGACCTTCCAGCCTTTGAGATCGCCAGTCTCGAAACCTGGGTTTTCAGGGCCTGGATAACTCTTGGCCTGACAATTCTTGACTTGAGGGAGCGAAACTCCAGCAACCAAGGTGGCGGCCAGTGGGAGAAGAGCTGAATAGATCATGATGACCTGAGGGGAAGTAGAGGAGATGGATAGAGAAGCTTCAATCTGGGGAACTGCTGGACTTGTCCTGCTCATTTCTTCATCAAGTGAAGTTCCACGGAAGCCTTTATAGTTCAAGTGCAAAGCTCACAAGTCAAAATCATGGAGTACTATCACTTTGGTGCCATGACCTAAACCGGATGCACGTATGAGACTGGAGTACACGAGCAAACGTTGACTTTGTCATAGAGTTGTGGAGAAGGCATATGGAGACAAGTGACTTGAGTTCAATGGGCTAGAACGATTCTAGAAGCACAACAGAAGAAGTCTCACGCATGTACAGTCGGGGATGTGGCGGGTGCTACGTAGAGTCAAAGCCATCTATACTATCGGATGATTCGGAGTGGGTAAGATCCGCGGATGATCCTTGGAGGAGCGGAATACCCTCACAGCCTGGTCGTTTTTCACATGCTATGACTCTGGCAGAGCTTTGACAATTCTTGTAAACGAGGTGAAGCACGGATCAACTGCTTGCTCAAGCTTGGAGATCGGTCACTTAGAGTCGTTCGTTTATCTCTCAACCATGCGCTTAGTGCATTCGCTCAGTCTAAACGACCGCAGATATTGACAACAACTCCGGGCCAACGGGCGTACCTGAGAGACGCTGTGATAAGGTTAAAGGACCATAATAGGCGTTCCACTTATTGTGTTCTGCAATGCAATAGGTCAGGTCGAATAGGAGATGACGATCAGCATGTAAGGTCGTCACGCAGGGAGGTCCAGAGTTGGAGTTGGAATATGCATGGAAGGACAGAACAGACTTGAACTGAGACAGCGAACCTTGTCTAGGGTTAGGCTATTGTCTATGCACGTAGTGCGTTGCAAGGGAGTACGGATTACGGAGTAAAAACAGCGATCACACGAAATGCATGGTACTCTCAAAATGCCGCATATGAACTAGCTAACTTCTAAACCGTCATGGCGTTGAAGTGATCCTCTCGCAATGCAACACAACTCCTCGACTGGAAGGAAACAATGCAGACGCTAGTAAGCGATGTGTCTGCTAGCGGGTTTCTGGAAGGTAGATGGAAGCTGGGATGACGCATTTTGAACCACGCCTCTAAGCGACAGAGGGGCCGGTGTTACATCGTGCTATCTTGCCGGCCCGACAAGAGACACTCTTGAGCGATCATTGGCGGGAATGAGATGACATTGGCCGAAAGCGCGTCGATCATGCTTGTTTTTCGACGTAGATTAGCCCCATGGGGAATAACTTGATTATGCGGGGGAGTTGTAAGGAGGCAAGTCAACGTCTGTGCGGGGGAAGTTTCTCTCGTCACTTAATGACTCCTCATCTACTCCATACTCCGTTGAAGGAGGGTATAACAGCGCTTGTTTAAGCCAAATGTGGCCTTATACCTGCCGATCTTTGAGCTTGATAAGCAATGTCCAAGGAAATAATTCCGTACTATAGCTCAGCTCCAACAGCCAACAGCCCAACCCCGCACCCATCATGATGCTATCCCCAGGTTTGATTATGGTTACTGTTGCATTGTCAGGGGCAGGGATGCAGATGGCAGTCACTCAGTAGTTCAAGTTAGCTTCGGCTTCACCGATGCATTCTAGAAACATTCTAGGGTCAAGTTCGCCCGGCTTCGCTGCAGAAGCTGCTTGTCCATGTCGGAGTCACGACATGATCCTTATTCATGTGTAGGAACCTTGAACCAACAGATGAGATACTAAGTGGTGCGAGAGATGATTGGCTCTATTCGACGCCCTGGTGCTTTGATATCTCCGGGGTGTATGATAAGGCTTCTCAACACGTCTCAACACTAGCTTCAGCCAAGTTCAGTTACAGTGGAACACGTTGAATGGCCTGCGACTCTGACAGACATGTGAGAAGAGCCTCTCCGACTCATGTTGTTCCTTCCCATAGCCAGATGCGATCAAAGGGATTGGCCAAGTTACTATCACTGGATCCAGTTTCTACATAGACGCAATCTCTAGAATCCGGTCAGAGATAAGACAAATCTCAAGACTACGAAATGTTTATAAGAGGGTGATGTTTCCACAACCAAGAATATCATTGCAACAGGAATCCTCAACTCACAGCAACTTAACAACATTTTCTCAACTGTTTTATCTTCCCTCTCACTAGTGGCTCAGTATCCCTTTTCACTTTCAACATGGGACTCACCGACAAAGTGTCTCTTCCAAGGCCTCGCGATGAGCCTGGCAAAGCATGGCCTGCCATCGCCGTCGGCTTCTTCGTAGCCTTTGGTGGTGTTCTCTTTGGGTTTGCCACCTCCTCCCTGACTTGAAAAGCCTAAGATGACTGACCTGTTTGCAGCTACGATACTGGCACCATTGGCGGTATCCTGGCCATGCCTTACTGGCAGCGAGAATTCAGCACAGGCCATATTGATGCTGATGGAAATCCCAATGTTAGTTCGTCTCAGGAATCAGCCATCGTGTCCATTCTCTCTGCAGGCAATTTCTTCGGTGCCCTCGCCTCGCCTCTCCTGTCTGATTGGCTTGGTCGTCGACCTGGCCTGATGATCTCAACTTGGATGTTCAACTTTGGAGTCGCCTTGCACACTGCCGCGACCGATATTCCGTTGTTTCTGGCGGGCCGCTTCTTTGCGGGCTTCGGTGTTGGTCTCATCTCAGCTACTAGTATGTACCATGTTTAATTTTGTGGTGCGGCGGCTAACTATCCCTAAGTTCCTCTCTATCAGTCTGAAACAGCACCCAAATGGATCCGTGGTGCCATCGTTGGCTCTTACCAGTGGGCAATCACCATCGGCCTTCTTCTCGCCGCCGTCGTAAACAATGCGACTTCTCACTGGGATAATTCAGGCTCCTATCGAGTTCCCATCGCGCTGCAACTTGCTTGGTCTCTTATTCTCTTCACCGGATTGCTGTTCCTTCCAGAAACCCCACGCTTTCTTATTAAGAAGAACCAGACAGACAAGGCGGCAAAGGCTCTGAGCCGTCTTCGAAGATTACCTGCTGATTCCCCAGAAATTGCAAACGAACTCAACGAGTTTATGGCAAACCACGAGTTCGAGATGAGTCTTGGGCAATCCTCTTATCTCCAATGCTTCAAGCCTCCCATGCTTAAGAGGCAACTCACGGGTATGGGCGTTCAGGCGCTACAGCAGCTTACGGGTGAGCATATGC
This sequence comes from Fusarium culmorum, assembly GCA_016952355.1. Lineage (NCBI taxonomy): Eukaryota > Fungi > Ascomycota > Sordariomycetes > Hypocreales > Nectriaceae > Fusarium > Fusarium culmorum. The sequence goes on from CP064750.1 coordinate 11,767,871, forward strand.
GCCATACAATCTTTTGAACAATTACTGACTTTTTTTCTAGGTATCAACTTCATCGTAAGTTCAGCGTAATTTACCGATACTAGGATTGAACCCAACTGACAATCTTCTAGTTTTATTATGGCACCAAATACTTTCAGAACTCGGGCGTGTCTAGTGGATTCATCATTTCAATGATAACCTCAGCCATCAATGTCGTATCGACAGTGCCTGGAATGTATGCCATCGATAAATGGGGACGCCGACCTATGTTGCTATGGGGCGCTGTTGGCATGACAATCTCTCAGCTGATAGTCGCTGTCTGTGGTACTTTATCTACTGGGCAGTACGATAATGGCGAGATCTTTATCAAGAACCTCGCCGGACAGAGAGCGGCCGTGGCCTTTGTTTGCATTTACATCTCCATCTTTGCAGCTACTTGGGGTCCCCTTGTTTGGGTGGTGACCGGGGAGATCTTTCCACTCAAGACACGAGCCAAGTCGCTCAGCATCACGACCGCTACAAACTGGCTACTCAACTGGGCTCTGGCTTATTCCACCCCGTACATGGTCAATTACGGCGACGGAAACGCAAACTTGCAGTCCAAGATCTTTTTTGTGTGGTTCGGCTGCTGCTTCCTATGCATTGCATTCGTTTGGTTCTTCATCTACGAGACAAAGGGGCTCACTTTGGAGCAAGTTGATCAGCTCTACGAAGAAGTAAGCGTCGCTCGTAAGTCGGTTCACTGGGTCCCATCTTCCTCTTGGGAGAATCGACAGGGCCACGGTTTGAAGGGTGAGCAGGACGCAGAGGTAGAGGAAGTTGGCAATTGAGGGGAACTCGGTGGAAGATGTCACTAGTTCTGTAATCTGTAATCTGATGAGCTGAAGCTGGCCCTTTGTGGGAGCAGTGGTTGTGTCTCAGATTAGAAGATGTTCGGGACGACAACAGCAGCCTAGCCTTTTCGCATGTAATCCACATTCGAAATGATAGGCGGGCAGGTTTTGACGATAGAGAGTTGGCGGGACTAGTGGTTGTTCGAATGCCTTGGTTTTGTCCTTGTCTCTTGTAGGGTGAGTATACTTTTTCTCCAAACAGCTTTCTTCTCTAGCTTAGAGATTACTCACTTCATATCGCGTCGTGCAAATTGGAAATACTTGTGTGGGCATGCATTACCACCTCTAGACGATTCAGTGACAGTCCGTCCGTATAATCACATAGACAAGCATTCTGTAACTAACCTAAACCCAGATCCACTTGGCTCAATGAAATTAGATACAATCAAGATATTCCGTTAAGCACACAAGCCAAAGGTGCTTATTAGGGAAACCCCCCAAAGAAATCGGAGGCTGGCGCGCATATATGACAGAAAGCTCTTAGCTTAGCTGTGAGGCAAGATTAGGATAATATTAGGTAAGAGATTCTTGTGAAACTATGATATGATCCTAACACAATCCTGATTCGGCTAGACTTGAGCCCCCTTGAGCCTTATGGGCCAGCCTCAAGTGGTCAAACCCCCACTGTACCATTGCTGCTAACCGAGCCTCCTTTTATTTTGGTCGAAAGCGGAAATAGGAGCGAATGTGTGAATGTGGCGTGCCAGACAAATATGACCCACCCTATCGCTGAGCTGCACTCAACTCCGCGCGCCCATCTCAGCTAAACAGGAACAGAATCATGCGCGGCGTTTGCCCACAGGCTTGGCGATTCACCCTTCCTTAGCTTGACCGACCGTGATGGATTTGACACTGACTTTCCTGTCATTGTCATACAGTGCAGGTCGATGCACTTACTTGATCTCGATCTTGCAGTAACAACATGGCTTGTCAACATCAAACACGACACCGCAGCATATTTAGCCCCTTAGCTCACGCTTCGCTTGGTAGCAGTACGTCGAGGCTGTTCATGATGCAGCCGAATCAAGCGACCGTCGACTTGACTAGTTTCTGTGGATATGTGCATACTTGGTATCCTCTCTTCACCGCCAACTTCCCTAATACATTTCTTTATGCTATTAGCAACGTGGGTAACTCACTTGTCCAGTCTTGTCTTGCTGTCTTTATTCTTGCTACTGGATGCGTTACGGGCAGTGACGGATCTGCTGCGGTATTGAATGAGCGACCAGAGCTGATTTATGTTCACGAAGCGAACTCACTCCTCCTCCTCTTCTTGGAAGGTTCTATCCCTGCTCTACAGTACCTTGTTCTCTTTGTGATATGCCATCTGCATCTCCTTCAGCCATGCCACGCCGAGAGTGCACATATGCCATACCTAACGGCAGGGTCTAGGTTTCGTTTAGCATAGCTAAATTTTGCATGTGGAGCTACTATTTCATGGTGGTTATGGGGATCTAAAGACTTAGTGGGTTTGGTCGTATGTATCAGTAACCTAAAATAGACTAACTCATACGGGCTATTACAAACTAACTTCCGCCACAGCTCGTTTAGAATCGTTTAGCATCGTTTGGCATCATCCTTCTTTATCGTTTAGACTCGTTTAGCTCCATCAAGTATTATTTCACCCATCCCCCGTTTCGTTTTCTTGTCCCTATTTCACATCGTTTCCTCGCTTTTTACATCGTTTAATCTTGTTCTTTTTCTCCAAAGCCCTTTTTCATCATTCACCGAACAGATAAGTACATTACCACTAGGAAATGGCCTCCAGCGAAGAACCAATCAAACGGTGCCGACCGCATAAAAAGGCAAAGACTGGTTGTGCTGCTTGCCGAAGCCGTCGCGTTAACGTTTGTCTAATTTATCTAGTTTCTAAGGGCTTCATGGTTAACTCTGAGTAGTGTGGTGAAGAAAAACTGAAATGTAGAGCATGTGTTCGTTGCAAGAAACAGTGTCAATATCCTATTCCAGACCCTTCATCGCCGTTGGAACCTTCTCATACATCAACACATCATGACCATGCCTCTGCTGCTGAACCAACACCGTCCTCAGTCGGTGGCACAACTCTCCCCCCTCTACCAACCCTTTCAGCGACAAACCAATGGCTCCCCGCATCTAAACTCCAAGACACTCCCGAAGATGTTTTCGGACTTCATGAAATGGCACTTCTCCACCACTGGACTATCTCAACCAGTCTAGAGATTTTCAAGGCTGACGATATATCTGTCACCTGGCAGGTTTTCTTCCCACAAATTGCCTTTCGACATCTGTTCGTTGTGCATGCTATTCTTAGCTTGTCTGCCCTGCATCTCGCGTTCCTGAACCCCAGACAAAAGGCGACATATGGCGGATGCGGCTCATTACCACGCTAGGGCGCTGCAAGGGTTCCAGCAGGCTGTCAGCCAAGTTGTTCCTGAGAATAGTGAGGGCTTATTCGTGTGGACGACAGTTAATCTTCTCTATGTCTTTGGTATGTCAGGTCACCTAAGTGATAATGTGGATCAACCCGCAACTGGCCTTAGTCATAGAGATCGTGTGCTAGGAATAGAATAGATACCAATGATACGAGGTATTGAGGCTGTATTTTTTACAACTTATAAATTCATGAAGTCGGAAGTTTTGAAGAAACTGATGGATATTGGGAACTGGTTCGAGTTGGATCTAGGTGCAGATCTAGATCCTTAAGACGGTTATTTCTGTTGCGTCAGCGCTTCGTGGGACGGCAGCCCAGAGGCGGAAACATATGATGAGGCGCTCTGGATACCGCGAAAATGCCGTGCTTTTATTGCGCAATTTGCTACGTTTGACGAGCAGACGCTCAAGAGCTGGGGCTTCAATAGAGCATGGTCCGGCCCTCTCATGTTCATACACTTTACTCTCCATGCTTATTTTACTCTACTAGAACAACGCCAGCCAGCGGCTCTTGTTCTATTTGCATACTTTGGAGTGTTGATGCGGACTTTGGACTATTGTTGTTTTATGGAGGGATGGGGTCGTGATATTGTAGCTACTGTTGATGATTCACTAGGAGGTTACTGGAGACTATGGGTAGAGTGGCCGGCTCAGATGGTGGGTTTGCGTTAACAAGAGATAATATCGTTACATAAAATGTACTGTTAGCCTAACCCTAAGTCAGTTACTACTCTGTAAAAGTTGCGGGAAGAAGGCCTAATCATAAATGGATTATAAGGAATAAAGGATCGTGGTGATCCTCTATATTGCACCACAAAAGGAATGCACTTGGTATATAAGATCGCTACTATGACGGTATAAAGGGACTGCGAGAGCCATTAATACAGCTTTGTTATATTGGGTACCTGAACTGTCTGTTAATATGAACCTGTTATAGGGATTCCCAATTGGGAAAGGCTAGCTAGCTTCAGTGGTTATATTATACTTAAGCTTGCTGGAAGAAAGAGGCTCAAGGCCGACTTTTGCGACGACCTTCGCGTCGATTTTCGCGACGCAATAGAATTCAAAAATCGCGACTTTTGACCCACTTGGAAAAATCAATAATGATTTAAGTATGTATTCAAGCCTGACGATGGGGACGACGGCGGCAATCACCATTGTTAGCCGTATCGCGTCGTGGACTTTTGTTACTTGTCTTGAAGTAGGATTCTGATCCTCATTTTTGATGGAATAACAGTGGGTAAGATCGTAGATAAAGGAAACAGAAACTGGATCTCTAAAGTTGACTTCGGATCGAACCGCTATAAGTTCCTTACGCGAGCACCATGGTAATTAAAGCTTGGTGCAACGCTAGAAACATGTTCCTGCGCTCTTGAGAATTGAATTCTATCAATCGAGGTAAAGCCGAAGGGTTCTTGATGACGAATTAACGACTATATTTAAGAACTGTATGCCTTCTGGGTATGGTTGGCACTTTATATAAACCACCTTTTCGAGAGTCGAGAAACTTAGTTCCTGGTATACTGATACAAATCCTTACTTATCTGTTAACGATCTCAATTAACAGGATCTCCTAATATAAGAGGCTTTATCGAGAGACTTAACGACTGCTCGTCTTATATACGCTACCGTCCCTATAAATGTCTGTAAAGAGACTGGATTTAAAATCAGCAGCGATAAAAAGAACATAGAAATAGCCGTTTCGACCAGGCACAATTGTTTTAGAGCATTATAAGACAAGAGTAAAAGGATGCACAAATAGACTCAAGCCGAGAATCCCCATTTGTCCATTCACTCTTCCCGAGATCGTGGTATAGCCCTTACATTCAAAGGCGGCTTTCTCCAAAATATAAACACCTTTTGCAATCTCAACCAGTCGTCATTCTCTGATATAAGCTCTAGGTCCAATTCCCACAGCAAATGCGCGAGCACTAGCCGCGCTTCCGCCCAAGCAAAGCTGGTATTTGTTAGCCGTCGAACGCAGCAATAAGGTGAGGATTGTAATAAGACTCGGGGCCTGCGCATGTCACTCACTGCCTCCCAGGGCAGTTCAGGGGCCCAACGCTGAAAGGCTTCATGGCGGACCTGTCATCATCTTCATACTCGACCGGTCGAGGCTTGATCCATCGCTCGGGAACCATGTTATGCGCTGCATGAAAATTCAGTGGCGAACAGTTGGCTGCCCATACATGCATTGTAAGAGTTGTATTGGGCGGGATCATATTCCCCACGACGACGTGCCCTTCCTTCTCCGTGCAACGGAACAGACTGCCCGGAGTGGGAGGATAAAGGCGAAGGCTTTCTTTCAAAACGACATTTAGGTATTCCAGGTCTTGAAGGGCAGATAACGATATATCAGAGCTATTTTTGAATCGGATGCGCAAAATTGAGACTAATCTTTTAAGGTACCCGGGATGCTTTAAAAGCAGATATACCGCGCATGTTAGCAAAGTAGCCGCTTTCAGAGGTTAGCAAGACGATACTGAGCATCATCAGAAGCTCGGCTCTAGCCATATTGACCTACTTGTCTCGCTTCCTGCGATAATGAGGGCCATCTTTATAGCCTCCTTCTCTTCGAACGACAGTCAATAACATCGTCAGCAAAGAAATTCGGAAAATGAGATAATTTCGGCATAGGCAATTAAACCTTTCATCTCCAGGAAGATTGAATATCTGAGGTATAAACTCGTGCCCACTAGTTCGATTCTCTGTTTGTTTAAAGATGGCAGTAGCCGTCACTGAAATCTTTCGAAGCTTGCTGTACCAAGACCAGCAAACCTCAATCAAACTAATCACACCCGGATACTGACTCAACTTCACGACTGAGGAGAAGAATCTTGCTAACCATAGGATGGAAGCGAGATGGGGCCGACTTTAACCATTTTCGAGGCCGCCAAACTTCTGGCTGAGAATCACATCGTCTGCAATATCTGTTGTTAGGAAATTGAGCCAGTGGCTAAGGTCCACCATCCTAAGAACTATTAAGAGGCGATTCATCCATAATCGGCTACCAAAATGGATAATCTCACTTAAAATTTCTCATTTAATCATTATATAATAAGATAAATAGCTAATTAGGTGAAAATTACCTTAAACCTACACTTAGGGTTAATTAGTATTACGATCCTAGTCCCTACGTCATATATGCCTCACGGAGACCCATGCAATGCGTTAGCCTCAAGGGAATCCACTTACCTTATACCAACCAATAAAACACAATCATCATGCTGGAACGACAGATGTAGGAACGCAGCGTCCCAGGAACGACTCGTCCCTAGGACTCATCGTCCCCTATATATTCACTTAAGTATATATACATTCATTTAGCACTAGATAGAACTTAGCTTATTAGCTATCGATAAGACTTCTTTACCTAAATACACCTAGCCCGCTTTATTCACTATTAAGAGATATAACATTTCACTTACTTAGTACTTACGCCCTATATATCTGCTAATATAAACCTAGTACGGACTAGTGTATTCCTTGGGAATTATAACAGTTACAATTAGCGCCGATATAAGGTTAATACAATATAGATAAAAAGGGACTTTAAGTACTAGAGAAAAATAATAAAACTACTTTTCTTTTTACTTTCTATTATTAAGATAATAGAGATAATACTATATAGCAATATAGTAATAGAGGATATTATATAGCTTAATTAGGACTATTAAATATTAATCTGCTAGCTCTATTAAGTAGCTATTTAACTTAATAGTAGTATTAAGCTATATTTCTAATAGTAGTATTAACTTAAGGGCTAAATACTTAAGGATATTAAAGACTACTATAGTATACTTAAACTAATATACTTAAAGCTTACTATAATACTTAAAAATAATAACTAAATAATTAAATATCTTACTATTTTAATTGTTATAACTTAAGCGGTTATATTATATATACCTTACTTTTTACCTTTTTATCCCTTATATCCCCCTATAAGATTATCTAATTAATAATAAACTGATATTTATATAAACTAATAGCGCTTTAAGACTTTATGACTTTAAGACTAGTAATAACTTAATATATTATTATTCCCTTTATAGTAGACTTTAATATATAATATATTTAATAAGCGAGCGCTATAGATAAGTAAGTGCTGCACTTTTCCCTCTTATATCTAACTTTTTACCTAATTAATTAGTTATTAATAACTAGTAATACTAGAACCTTTAATTAAAGCTAGGACTTATTTTACCCTTTAGGCTCTTTAAAATAATTAGAAATTAAGTACTTAATGCGCTATAAAGATATATTAAGTTAATAAGAGCTATCTATATTACTACTAGTAAGGCATTTAATTATAATATAATTCTATCTTTAATTTAATATATGCAATAAGTAGGCAGTATAGATAACTAAGCGGTATAAAAATCCTAACCTTCTTAAGATAAATTATAATAAAAATATAATAGACTATTTAATTAATTAAAATTAATTACTATATTTATCTCTAAATGCCTTTAGAACTACTTAATAGGTTCTTATATTATACCTAGGCTTATTATATATACTATATTATTAAATATTTAGCTGAATTAACTTTCTTTAATTATTACTTTTTAATAATTTAGCTAATATCTATATATTTATATCTATTTAATTAATTAAATTTTAACCTTTTTATATAATTAAGTTCCCTTTATTTTATAAGTAAGTCCTTTTTATTTTATATTATTAACTAAATATATTATTTATTTTATAAAGCTCTTAATTTTTAGCTTTTAATAAGATAGTCTTTTATATATTCCTTATAATTACCTTTATAAGAAACTAAAAAGCTTTAAGGATTAACTTTAAGGAGCTATTATAATATCTTTTAATTTAATTAATAAGATATTAAGACTATAATTTAGCCTTATAGACTATATTTAAGGTCTTTAAAGTTTAAATTTAAGCTTATTAAGTTACCTTTTTAATAGGTATTAAAATCTATAGCTATATATTAAGCTTTAAGATAATAACTTTTAAGTTAAATAGAGTAAGGCTAGCCCCTTTAAAACCCCCTTTAATATTTAATTTAATTATAATTAATTAAAAGGCAGTATAAAAGGCTAGGAAAAACTTAATCTTAAAAATATAAGTTATAGACCTTCTAATTAGATACTTTATTTCTTAATTATATACCTTTTTTAGTAGCTTAAAGCACTTAATATTAAGTAGCTAAAATAGGTATAATAAATAAGGAGGTATATAGAGGGTAATAATATTATTAACTTTATAATATAGTTAGAATTTAATAGATTAATAAATTTTATAACTATTAAAAATTAAAAGATAATAAGTATTAACTAATTAGTTATTTATATATTAATTAAAATGCTTTAATTAGTTAAGACCTATTTTATTATTTATTTAGTAATTTAATATTATAATAATAGCTTAAGTATTTAAAAGGTTACTATCTTAATATTAATAAATTAATTACTTAGATTTTTATATTAATTACTTAAATTATAATAATCTATTTATAGTTTTTAAGGTAAACTAATTTTAGGTTTTTATACCTTTTTAAGCTAATAATAATAATACCGCTTAATATAATACCTATTATAAAGCTAATCTTATTAAAGTTCTAAATATTATTTAATTTAATATTATACTTTAAAATTATATTTTCTATTAATTTAAATTAATTATAAATAGTAATTAAATCTTTATATTAAGCTCTTTAATAGTTATATTTATAAAAATTATATATTTTAAGCTATAATTACTATTTAATAAAATTAATAACTTAATACTTATTAATTAATAATATATTATATTTAATAAGTAGTTAATTTACTATTACTTTAATATTATAATATTAAGAAGGAAATCCTTATAAATTTAAATTTAAAATATACTTAATTATAACTTAGTCTTCTTAATTAGATAGTTTCTAACTATTTAAAATATAATTAATATAAGCTTAATAACCTTAAGATTAGTAATAAAGGGTATAAAAGTAAATATTATAGAGAAATGCAGCTTATTATAGACTTAATTTTAGGTCTTCCTAATAGGCCTAAAATGCAAGAAGAATATAAGACTCTTTATTAACTTATAATATAGTATATAGTTAAAAATTAATTAATCTAATAGTATAGATATAAAGTAAGGGATTTTTATACTATTTAGTTATCTGTACTGCCTACTTATTGCATATATTAAATAATTATAATATATATTATATAGCTACTTCTAGCTAAAAAAGTATTATAGTAGAAATATTAACTTACTAAGCTATATAAAGAGTAGCTTAAGTATATATAAAGGGATAGCAGCTTAATAATATAAGAAACTAACTAGCTTAATAGAAAGCTTATTTATATTATATAGGCTAGGATAGAGGTTAAGTTAAGGGTAAGATAATATTAAGTAATTATAATTAAAATAGGGTAGAAAATTTAAGGGCTTATAATAAAGCAGCTAAAAAGTAAAATAGAAAATAGAAAATAAAAATAATAATATTAAAATTAATTTAATTATAAGTAAGCTAATTAACTATAAAGGAAGCTAGAATATTATATAGGATTTATAGTTAATATATAAAATATAAATTATAAGGCAGTATTATACTATATATATTAGCTTCTTAAGTAAGCTAATGTATTTAATAAGTGAACGTGATAGACAAGCGAGCGTGACACTGCACTGTACAGCTAAAATTAGCCTACCCTATAGCACTTTAAATCTTAAATAAAATTACTAAAATTCTAAAAGAATTATTTCTAATAATAGTATAGATAGTAATACTATATACTATTTTTAGAAAATATTTAACTATTTTACTTTATATAAAAAAGCCCTATTATATAGTATAAATAGCTTTTTTTATTTACTAACTATTTAGGATTTATATATAAATTTATAAAATTTATAATAACTTACTATAAAGCTAATATATAAGTTATAACAGTTTAAGCTATTTTAAGCTAAAAATAAGTATTTTATTTACTTTTATAAATTCGATTTTAAGGTGTATAGGGTAGTATCACGCTCGCTTGTCTATTACGTTCGCTTATTAAATACATTATAACTAGAGATAATTATAATATTTAAAGGGAAGTAATAATATAAAAGAAAGAAAAGGGAAAAAGGCACTAAAGTATAAATATAGCAATTAAAAAACTAATAAATAGTAGCTATAGCTATAATAATAATAGAAAAGATAGTAATAGCAGTAATAATAATAAATTAATAATTTAAATTAAATAACTAATAGTAAGTAAAAAAAGACTACTTAAGAGAAAAAACTAACTTAAATAGAGAAGCGGCTAATAAAAATAAAAGAGAGGAAAAAGGAAAATGAAAAAAAAAAGCTAAAAGATAAAATAATAAATAGGCTATAAAGGCTATTTAAACTAAAGGTAAGTTAGTAATCTAATAAGTAAGCTAAATATATATAATTAATTATAGCACTTAATGTAAATTAAATAGTAATTAATATATTATTAATTAAAGCGAATAAAAGTATATTATTTAATGTTAGTTTATCCCTTGGAAAACCTAACTGTTACATTTAGCCTATAAAAATTCTCTGCCTTAGCAGAACGCTAACAGCAGGTACTAAGGAAAACTTTTTATAGGAGAGAGTTAATATAACTATAATAGTTAGGATAGAATAGTGGAGATAGGGTAGATACTATATAAAGATAATTAATATATAAGTTTTAATATATAATAGTAATAAATGTTATTATTTAGGTCTGCAGTTAAGCTGTTTAACTTAATAAGGGTCAGCCGATAGAAATATAATGCATTTTATATTTTAGCTTTTCTAATTTTATAAGTGCAGTAAGAGAAACGCAGTGCGTTTCTATCGGGGAAAATATAGGGTAAAAATGCTAGATAGTAATTAATTAAAAATAGGAAATGCAATGCGTTTCTGCTGATAATTCTTAAGTATGCTAATAATAACTTAGATGTAGTGCTTGCTTAATAATAGCTGATTCAGAGGTAGACTTACAGTATACTGATTACAATTGCTCTATTATAGGGAGTATTTAAGTATTTAAATAAATACCGCTATAACTCATGAAATTCGGTAGCGCCGGTAGGTTAACGCTAGCCTAAGCTACTACACTCATTTAACCAATAATAATATTTAGTAAGCCATCAGATCTTTATTTACAGTAAGACTAATCAGGCAGTTAGAATTAGGCTAGCCTGTACCTACAGGCGCTACTGAATTTCATGAGCTATAGCGGTACCTGCTTTATGTAACTACGCCGCACGTAGAAAGCGACAGACAAAAGAAGTCTCATGCAAGTCACTGGTCCGGTGTATTAGTAAGCAAACGATGGTGTTGGTAAGCAAACGATAGAGTTAGTAAACTAGGCAGTCTTTTGTTTTTTCCGTCCCATCGTCAATGACTCTATCTATCGTCCAATAAGCATTGAGTAGATGAGAAAAGTTAATGCCCCTGTGGCTTAGACAGAATGATGACGACGCAATGGTGCGCTAGGGCCGGGCTTGACAAGCAACCCGCAAGGCAAAAGCTAGGTAAGTCGCAATTTTCGCGATCCGACAGTCCGTACCGTAGGACTTGAACCAGCGGATCTCGCGAAGTCCGACCGTCCGTCCGCGGACAGACCCATTGGGAGCTCCGGGCTGATGATGCGAAGCGACGAAAATCATCCAAAGGCCGTCTACGGGCGGGCTCCTAGATAGCCATGCACCCAGGGCAATCGCCGCTTACTCGGACCCTGCAGGGCTAGGCATCTACCGCAGCCCTGGGCCATCTCACTCTAGGTCTGTCGCTGCCGCCTCCTTTGTCGATCGTACCAATCATCGGCTGGACCGCAATGCTTCACAATAACAAGCCCGCAAGGGAGCCCTGGCGCCCCTCTCACTTAAAAGGTTGCCTCAAGAGGTTAGAGGCTCGGGAGGGAGGAGACCGTGCCGGCCGGTGCTCCACGCGAGGGTCGGAGATTGGCGCGTCGTAAGGCAACCTCACGACTCCCAGATACTTAGGATGACGTCCAGTATGTCGATCTGGCGCCTCCGCAAGTTTGATCTCCGGAACTAGTCTAGTTTGAGCTTGTCGGGCATAGGAACTAAATAAAGCTCCGTTGATAACCCCGAGAAACCGACCAGGAGTCAAAAGTGGGATGTGAAAGTGAGACCGTACTACATGGCCAAGTAACCGAGTCAAGAAGGTTACAGTGCAACCAGACTCTACACTACAAAAGTCCGCCATCCATGTTGGTAGCGTGTGCGGCGGAGGGGGCCTGTCCTCAGGTAAGTGCATATCCAGCGGACAACAACTCTGATGCACTCGTAACATCTGCGGACTTCGACTGTCATTGACTCGGAGCGGGCGCGGCTTCAAGATTGCCGTGGATTATGCCTTGATCCCTGGTATCTGTTGACAGTGTGTACATGCAAGCAGCAAAGTACTTTATGGTTGATGTGGTTCATCAGCTCTGGTACTATAGAATCGTATCAACCTTCTATTTCAGTTTCTGCTGTGCCTTCTGACCATCGTTACTGCTGTTCCGTCATAAATCGAGTTCCTTTCTCGAGACACTCCAGTGCCTCTGACGCAGAATGGCGGACTTCATTGCTTCGAGGGTTGCAACTCTGTCTTGGCCTTTACTTTCTCTGCTCCTGCCCTTAGTGGTAAGTGAACAGGTTGACATCTATGGATACTGCGTGCTGACTTCTTCTTCGCGACAGGCCTTGCTCCTCTACATAGGTCTCGTGGTTTGGCGACTCACTTTCCATCCCCTGGCCCGATTCCCAGGACCGAAACTTTTCAGTGCCACCCGCCTGCTGTTCCTCGTCAAGAACAACCTCCAGGGCACGTTTATGAAGGAGACCGCCACAAAGTTGCACGAAAATTACGGCCCGATTGTCCGCATTGCCCCTGACCGCCTCCTGATCGACGGCTCCATCGCCTTCCCCGAGGTATTTAGCCGCCGACCCAATGAAGCAGAATTCGGCAAGACTGTCGAGTTCTACGGTGCTGACAGGGTTGGCATCTTCCCGGCCTTTCGCGAAGATCATCGCCGCCAGCGCCGCCTCATGGCCCATGCCTTCTCTGAAAGCGCCTTGACAGAGCAGGAGGGGTATATCAAGTATTACGTCGACCTGCTCATGACACGTCTCAAGGATAAACATGCCGACAAGGGCGCCGCTTCTGACATGACGGAGTGGTTTAACTTTTTGACCTTCGACATCATCGGGGAGCTTGCGTTCGGGGACCCATTCTACTCCCTGGAGAAGAGCAGCTATCACCCTTGGATTGCCATGCTCTTTTCAAGTATCAAGGGTAATGGCAAGATCATGTTCCTCAACAATTACCCGCTTCTTCGGCCGCTCATACTTCTCCTCGGCACCAAGGAAATTGAGATGAAGAGGCAGTCCGAGCAGCTCGGCGCAGAGAAGACTAATAAGCGCATCGCCCTCGGATCAGATGCGCGTAAGGACTTCATGACCTACATCCTGCGCAACAAAGACGGCATGGGCATGAATCACGAGGAAATCTTGCGTAATGCCCAGGGGCTTATTGTCGCAGGCAGCGAAACGACAGCTACTGCGCTTTCGGGGCTGACATTCTTCCTTGGACAGAACCCAGAGGTATACCGCCGTCTGACAGACGAGGTTCGCACCTGGTGGAAGTCCGATGATGAGATCACCATCAAGTCTACGGCTGCTCTGCCCTTCCTTCACGCTTGTCTTGAAGAGACTCTACGAATGTATCCTCCCGCGGCTGAGGTGCCCCCACGCGTTTCCCCAGGTGCCGTGGTCAGTGGTCAATACGTTCCGAAAGGAGTAAGTCGATTATGAGGAGTGGCTAGCAAGCTCGGGACCTCGGCTGACGCATATGTAGACCTTGATCACAGTCTCCTCATGGGCTACATATCGCTCATCGCGCAACTTCACAGACCCCGACGAGTTTAAGCCGCAGCGCTTCCTACCGCAGACGCATTCGTTGTATGAGGAGCGGTACGCCAGTGATAACAAGGCGGCGTTCAAGCCCTTCTCTGCCGGGCCACGCGACTGCATCGGCAAGAACTTGGCGTATGCCGAAATGCGACTTGTCGTTTCGCGCCTGCTGTGGGCCTTCGATCTCGAGCTCGAACAAGGCCAGGACGACTGGGTGAAGAAGCAGCGGACGTTTGTTGTTTATGAGAAGAGCCCTCTTATGGTCAAACTTAAACCGCGCCTGTTGGCGTGAACGAAAGCCTGCCCCTTGGCGCTCTAGCTTAAGGCATAGCCTTGGCCGTCGTCAATGGCTGGGTGGTCGAAAATCTGGTACTCCATGGTCGTTAGAATTGAGCACAATCAAGCAGTAGGGCGGTCGGGCTTTTCGTGGTGTGGGAGGTTGAAGGAGAGCGGGCGGCTGTGTGACTGTGCCAGATTCCCAGTATGCGGGGATAGGGGGAATATGTCATCTAGGAATTGAACAAAGTGGATTGATTGTTGTTAAGGTACAAAATGGTGACTTTCCAGCAGTCACTCCTTGACGATGTCGGGAACTCGATGCCTTCTGTATCGGATTTGTCACTTCTGGTCGAGTCTTCCTATTAAAAGGACTTCTCCGTGGGTGTCTTTTCGTTGATGTATTTCTTGTACAGGTTCTGTACAGTAATAAACTTGGCCCCTCTCTTTCACCGCTCAGCGGCAGAACCGTGGAATATTTAATAAAGCCGACTTCAGACACCCTATTATTTATTGTAATAGTCATTAGGGCTGTTAACTATTTCTTTATATAACATACGCGATAAGAGAGCGGGATAGATAAGTAAGCAGGATAAAAATCCCTCACCTTATATTAATACTATTAAATTAATTAATTCTTAACTAAATAATATATTATAATCTACTATTAAGGCTTATATTATTCTTATACTTTAGGCCTATTAGGGAGACTTAAAATTAAGTCTATAATAAGCTGTATTTCTTTATAATATTCCCTTTTAGACCTTTTATTATTAATCTTAAGGTTATTAAGCTTATATTAATTATATTCCTAATAGTTAAAAACTAACTAATTAAGAGAAATAGATTATAATTAAGTATATTTTAAATTTAGATTTAATGTATTTAATAAGCGATTGCCGCACTGCACTGTATAGCTAAAAAGAGCCTACCCTATAGCACCTAGCTACCTTAAATAAAATAGTTAAAAATCTAATAAAAATAGATCTATAAAAGTTATAGCTACTTATATATAAATATATTTTTTCTATAATTATAGCTATTTTATCTTATATAATAAAGCTTCTTTATATAGTATAAATAAGGTTTTTCTTATACTAATTATAAATAAATTAACTAGAATTATTTTATTAACTACTTAACTTCCTTATATAGTTAAATATATAACTTTTAAAATTTAGCTATTTTAGGCTTAGCTTTAATTTTATATTCTCTTTTTAGATTTTACTTTTAAGGTATAAGTTAAGCTGTAGCGCTCGCTTATCTATAGCGCTCACTTATTTAATATATTATAAGGATTTCCCTTTTAATATTATAATATTAAAGAAATAGTAAATTAACTACTTACTAAATATAATATATTACTAATTAGTAAGTATTAAGCTATTAATTTTATTAAATAGTAATTATAGCTTAAAATATATTCTTTTTATAAATATAATTACTATAGAGCTTAATATAAAGATCTAATTACTATTTATAATTAATTTAAGTTAATAGAAAATATAATTATAAAATATAATATTAAATTAAATAATATTTAAAATTTTAATAAGATTAGCTTTATAATAGGTATTATATTAAGCAGTAATATATATAATAAGTAAGTAGTATAAATAACTAAGTAGTATAAAAATCCCTTACCTTATATTTATACTATTAGATTAATTAATTTTTAACTATATAATATATTATAAGTTAATAAAAAGTCTTATATTCTTTTTACACTTTAAGCCTATTAGGAAAACTTAAAATTAAGTTTATAATAAGCTATATTTCTTTATAATATTTACTTTTATATTCTCTACTACTAATCTTAAGGTTATTAGGCTTATATTAATTATATTTTAAATAGTTAGAAACTATTTAATTAGGAAGAATAAAATATAATTAAGTATATTTTAAATTTAAATTTATAAGGATTTCCCTTTTAGTATTATAATATTAAAAAAATAGTAAATTAATTACTTACTAAATATAATATATTATTAATTAATAAGCGCTAAGCTACTAATTTTATTAAATAGTAATTATAGCTTAAGATATATTCTTTTTATAAATATAATTATTAAAGAGCTTAATATAAAGATTTAATTACTATTTATAATTAGTTTAAGTTAATAGAAAATATAATTATAAAATATAATATTAAATTAAATAATATTTAGAACTTTAATAAGATTAGCTTTATAATAGGTATTATATTAAGTAGTATAGTTATTATTAGCTTAAAAAGGTATAAAAACCTAAAGTCAGTTTACCTTAAAAACTATAAATAGATTATTATAATTTTAGTAATTAATATAAAAGGCTAAATAATTAATTTATATCTAGTAATTATAAGCTAATATTATCTTATTAATTAGTATTAAGATAGTAACCTCTTAAGTATTTAAGCTATTACTATAATATTAAATAGCTAAATAGATAATAAGATAGGTCTTAATTAGCTAAAACACTTTAATTAATATATAAGTAACTAATTAGTTAATACCTATTATCTTTTAATTATTAATAGTTATAAAAGTTATTAATTTATTAAATTCTAGCTATACTATAAGGTTAATAATATTATTACCCTCTATATACCTCCTTATTTATTATACCTATTTTAGCTACTTAATATTAAGTAATTTAGGCTGCTAAAAAAGGTATATAATTAAGAAATAAAGTATCTAATTAGAAGGTCTATAACTTATATATTTAAGATTAAGTTTTTCCTAGCCTTTTATATTACCTTTTAATTAATTATAATTAAATTAAATATTAAAGGGGGTTTTAAAGGGGCTAGCCTTACTCTATTTAACTTAAAAGTTATTATCTTAAAGCTTAATATATAGCTATAGACTTTAATGCCTATTAAAAAGGTAGCTTAATAAGCTTAAATTTAAACTTTAAAGACCTTAAATATAGTCTATAAGGCTAGATTATAGTCTTAATATCTTATTAATTAAATTAAAAGATATTATAATAGCTCGTTAAAGTTAATCCTTAAAGCTTTTTAGTTTCTTATAAAGGTAATTATAAGGAATATATAAAAGATTACCTTATTAAAAGTTAAAAACTAAGAGCTTTATAAAGTAAATAATATATTTAGCTAATAGTATAAAGTAAAAAGGACTTACTTATAAAATAAAGAGAACTTAATTATATAAAAAGGTTAAAATTTAATTAATTAAATAGATATAAGTATATAGATATTAATTAAATTATTAAGAAGTAATAATTAAAAAAGGTTAATTAGGCTAGGTATTTAGCAATATAGTATATATAGTAAGCCTAAGTATAATATAAGAACCTATTAGGTAGTTTTAAAGGCATTTAGAGATAAGTATAGTAATTAATTTTAATTAATTAAATAGTCTATTATATTTTATTATAATTTATCTTAAGAAGGTTAAGACTTTTATCCTACTTAGTTATTTATACTGCCTACTTATTATATATATTACTTAATTTAATTAGAGATAAATTATATTACCTTCTGCTTATTATTATAAATTGCCTTTATTTTATTTTAATTAGTTATAATTATAATTTACCTATCTATTATAAATATATTTTAAATTAACTGCTATAAATTATAATACTATAGTATTATAATTTTTAATCCCCTTTTTAAAAGCTTACCTTATATATATATAAATATAAATAATATCTCTTATAGTAGCTATAAGTCTTAAAGCTACTTCTTAATATACTATTACTTCTATTAGGCTCTTATAGTATCTTATATTAATGCTTCTATTAGCTATATTACCTTTACTAGCCCAGGCTTAAGCTAGTTAGTTTTTAAGTTATTTATAAATAATTAACTTACTTTAAGCTATATTATATTATTAATAATTTACTTTATATTAATCTTATTACTAATTAGCTATTATACCCCTTTAAATAACTTATTTAATAGCTTTTCTACCTTTATTACCTTATTATATAGTATATAAGTAAGATTTATAATATTAATATACTTACTTATATAAAATAAGCCTTTTCTATCTTTAAACTATTATATTAATAGCTACCCCTTTATTTTCTATTAATACCCTTTCTTATATACTATCTATCTAATAATTATACTTATAATAATATAAATAAGTTACCTATATATATTTATAATATATATTACTCTTAAAATATAAGTATAGCCTTAACTTTAACTTTATTTTAATTTAATAGCTAATTTTTAAATATAGCCTTTAAAAAGAATAGCTAGGCCTACTATATAATAGCAGCTAGTATATTAATACATAAATATAGATCTATAAAGCTTAATAGATATTAATTAACCTTAAGCGCTATATAGAAATATAATAATAAGTTTTTATATATATTTCTATTAATATAAGTTTTAATTAAAGTTATAATAAATTAAAAGATAGCTTAATTTAATATATCTTATAGTAAGCTAGTTATACCTCTATCCTTTTATTTACTTTTATTATTTTTATTTTTATTTTTATTTTTATTTTTATTTTTATTTTTATTTTTATTTTTATTTTTATTTTTATTTTTATTTTTATTTTTATTTTTATTTTTATTTTTATTTTTATTTTTATTTTTATTTTTATTTTTAGCTTATTTCTCTTTATTACTAAAAAATCTACTATTATAACTATTTAAAACCTTATTACTTTTAAGCTTTTTAGCGATATTATATAGTAAGCTTTATTACTTATCTATAAAGTAAATAGCTTAGCGCTTAAATGCTTCTTTATATTTAATATAATATACATTTTAATAAAAGCTTAAGTAATAATAGCTAATAGACTTATATTTAATTATAAATACTTCCTTACCTTTATAGCTAAATAGTATACTAGCTAGGCTTATTAATAAAATATTAATAAGCTATTATAGCATTTTAGCTAATATATTATCTATTTAGTAGTAATAGTATTTTACCTTATAATTAAAGCTCTTTTTAAGCTAATAAAGTAATAATTACTTATAAGCTATTTCTTTATCTTCTTAATTTTAAGCTTATTTACTTATTATTACCTTTACTTATAGCTATTAAGCTATATTATAAATACTAATTAAGTCTTAAGAGCTAAAATATTATATTTAGCTTAGCCTCTTAACTTATAGTAATAAGCTTATTTATAGCGCTTTAACTAATAGTATTAGCTATATTAGCTATATTAAATAAGCTATTATTATTATTATTTTAAATAATTTAATATTATATTTAATTTCTCCTTACTATCTATATTTATAGCTATACTTATATTTATTATTTCTCTATTATATTATACTTTACTTTTTACTAATAATAGATAATATTATCTTATATTATAATAAGATATTAATATATATTATAATTATACCCTTTTAAAATAAGGAGCTATTTAATTACTAATATATTATCTTTAGGTACTATAGTAACCTTTAAATTAGCTAGTTTAAGTAGGCTATAATAGTCTTTAATATCTTTAAGTATTTAGCCTTTTAGCTAATACTTATATTATAAATATAATTTAATATTAGCATTAAATTAAATAGCTATTTAATAAAGCTAATAAATAAGTATTTAATAGTCTTAATTAAGCTATATAATATCCTCTATTAATACTTAATAATACCTTTTATATTTTAATAATAAAAAGTTAAAAGAAAAGTAATTTTATTATTTTTTTCTATTAATTAAAACCCCCTTTTTTATATATTATATTAACTTTAAGTTAACCTTAAGCTAACCTTAAGCTAATACTAGCTAACCTTAAGTAGGGGGTTAAAGTTAATTTTACCTAATTAATAACTTAGCTTTACTTTAGATAATATAACTTTAAAAATTAAGTGAAATTCTCTAATTTAATAGCTAATTTAAATTAAATTATCTATAAATAGTACCTAGGGTTAATGTTACCTAATTAGTAATTTAGCTTTACTTTAAATAATATAACTCTAAAAATTAAATAAAATATTCTATTTTAATAGCTAATTTAAATTAACTTATCTATAAATAATACCTAGGGTTAAATTTATTTAATTAGCGACTTAGCTTTATTTTAAATAATATAACTTTAAAAATTAAATGAAATTCTCCATGTTAATAGCCGATTTAAGTTAAATTGTCTCTTAATAGTACCTAGGCATAAAGGGAGTAATAAAAAATATAACAATAAAGATAATAATATAATAGCGCCCTAGATCTAAAAGAAAACTCTAACAACATCAATAAGCCAGGAGCCGCTATAGCTCCCATTGTGAACTAGATAGCTGGTTTGCGACAGTGGAGTCTGCAGTGGCATGTCAATTCTACTTTACCAAACTTGAATCTCCACCTGCGGCTCGTCTTGTGTAGAGTATTATTGACACCCAGTTATGCAGCATTGATAAAGTGACCGACGCGTCTTCCGAGACGCCTTCTATTCGTTTCATATGGTACCACAAAGCTAGGGTCGCACTCGTCATGGACAATGCCGGTACCATATGAGAAGAGAGAAGCCGTCCTTCCTTCTTGAGCAATAAAGGGAGGGGGACCATCGCCGTAAAGGTATTCTTGAACCTCTTTGTCAAGGCATACATAGCGGCCTTTATGGTACTGATTGAGCTTCATTGAGATGCTGACCTTGATTCTTTGACTGGCAGGTCGGTTTCTCCAGCTTAATTTGTCCCGGATATTGGCCAACATGTCAGCATGGTTTCCATGACCCTCGGCAAGGGAGAGAAAGCTGAGGTTGATTGATTTCAGAGTTGGCGTGAGCTTGCCAAGGAAGGAGATGAGATCATCCTGGGCGACTTGCATCCCGGAAAGTCCAAAGTGCTTCAGGTGTCTGCGTGACAAATCCTCGATGGGAAAGAGATCAAAAAGCGATACGGAGTTCTGGATGGGGCAAGACCAAGAGTTCAATCCATAGTCACTTTTCAAGACAACTTCCTCCAGACCAATTGCTTTAGCCAAGAGGCAGGAAATCCTGCCGTTCCGGTAGATATTCCAATCTTCAGCGTCAAAGTCGGCGCGAGATCCCGTTGTTAACGAGAGCACGATACGTCTAAAGTCAGGTCGTGCGACAATCTTGCAAAGACTATCATACTCTGTGTTTGGCTTGTCGAAAAGAGTGTAGTCAATCCCGGTAGGCAGAGTGTGATTGTCCACAACTAGCTCTGAGATTTGAAGGCTGTCTGCGTAATCGGCCAGGACGTTTGTCACTGTGCAGAATCCGCGCCACTGTTTCCTTTCGTCGTCATTTCCCCATCCTTCTGGGCAATTTTCAGGACTACCGTATCCAAGAGCCTCGTCAGATGGCCAAGTCCGAATAACTGGGGTTAAGGTAGGGTTAGTATTAACTATCTAAGCTATCTGCCTAGTTGTTTTTCTAATAACTATATACAGTATAAGGAAAAGGGGATAACTATAGTTATAAGAGAAATATATAAAAGATAAGAAAAATAAGAAAAATAGAGAAAATAGAGCTAGTAGGTTTTAAGGTAAGAGAGGTAGGCTAGCTATAAGGTAAAAATAAAAATAAAGAGATAAAATAAAGAAATAAAATAAGAAAATAAAATAAAAATGGAAATAAGGAAATAAAGAAATAAAATAAGGAAATAAAATAAGGAAGTAAGATAAGAAAAGGAAAAAGTAAGTAAAATAAGAGAATAAGGTAAAGAGATAAATAAAATAAGAAAAGGAAAAAATAAGGCTATAAGGAGCCTTTAGGGGTCCCTTCTAGAGGGGTTCCAGAGGGAATTAGCTATCCCTCTAGGGGCTTCCTTGCTAATAGAAGCTGCTGAGATAGCCCGGGTCCTTGTAAGAGCTAGGGCAATAGAGGAATCAAGCTGTGCCGCTGCTACAGGTCCTACAAGGTCCTGTAACTTACGGTAGGTCTTGGCGGTCTCTAGCTCCATAAGGCCCCCTGATGAGATGATAATGGGCTGAAAAAAGGCCCCTAGGGCCCTATATTTCCGGCGTTTTTCCTCTGAGCCTCTAAGGGTCTCATAAGGGTTGATCGGGCTGAATCCTTCGCTATAGCTACGATCTGAATATCGTAGAAATAGCGGCTATTTCCTATCGTAAACGCTATATCGGCCCGCAAGCTTATTGCCTTATTACTAGGGGGTTCCTTCTGGACCTCTAGGGTAGGCTCGCTAGCTAAGGCCCTATAGAAGGCTCTCACCACTGTATCATGCCTTGCAATCCACCTTCTTGCAGCGCCCTTGCAGTGTCTTCATGCTGGAAAGCCACTATAGCCCCACAGGAGCTACAGGGTAGGCTAGGAGGCTTAACGGGGTAAAAGAGCGGCTTCGGAGGGCTTCGGTGATCTCGGAGTCTGCAAAGAGAGGGTTTTCTTTGTAGGCAAGACCCCAAGCCACTTACGGCCGAGATAGCTAGCGTTTCCAGCCTAGCCTGCTGATATAGGGTAGGAAGGTCCTGTAAAAGGTCTCTAGCCTAGCTATTCGCTTCTATAAGGACCTCTTTTGCGGTAGGTCCTTCTATCGCTATAGGAGCTATAGGGGGGGGATCCCCTGTAGCTGCCGCCTGATCTTAGCTAGGGTAGGCTGAGAGGCTCTTATAGCTGCTTGATAGAGCTGTGGGGCTAGCTCCTTGTGTAGGGGAATTCCTAGTCCTCCTCCCGGGTAGGTAGGGCTATAAGGCCTGGTTCGGCTCCTTAGGGACTTCGCTAGGGATCTAGCTACTATAGCTAGGATAGCTTCCTTTATAAGGCTATCAGCTTCCCCCACAGGTCATAAGGCCTATAGGGATAGCTGCCGCTGCAAGTGCCTTAGAAGGAGCTGTATGCTTCCCCTAAGGAGAAGAAGGCTGTGCTGCTTAGGGAGGTCTTTTAAGGCCGTTAGGGCTCCCTCTAGGGTAGCTAGCCCTGCTAAGAAGGACCTTCTGCCGGCTATAGGGCCTATATAGGTCCCTAATACTGGTAGCCTTCTAGCTGTAGGTCCTTTAGAGGCCAACTCCTTGCTTTTAGTAGGGTTAGCTGCACTGGAGAGCCCTGCAGGACTTCTCTAGCTGCCTGTAAGGCTCTGAAGGTGCCTTGTTTAGGATGTAGAGGTCATCGAGATAGGCAACTAAGGTAGCTGTAGGAAGCTCCTAGCTAAGGCCTCTAGGTAGGTCGAAAGGCTAAGGAAATAGAAGGGGTCCTAGAGGGTCTCCTTGCCTAACCCCGCTAGAGGAAGCTAGAAGCTGCCTTCTTCTGTAGCGAGCAGAGAAGGGGATATAGGCCCAGGCTGTAGCCCTATAGAATACAGGGCATATGTAGCTACAGCTGCTGCTATAGCAGGCCTAGCTACTGAGTTAAAGGCGTTAGCGAGGTCTATAGAGGCTAGCGCTGGAAATTAGCGCTATTTCCCCTATAAGAGCCTCTTCCAGCAGAAAGATAGCTGGTTCAACACCCCCTGGGCTATGTACCCCTAGCTGGAAAGGTAGCAGCATAGAAGGGTTTATACGAGGTAATGAGGATAGCTTTCATAGTACCCTATAGATAAGGTCCCCTATAGCTATAGGCCTAACCCTCCCCTGGCTTTCTAGGCTATAGGCGGCTAGCACATAATAGAGGGGCTCCTGGGGCTGTGCCCTGTCGTATCATATCTGCTAGCAGCCTTAGGAAGCCTATTACAGGGGAATCCCCCCTTGTAAACTAGGTCTAATAGGGGCCTAGTCCAGCCGCTAAGGCCGGGGCCTTTCCTTCCCTATAGAGGCTATCGCTTTTACAACTGTAGCCTCTGTGACCGGTTGACCCGGTCAGGGTAGGTCTTGCGTTGAAGGGTTTTTTCGGGACCTATAGGGTGTTTTTCCAGTAAGATAGCCCTATGGCATCTGTATTAGGGGCTATAGGTACGGGATATAAGGGTTCTAGAAGCCCGGCCTAGAAATCCTCTCTCTAGTAGCTTTACAGCCCGTTGGGCTGGGTTAGCTACTTTAGGGGGTTTTTCTGTAGAGTAGGGGCTTTCTGTTGCCCTAGGAAGGTCTAGGTCCTCTAGGGTAGGGATATTAGCTGATAGTTGCGTAATAAGGCTGCTAACCCCCCCTTTGAAGACTAGGCCTAGGACCCTAGGGAGAAGAAGGAAGGATAATAGAGCTTTTTCAGTAGGCTTCTTACAGAAGGCGTCAGCTGCTTTACTAGCGGCTATAGCGAAGGCTCTAGCGTGTGCCTAGCATATAGCTTCTTCTCTGGTATAGGGACTTTAGAGAAGGTAACAGCTTCTTTATAGAGCCTTTTTCTACTATAGGGCTATTGCTGCTGATGCTGGCTTCTAGGGGGCTTCTACCCCTATAGGGCCCTCTGTAGCTTCAGGGGCTTTTTCCTGGTACTAGGCTCTATCGTTCTGAAGGCGCCTGAGGGGTGCTCTACTGAGAGGGATTGTACCTCTATTTCCCTTGAGGATGCTGTTGTAGGGCCTCTGAGGCCTTGATAGGACTTCTATAGCCTCTAGGGCTTCTGAAAGGGCCGCTGAAGCCTCTTGACCTTCTATAGCGTCTTGGCTTCTGGGGGGTTGGGTCCCTTCTCTTAGCTACTTTTTCCTTTATTTCCCTTAGGGTAGGTAGGTCAGGGAGGGTCAGGGGACCAAGAGGCTGCTTGCGGGGCCTTTATGGAAGGATAGGTCTCTCGGTCTAGGGTGGCCTGATGTGAGGAGGTGGTCTAGGGTAGCTGATAGGAGGAGGGTTGGTATAGGGTAGGAAGGATAGCCTTTAGTCTTCCTTGATAGGAGGCCGAAGAGAAGGCTGTCCTTTCCTTCGTAGCTAGCTTGTGACGGTCTAGGCTGTGGTGAGCGGTCTAGGGTAGGCCGAGGCCGCCGGAGGGGTCTCTGTGACGGTGGGGAAAGGGACCTAGCAGGCCTCTTCCCTAGAAGTCCCTTAGACTCTAGGGCCTACAGGGCTTCTAGGGGCTAAGCTAGGGGAGCTAGGGGGGGTAGAGGGATCTCTTCTAGGGGGTAATAGCCCTGAAAACCTTGTATCTCTCGCCCTAGGCTGGGTAGAGACCCTAGCGGTGCCTTTATTCCGTGAATTTTAGCACAGTGGGTCTTAACCCCGTGACTGCCCTGACAGGCCGTATAGCATATAGGGCAACAGGCTAGCCCTAGGGGCTGCAGCTGCTGCTCATTATAGGGCTCTGTAGGGTGTTTTTTGCGTATATGCTCTAATAGGTCCCTATAGCCCCCCTGACAGGTTGGGCAGATCTGTATAGGCATTTTAGGGGCTTTAGGGTTAATAGAGACTATAGGGTAGGGAGCTACTAGCTATAGGGTAGCTATAGTAGCGTAAAGGGGAAGGTAGCTATAGTAGCTAAGGGGCTATAAAGTAGTAAGGAGATACAATATAGATATAATAACCTTTAAATAAGGATAAGATAAGGAGATAGCTAAAGTATAAATAAGAGATAAGCTAGATATATAGCTATAGATAGAGTAAAAAAGAGAGAAAAAGATACTAAAGAGAAATATAAAAAAAATAAAAAGAATAAGGAGGAATCTCTATTATATAATTAAAGATATAGTTTTCTATCTATTTCTTTAGAATTCTTTTATTTTATTATAGTTTTCGCTATACTGGGGCTACCCTAGACTAGCGAAATTACTATAATTTAATATTAACCTACTATATAACCCTAACCTCTATAGAAGGTCTATAGAGTCTCTATAGAAGGTCTCTAGATAACTAACTCTGACCTTGACCCTGACCTAACATGTGACCCTGACCTAACGTATAACCCTGACCTAACGTGTGACCCAAACCTAATATGTGACCCTAACCTAATGTGTGACCCTAACCTAATGTGTGACCCTAACCTCTATAGAAGGTCTATAGAGAATCTATTTTCTGTATCTCTATAAATAGCCCGAAGGGCTATTATATATAAAATAAAAATTAATTCTCTGTATCTCTATAATAGCCCGAAGGGCTATTATATAAAATATAGCTTATTAAAGCATATAATAGGGTTAGGGTTATATAACCCTAGGGTAAAATTCAGGGCTCCCTAGAGCGACTTTAGCGATATCCTCCATAAGTTATCTACTAGTAAAGTATAATATATTATTGCATGCTTTTAATTTCTACTCTTTTAACCCTAGGGCTACTCTATTATAGCTCGCAGAGCTCGCATTAGATACAGATACAGCTCCCTGACGGTCGCCCTGACTCGCTGCGCTCGGTCGGGTCCCTGTCGGGGGGGCCAGGGGGGCCGGGGGGGCTTTGGGTTCGGGTTCGGGTTCGGGTTAGGGTTAGGGTTAGGGTTAGGGTTAGGGTTAGGGTTAGGTTAGGGTTAGGGTTAGGGTTAGGGTTAGGGTTAGGGTTAGGGTTAGGGTTAGGGTTAGGGTTAGGGTAGGGTTAGGGTTAGG